>OY776114.1:80826075-81511075 GCA_963675035.1 Allygus modestus | reverse complement strand
AGCATAATTTTGTTAGGAAGATAGTTAATACATCAGATTTAAACCTTTGCCTGTTCCTGTTCCGCAAATGCGTTAGGGCTCTCGTAATGTGGGAGCAGCTATTGCATTTATGGTTAAAGAAATATGTTCTAATCAGGCCTCATATCCAGTAAAATATAGTTTTGTATAGAAAATTATTCTTGGTGTTATGGTTAGGATTTGTAAATAAAAACAAACAAATCATAACAGCTGTTCAAAAACAACCAGACAATTGGAAAAATACCACTATATTGGTAAAGTATCATCATGTGATTTTTGTGTGAAAACTGATTAGAACCAATGTATACACTTTATACATGGTTAGGTTATGTATACATTTATAGAAGAGGAAATGGGTCAAATGGGGTGTTTCTTAATTAGATTAAATAAAATAAACAGCTGTTATAAGGTGTCATTGTTTCGTTTACTATTTAACTATTTACTACTCTTGCTTCTCAAAACGGGATGCGCTTAGGAAATTCTAGTTTGTTATTATATGAACTACTGTCAAATATAAACACATATATTTATTAATGATTTTCCATAAGATTTAAATTGAAACATTGAAAGACTGTGGAATTTAGCCCTGAGGACCAATTTAAATTAGTTTATAATGAATTTCTTCCAATCTACTGGACAATTCCTTGCAAACGGTATGCGTGAATTTCTCAAACGACATACAATAAGCGTACCACAATTTGGTTGCTTGTCTATTAACATATTGATGCTATTACACAAATAAATTAACACCAATCACAAAGAAAGAAGCTGCAATAAGGGTAATAACCAATTATGTTATCATTGTGTAAAGTGTATTTGTAAGTGATTACACGTGATTGTAGTTTTATTCAAGCAGTATTATAATACAAATTATTTTGTAATAAATTACTTTTAAGATAAGACTGTTATTGTATGCCTAAATATTTTTACACAAAATAGTTATTTTTTGTGAAACAACTATTACGTTAGCGACATAGGAAATACCCTGTATATGTAAATCTTAATCATAATGATGTAATTACTTTATGTATCTGAAGCAAAGAAGGAAACTTTATACAGTAATATTGCGTAAGACATCTGGGGAAATAGTATATTTTTTATTGCAAAAAAGTAATTTATGATGACCTAGAAATTTCTTTATATAAAATAAACTAATATAATCACATTCATCGTCTTGGCAATCTGCTATCTGAGCTGTTACCAGTGTATTTAAGCTGGAGAGACACTTTACAGGGGCGAGCTGGACTTATTGTCTCTCCACTGGCATCCTGACTGGTATCAGGATGCCTACGCGTTGCCAGCAGTACCAACACCACGCGGATACAGTGCCCCGTTTTCTGAACTGTCGGTTTTAATAATTAACAATCCTTACTTTTACCTTTGGTTTTAAACTACCTAGTACACTAATATA
Source organism: Allygus modestus (assembly GCA_963675035.1). NCBI lineage: Eukaryota > Metazoa > Arthropoda > Insecta > Hemiptera > Cicadellidae > Allygus > Allygus modestus. Next base: position 81,509,646 of record OY776114.1, on the reverse strand, counting down.
TGTATATCGAGAAATATGTTGTTGAATGTTGTTCTTCTATGTAATTTTAAATATTTTACCACCTTTTTATTACACATTTCAACATGGCCTTCAAATTCTGGAGTTTTAATGTTTTTGATATAATACTGGCTAGAGAACTGACTATATCGAAGACATGTTACTTCAATGTACTTAAAAATATGCCCTGTTATTGTTAAATGTTTTATTAGAGTGACGAAAGGTGATCGGCTATAGTTGCTATTTATCTGCGAATGGGTGGAAAATGACCCATCCAAACTGATCCTGGACCATTCCATGCTGTTTGGAAAATTCTTTAGATTCTTTTTTAATATTTATATATTGCCAATAAGTAAGAATTAAAGTGAATTAACATACATTTACCAGGTATGAGTTTATAAAATTGGGATTGTTATAAAAACCATGCTCCCAATTCAGTACAGTACAGGTGTATTTATGGGGACGGAGTTGGGCGTTAAAGTTAGGCTAACAGGGAGTGTGTCAAATTATGCAGTGTGTGTCAGTTTCCTGATACTGTTTATTCATTTAAAGTTCTTACTTTAAACTCTCTCTAAGGTGGCCAGGTCTGTAGAAGCCTAAAGCGGTACAAAGTTTAATTAACTGGAAATATTGTGGTTTGTGGGGAGAACGGAATACCCCCTTACAAAAATGGGGGGGGGCCCGGTGGCCCTCCCCATTTTGGTTTTAGAAAATTAGATACCGGGATCGACATTGTGAGTTTTGTGCAGTTTTTTCCCAAGTGTTACTTAGGATTGTAACAACAGGTTTTGTAATCATTCTCATAAAATCATTATACAGAACAGAACCATCTCTATGATATGAAAAACTTAAATAATAAAAGAAAATAAATACGTAATTACTGATAATTGTCAGAGGAGTGAATAGCTTTCATTAACTTGAATCATAATTGAAACTGAACACAGCTTAAATTCATATTACTTTTTAGCAACAACATGCATTTCTTTGTTTCTAGTTTTAACTAGTATGACTTGTTCTCGGTCCGTCAATTTTTCATGGCATTGAAAACTCTCTCCACTGGTGCATAGGTCCCAGGCATAGAGAGTGCACTAGCTTAGTTAAAAGCTTAGAAAAATGTTAGGACAAGGTAATTTTGTTTTGTTTCAAAGTGTTTCTATCAATAATCACGTAAAACAAATTTGTTTAACCATATTTGGCAATTTAAATCTGAGTTTAGAACAAACAACCTACTACTATTTTCAACAATCAGTTTGTGTAGCAATGTATATGGGAGAACCGATTATAAAACGAACTATTATTGTCAATTACATCAATTACTATACTATACTCAAATAATATATTCTGTGTTGCATACAACGCTAAAAGTGTACTTAAATACTCGCCGTTTTTCTTTCGGTATTTTTTACCTGTTGTTAAATTCCTTATGTCATGAAACCCCATGCTTGAATTCAATAATGTTGAAAGCTAAAAACCGTTATGCACAACTACAAATCAGGGCAAATATTGTGATACCTAATCGTAAAAAAACGGTTCATAAATAACGGAATTCTTAAAAAAAAATGCCTTAAATTAATATATATAAGACTATTATATATAAGACTAGCTAAAACACCTGCTTGGATTCGAGCAGTTTAAATTGTGATGCCACTCCAGATGTTAGATTAAAATAGCTGATCTTACATCTATATTGTGTTTTGTTAAATTCAACAGCTGTCAAATGCTGAAGAATTTACAGCATTTCCAATGCTGTTTACTGTTCCAATGTTTACTGTTCTTCCATAAGATTAATATTGCAACTTTTGAAGGGCTCTGGGGCGTAGCCCTAAGAACAAATGTGAATTCTAGGGAAATTGTTCAAATCTACGCATTATCCCCTTTTAGACATATTAATATTGAAAAACCGGTTCAGTAATCACCAAGAACGTAGCGTTTCAACCGTGTATTAATACATAGGATGCTCATAGACGTGTCCACCGAGATCGTCATGTCCGAGTTCGTCACATCTACGAAAATCAATGAGCCGTACTAATTAGGGTCGGCCGTCTACCTGCCCCGCCGGGTATGTCATGCCTCCTCCGCCCGAACGGGAACAACTTATCCTAGTCACAGATCACAAGAGAACGGTCAAATACCGTTCTGAATCTTTACGATCAGAGTTTACTGATGTTGGTTCTTCATGTAGCTGAAAATTACAACTAGCCTGTACATTTCGCCGAGCAATATTAAAAGTGTTAAATATAAGTTCAATTAAACTTTTATCCATGATAGGATTTGGTTGTTATATTTTTATTCTTAAATTGTAAGAATGTATTTAACATATTTTAAAGTAAGTAATTGCGAAAATATCATATCAAAACTACTACAACTTTGGTCAATTTAAACTGACAGTTGTACTATTGTATTTATTTTATCCGCACGAATACCAAGCCCTTGCTAATGAACAAACATGCACATTTGCATTTTTTTTTTAACTAAACTAAACATTTTGCACAAAGTAAACAAAATTAATACTCTATCCAAGAACATTTTTAAAAATCTCTTTTAAAATTTTGAATTATTTGAATGTGTTGTGTGATTTTTACTGGTAACTAATGAAAAATTGGGCTTAAAAATACAAATAAGTTTCTTAAAATAATCTTGTTATCCTAGTATAATATAATGAATGCACCCCTTTCAGTGCGATATCCTTTTTTATGACACTTTTCAATTTTGTAACACGAATCCTTTTGTACTAAGGCTGTTTTTTGGACTCACGAACAAACATCAATCGGCCTAATTCATCCTTTCAGTGCGATATGTAGTCGTATGACTTCAATTTTGTCACGAGTTAGTTTGTATAATTTTTAGCTACATGAAGAACCAACATCAGTCAACTTTGAGCGGCGTAAAGATTCAGAACTGTATTTGACCGTTATCTTGTGATCTGTGACTAGGATAAGTTGTTCCTGTTCGGGCGGAGGAGGCATGACATACCCGGCGGGGCAGGTAGACAGCCGACCCTAATTAGTACGGCTCATTGATTTTCATAGATGTGACGAACTCGGACATGACGATCTCGGTGGTGACCCTCATAGAAGTGTTTACATCTATATCTGTAAATACAAATTCCGATCAACGCCCAGGCCAAACATTGCACCTAGAAGCACGAAACTTTGCATGTAGACTCCCCTTATAGCATAGGCACTCACTAGGAAGGGATTTTAAGAAATTTCCATAGGGCTTTGCCCCACGGGGCTTCAAAGTTCTAACCCTGTGTTATTCTCGCTTTGGTTTTGAGCTGATGAAAATTCTATCAGCTCATTAAAATTCGTAGTAGTTCCACGTGTCAACCGCAGAATGCAGCACACACAACTGTCGTATTCCCGGGCAAAACCGGGAACGATGGCAGCTAGTTTAATAATAAACTAGTGGCTTACTGTGGTTTTTAATAAACTCACTGTAGTGATATTTCCATAAGAAAATCATTGGATCTTTGAAGTCCAGTGGGGCGTAGCCCAAGTAATTTTTGACATTACTGATATTTTCCCCCCTTCCTTGGCCCTCAAGCTTTAAAATGAATCGTCATAACCTAACTTAACTACTTCCTAGCTCGAGATATTTCGTGAGGGCCTATTCGCTTACGGAATTAAATATATAGGTACATTTACTAATGTTTATAATCATATTCTGTACACGTACAAAACGGACCTCAGAATCCCAATGAAGGAATTTGCTGATACTGGAAATGGGAGTTTTTTGTTTGTGAATTCGATTGGTTCAATCTCTAATCTCAGGAAGATTTTAATTTTTCTAGACAACTCATTTGAGGTTTGAATAATTTATAATTTTGATCAAAAACAACCATGCAGTAAGCTGTCACAGTAACTCTCACGTGGTAATACAGCAGTATGTAATTTTTCTCCAAAAATATCTGCTAGGACGTCACTAAATGAGACTGCGATTTCCCCCGAAATCACTCATCGGATTACAATTTATTTTTTTTAAGGGAATGTACCCTTTGAATACCTTATTATAAAGTACCCATTTTTTATGTGATCCGTTTTTTACAATGAGATCAATTATTTTATTTCTCAGTTATTTTTTAGGGCATTTTGGAGGAGTCATAACAACCCCCCTCCCCCAAATGTAAAGGTTTCACTCTTATTACTCACACAAACCCCTACTTAAAGTGGATCGATGGCCTTTCAAAAATCTGGTCAACAAAACTGCACAGACCAATAAACAACTATTCCATAAAATCAATCCTCCTCCTTGACTATGTGAGACGAAATATTTAATCTACTTTTGTAATTTTACACTTGGATGTCTCCACTCTGAAAGGGGAGGTATACTGCACATTGTGTTCAAATTACAGGTGGTTTTCAGTAAATATTCTCAACTATTTCAAGTCAAGTCAAGTCATCTTTGTTGTCACAACAAACGTTAACAAGTTTTCTGATCAATACAGAAATATAACAGGTGACAGTGTCATTGTTAAATATATCAAAATAAAAATATACATGTAATCTTAACTAACTAAAATGTTAACAATATAAAACACTACAACAAACTCTCCCAGCTGCTGTCTTCAAAAAAGTCCTCAACTGAATAATAAACTTTGTCAATTAAAATATCTTTAACTTTTTTAAGAAAAACTCTTTTGCTCAGTTGATTTATGGAATTAGGAAGTTTATTAAAAACTTGTATTCCCATATACAGTGGACTCTTTTCAAATAACGTTAAGTTATGTTGAGGAAAGACAAATTTTGAATTTTTTATTGTGTTGTGATTGTGCTTAAATTTGTGCTCCTCTAATAAATCTGGACGTTCTGTGATTAATTTGATTAGTTCTTAAATATATAAGCCTGGTAATGTTAAAAACTGTAATTTTTTGAAAAGTGATTTACAGCTAGTTTGTTTGACAATTATAGATTTAGATAATATATCCACTCTGTATACTTATGTTATTTATTACCAATCTTCCTTCAATGTTTAAAATAAGAAATACAACATCTGTTTCACTGTTTGTGGAATAAATATTCTTAAGTCATCATCTGGTTCAATTTAAATTAATGCGTCGTCCATAAAATAACATAGGATCTTTAAAACCCCATGGAGCAGAGTGCTAAGGTGGATTTCAAAAAACCCAATTAACTTAAAACCTTTAAACGCACATATAGAACATAGAACAAAGTTTTATCGAAATCAGTGCTCCCGTTTACCTGTGAAAAGCGAACAAAACATGACCAAAATCACACAAAATCACGTTTTTGAGTGTCTTCGTCATAGAACAAATAAAACAAGTTTGATCAGTCAGTTTTTCTGTGAAAAGCGAACAAAAACCTGTCCTTGAGCGTTACCGACAGACAGACAGAAAGACAGACAGTGAGTAGTCTATTTAGCATTGTTTTAATTGTACCCTCTGTAATCTATAATATTTGGTAATCCGAAAATAGTAAGGTCCCAATTTGTCAGATTATCAAGAGTATACTGCATTTATACTAAGGATATAAATGTACTTTACCAGAATTACACTAGCAAAATCATTGTTCATGAGTTTTATTTATATTTGTTACTCATGACAATAACGATAAGGGATGACCCAACGAATTTAACAGAATGTTTAACGATAAGCAGGATTCCCAAATTACAAAATGTTCACTGAATTTTATTTTTAATTGGGATAAAATTATAGAAAAGTACTTAGATATTCACATCATTAAGATCATATTTGGTAAATAGATCACTTAAAAATTATAAAATTGTACACAACGGAAACTCAGCTTATACAATTAAACATCTAAAAAGTTGTTAATCGTTTGATTCTTCAGGTTGAAACTTAAAACCCCGCAACATCAGTTTCATTGCTCACAGCAATATACGATATAGACCTAATGCTTATTAAAATAAACTTGAACACCGTAATTCCTTAGTCAAGCACTTATTTCCCGGTTATGTGTTGTGTCTCAGTTTTGTTTATAACTCTTAAAAGGTATTACGCTGGTTTGCTTAAAATATTATTATATTTTTTTAAGCCAGTGGCAGGTAGTAAGTTGGAGATTATGGTCTGGCTCAGGTCAGTTTATATAGGGAGAAAATGGACGCACATCTCATTAATAAATACATGGGTGATTATTGTTGAATATAGACCGCATTTTAATCAAGATAACACGTTGAAACGTTTCAGTTGGTTTGTTGGTAAAATCTGTGATTTTATAAATTATTCATTCATTGTTGTATTATCCGCGTTCAATATTCTATTTAATAAACCTATTACCGTATTTTTACTATGATTGGGTATTGATTAATTTCATTTTAAAGTGTCCCCATTATTGCTAAACGCAATGGTGGTTTCAAATCACGGAGAACACTTGAACAAATTGTGTATATTTGTTAATTAAATAAGATAGTGAATCAAATTATTCTTATATAGTAGTAAAACTGGTTCATTATATATAACGAGACAAATCGCGTAGGTCTATTTTTACATTGCTTGGTTACCTGTTTATTTATGCTGTTTAGTAAAGTGTCAATAATTTATGTACACCCTAAATTACTTAGCAGATCTTTGATCTATGTAATGTGAGAAAGCAATAATTACTCTGTTTTTATGTTATTATTACTCGCATAAGTACCATTCAGAAGCACAATGTCAATTAATTATTTATTTCAACATCATATTTACAATACGGGACATATAACAGAGTGTTCATAAAAGTTGGTCACAAACTTCGGGAAACGATTCATGTTGCTAAAATGAATAAAAAGGTTCCCATAAACAAAGGTCCTAAAATACTCAGTTTTTCCATCTGACGGTCTGTCAAGATTAAATACATAACTAGTGGACACACGCTGCTCAGCAGCTGTTGATAAAAATCATGTTTATTATAAATAGCTGTACCAGTCCTTTTCTTTAACTTGTGCCCTTAGGGAAGATTTTACTACAAAACTAATATTTTTCTCCCAACTTGTTCACCGAGACCTTTCATTCAAGAATAGGGTTGATGGGTGCCAGACTTATGGTTTTCTCAAAAGTTCCTGGGTAATTAAGGCTTTATATTATATAGATTTCTCATAACTTTAAAACCGCTTGAGGTATCAACTTCAAACTTTGTACGTACATAAACACTTAAAGAACAACATTTCCTATAAAATGTCAAGTTTCTACTTTGTACCATTTAAAAATGTCGATAATTTTCAGTTTTCAAAGCTTAATATATTAGAAACTATAACTGTTAAAAAATTAAGAGACAAAAAGGTGAGAATTTTAATTTGCTTTAAAATTATGTATCCTTTTATTTTGGTAACAACGTAAAAAACAAAAATAGTTTTAATGTTCTCAAAGAGTTTACAATTTCTCAGTTATTTGTGTTTGCTTGAATAAACCTACCCAATACTGGAAAGCAACTTCAATTTCGCATTTTTTTGTCTCTTGAACTTGTTAAATATAGTTTTTATGATATTTAGGTTAACAACAATGGCAGCCATTTTGCAATCAAATTACAAACATATATTCCGAAAAAATAGGTCTTGTTGGCCCTTATTTACACACAAAGTTTTAAGTTGATACCTTAAGCGGTTTAAGAGTGGTGAGAATTTATTTATAAAATCTTTACAGACCGACAGACGGGAAACCGAGAATTTTAGGACCTATGTTTATAGGAAATTTTATCTATATTCTAGTTACATGAGTCAGTTTCCCAAGTTTGTTACCATATTACATGAAAACCCTGTCTATTACTTGAAATGTGAAATATAAATTAATCACCATAGTATGGACCATCGGGCTTGTACGCGATAATATGAGTTATATTTGATAAAACGTGCATTGCTTAACAGAAATTACTATAGATGTTGAAAAATACCTAGATATTGAAGACCACCGTGGAAGCCTACACTCTACAAAAAATACTATATGTTGACAAAAATTGAAAACTAAAAACAAAAACTGTAGTTACCGTAAAATAAATGTATATTAATGGCATTTTTTATATGTTTTATAGGCATTTTTTCAATAGAACGGATCAAATTGATATTTTTTTGTAAGTTATTGAGTGCTGTTTTACGTCATAATTTCAGCAATGGAAGAGGCGTTTGAGAAACACCGGCCACTCGCGAGCTAGATGTTTGAGTTATTAACAACTGCAATTGTCCATAACTCAACTGAGGACAATTGTAGTGAGGCTTAACTAACCCTTTGAAGGACGGCGGATTGTCGACATCGGGCATACGAACATTGAGCGCAACACCTTTCGGTAGCAGTTTTTAAAATAAGGAGAAAGTATGGAGGAGTAAGGAGGAAATAAGGAGTCAAGGATGTTGAGAAAGGTTTAGTAAATAACATAAATAATATAAATATCGGGTTTCACTTTTAAATGTACAATGTACAGTTTGGGCGAAATAATTTGGTTGGAGCAAAATAAAATAGGGGTTGTCATGATATAAATAAAGTTACACCCAGCATACTCTGATTGGGGGTCGGGAATTAATTCCAAAATAACACAAAAAGTACTTCACATTACCCTAGTAACGTATATCGAAGATAGTTTGAAAATTTACAGCCGTTTAATATTAAAGAAAGGGCTCCACTCCTTTATCATCGGACACCTTTTGTTCTTTTAATTAATTACACAAATTTTAAATCTATACTTATTTAATCTATCCATACTTATTTAATAGGCGAGCAGGTTTTTTGTGACAATCACTTCTCCTAAACTACTGAACCGATTTTAATGTTTTTGATGTCATTGGAAAGAGCCTAACGTGAAGTTGTGTAGGGAACCTTTTTTAAAGAGAAATAATTTGGGAGTGAGGTCCTGGGGCTCCTTAAAGTTGAGTTTTTCCCATAAGATTAACATTGGGAAATAACTATAAGTTTTAAGCAATCAGCTAGATAGAGTAAACACAGCTAATTAGCAGGCCATGTTGGCTTTGGAATGGTAACACAATATTTATAAATGATGATCGCGAGCGAAGCCGCGACAGGTTTATTAGTACTTATTTAATAGGCGAGCAAGTTTTTTGTGACACTCACTCCTCCTAAACTACTGAACCGATTTTAATGTTTTTGATGTCATTGGAAAGAGCCTAACGTGAAGTTGTGTAGGAAACCTTTTTTATAGAGAAATAATTTGTGAGTGAGGTCCTGGGGCCCCTTAAATTTGAGTTTTTTCCATAAGCTTAACATTAGGAAATAACTATAAGTTTTAAGCAATCAGCTGGATAGAGTAAACACAGTTAATCAGCAGGCCATGTTGGCTTTGGAACGGTAAGGTAATATTTATACGGGAATGTCAGTATAATATTACGTTGTGATCGCGAGCGAAGCCGGTACAGGCTACTTGTAAACTTTATAAAGATTACTACTTTCATGTTTTTTTTTATTTATAAGCTGCCTGATTCTTAGCACGAATAAACTTCATTCTTGAGGTATTAATCAGACGTGGTAATAAAAACAAATAAATAATGTACAGTAATTGCCTGACATTTAAAAGAATTTTGTTTACCCTAACGCCTTTTGTATCCGTGAGATTGGGGCAGTAACTTTCATCGAGCTGTTGTCTAAGTCCATTCATAGGCACTCCACCGGATTATTGGTGATGGCATATTTGTGAGCATATACCCTCCTCTTGTAGGTCCACCGCTCGCTACCGGCGTCATTGACGCGCCGCGCCAGGCCGCCGGGTTTCACAAATAAAGGGTCACCATGGAGGTCTGGAGGGTTGACCACCATGAGAGAAATTATTAACAGAGTTTACATGAGTCCCACGCTGTAGTTTCTGGACGTACACACACAGGTCCTGTAAGGTTTAGAGTAACGGTCACAGCATTAGGTGGGTGGCAAAAAAGGCAACTTTAGCAGTAAAAATTACATTACGTCAGAGACAGGTGCGCTCCTCTTCATATTGAAGTAGTTCAAGAATTTCCAACAGCTAGTGGCACATTCAAATGAGTATGGATTAGTTGCTCAAGTGGTTTGTGTTTCTCATAAACAAAGAGCCGAGCTAAAACGATTAAATTCTAATGTTTTAGAATCGATATATCAGCTGAAAATATAATTAATCAAATGGCTACTTAATTACTATATTATCGATACATCGGTATACAAATACCGAGTAAATACTAGGCAGCAAGAAATTGCGAGCTTTGAAATTACTACAAAAGGTTCTTTTCAATATCAAGGGTGTTCGGAAAAACTTTTCAAGAATCTAAGGTGTTATTTTACACATAAAAATAAGCGAAAAAGTTCATATGAACATATGTCCTAAAACCAATAGTTATCCGTCTATCAGTCTGCATGTGTTTTTTACATAATTTAACATAACTTTAAAACTATTTAGGGTATGAACTTCAAACTCGAATCTTAAACAGTACTACATTCTACCAAATTTCGTGCAAAGTTTCAAGTTTCTACTTTCTACAACTTCAAAACGGCGACCAGTTTAATTTTCAAAGCTTAATATCTCAAAAACCGTATATTTTACAAAAAATCGTTTACAGATGAAAAAATGCAATATTTCCTCCGTTGTATACTGCCATGTGCGCACCGTACACCGCACAACGACAGGGGGGAGAGTGTGTCTCTTCAACTTGTGAAAAATGCATTTTTTTGCTTATTTCAGGCTTTTAAATGAAATATTTGGGTAAAAAAACTTTTTCCTAGATAACATTATTTTTTCCCCGTATTTTAGCTAAATTCAGGCTTCCAGTAACAGATTAGGACCTTATGGGCGTCATTATGGTAAAAAAAAGTATTAGGGTGAACAAAAACAATTTAGGCTATAATCAATCAATATCGATTGACCCAATATCGATTGTCAATACCCAAAATACCCTAGAATCCAAAATTCCGGGTGACTCTTCAGACTCGTTTGGTTATTAATTATCGATATACTGTGTTGTTTGTCTAAACAGATATCGTTTAACGCTTAAATGTGGGAAAAAATTACTTTATCGACTTTTTATAAGTTTGATCTTTTGATGATATCTCAAAGCCGAAAAATCGCATCGAGACGCGACTCGCCTGGGCTAAAAGCTAATTTTTACGTCTTTTATCCATGCAAATTCTGTCAAAAATCTATTTTACCCAATCCAGCTTTTGGGGAAAATATAAAAATGACCTCGCAGGCGCTAGAGACGCGTATGCCGTGGGATTGAATTTCCCGAGTTGAAGGCAATTTGTTATAAAAAGTTATCAACTACGGTTATATAGTTTTCCCCTTAGTATTTTGCATTTAAAAGTCTTTATTACTTGTCGAATGATAAAATTTCACTTTAAAAAGTGCTTACTATTTGTCAAATACGTCGAAAAAAATATCTGTAGGAGGAACCTCTTTTTTCGAAATGGACCAAATTTCGCCTAAAAGTGTATTTTACACTAAACGTACGATATCCAACTGATTAAATACTAATAAATTTGTAATAATTGGTTTATCTATATATATTTATATCCTCAATTACCCAGGAACCTTTGAGAAAACCATAAGTCTCACACCCATCAACCATATAATTGAATGAAAGGTCTAGGTGAGAAAATTGGAGGGAAACCAATTTGATAAAATTGGTTTTTATATAAAATGTTTTTTGATAAAATTCTCCCTAAGGGCACAGATATAAAGAAAAGGGTTGGGACAGCTGATTATAATAAAAAATGTTTCATCAACAGCTGCTGAGCAGCGCGTGCCCACTAGTATCGATAAAATGAACAATATTTTAACTAGAAAATATGTTTTATTGAAAAACTAAATGTATCACTGACACTCGGTAAGTGGTTTGTCACATTTTATTGCATATAAACAAAGACTATTACACATTTCTAGGTATCGAGCTAAAATTCCAGCTCTTTGGAGTATAGTAAGTAGAATACATGACGATAGTTTAGTCCAATTATCGAAATTATTGAGAAAATTGGCATTAACTTTAGTTTAATTCTGAGACGAGTCCAGTTTACTAGTAAATTTAAAGATAAACTATAGTCAATGATACATTTTTAAACGATTTCTGTAATACTATATATCTAGGCTTTGACATACAACTCGATTTAACGACACTCTAATCATTGTTTAGTCATAATTCGACAAAATGACCCAAATAATCAAAGTTCGATTATCTAAAAACTTTAAACTGCTCTATCTCGGGCAATTTTTTTCGCAAAGACCCGAAAACAGGACCGTCGTTATCGGGAAAACACGCTCCTTCACTTACAATAAAAACATATACATAGTATAACGTGTTCATTTCCTAAGGTACAGTCACGATGCTGCTGCGCGCAGGGCGTAGTGGCGTCAGCGAACCGCCGCCAGATCCAGTCGCGTTTTCAAATCGCTCGGCGCTCGCCGGTTGGTGTCGGCCCATGGTTAAAATTGCGCTAGGCTGTTACCTATCGAAATTACCTTTAATCCTTGGTAAATTCGATCCCGATAGGCCTCGTCAGTCCAGAGGTATAGCTGTTTAAACGTGAAATGCCTTTGTGTTCTTTTGTTTCTGACAAGATATCGCTTTATATACTCTTTATAGATAATGTTAACGGTTTGTAGTACTTACAACAGTTTTATCCTTACTCGTAGAGTATATAGAATGCACATTTGTGATAAAAGTACGCAAAATAATTCGGTTTTCCGGTTTTAAAGTCAATTTTGGAATTCGGTCGGGGCGCGGGCTCCCCGCCTTGCTTTCGCAATATGTAAATCGAGTGTACATTGACCCCCTGGGGTAGGAAAACACCTGTTTTTATGAACAAATGTCTTGTTTATTAGTTAAAAAGTGATTTTTGGGTCAAAAAAACGGTTTTGGGGCTCAACAAATTGGTTTTTGGGCTAAGAAAATGGTTGTTATTGCAAAAAAAGCATTTTAAACTGGAAAAAGGGCAAAAAATGAATTTTTTTCACTAATGGAAGAGACACACTCTCTCCCCTGTCGTTGTTCGGTGTATGGTACGCACATAGCAGTACACAACGGAGAAAATTCCTTTTCAAATATGTAAAATTTGTTTAGGGTTACAAAGCAAATAATGGAGACAATTATAATTTTCTGTAGTTTCTACAGCAAATTTGGGGCATTTTTAGCATTTATGCATGTAGTAATTACAGAAGATTTTATATTACTCCATTATTTGTGTTGTATCTTGAACAAATTATACATTTGTGAAAAGGAAATTCAATTTTGCATATTTTTTATGTCTTGGCAATGTTTTGTAAAATTTACGGTATTTGAGATATTAAGCTTTGAAAAATAAAATTGGTCGCCATTTAGAAATTGCTGAAAGTAGAAACTTGAAACTTCGCACGAAGATTGGTCTAATTGATAACTATTTATGATCCGAGTTTGAAGTTCATAACTTAAATAGTTTTAAAGTTATGTTAAATGATGTAAAAAACACATATAGACGGAAAACTATAGGTTTTAGGACATATGTGAACATGAACATTTTTGCTTATTTTTATATCTAGAATATAATCATGAATCCTTGAAATGTTTTTTCCAAAAACCCTTTATAGCGAATCAGCTATTTCAGTAATTTTGAAGCTCGCAATTTCATACAGCCTTGTATATTAACTTTAATCAGGTACTGCTTTTACAACGTAAGTATCAAGCGTTCATAGGCCCCCTTTTATGCATGGCGATCTCCGCAAAGCGGAAAATCCAAGCAGATTCTGTTGAACACTTTTTCAGATTATTTTTAGAAACACTTTTTCCGAAGCAGGCAAAACGCCGTGATTTGCGACTCCTCCACTCTCGTTTAGCGTTCTGCCAAAACGCTGCGCTGGGACGCCGGTGCACTAGTTGGACTCTACATGTGCCCATTTTTAGATATCAGCACAGGTCGGCACCAAGGCTTATTCTGACACCCTTATCGGCCGCGTAGCCGTCATAACATCCGACACCGGAAAATCCGAATTTTTCGGAATCCAGATCGGCCGTCCACCACATTAACCCAAATTTCCGAAGGACAACAGTGTTTCCAAAATAACTATGGATTTTAAAACGTTAAAGGCACCTTCCCTGTGAATTAAAATTCACAAATTATTCATTTTATGTACTAACTTTAAAGTTATAGTAATTAATGTTCTGTACTTCTTAAGCTAAACGGGCAGAAAAGTATTTTGTGAGTATATTATATTTCAAAGATTATCTAAACTGTTTGAAAACAGTAATCAGACATACTTAATGTTTATTAAGACAGTATTATTCACGTGTCATGGGTTCCACTATGTAACAGTCACCAAACCAGCAAAAAAGTTTAAGTATTGTAGATTATATTGTGTTATTCCCGCCAGCAAAAAATGAGGTTCTCTTACGTCACATTTTAATAGGAAATTCGGTTGACTAGGTACATTCATTTCGAAAAAACAATCATTTAAGTATTTTGAATTACTTTCCTATGTCCAAGGGTTGCCGAGATATTCAAAGAGTGAGTCCCGGAAGTGAAAAGGTGCGGTCCCTAACGGTTTTTGTATTAACAACACGTGACGAGTGCGCGAGCGTTGCGTAGTGGCGGGCGGGACGATTTGGCGGCAGTCGCGGGCGTTGGGAGAAATTTCCCTACACTTGCAAACTTGCAGGAGCACCTACTGGGACCAGCGGGCGAGGGGTAGCTGAGAGTAGTGGTGGGGAAGAGGAGAGGGAGCACTTTTTGGGTTCTGGAAGCTCCCATTACGTGCTCTTTCTTAAGTGCTCTTTAAGAGCAGTTATTGGGTTCTGGATGCTGAAAAGAGCACTTTTTGGGTTGTGGGTAAATATATATATATATATATATATATATTTATAGGTATATATATATAGATATATATATATAGGTATATATATATATATGAAATTTTGAACGACCCCCCAAAACGTGTTCAGGGGGTCATGTTAGGAACTTCTATGGTGGTCCCGGGCTTAAGTTTCACCGTGCGGGTCATGCTAATATATATATATATATATTTATTATTTAACCTGAGGTAATTTATCATAAATTCTTATTCAACCTATAGTATATTTAATTAATTCCAAATAGTATTAGTATCACTACAAATACTTCTATATTTATCTTGCGCCTTGTTTCTTTGTTTTAAATTACATGACAGAGTTCTATGTAACTTTATTCGTTATTCTAACATTCTCTGTGGAAGTCGTTTTCAATAAAATTTATTGAAAGGAAGGAAAACATTTAATGTTTTCCTTCCAAAGAAAAGTTGAAACGCCAATTTTGCTTAAACCGTAAATATAATATGAGAGTTTAATACTATCAAATGAACGATTTTTAATGATCTAATAGACTAGTAAAATTTTTATTATTTTTATTTGTCCTAAATACAAGAGTAAACAGACTCATATATTTAACTTTTTAGTTACTGTTACATCAATCTAACCAAATTGAAATCAACCATCGAATCATAATGATGGGAGAAGTTGATGTCATATGTAACTCTAGGACTTCACAGAGTCTAACACAAACAAACCCAACACTAACAATGAAGATTAGACACTTGACACCTGGAGCGCTTTCTACTCCGGACAAAGGTGTGTTTATGCTTTGCAAACATTGCCTGCACATTAACTCAAAACGCTGGTAATTATTCTAACGAGTCTACTGGTAGCTTAGGTATTACCCAGTTTTCTTAATAAGTTTGTTTCTACTTTGATTCTCACAAAGCCGAAGGGGTGACTCAGCTGGTGTTACCTTTAGATATTCTAGCTAGTTTTAATACGGTAATATAAGTATTTCATGCATATATATATAAAGGCATGTTAACATAACATTTCGTTAACATATTTAAAAATATGCAAGGAAATTTATGATGAACAATTTCAAGTATTTCGTGTCGGTGGTGAGTAAAATATGAAAAAGTTTCCCAATTTCGAAAGTTATTTAGTTTGAAGAAGAAAAGTTTGATTCATCTATATAACTCTATTATTAGAGTTTATATTGCTACTCAATGGAAAAGAAATCTCATCTTTTCGAGTTTTGATAAGTGGCCTCCTTTTCCCAGGAAACGTTCATATTTTTATTCTTATAAAACGGTGAGTGTAGTTCGAACATTTGCACATCCTTTACGTTAATTGTAAACTAAAATACCATATTCACTATTTTTATTTCATAAAAAATAAATAGCCAGTTTAAAACTATATTCGAATGACTACTACCTGATTTAAATTCATTTTGAAAAATGTAATTACTAATATCCACCTATAATTACAAAGTTAAATAAATAATTATTATGAAGTATGTTGATAAATAATATTTGTATAAAACACAATTCATGGCAATGGCATTTTATATTATTTTAACTAAGTAATTTATTAATTTGCAAATCACATTTACATGGGGATCATATTCGAATTGGCAGTAGAATAACATATAAGTTGACTCATACAGATACGCTTAGTTAGACACATTTCAGATAAAACCTCTTTTTTATTCCGTTATAGAAGTAAAATCATAATACTGTCTTTTCATCAAAGGTCCTCAAAGAGGAACGTCCTATAATCTCATCGTTTCCAATTAATTTAAACGTGGCTTAGAAACACCAGGCTCAAACGACCAGTTAAATCAAATTTAAAACCATCTGAGCTCTTGGAGAAAATTAGAACATGATTTAAATAAAATGTGTTGTTTAATTGAATCAACACTTCAAACTTGACACTATGAAGCCTTCTTTAACGTATGGTGGTGAGAAGCATTAGACACGAAACAGTGGTAAACACTTAGTGTTAAAGTTAAGTTCCTGTAACCTTCTGGTCTTCTGGTCTGGGTAACCAAGGTCTGTTGTCTGAGGTTTCAGGTCGCACTAGTGCCACTGAAGTTATCTATAAACTACTGAAGTCGCCATGACCAACGGTATAACGAGCCTGCCTTAGCACAGTAGCTGTCTGGATTTACCGGGAATTGAACCCAGGTCTTTTAGGAGGTATTCAACCACAGATTAAGTAGTATTTACATTTCTTTGATAATTAGTGGATCAGTACTCAACCCACTGAAAGTTAGTGTGGATCCAATATAATAATAGCGTGTAGGATGTTGTTGTGTCATTGGATTTATGAAGGGACAATTATAGACAGCAAACAGCATAACGTTGATCATAAAACAGAATAAAGTATTCCAGGCTGGATTAGTGGATTAAAAGCCGGAAGATAAATGTACTCCCTATTCTTTATTGGGATTTATTTATTATTATTTATTTTAATTTAGTTTTATTTATTAAACTGACAAGAAGAATAAAAACGGAAAATATAATTAGTTGGATGACAGCCATTTCTTTGTTATATTTTTAATGCGACAACTTTTTATATAATTTGTTTTTCATCCGATCCCTAATCAGAGTATTGGTTTATTACTCATTTTGTTAGTTATTAAGTTACCAGAGCTGATCCCAAATTGTATCGTCTTAGTAGAGACAGGAGTTGTTTAACCCGACAAACCTCGGAGCCGTTTGCAAATACCAGCGTCCGTTTGTTTAGCAAAATTAACTTTAGTGTAATCCACTTTACCGCGCTCCACAGATTAAGTGGTATTTACATTTCTTTGATAATTTGTTCACTAATCCGTACTTTTATGTCCAAAATATTTGCATTTGTACCCATTATAACTAAACTTTAATCTTAACTTACTCACGCTCAGTTGAACACACCTTCTTCCGTTATAACTTTCCACTAGCTTCAACTTGTAAAAATTGTTCAATAAGTTTATGAAATTTATTTTTCGAGGAGAGAGGAGACTGAACCAATATAAGGAAATTATAATGAAACGATTAATGGACTCCTCTTACCACCAAGGAAAACTCCCATTTATGCTACGAGATAAATATATCTCAGTCTGAGTTGTTCTCGCATCAAGTAATTAAAGTTTCAACAATTAGCAGCCTGATGTTTCACGCATAAATTATTCCCGGAACCTTTCTTACTTTTTTACCTTCGTTGCTCTAGTTATTAACTATAAAATTTTTAAATGTTTAGTTAGTTTTAGTATTAATTGCAATTAAAGTAACTGATTTCTTTATTTTAAAGTAGTAAAATGTGTATAGATGTTCATGTTATTTATGTAAAATATCATAAAATATTTCAATTCGTTAGATTTTTGTACAATTGTATTTACTGATAACATGATACTAGACTAAAAACAATCAAAAAACTGTTCAGTATCAAAGTTAAGTAATCTATAAAATATGTCATGGAATAAAAAACATATTGAAAAGATATTGTTAATTATGCAATCAAACACACAGGAAGTTTCATTTTTCTCCAATGAACGTTAAAAAAGGTGGACGGAACATGTTTTTTCAGTGTTTTTATTACCACACTAAAAAAAGGACGTCATTCAAAAGTAAAACAAACTGTCTTGTCCATATAACTTAAGGCACTAGATGCTGAGTGCTTTAATTAGTAAATAAATATTCCTAGCTTTACGTAACACAATTTTTAGGTGTTATTGAATTGCCTTTCAGGGCCGTTATCCAAGCTCTTGATATGGTCAATAAAAGTTAAACGTAACTTAATGACTCCAGACTGATCGACAAGATTACTCTCTTTGCTTTATTTTCTTTGTTCACACTTTTAAAGGTTAAAATATATATTAAATGGACTATGTTAATTTAAAAGTTATTTTCTGATTGTTAAACAAACATAATTTAGTTAACAAGTTCTTACAAATACTGATAAATAGCTAGTGGATCATGAAACCTATTCACGATTTTTTTACGATAACAATTAACTATAAAGTTTGTTCTTAATTTACCACTAATATGTTTTTTTACCTATTAAACCGTATTGATGTTTGTATCGAAGTTTCAGTGGCAACATTGAGCAGCTTATTTGAGGTAAAAAAGGTCATTAAAACAAAAAATAACCAACAGCCACTACTTTTACTATAAAATATGTGTCGTTGAGATATTTATACTCCAGACGCTTCTACTTTATAATTGTTTAAATTTTAACGAAACAAGATTGGCCACAGAAAGGAACTGCTAACGGTAGTTCATTTATTTGTGATGTTTATTTTCTGACCATTTATTTGTTTATTGTTGTAATATTTTGAATAGTGTAAAAGTGTTAACGTGATAGAGGCTCATCAATATACTTCCTTCACAAGAAATAGAAACGTCAATCCTTCCGTTCAACATAACTTAAGAATGTTTGAAACAAAACCCAGCTTTGCTGGAATAAAATTTTTTTCCAAACTACCAGCAGAGGAATATCTGATTAAAATCATTTTAAAAAGACTCTGAAATCACATCTTTTAGAACAATGTTACTACAAACTACCTGATCTTTCCTAACCATTTCTACGGTCCGCTTAAGAACACTACCATAACCAACCTTACACCTAATTGGACAACGTTATCATCGACGGCAACATATTTTTAAGTAGTTATAAGAAGAAACTGACGGGTCCCATGCCTCTCTGGACAACGGGTCGGACAACGGAGGTAACAGGTAACAGTAAAACAACTACTTTTTTGTAAAATATTAGCTTCAAAATCTATTTTTAAATTATGGTATAACAATCAGTGAGTAAGGATTATTTTATTGTACAGGGTGAGTTTTAAACGAGTCCCCCCCAATTTCTTGTACGTTTCTTAAGATATCGACTCCGGACCACCCCCGTTCATTGTTGACCATCTTATACTTCATTTTTACTTAGTTAGCATTTTTGGCCACCATCTTGGATCCGCCATTTTGGAATAAGATAATATTTTCAAATGTAATGGTAGGGTTGTGATCCATTATTCCCAACTGTTTTCCACGCTAGAATCAATGCTGCACTATGTTTTTTAAACAGGATGAATAAAATACGTCTTACAACACTATAAAGTTTATTTACACTTATTCTGTACTTACATACAGTAGTGTATTTGATTCTCTGATTGGGCTTGATGATGACCGGTGTAACTGGTTGAAATCGATCGCCTTGTACCATCTTTTGTGTATATTTTACAGTCTTATATGTAAGTACAGTATAAGTGTAAATATATTTTATAGTGTTGTAAGACGTATTTTATTTATCCTGTTTAGTTGTAACAACACGTATCATGCTAATAACGATTTTTTTTCAATTATCACCTTTCGTTTTCATGATATTGAAAGATTTCTGTTTAACATTTCAAAAAGTAACAATATCATGAAAACGAAAGGTGATATTTGAAAAAGGATTTTAGCGTGGAACAAAATTGGAAATTATGGGTCAAACGCCTTTACATTTGAAAAAAAAACTTATTCCGAAATGGCGAATCCAAGATGGCGGCAGAAATTTCAAATTTTGTCAAAATGAAGTAAATGCCACTCAACATTAACTGGCGGTAGTTGATGGTCATTATTTTATGTAATATTGAGAATATGAGCATGTTTTAAGGTTGGGACTTTCAAAAACTCTCTCCAAAATTCATTTTTTTAATTCACCAATATCTTGAGAACAAATAACGATTTTAAAAACAGATTGCGGCATTGTGTTCACCGTAAAAAAGTACTTCTATATAATGGGTCACAAGCTCACCTTTACATCTAAAAATACAATATTGTGGATTGTGTTGAATACAATATGGTGGATCCAAGATAGCAACCAAAAATATTAACTAAGTCAAAATGAAGTATAAGTTGGTCAACTATGATCGGGGGGGGGGACCGGAGTCGATATCTTAAGACATGTAGAGAATATTAGGGGGAGGGGGGCTCATTTAAAACGCACCCTGTATAAAACAACAGTTGCTTAGTCTACATGCAAAATAAATAGGCTGGAATAAAATAATGTTTACTACAAAACTGAATATCTGGAAAACTTAAAATAAAATAGCAGTTGTTGTGCTCTCATTTTATCTAATGGTTATCAGGGAACCTCGTTGAAATTGTATTCCTCAATAGTTCTTGACTGTGGGGATTGTGTGAACAAATATATCTGTACTGCTCTCCGTCAAACCCAATTTAAAAAAATAGTTTCGTATAATTGTCTCATACGAGAATCTTGCACCAGACAATTTTTAATTGCTTTTGACGGCAATTAGTACAATTAAAACTACTTTAAGTTACATATTAAAGTACCGGTATAGATTTCAAACATGTTTCCTGAGATCTAACTCACACCGATCCTCGTATATAGCGTCAGCATAGGTCCGGTTACACAATTGAATCCAACCACTGAAAAGGGTCCTGTCACTAACGGAAATGTAAAACCTCTAACCCTTGGGAAGCCAGAAACCAACCTACTTCTGGATAAAAGATTTATAAAATCCTAGACAGTAGAAGAACTAGTTATTCATAATTGTCTTTTGATCTGTTGCTCAGTCTAAAAAAATATCAATGGTGTTTAGTAGTCATGCCGCGCGCTTTGGCCCCAACATAGGGTCTTATGGAGAATAGAATAACATGGGCTCTTATGGAGAATAGATTAACATGGACTCTTACGGAGAATAGAATAACATGGGCTCTTATGAGGAATGGAATTAGGGTGTAATTGCCTCCCTCTGTGGCTCTTTTGCTACCCTCTGTGGTTGATTATTTATCTTTTGCATCTCTCTGTGTTTAATTATCTACAGTTTTTTGGTAATTAATTGATCCTCGTGTCCTTCTGTTGTTAATCATCTAGCCTTCTATGGTAATTATTTAACCCACGCGTCCTTCTGTCTCCTTCTGTGTATCTAACTACAGCTCCTGTTCTCTTAGCGTACTGTAGCTGGAGGGTGTAACGTGAAAATTTTAAGTAACCTGATTGGCTGGTATGTTGATTCGCGTCCTTCTGTTGTTAATCATATAGCCTTCTGTGGTAATTATTTAACCCTCGTGTCCTTCTGTTGGTAATCGTCTAGCCTTCTGTGGCAATTATCTGACCCTCGTGTCCTTCTGTTGTTAATCATCTAACCTTCTGTGGCAATTATCTGACCCTCGTGTCCTTCTGTTGTTAATCATCTAGCCTTCTGTACATTCTGACCACAACATCCTCAACATAATCTCTATCAGCAAACTCGTTGTAACTAGTTGTTACCTGTGGGCTCTGTGATTGAAAGAGACGTGGCCCCCACCACAATACCTGCTATCATGCCGCGCATTTTCTCTCTCTCTTTGCTCCCTGCTCCCGTTGCGATCGGACGTGTTTTTGCGCTGCTCCGTTCGTTGCGTTTTTGCAAAGATAAAACTTGAGCTTTTACTCCCCATGGAGGCTTCACTTTTCCTAACCTCACTTTTGCTTTGTATTTTACATAACCTCACTTTGTATTATAGTAATCTTGCGTCTCGTGTGATTTTTAGCATTATCTGACTTGCTAGTGTACAGCAACCTCGGTTTCTTGTTTGTTCTGGCTAAAGTAGTGTTGTGTTGACTAACATAACCTCACACCCAGTAACCTCAGTTTCTTGTGTCAAGAGTTGTGTCGTACTTGTATGTGTTGACTGACAGTAATATCACTTTCTGTCCTTGTTCTTTATTAAGTAACTTCACCATTTTGTTTTACCTGGTAGTGACGTACTTGTATATGCTGACTAACATAACCTCAATACCAACCGTCTGCTTACCATAACCTAATATGACGTAACCTCACTTTTTCTAACCTCACCCGTTACACTCCAACTTTACTGTGTTATATTAATTTTCCGTGTATGGTGTACTTTATTTTATTTTTGTGTACTGTTCGTGGTTATTGTCTTGGCTAGAGTAATGCTGTGTGGTGTATCCATTTAATCTGGCTTATTAGTTTACAGTAAGGAAAGTAAACATACCCTCACTTCTTCGGGGCTAAAGTAGTGTTGTGCTGACTAACCTAACCCCACCCAGTAACCTGTTTTTGCCCCGGTTCTTTTGTACAGTAAATTCACCTCAGCAACCTCACTTTCTATTATTGTTATTTTATGCAGTTTTGGTTGGAGCAGTTTTTGTATGTATTGACTAACATAACCTCACTTTTCCTAACCTCACGTCCTTGTGTCAAGAGTAGTGTTGTGTTTGTATGTGTTGAGTGACAGTAATCTCACTTTCTATTCTTGTTCTTGGTTAGAGTAGTATTTGATACCTTCATTCGAGTTAACTTTCGGTAACTTGTAGTTCTGTTTTGACTTGCGTAGTTTGTGTGTTAGTGTTTTTCTGACTTGCGTAGTAATACAGAGGTACTGTGCTCTTTTGTAGATCCTCTGTACCTGTTCTTTTAGAGAACCTGATCGGTGACTTTAAGGTATCAGTTCCAAATGTTACAGTTACACCATATATCTTGTTCATTTAATATCGATGAAGACTGCCACAAAGTAACAGTTCCAAAAAGTAACCGTTCCAATAAAGTAACAGGTCCAACACTACCCACTCCCACTCCCACAGTTTTCAAGGTAACAGGTCCAAAAGTATCAGTTTCAGTAGATCAAACAGTGAAAAAGTAACAGGCCCACTCTCTATATATATCTCTTGCAACAAGCTCTAGTTCTTCAGTCTGATTTCAGTCGTGACGCTGATCAGACGTGTTTTGTGCTGCTCTTGCGTAAGTGTTCTCTTGCACAGATTATTATTGATTCTGCGTAATTCAGTTATATCATTGTGAGTTTGACTCTGTTCGGGGTACTTGCTCTTTTAAGCGTTAACACAGTTTAGCTTGTTTTCAGTATTCAATTCTCTGTTGAAGGATGGATGTTTCTAAAAAGGACCCTCAAAACCCGGTAAATTTAATTAGTAAAGATGAAACCTACGTTAGTCACTTTAGACTTTACGGGACTAACACTGTTTTCAAATTCACTAAACCTCCCAAAGGTATCTCTGAGTTTGATTGGATTCGTAAAGGTTTTAATCAAATTGTAGAGACATCCAAAGCCAACGTTGCACCCACTGATTATCTAGGGTTTAAATTACAGTCTATAAATTTAAAAAGTGCTGAACCGGGATACGTATCATTGAGACCGGTCTCTAAAGTTAGCGGTGATGTTCTCTGGGATATTTTCGGGGGCATAATTCAAAGCAATGCGCAATCTATAACCTCTAGTGACACGTTTAGAGTTGATGTTACAAGGATTAACGTCCCAGTAGGTAAAGGAAGGGCAAGACCCGACTTTTACAATACCTTTGATGAAGAATCTAAAGCTAGGAAGGGTATTATAGTAATTAATAATAAAGACAATTTATGTTTGGCTAGAGCGTTGGTAGTAGGCAAAGCGTATGCGAAAAATGATCCTCAGTACAAAGCAATACGTCAGGACAAGGGAAAAAGACAAACTTTCAGAGCTAATAAGCTCATAGCAAAAGCCCGTGTAGAAATGCCCGAGGAGGGTGCAGGAATCCCTGAGCTTGAAAAATTCCAGTCCCATCTTAAAAAATACAAAATTACCGTCTACAACTACGACAGAAAAGGCCGGGATGTTTACTTTGAAGGAGGTAATGGAGACGCTAAATTAAAAATTAACCTTCTTTTTCACAACGGTCATTATAATGTAATTACAAACTTAACTGCTGCGTTTGTTTGCAATTTCTTTTGTGAAGCCTGTCATATTCCCTACAGCAACAGACATGAGCATCGGTGCTCTAACAGATGCTTGTCCTGTCATACCATCTCCCCGCCCTGTAAACTAGAACACGGAGGCATCACATGCCGTTTTTGCAACCGCTCCTTCAAAAATGAGCGGTGTTTAGTAGCTCATCAAGGGCAAATTTGTAAAACTGTAAAACTCTGCCGTGACTGTAAGAAAATGATTTATCCAAAAAGACGTAAGACAGCTCATGTATGCGGAGAAGTTTTCTGTAAGCCCTGTGAGGCGTTCAAAGACCCAGCGCATCAGTGTTTCATGAGGGTAGATAGGAGAACACCGAAAGACCGTGATTTTTTGTTTATTTTCTTTGACTTGGAAACAAGGCAAGACGAGTCTCTCCCTTCTGACCCTGATAAAAAAGTACATCAAGTAAACTTGTGCGTCTCACAACAGTACTGCTTTAAATGTATAAATGGGGGTGAGTGTGAAACTTGCTCGGAACGGCAAAGGGTATTTGAAAAAGAACCGGTAAAACACTTCATGAACTATATCATGGGAATTCGAAAAAAATTTAAAGATGTCTGTGTAATTGCCCACAACGGGCAGGGTTTTGATTTCCAATTCATACTACAGTATATTATGGAAGAAACTAAATTTACACCAAAAATAACTCCTCGGGGAACTAAAGCTATTTTGATTGAAGTAGCAAACGTAAGGTTTGTGGACTCACTGAGCTATTTCCCCATGGCCCTCTCTGCGCTCCCTAATGCCTTTGAACTGCCTCCTGAGAAAAAGAAGGGCTACTTTCCCCACCTCTTCAACACTCTGGCGAACCAAAATTATGTAGGCCCTATGCCCGACAAAAAATACTACTGCCCGGAATCAATGTTTGAGAAACCACACAAGGCCTTTGAAGAATGGTATGACGAACGAGTCGCTGAAGACTACGTGTTTGATTTTAAGAAGGAAATCTTGGAGTACTGTATTTCAGACGTGGAGATTTTAGCTCAGGCATGTATTAAATTTAGAGCCTTACTTCTTCAAGAATGTAACGTAGATCCTTTTCTCGAGGCTATAACAATCGCCAGTGCATGTAACTTGGCCTTCCGCCGTAACTTCTTAAAAGAAAATACTATTGGACTAATACCAAAATCAGGGTACCGACTTGCAGACAATCAGTCAGCCGTTGCTTTACAGTGGTTAACATGGGAGGAGGAGAAACGTGGAGTAAAGATTCAACATGCGGGCCGGGGCAGAGAAGCTAAAATTAATGGACTAAAAGTAGATGGGTTTGACGGGGAACGAATTTACGAGTTTCACGGGTGTTACTGGCACGGGTGTCCAAAATGTTATCAATATAGCAGAGAAGAACCTCTGCCGGAGGATCCCTCAGACAGTTTGCATCTCCGTTACGAGAGAACCAAATCCAAAATGGCAAAATTTAACGACTGTGATGTTGTGGAGATGTGGGAGTGTGAATTTAGAGCTTTGAAAAAGGACAAAAAACTAAATCACTTGAACCAACTGTCCATTCTAAACACACTACCGCTTAATCCTAGGGATTCCTTCTTTGGAGGCAGAACGGGTAATACTAAAACGTATTGTAAATGTGAAGAGGGAGAAACAATACAATACGTTGATGTCTGCTCCCTTTATCCGTTTGTGAATAAATATTGTAAGTATCCCGTTGGTCACCCTACTGTTTACGTTGGAAATGACTGCCGAGAGAGAGGCCTTGAAGTAGAGGGCTTGTTGAAATGTAAGATTCTACCTCCTTACAACTTGTATCATCCCGTACTCCCCGCTAAAATGAATAATAAATTGATGTTTGTTTTGTGTAGAACTTGCGGTGAGACCAAGGGGAATGTTTTCATGATAGTGAGGAAAGGGCAATGGTAGGAACATGGACTATGGATGAAATTAGAAAAGCTGTAGAAAAAGGCTATGTGATCTTGGACATGTACGAGTTGTGGGAGTATGAAGTCGCCACATACGAGAAAGATGGATTGTTTACAGACTTTATTAATAAATTCTTGAAAGTAAAGCAGGAAGCCTCAGGCTATCCTAACTGGTGTAAAACAGAGGAAGATAAAGACAAGTATGTTTCTGATTTCTTTGAGCGTGAGGGTATTCAGATGGAGAAAGACAAAATTGCTAAAAATGGAGGACTCAGGTCAGTAGCTAAATTAATGTTAAATTCATTCTGGGGCAAGTTTGGTCAGCGAGAAAACATGACAAAAACTGCAATCGTGAGAGACTCTAAAGAATTATTCAACTCGTTAACTCAACCAGGAAAGGAAGTAAAGTTTGTTGAAGTAATTAACCAAGAGGTTTTATTAGTTAATTGGCAGAATGTTGATGACGCCGGTGAGGCTCTAAAAACTGTAAATGTTGTAATTGCGGCCTACACCACTGCTCATGCCAGGCTTAAACTGTATGAACATCTAGATGCCCTTGGAGGTCAAGTCCTTTACTATGACACGGACTCGTGTATTTATCTATACAGGGGAGGATTGTACAAGGTCTCTACGGGAGATTACCTCGGGGAAATGACGGACGAATTGGCAAGTGAGTACGGGCCCGGCTCTTATATCTTAGAGTTTGTTTCTGGGGGACCAAAGACCTATGCATACCTTGTCTGGTCAACCAAAAAGCAAAAACTAGAAACTGTGTGTAAAATAAAAGGCCTCACCCTTAACATGAAGACCTCCGAAACATTAAATTTTGAACAGTTAAAAAAGATGGTCCTTAGTGAAGCAGCTGAAATTTTAGAAATTGAAGAAAACAGAATCAGGAGAACAAAGAGACGGGAAGTCGTTACAGTAAGTGAAATTAAAAAGTTTAAAATTACAGGGCCAAAGAGAAGATTTAATGATGATCACGACACCCTGCCTTTCGGCTTTAAAAAACAAAGAGTTGCTTAATGGAGCTGTCACTCACAGGGGTACTGAGCGTATATACCTCTAAACATCAGCTCTATTAACTCATTCTGTTCTGAGACGTGGTAGTGAACGGACGTGTCTGTGTCTGTTACTGTTTTATCTTGTTTGTCTCTTCTTGTAGAATGTCTGCTGAAAATAATACACTCCCTATTCAAGGGGTGTTTTTGAAGTTTATATCTAAAAAGAAGTTAAATGAAAATTCAAAGTTTCGCATTAAATCCTCAGAGTATGAGTTCTTTCTTACTGGGCCAATAAACGTATCGGAATGGCCTTTGGTGTTTTCGGAGTACATAGTAGATAAAATAACGGAGAACTCCTCATCAAACACCTACATTGGAGTATCAATAAAGTACGGTGATATCTCAGGAAATATACCATTCTTTCCTTTAGGGAATCTAACACCAACAGTCTTTGATGATCACTTTGAAAACATATTTTGTAACGTTAAGAAACTATCTGGTGTTTTACGTCTTGAAGTAACACTTGTCTCAATTCCGTGTTGCTACCTTCGATGAAGGTAGCACCTTTCCTTACGGAGCAATGTTACTCCTGTATATACCAAATGTCACTAGTACAGTTCATCATTCTGCTTCAAGTCGTGATACTGATCAGACGTTCTTCTGCGCTCCTTTTGCCTGTACTATTGAGTAAATTGTGACATGGCTGCCAAGTTCTATACATTCAATAACAAACCGGTATTGGTTCTGTTTGATAGTGAAGGAAAGCCGTGGTTTAAAGCTAGAGACGTAGCTACTGCTCTAAAGCATGTTAATGGCTGGAGTGCAGTTCGGAAACATGTAGATAGTTGTGATAAATTAACTGTTGGAAGTTTTTCCGACGCTCAAAAACAGGGCGTTGGGCCGATTGAGAAAACAACGGTTTTCATAAATGAAGCCGGATTATGTTCTTTGATGTTAAAATCAACTACTCCTGAAGCAAGACTGTTAGTAAGAAGTCTGTTGCCGGAGAAGTTTTACCTTACTTACACAAATATGAAAGATGAAAGTTCACTTTAAATGTAGTTTTTCTTTAAAATCACAAGTTCCCACTGTATGTGTGTGTGTGTGTGTGTGTTTGAATGAAGGTCACTGGCGTGGGTGACGAAAAGCCCCGTAAACCTGAATGAAGGTCACTGGCGTGGGTGACGAAAAACCCCGTAAACCTGAATGTGTGATGAAGGGTTTAGTAGATTGAGGCGCCGGGCTAACACCCCGGCTACTCCTTCGAAAAACCCGGTGTGAATGAAGGACTTTGTACATTGAGGAGCCTGGCCAACACCTAGGCTACTCCTTGGAACGGTTCGGTGGGTAAAAAAAAGTATAAAAAGTAAAAATACAAAAAAAATAAATAAACGGAGGAGACAACTAGTTTGTTTTGGAAGGTCTCCACGAGTCATGGCGGTGGAGGGGCCATGACTTTACTAAACATTCTCTGTTTATCTTAGTAAATGTAGAGTTTAAAGGTGTTAAAATGAACGGACTTTGTCTTAGTAAATGACCGCCTTCCTCATACACAATGAACGGATTGACAGAGAATACAAAAAATATATAAAAAGGAGGTAGCATTTTGTTATGGAGTGGCTACCACAGTGAGAGGCGATGGTTGGGGCCTCTCACCCCAGAGGTTAGGCCTCCAGGGGAAGCTCTGGGTAACCAAAAAGAACGCGCCGACGCTCCTACGGCCTAGCCTAAAGGCTTACCGTGGTGTGGAAACGCGAGCGTTCAAAATTATTTCATTGGGGTTAGCTTTCTTGCCTGTCCATTTCTGCTAGTGTTCTGCTAGTATTCTCTCCTTTAAGTTATTATAGGTTTTCAAAAAATAATCCTGCTACCATAAGTATAAAGTTCCAAATATTCCTCAACGTAGAGTTTTTAAAGCAACTAATTACACCAAAAAGCCACATCTGAACTCTAAAATGTGTAATCTCTGTACCTTTTTAACTTTACAGAATACCCTACTGTCTCTTTTTACACAGTAGTTTTAATTCATAATCAGCGGGCCATGCATGTAGATAGGTCTATCCCATAGACCATCTACAAATGTAATTTTTATTAAAGGGATGCAGGCAATGTAGTGATACTGACCAAATTAATAGGAAAAATCTAACTCCACCATTACGGTGGGGTTTGAAAGTAATACCATTACCACACCCTATCATACCATACCATACAATACCATACCATACCATACCCTACCCTACCATACCTCACCAAAACCAAAACATCCTATACTAAAGTCACCATATCCTAACACCCCACCCAAATACCATACAATAACATACCCTACCCTACCATACCTCACCAAAGCCAAAACATCCTATACCAAAGTCACCATATCCTAGCACCCCACCCAAATACCATACAATAACATGACATACCACACCCTACCATGCCTCCCAATACCCTACCATGTCATACCATACCATACAATATCAATACCCTACCATAGCTCCCAACACCCACACCATATCAAACCATCAAATCCCATACCATACCATTACCCTGCCATACCCTACCCTACCATTCCTCGCAATACCATATTCTACCCTACCATACCTCCCAATGCCCTATCATACCATACCATACAATACAATACCCTTACCACACCATACCATACCCTACCATACCTCACCAAAACCATAACATCCTATACCAAAGCCACAATACCAATACCCCTACCAAAGTCACCATATCCTTACACCCCACCCAAATACCATACAATAACATGACATACCAAACCAATACCCCATCATACAATACCCTACCATACCATACCTCCCAATACCATATTCTACCCTACCATACAATACAATATCAACACCATACCATACAATACAATACCACACCATACCGTACCATACAATACCCTGCCATACCATAGTAATGTTATAGAAAGGGTACGGGAATTGCTCACCCCTGCTGGTTTTCATACTTTCCTTAACAGTTGGGGTACAAAATGTAACCAAAATACCTTCAGTTTATTTTATTAAAAGAGAGTCCCAATTCCAAACCCATGGAGTGCGGGTATAGTTTTCTTGCCTGTCCATTGTAGTGTTTGTAGTGCATTGTCCTGTTGTAGTGTTTGCAAGCCTCTTCTCTCCTTTAAGTTACTGTTAATAGTACTTTGAGATTTCTAAACAATTAAATGCATAGAAAGTTTCCCAAAGTAATTCTTTAGTAACACTTAATTTACAGGCATACATAACAGCTACAATTATTCACTCATGAAGCTAAAATACAGCTAATTCCCCAATGCCTCAAGACAATGTTCCTAAATAACAGCTAAATAACAGGTAAAAGTCAACATACTTTACTATCAATTACTTTTCTTCATAACAGCTAAAAGAAGCCAGAGAGTCATTTTAGCGAAAGGGGGTGTATTGACCCCTTCAGTACATTCACGTTAAACAGTCAGTCAAAGTATAATTTATTTTGTGTTGGTTTGTCACTAATTTTCTTGTATGTGAGTTTGTTTCAATTACATATATTTTACAGTGGTATGGTTTAAGAGTAGCTGAGATCTTGGATGATGTAGAGAAAAAAGTGCTAGAATGTCGGGGTAAGGCACTGACACCCTTTAAACTATCAATCAAACACAGTTTACACCAATAAACCAGGCCTTTACTATATTTAACATAAAAACATAAGCTAAAACTTTCTAACGCCCTGAAAAACTAGTACGACAGAGCTTGTAGTCTGTCCAGTTTTTTTAATGTTTCTTCTTT
Organism: Allygus modestus; assembly: GCA_963675035.1. Lineage (NCBI taxonomy): Eukaryota > Metazoa > Arthropoda > Insecta > Hemiptera > Cicadellidae > Allygus > Allygus modestus. The sequence continues at coordinate 81,478,600 of OY776114.1, read as the reverse complement.
ACAGAGTTTAAATTGTAGTGTGGGTTAATAAGTACCAACAAATCTCAAGATATTACATTTTAAAGTATAACAGCTGTCTTGATACTTACCCACAGTACAGGGTTTAGGTTTTTGTAAGATGTAGTGGGGGTTAACAAGTACATACATACCAAGTTTAATGAGAATCAAGCAAGTCATTCTCAAAATATTACGTTTTAAAGTTTTACACCCTCCATCATCCCCTAAACAACCCTTTCCTACCCTCCAACAACATTGAAAGTTAGAGGAGGTTAACAAGTACCCGCATACCAAGTTTCATTAAAATAGGCCCAGCGGTTCTTAAGATATTGATTTTTAAAGTATGGCTCCTTCAATTATTTTGATACTTTCCCGCAGTACAGGGTTTAGGTTTTTGTAAGATGTAGCGGAGGTTAACAGGTACCCACATACCAAATTTCATCAAAATCGGTCGGGCCGTTCTTGAGATATTAAATTTTGAAAATTTGCCCCTTCAATTTTTTAGATGCAACCCGCAACATTTTGGTTAATATTTTTCATTTGGGCAGGTATACCCCGCGGGCGCCTACACTACGTAGTAGGCGAAATCTGTTATCAGAATCGCTCTAGGACTTACCGCTTTCGAGATATTAGCGATTTTAGGATAATCAGACTCAAAAAAGAGAAGAAGAAGAAGGACAAAGAGAGAAGCAGTGGCACGGAGTGATGAGGGGGAGAGGGGAAGGTGAGGGGAGTAACATAGCATGCAGAAGAAGAAGAAATAAACCAGAGGAAGGCTGAGGGGGAGCGGGGGAGAGGGAAGGTGAGGGGTGAGAAGAAGAAGAACACGCAAGTGCTAACAGAAGTGATCAGTAGTCCAGGCTATGATTCAGCCGTAACATGGTTTTCTTATGAGAAAACGTGTAGCCAACCTAAATGAATTGCAAAACAAAAAATATGACATACACACCAGTGGTACCAACTTAAGAAAACAAAATACCTGTTGGCTACTTACGTCACGCTAACGTGACCAAGCAAAAAATTACGTCACGCTGAAGCATGGGCAGTGTTGCCAACACTTCCCAACAAATGAACATATATAAAAGAACAAAACATGTTAGCCTTCATCTCTCGCCTAGACTACTGATCACTTCTGTTAGCACTTGCGTGTTCTTCTTCTTCTCACCCCTCACCTTCCCTCTCCCCCGCTCCCCCTCAGCCTTCCTCTGGTTTATTTCTTCTTCTTCTGCATGCTATGTTACTCCCCTCACCTTCCCCTCTCCCCCTCATCACTCCGTGCCACTGCTTCTCTCTTTGTCCTTCTTCTTCTTCTCTTTTTTGAGTCTGATTATCCTAAAATCGCTAATATCTCGAAAACGGTAAGTCCTAGAGCGATTCTGATAACAGATTTCGCCTACTACGTAGTGTAGGCGCCCGCGGGGTATACCTGCCCAAATGAAAAATATTAACCAAAATGTTGCGGGTTGCATCTAAAAAATTGAAGGGGCAAATTTTCAAAATTTAATATCTCAAGAACGGCCCGACCGATTTTGATGAAATTTGGTATGTGGGTACCTGTTAACCTCCGCTACATCTTACAAAAACCTAAACCCTGTACTGCGGGAAAGTATCAAAATAATTGAAGGAGCCATACTTTAAAAATCAATATCTTAAGAACCGCTGGGCCTATTTTAATGAAACTTGGTATGCGGGTACTTGTTAACCTCCTCTAACTTTCAATGTTGTTGGAGGGTAGGAAAGGGTTGTTTAGGGGATGATGGAGGGTGTAAAACTTTAAAACGTAATATTTTGAGAATGACTTGCTTGATTCTCATTAAACTTGGTATGTATGTACTTGTTAACCCCCACTACATCTTACAAAAACCTAAACCCTGTACTGTGGGTAAGTATCAAGACAGCTGTTATACTTTAAAATGTAATATCTTGAGATTTGTTGGTACTTATTAACCCACACTACAATTTAAACTCTGTAAAGAAGAAACATTAAAAAAACTGGACAGACTACAAGCTCTGTCGTACTAGTTTTTCAGGGCGTTAGAAAGTTTTAGCTTATGTTTTTATGTTAAATATAGTAAAGGCCTGGTTTATTGGTGTAAACTGTGTTTGATTGATAGTTTAAAGGGTGTCAGTGCCTTACCCCGACATTCTAGCACTTTTTTCTCTACATCATCCAAGATCTCAGCTACTCTTAAACCATACCACTGTAAAATATATGTAATTGAAACAAACTCACATACAAGAAAATTAGTGACAAACCAACACAAAATAAATTATACTTTGACTGACTGTTTAACGTGAATGTACTGAAGGGGTCAATACACCCCCTTTCGCTAAAATGACTCTCTGGCTTCTTTTAGCTGTTATGAAGAAAAGTAATTGATAGTAAAGTATGTTGACTTTTACCTGTTATTTAGCTGTTATTTAGGAACATTGTCTTGAGGCATTGGGGAATTAGCTGTATTTTAGCTTCATGAGTGAATAATTGTAGCTGTTATGTATGCCTGTAAATTAAGTGTTACTAAAGAATTACTTTGGGAAACTTTCTATGCATTTAATTGTTTAGAAATCTCAAAGTACTATTAACAGTAACTTAAAGGAGAGAAGAGGCTTGCAAACACTACAACAGGACAATGCACTACAAACACTACAATGGACAGGCAAGAAAACTATACCCGCACTCCATGGGTTTGGAATTGGGACTCTCTTTTAATAAAATAAACTGAAGGTATTTTGGTTACATTTTGTACCCCAACTGTTAAGGAAAGTATGAAAACCAGCAGGGGTGAGCAATTCCCGTACCCTTTCTATAACATTACTATGGTATGGCAGGGTATTGTATGGTACGGTATGGTGTGGTATTGTATTGTATGGTATGGTGTTGATATTGTATTGTATGGTAGGGTAGAATATGGTATTGGGAGGTATGGTATGGTAGGGTATTGTATGATGGGGTATTGGTTTGGTATGTCATGTTATTGTATGGTATTTGGGTGGGGTGTAAGGATATGGTGACTTTGGTAGGGGTATTGGTATTGTGGCTTTGGTATAGGATGTTATGGTTTTGGTGAGGTATGGTAGGGTATGGTATGGTGTGGTAAGGGTATTGTATTGTATGGTATGGTATGATAGGGCATTGGGAGGTATGGTAGGGTAGAATATGGTATTGCGAGGAATGGTAGGGTAGGGTATGGCAGGGTAATGGTATGGTATGGGATTTGATGGTTTGATATGGTGTGGGTGTTGGGAGCTATGGTAGGGTATTGATATTGTATGGTATGGTATGACATGGTAGGGTATTGGGAGGCATGGTAGGGTGTGGTATGTCATGTTATTGTATGGTATTTGGGTGGGGTGCTAGGATATGGTGACTTTGGTATAGGATGTTTTGGCTTTGGTGAGGTATGGTAGGGTAGGGTATGTTATTGTATGGTATTTGGGTGGGGTGTTAGGATATGGTGACTTTAGTATAGGATGTTTTGGTTTTGGTGAGGTATGGTAGGGTAGGGTATGGTATGGTATGGTATTGTATGGTATGGTATGATAGGGTGTGGTAATGGTATTACTTTCAAACCCCACCGTAATGGTGGAGTTAGATTTTTCCTATTAATTTGGTCAGTATCACTACATTGCCTGCATCCCTTTAATAAAAATTACATTTGTAGATGGTCTATGGGATAGACCTATCTACATGCATGGCCCGCTGATTATGAATTAAAACTACTGTGTAAAAAGAGACAGTAGGGTATTCTGTAAAGTTAAAAAGGTACAGAGATTACACATTTTAGAGTTCAGATGTGGCTTTTTGGTGTAATTAGTTGCTTTAAAAACTCTACGTTGAGGAATATTTGGAACTTTATACTTATGGTAGCAGGATTATTTTTTGAAAACCTATAATAACTTAAAGGAGAGAATACTAGCAGAACACTAGCAGAAATGGACAGGCAAGAAAGCTAACCCCAATGAAATAATTTTGAACGCTCGCGTTTCCACACCACGGTAAGCCTTTAGGCTAGGCCGTAGGAGCGTCGGCGCGTTCTTTTTGGTTACCCAGAGCTTCCCCTGGAGGCCTAACCTCTGGGGTGAGAGGCCCCAACCATCGCCTCTCACTGTGGTAGCCACTCCATAACAAAATGCTACCTCCTTTTTATATATTTTTTGTATTCTCTGTCAATCCGTTCATTGTGTATGAGGAAGGCGGTCATTTACTAAGACAAAGTCCGTTCATTTTAACACCTTTAAACTCTACATTTACTAAGATAAACAGAGAATGTTTAGTAAAGTCATGGCCCCTCCACCGCCATGACTCGTGGAGACCTTCCAAAACAAACTAGTTGTCTCCTCCGTTTATTTATTTTTTTTGTATTTTTACTTTTTATACTTTTTTTTACCCACCGAACCGTTCCAAGGAGTAGCCTAGGTGTTGGCCAGGCTCCTCAATGTACAAAGTCCTTCATTCACACCGGGTTTTTCGAAGGAGTAGCCGGGGTGTTAGCCCGGCGCCTCAATCTACTAAACCCTTCATCACACATTCAGGTTTACGGGGTTTTTCGTCACCCACGCCAGTGACCTTCATTCAGGTTTACGGGGCTTTTCGTCACCCACGCCAGTGACCTTCATTCAAACACACACACACACACACACATACAGTGGGAACTTGTGATTTTAAAGAAAAACTACATTTAAAGTGAACTTTCATCTTTCATATTTGTGTAAGTAAGGTAAAACTTCTCCGGCAACAGACTTCTTACTAACAGTCTTGCTTCAGGAGTAGTTGATTTTAACATCAAAGAACATAATCCGGCTTCATTTATGAAAACCGTTGTTTTCTCAATCGGCCCAACGCCCTGTTTTTGAGCGTCGGAAAAACTTCCAACAGTTAATTTATCACAACTATCTACATGTTTCCGAACTGCACTCCAGCCATTAACATGCTTTAGAGCAGTAGCTACGTCTCTAGCTTTAAACCACGGCTTTCCTTCACTATCAAACAGAACCAATACCGGTTTGTTATTGAATGTATAGAACTTGGCAGCCATGTCACAATTTACTCAATAGTACAGGCAAAAGGAGCGCAGAAGAACGTCTGATCAGTATCACGACTTGAAGCAGAATGATGAACTGTACTAGTGACATTTGGTATATACAGGAGTAACATTGCTCCGTAAGGAAAGGTGCTACCTTCATCGAAGGTAGCAACACGGAATTGAGACAAGTGTTACTTCAAGACGTAAAACACCAGATAGTTTCTTAACGTTACAAAATATGTTTTCAAAGTGATCATCAAAGACTGTTGGTGTTAGATTCCCTAAAGGAAAGAATGGTATATTTCCTGAGATATCACCGTACTTTATTGATACTCCAATGTAGGTGTTTGATGAGGAGTTCTCCGTTATTTTATCTACTATGTACTCCGAAAACACCAAAGGCCATTCCGATACGTTTATTGGCCCAGTAAGAAAGAACTCATACTCTGAGGATTTAATGCGAAACTTTGAATTTTCATTTAACTTCTTTTTAGATATAAACTTCAAAAACACCCCTTGAATAGGGAGTGTATTATTTTCAGCAGACATTCTACAAGAAGAGACAAACAAGATAAAACAGTAACAGACACAGACACGTCCGTTCACTACCACGTCTCAGAACAGAATGAGTTAATAGAGCTGATGTTTAGAGGTATATACGCTCAGTACCCCTGTGAGTGACAGCTCCATTAAGCAACTCTTTGTTTTTTAAAGCCGAAAGGCAGGGTGTCGTGATCATCATTAAATCTTCTCTTTGGCCCTGTAATTTTAAACTTTTTAATTTCACTTACTGTAACGACTTCCCGTCTCTTTGTTCTCCTGATTCTGTTTTCTTCAATTTCTAAAATTTCAGCTGCTTCACTAAGGACCATCTTTTTTAACTGTTCAAAATTTAATGTTTCGGAGGTCTTCATGTTAAGGGTGAGGCCTTTTATTTTACACACAGTTTCTAGTTTTTGCTTTTTGGTTGACCAGACAAGGTATGCATAGGTCTTTGGTCCCCCAGAAACAAACTCTAAGATATAAGAGCCGGGCCCGTACTCACTTGCCAATTCGTCCGTCATTTCCCCGAGGTAATCTCCCGTAGAGACCTTGTACAATCCTCCCCTGTATAGATAAATACACGAGTCCGTGTCATAGTAAAGGACTTGACCTCCAAGGGCATCTAGATGTTCATACAGTTTAAGCCTGGCATGAGCAGTGGTGTAGGCCGCAATTACAACATTTACAGTTTTTAGAGCCTCACCGGCGTCATCAACATTCTGCCAATTAACTAATAAAACCTCTTGGTTAATTACTTCAACAAACTTTACTTCCTTTCCTGGTTGAGTTAACGAGTTGAATAATTCTTTAGAGTCTCTCACGATTGCAGTTTTTGTCATGTTTTCTCGCTGACCAAACTTGCCCCAGAATGAATTTAACATTAATTTAGCTACTGACCTGAGTCCTCCATTTTTAGCAATTTTGTCTTTCTCCATCTGAATACCCTCACGCTCAAAGAAATCAGAAACATACTTGTCTTTATCTTCCTCTGTTTTACACCAGTTAGGATAGCCTGAGGCTTCCTGCTTTACTTTCAAGAATTTATTAATAAAGTCTGTAAACAATCCATCTTTCTCGTATGTGGCGACTTCATACTCCCACAACTCGTACATGTCCAAGATCACATAGCCTTTTTCTACAGCTTTTCTAATTTCATCCATAGTCCATGTTCCTACCATTGCCCTTTCCTCACTATCATGAAAACATTCCCCTTGGTTTAAAGTCTCACCGCAAGTTCTACACAAAACAAACATCAATTTATTATTCATTTTAGCGGGGAGTACGGGATGATACAAGTTGTAAGGAGGTAGAATCTTACATTTCAACAAGCCCTCTACTTCAAGGCCTCTCTCTCGGCAGTCATTTCCAACGTAAACAGTAGGGTGACCAACGGGATACTTACAATATTTATTCACAAACGGATAAAGGGAGCAGACATCAACGTATTGTATTGTTTCTCCCTCTTCACATTTACAATACGTTTTAGTATTACCCGTTCTGCCTCCAAAGAAGGAATCCCTAGGATTAAGCGGTAGTGTGTTTAGAATGGACAGTTGGTTCAAGTGATTTAGTTTTTTGTCCTTTTTCAAAGCTCTAAATTCACACTCCCACATCTCCACAACATCACAGTCGTTAAATTTTGCCATTTTGGATTTGGTTCTCTCGTAACGGAGATGCAAACTGTCTGAGGGATCCTCCGGCAGAGGTTCTTCTCTGCTATATTGATAACATTTTGGACACCCGTGCCAATAACACCCGTGAAACTCGTAAATTCGTTCCCCGTCAAACCCATCTACTTTTAGTCCATTAATTTTAGCTTCTCTGCCCCGGCCCGCATGTTGAATCTTTACTCCACGTTTCTCCTCCTCCCATGTTAACCACTGTAAAGCAACGGCTGACTGATTGTCTGCAAGTCGGTACCCTGATTTTGGTATTAGTCCAATAGTATTTTCTTTTAAGAAGTTACGGCGGAAGGCCAAGTTACATGCACTGGCGATTGTTATAGCCTCGAGAAAAGGATCTACGTTACATTCTTGAAGAAGTAAGGCTCTAAATTTAATACATGCCTGAGCTAAAATCTCCACGTCTGAAATACAGTACTCCAAGATTTCCTTCTTAAAATCAAACACGTAGTCTTCAGCGACTCGTTCGTCATACCATTCTTCAAAGGCCTTGTGTGGTTTCTCAAACATTGATTCCGGGCAGTAGTATTTTTTGTCGGGCATAGGGCCTACATAATTTTGGTTCGCCAGAGTGTTGAAGAGGTGGGGAAAGTAGCCCTTCTTTTTCTCAGGAGGCAGTTCAAAGGCATTAGGGAGCGCAGAGAGGGCCATGGGGAAATAGCTCAGTGAGTCCACAAACCTTACGTTTGCTACTTCAATCAAAATAGCTTTAGTTCCCCGAGGAGTTATTTTTGGTGTAAATTTAGTTTCTTCCATAATATACTGTAGTATGAATTGGAAATCAAAACCCTGCCCGTTGTGGGCAATTACACAGACATCTTTAAATTTTTTTCGAATTCCCATGATATAGTTCATGAAGTGTTTTACCGGTTCTTTTTCAAATACCCTTTGCCGTTCCGAGCAAGTTTCACACTCACCCCCATTTATACATTTAAAGCAGTACTGTTGTGAGACGCACAAGTTTACTTGATGTACTTTTTTATCAGGGTCAGAAGGGAGAGACTCGTCTTGCCTTGTTTCCAAGTCAAAGAAAATAAACAAAAAATCACGGTCTTTCGGTGTTCTCCTATCTACCCTCATGAAACACTGATGCGCTGGGTCTTTGAACGCCTCACAGGGCTTACAGAAAACTTCTCCGCATACATGAGCTGTCTTACGTCTTTTTGGATAAATCATTTTCTTACAGTCACGGCAGAGTTTTACAGTTTTACAAATTTGCCCTTGATGAGCTACTAAACACCGCTCATTTTTGAAGGAGCGGTTGCAAAAACGGCATGTGATGCCTCCGTGTTCTAGTTTACAGGGCGGGGAGATGGTATGACAGGACAAGCATCTGTTAGAGCACCGATGCTCATGTCTGTTGCTGTAGGGAATATGACAGGCTTCACAAAAGAAATTGCAAACAAACGCAGCAGTTAAGTTTGTAATTACATTATAATGACCGTTGTGAAAAAGAAGGTTAATTTTTAATTTAGCGTCTCCATTACCTCCTTCAAAGTAAACATCCCGGCCTTTTCTGTCGTAGTTGTAGACGGTAATTTTGTATTTTTTAAGATGGGACTGGAATTTTTCAAGCTCAGGGATTCCTGCACCCTCCTCGGGCATTTCTACACGGGCTTTTGCTATGAGCTTATTAGCTCTGAAAGTTTGTCTTTTTCCCTTGTCCTGACGTATTGCTTTGTACTGAGGATCATTTTTCGCATACGCTTTGCCTACTACCAACGCTCTAGCCAAACATAAATTGTCTTTATTATTAATTACTATAATACCCTTCCTAGCTTTAGATTCTTCATCAAAGGTATTGTAAAAGTCGGGTCTTGCCCTTCCTTTACCTACTGGGACGTTAATCCTTGTAACATCAACTCTAAACGTGTCACTAGAGGTTATAGATTGCGCATTGCTTTGAATTATGCCCCCGAAAATATCCCAGAGAACATCACCGCTAACTTTAGAGACCGGTCTCAATGATACGTATCCCGGTTCAGCACTTTTTAAATTTATAGACTGTAATTTAAACCCTAGATAATCAGTGGGTGCAACGTTGGCTTTGGATGTCTCTACAATTTGATTAAAACCTTTACGAATCCAATCAAACTCAGAGATACCTTTGGGAGGTTTAGTGAATTTGAAAACAGTGTTAGTCCCGTAAAGTCTAAAGTGACTAACGTAGGTTTCATCTTTACTAATTAAATTTACCGGGTTTTGAGGGTCCTTTTTAGAAACATCCATCCTTCAACAGAGAATTGAATACTGAAAACAAGCTAAACTGTGTTAACGCTTAAAAGAGCAAGTACCCCGAACAGAGTCAAACTCACAATGATATAACTGAATTACGCAGAATCAATAATAATCTGTGCAAGAGAACACTTACGCAAGAGCAGCACAAAACACGTCTGATCAGCGTCACGACTGAAATCAGACTGAAGAACTAGAGCTTGTTGCAAGAGATATATATAGAGAGTGGGCCTGTTACTTTTTCACTGTTTGATCTACTGAAACTGATACTTTTGGACCTGTTACCTTGAAAACTGTGGGAGTGGGAGTGGGTAGTGTTGGACCTGTTACTTTATTGGAACGGTTACTTTTTGGAACTGTTACTTTGTGGCAGTCTTCATCGATATTAAATGAACAAGATATATGGTGTAACTGTAACATTTGGAACTGATACCTTAAAGTCACCGATCAGGTTCTCTAAAAGAACAGGTACAGAGGATCTACAAAAGAGCACAGTACCTCTGTATTACTACGCAAGTCAGAAAAACACTAACACACAAACTACGCAAGTCAAAACAGAACTACAAGTTACCGAAAGTTAACTCGAATGAAGGTATCAAATACTACTCTAACCAAGAACAAGAATAGAAAGTGAGATTACTGTCACTCAACACATACAAACACAACACTACTCTTGACACAAGGACGTGAGGTTAGGAAAAGTGAGGTTATGTTAGTCAATACATACAAAAACTGCTCCAACCAAAACTGCATAAAATAACAATAATAGAAAGTGAGGTTGCTGAGGTGAATTTACTGTACAAAAGAACCGGGGCAAAAACAGGTTACTGGGTGGGGTTAGGTTAGTCAGCACAACACTACTTTAGCCCCGAAGAAGTGAGGGTATGTTTACTTTCCTTACTGTAAACTAATAAGCCAGATTAAATGGATACACCACACAGCATTACTCTAGCCAAGACAATAACCACGAACAGTACACAAAAATAAAATAAAGTACACCATACACGGAAAATTAATATAACACAGTAAAGTTGGAGTGTAACGGGTGAGGTTAGAAAAAGTGAGGTTACGTCATATTAGGTTATGGTAAGCAGACGGTTGGTATTGAGGTTATGTTAGTCAGCATATACAAGTACGTCACTACCAGGTAAAACAAAATGGTGAAGTTACTTAATAAAGAACAAGGACAGAAAGTGATATTACTGTCAGTCAACACATACAAGTACGACACAACTCTTGACACAAGAAACTGAGGTTACTGGGTGTGAGGTTATGTTAGTCAACACAACACTACTTTAGCCAGAACAAACAAGAAACCGAGGTTGCTGTACACTAGCAAGTCAGATAATGCTAAAAATCACACGAGACGCAAGATTACTATAATACAAAGTGAGGTTATGTAAAATACAAAGCAAAAGTGAGGTTAGGAAAAGTGAAGCCTCCATGGGGAGTAAAAGCTCAAGTTTTATCTTTGCAAAAACGCAACGAACGGAGCAGCGCAAAAACACGTCCGATCGCAACGGGAGCAGGGAGCAAAGAGAGAGAGAAAATGCGCGGCATGATAGCAGGTATTGTGGTGGGGGCCACGTCTCTTTCAATCACAGAGCCCACAGGTAACAACTAGTTACAACGAGTTTGCTGATAGAGATTATGTTGAGGATGTTGTGGTCAGAATGTACAGAAGGCTAGATGATTAACAACAGAAGGACACGAGGGTCAGATAATTGCCACAGAAGGTTAGATGATTAACAACAGAAGGACACGAGGGTCAGATAATTGCCACAGAAGGCTAGACGATTACCAACAGAAGGACACGAGGGTTAAATAATTACCACAGAAGGCTATATGATTAACAACAGAAGGACGCGAATCAACATACCAGCCAATCAGGTTACTTAAAATTTTCACGTTACACCCTCCAGCTACAGTACGCTAAGAGAACAGGAGCTGTAGTTAGATACACAGAAGGAGACAGAAGGACGCGTGGGTTAAATAATTACCATAGAAGGCTAGATGATTAACAACAGAAGGACACGAGGATCAATTAATTACCAAAAAACTGTAGATAATTAAACACAGAGAGATGCAAAAGATAAATAATCAACCACAGAGGGTAGCAAAAGAGCCACAGAGGGAGGCAATTACACCCTAATTCCATTCCTCATAAGAGCCCATGTTATTCTATTCTCCGTAAGAGTCCATGTTAATCTATTCTCCATAAGAGCCCATGTTATTCTATTCTCCATAAGACCCTATGTTGGGGCCAAAGCGCGCGGCATGACTACTGTGTTTACATCTTTTAATTCGGTATTGCTGGGTTTGTTAAACTTTTTTAAATATTAATAAAGAAAAGATTCTATCTCTGCCTTACCCATCAATGAGTCAATGCGGTAACTCCATGTCTGTAGATCGCCACACAAACTGTGCTAATAGAAGCGTTGTTGGCAACAGGAGTTTAAAAAATTAAAACCCAGCATAAATATTTAATTCATAACAAATCATCTCCACGTTTTGGCGTGTCCTTTGCTCATCAGATCTTTTAATTTATCGACTTTTCAGGTTATAAATGGTTGATGACCTTTTCATATGAAAAGTCACCTTTACATAATGTTATCATACTTGGAATTTATATATACAAATATAATACCATTCTTCATATACTCGGTTGTATTTTACATATAAAGTGTTAGTATTGTAAAAGGTAATGTGAGAACATTCTATATTATCACAGTTAAAGGAACAATATGGATTCGTTTATCTATGGTATTATTTAATACGTTTATATCATTTTAAACAAACTATAAATACCTATGTGAGTGGGTTCACTTAGATATATTTAATCCTAAGTTCAAATGTAAATAAAATAAAATCTCCACCTGGCATCCTAAACGTTTGTTACCCCAGTCAAAATTAAGATTCGAAATTTAACTTGATCAATTTACTCCTTCCGTAGTAAAACTGTTTAATTTTAAGCGGCATTAACCTCTATGTTGTATTATATTGTAAAAATTCATCGCAATTGAAAAAGCTACTTTGTTCTTGTGAAATAAATTACGGAAGTATAAAGAATAAAGTAAACGTCGTTGTTTTGTTGACGTTTTTCTCTTACACAAAGATATATTGAGAGATAATGGGACCAAAAGTCAGCTGGAAGCCAGTGATGATTCATGGGATGTCTTGACCTCATTCTCGAGTTTGTTTTCTCTACTTTGCCTACTTATTACATCCATATTATATACTTTTGTTAATGTCTCTATATTTATCAATTAAGGCTCGTCTTACTTGTCATGGAAATAATTGTATCATATTTGAAGTGGATTGTGAAGTTTGGAGCAAAATACTCCAAACACTGAACAGCCAAACTAACTAATAGATATAATAGTAGTAATAGTATTGTAGTAACAATAATTATTAATATTTTGTTACTGTCAAATTAACATCATGCTTAAGTCAAGAAACCAGTGTAAGCCGATAAAATAGGTAGTAGAGTTCAAGGCTAATAAAGATGACGTCAGAGTAATTTTCAGTTTGCATAAGTCATCCTAAGTTTGGCAGACACACCTTAGGATATGTTTCATAAAATTCCGACCATTATGGTTTTTAAAGTCTGTTATGAGACCTTTGAAAAGAAAAAGATTTCCCAGTTCAATTGTATTTTTGCTGGTGCAAATCAAGTTTTTGATTGTTCTGACTTGCTTGTTGTCAGACTATCTAACTTAACTTGGATCTAATTAACTTTGTTCTTTAGCAAACGTGAATTAACACACATGGTAAAAATGCATTCCCTTTTAGCGAATTTCCCCTATAGGGAAGAAGCTATTACCGTAGTCTGCATGGTAAGACCTAGGCCCGGGACCATGATAACTTTTCGTTTTGAGGTCCCCAGACCCCAAAAACACCATTCGTTCGAAACTGTATATATATATACAGTTATATATATATATATAGTTATATATATATATAGTATATATATAGTTATGTATATATATATATATATATATATATATATATATATATGTGTGTGTGTGTCCGTGAGCACGATAACTCTCGTAAGAATTATCCGATTTTGATGAAATTTGGTATAAACGTGTAAAGCAACATTTATGACTTTAAGTTCGAAAACCAGCCAGATCGTTTTATCCGAAGGGGTATTTTGGGGGGTTTTGTACCCCAAAAATGGGTTTTTCGAATTTTTTACATATAATTTTGGAAATAGTCAAATTTTATTTTTTTCCATTGGATTCAGCTTAAAAAAAACACACAATTTGGTATTTTAATCATTTCTCTACGTCAATTCGTTACCGAGATATTGAAAGTGCTAAACACAGTACGTTGTCTTAATGTTATTCTTATGGAGGAAAATAAAAATTTTATATCTCGCTTATTTATGAACGTATACTGACGAAACTTGGTATACGGCTTCATCTGGTTGTGGACCATTGATATTTGCTCAAAAAAAACAATTTTTTACCCAAGGCTCCCGTAGCAGCAAACCTGCGTACTCAGCCCCATGTTATTCTTATGGAGAATAAGTAACGTGTTATCTGCCTTCATTATGAAAATAAATTAATGAAATTTGGTATGTGGTTTTACCTACATGAGTTATATTGATATTTTTATAAAACCCTATTTTTTGTCTTCCTTGCTTCAGCAAACCTGCATACTCAGCTGCCATGTTATTCTTATGGAGAATAATTAAAATGTCATAAATCGTTTATTTATGAATGTATATTGATGAAAATTGGTATATGGCTTTATGTGGTATTAAGATACATATATATGCATTGGAAATTCGCTGAGTACGCAGGTTTGCTGCTACGGGGGTATTTTAATTTCACGGTGTTATACTTTAACTGGAAAATAAATACGCTTAAGCCAGAGTTTAAATAAGTTAAACCATGGGAACGAGTTCTCTCCCTTTCACATTTATGTTCTGCAGGTTTATTAACCTTAACTTATATAAAATCGAAAATCAGCGTTTAATACGCTTGTATTATAATTGGCGTAATTTAAATTGTTTTTTTAGAGTACAGGTTTGCAACATATATTAATTTTTCAAATTAGCCTATTTGGTCAAAATTGGCTTCAAAAGTGCAGTACATCTCTCTATAACTGTACGATTAAACAGAGTACGTTTTGTCTAAGTTTGTTTCTGTGTGTGTCTAGTTTGTTTAACTCTACTAATAACCTGAGAATTTGCATTAAAAAATGTTAAAGGCAAATTTAAACTAACTCTCTCTGCTGAGCTTTACACACAGCTTATTTATTGAGCCTTATTTATTTTCTCATTGGTTCTTTTCAGCAAGTTACTTTCAGTTAATATTAAAATCAGGATGGCGTCAAGTAACTCTGAGGAGATGTTATTCACTATGAGAAAATGCGGGAAAAGAATCAGACACCATTAAGTACTCAGCAACACTGCATAATGTATTTTATACCAAAAATATATTTGGCATATCCAGTACAACTAAGTACTACTATTCCTTGACAGATAGTACTCCTTTCGCAACCTCTGTGGATGCGAAACTTTGGAAAATCTAGAAACCCCTGCAAAAGGAAAATTACTTGCAAATTATGTGAACATTAAAAAGCAAATATGATCTGTTGGAAATACGCTGTTTTTGTTTCTAATTATAAGCTGAACGAAATATTGACCTGAATCAAAGATCTTCGAGATTGTATTGATTCAGTAGACCTTATTGATTCATAAGCAACACTTCATCACAGCCATTGCGTGCTTTTAATTCAACTTATAAGTTAAATAATATAACTCTGTAAACAAAAGTTCATTTTATTACCTTTTAATAACAATGAGTGTAATGCATAGAATAGAACTTATTTTTCTCTTGATTTAATCATATATCTAGGTTATTCAAGGACATTTAAAATAATACATCTTTATTTGTATTTTTTACAAAATATGACATGAAAATTAATACAGATTGTGTCGTTGTTAATAACTGGTAATTATTATAAAAATAATACCTACTAATACTTACTTCTCGATTTCGATCAGATGACATAATCTGAATTTATAACATCCGTCTTAACGATTTGTGCAAACTGCGTTGTCTTTCGAGTAGTCATTTTGTTTACATATTGCCTGTAACATTTGGTCTTGCTGCTATGCTGTACTGTGTTAAATATTTAATTAATTAATAAGGTTAACATTCTTGAATAATATGTAGAATAATTACATTGAAGCTGTGGATTCCTACGGAGCAAAGGCCTGAAATGAATGTTAATTAGAGTGAATTTCAGGGAATACACAACGTAAAGTAAATCACAGCTAGTAATAATTACATTTTATATTTAATCGCCCACCACAATATTAAATACCCCCATCTTAGAGGTAATTAATGAGCTTTATTATACACCAAGCAGGTAATGACTCATAGGTGTGAAAATATATATTAAAAATGCAATAACATTTGGTTGTGTCGTCACTGAGTTTTATTAAGGATGTTTTTGCTTTACTGGAGTTAATTATGGGACATACAAGTCATATTGCTTCTGCTTGAGGTAAAAGCAGTAAATACAACTTGTATTAGCCGCTATATGGAAAGCCACTGCCATTAAATTAACTTGGGCAGACGGTGACGTAAACTGCTGTACACAATTTAACTGCTGTACAATGTACTAAATTTCACCTGCAATCTAAGATTTACAGTCATGAGTGAAAATATCAAGTTGAGGCCAGATTTTATAACTACCTTTTAATATGTTTAATATAGGTAAGTTGTGTTTGTCAAGACTTTTATCACAGTTTTTGTTATTTGGTGTACGTTAGTATTGTATTCATTGTAGTATATAGGTCCAAAGCCTTAATAACTTACCTTTCTTATAGCTCTATAGATGCTAAATGCATACTGACTAAAAATAAGTAGGTCTTAGTCAGTAACAAGGCTTCACAAGGCATCTCACCCATTCTACACTCATCATTCATTCATATTCGCCTTAAAATACGCCCTAATTGCGTCTTACATATATATTAGGATATTAAGATATAACCTTGGATTGGAGATAGCAGAAAAACACATATCTAAATGATATATTATGGAGTTTATTTCAAGATCTTGCACTCCTTAGATAATAGACCTTTTATGTAAACTTTATGAAATTAATTTTCGGATTTGTATGAAAGAAAACTGATTTTGAAAACAAGCTAGAAAACTAGTTTTCATAAAAAATACTGAACTATTTGAATAAGAACGAATTCAATACCAGATACAAATACTGCAGTAGGATAGAAGAAAGTCGCAAGTGTGACATAAATCCTAACACGGGTAAGAACGTGGAGCTCTAAGCAGCTTAGGCAGGCTGTCAGTCTATCCATGACTTTGTGTATGGTTGTGATTTATACCAAAAGATATAGTAATATTGATAATAATTTAAGTAGCAGACTGTTCCATAAAGTAATGGTAGCATATTTTAAATAATATGTAATCAGAAAACACGAAACTACAACTTTATAAAAGTTTTGTAAACCTTTGGATGGATATGTATCTAAGTGTATTCCTACCCAAAATAATCCGTTACGATTATTTATTTTATAAATTTGTTTATACCTTGCAAGTATTCATCTAAAGTGGTTAGCGTAAATTTCGCTTGCACGTTTCTTCTCGATGTGCTATTTAAAACAGATTCAATAGTAATTCAGTTAAATAAATTGTATTAATTTAACCAACAAATATACAAGCTCAACTTTGAATTCACCATTTTAACAGTGAGTGTCTGATTTTACACACCGAAACCTATGCATTAATCAAATAATATTCTTTTTGAACCTTAAATAATGCTATCACATCTTAGACTGTTTGACGGATTTGATACAGCACTGCACATTAGTACAGCACGTTAATAGTTGCGGATAAGTGCTACGTTTCACTGTGTTGGGATTTCCAACAATCAGGTTGTTTGGTTTCATTAAACTGCTTGTGGCTAAGTAGGTGTTATACTGTATAACTTGTGTCAAAGTAAAGTGCATTTTCACCAACCAAAAATAAATAAACGTACTACTGTAAGGCAACTACTCTTGCACTACAGTTCGCAATACCACCTCACATACCAGTGATCTTGGCACCCTTATAGGACCCCTGGGCCTTGTTGGGAGGGGTTGTCATCTGCTATGTGTCGTGTGTCACGTAAGTTATGTCCGTACAACTGTATGTACATTGGTTGTTGGGTTTAAGTTTTTTTTTATATTTAAATTATGTTAAAGAAAGCACTATTTCATTTTATTCTATATTTTCATAATAATTTTAGTACTCATACAAATTACAATACCATCAAAGTTTTCAAAAACCTAATTCTAATTACAAACCAGATACCCAGATAAGCTGCCCAAGTGTGTCGCAGATCCATTTGCCAATATAATATAAACAGTATTGAGAGAATCTCAGCCAGTGATGAGATTGGGAGTCGTGTCTGATATCGGAACTGAGTCCAAGATTTGCTTATTTTTTTATCAAAGATGCAATTCCTGCAACAATTTCCTGTGGAAACCGTAATAATGCAGTTTTAAACATGTTGGAACAATTTAGATTCTCAACCCAGAATCTGGGAGGCAAATTTTATTACAATATGAAGGGTATATTGTAAATATTGTGTATTTGTTTTATAAATCTTAAATATATTTTGACGCTTTAAAATTAATGTTATTTTTAAATTTATATGTGTATTATTATTATGTTTTAGTGGATTGGTTTTAATGTCTTCTGTTAACTTCACTATTCCGTCACAACTCTTAAACCATTTACAATATATAAACTAAAACAAGCATTATTTTAATTATGTCAACTTTACTATTTCCCATGGTTAATTAATTATGCGAAAAAATAATGAGTTTTCCAAATGGGTTTTTGTATTTATTTTAGTTCAAGTTTACCAATGCTATAACATTTTAGTACTGCTGATCACTTTATGTTGATATTTTATATTTTATTTTTTGGTTTCAGAATAGCTATCTAAATAATAAATAATAAACAAAGGAGATTTTAACAGTATGTTATCAAAACTGTTAGTTATACTTTACGTAACATTCAAATTAAGAATTAAGTGTACAATGTTACTGGTAAAAATAATTTCATACTTTTACGTTGCATTGTACGTGTTTTTTCCTTTTCATATTTAACTTTAGATTTAAATTCAAATTCTATAATTCTGATAATCTTTTTACTTATTTGATTTACAAAAGCATTTGATAATAACCAAACAAGGCAATTTAGTGCTTAGCCTTTTTTTACCGTAATAACCGCTTGCTAGCCTAAACAATCTGCTCCAAAATATATTAAGCCCCCCTCCTCCCTTAAGTATTTAAAGTAAAATATTATTCAAACAAATTTGATATGAAGCACTTTTCAAAACATCTTATATTTCAATCAAAGGATCAGAGATTGGTGGAGCATTCAATCAGACTGAAGAAAGCAATTGATCTCTGAAAAGCCGTTATTGGAGTTTATGTGGTCGTGTTTCATACATAAAAAGGACAGATTTCCATTCATACTATTTTATTTTGTATTTTTATACTGTAAGTAAGAATCTATTCCCATATAATATAACCTTGTTATTTTACTAATTGTTAACAAATATTCAACTTGCATATCATAGAACTTAGTATTACCATTCTGGCTAACATTTGTTATCCCAGCCGTTTTTGTGTTGTTGTATTTTTTAACTACTTCTCAATCATACTATTATTTTTATTAATTTATCTATTACAATGTTTTATTCTTGTTTTGATCCAATTTATATTTTGCTAATAGATTGGATTTGACTAAAATTTATTTTTAAATTTTTCATTACATTTTTCATTACATTTTTAAGGAAATGAATGTATTACATTATTTAAATTATGCAAACACGTTATGTGCCCAGTACGTATCTGTATATTATATACTCAATCTACCTCTTGACTGGAAATGCAGAGTGAAAATTAAGTCCCGGACCCCGTAATATCTCTTGCCCGAAACCTGTCAATATGTTCACACTTCTCATACGGCTTAGTAGAAGGGAGTTTGAATTCAAACCATACCAAGATTCTTGAAATCTCCAGGCCAGATTAAGTTACAGTGAAAATTAGCTCTCAAAGGTTACACGTTAACTTTGGCGGTGGCTTATACGTCGTTACAATTAAGTCCACATTTACGCGCGTTAATTTTAATTCTTCTTTGATCTCAAATCGTTATTGTGACTTTACTCAAAGATATTTTCACGTCGCAATTAAGTCATATAAACACTTAAAAGGACCTACAGTGTTATTTGTGTTTAGTTTGTAAATCATACAAATATTTCACTACTTGTATGTTGATCAATATCTTGATATAACCGACATAATGTTAGATAAAAGTCATTACGATATAATTTAGAGGCAGCCAACTTTAAAGGTACTGCCATAGAACTTGTAACGCGAACGTATAGTACTACAGGGTTTTTTTTGTTTGGTGTGTGAAACCTTGGATCCATCCCACCACTGTATCACTGGTGACCATGCTTTCACACTGGTCACCAGTGGTGGATCCTGGTGGTGGAGGATCAATTTATTTCCACCTTCGTGGATCACATTAATTTATTAGAAAAATAAACATACAAAATTGTATTGATACTTTCACGAGTCTTGCCATTTGTTTTCTTGATTTAACAATTTTTTTCTAAACACAGTAACTTACCAAGTTGTGTAATAGATTGATTGCAAAAGCTCCGACGTGAAGTTAAATATGTAAAAGTGTGAAATAAAATTGGTTACTGTAGATATCATTCCGATTTGCCTTCTTTTACTGTTCAATTTAAATTTGTTTATCATTTAATGAAGTGTTAATACCGAGAGGTTTTTGATTAGTTACATAGAATTTATGAGTGTTAATTGCGTTGGGAAATGCCTCAGGCACTTGCTCTCTACCGAACCTTTTTCTCACCCGGATATTTATTACTTTGAACGAGCAGCACATGAAACAATTTAAAGCAACTAAATAAAAGTAATAAAATAAAAGTGCACACCATGTGCTTTGAAAAGTCGTTTGTCGTAAAATATTATAGATTTTGAAACCTGGTACAAATTTTGGGCATCATATAGTATTTTTTTAGTCGTAAATCTATAATTTAACTGTAGTAGGTAATAAATAAGTGAAAATAATTTAATATAACTATGATTTTTATTTTTATCTTTCAGAAACAGTTTTAATAATAAAAGATTCTGACATTTTAGGTTCACAGTTATTGTTTGTCAAATTAATTAATCTTCTTTCTTCCCAGTAAATACGTTTTTATTTCAATGTTAACCTCTAAAAATATTTTGAATGTCCGTAAAGTGAAAAATATAATTTTAAAATGCTTATGAAACCAAAAAGCTCTTAATAATAATGTTGTGATTAAACTGAAAATACAAGAATCTAATCTAACGTAACTTGGTCATATATACCGTATTTATCAGTGTATCATTACTATGGGACTCTAGGAAGTCTCAGATCCAACTCAAACCCAACACTAACAATGAAGATTAGACACTTGACACCTAAACCGGAGCGCTCTCTACTCCGGACTAAGGTGTGTTTATTCAGAGTAAACATTGACTACACACCAACTTGAAACGCTGGTAATTATTCTAACGAGTCTACTACCTGTTTTAATAAACAAGTTGGCTTCTTACGATTCTTACGAGTTGATTGTCTTGTTCTTTAGTTGACGGGTAGTCAACTTGTCAGACTAGATTTTTATAAAAGTTTTTTAAATAGAGAGGTCAAAAATGTGTGTGTATACAAATAGTTCATTTTGGTTTAGATCTGTAACAAAGATTGCAGGGAAATTAAAAATTACCACATGCGTTTACAACATCACATCAACCACGAATGCGTTTACAACATAAAATACTAGAAACTACATTCATTGGTGTTTTATTTTTCTTGTACTATGAAAAAAGAAGAAAAGATTACTAAAAACGTCAATTATTTCCCCTTATACAAAGGTATTTTCAATGGAATTACATCGGTAGTTTATAAAACTATCAATCCTCAAAAGACGGGAATACATTTTCAATAAAGTTAAAATAATACACTAACAACAAACAAAATACTGCTTATTATTGCCTACCTAAGCAGGAATACAAACATAAAGCCTACCTAAGCAAGAATACAAAATAAAAATAAATTAAAAGCTAAATAAAATATTGTTTATAAATGTGTAATAACTTCAATTAATTATTTTCGTATTTATTTTTAGCTTAAACATTTCAAAGTGTCAAATATTGTTTTCTTTTTTGTCACTGTAAAAATCATTCCAGTTCCCCTTTAAAAGAATTTATTAAAGAATGGAATTTTATACAAATTATGTAAAATAACATAGTATAGAGTTTAACTTGCCAAAAACGACAAAGACAAATATTATTTTTGAATCATCGTATAATAAACTATACAACATTGTTAGCGTGAAGAGAGTTGGATCTGAAGCAAAAAAGGGTTTTTAATAATAAAAAACACTTCCTAACAACATTTGATAACAGTTTTATTAAAACCTGTTTTGTATTTCAAGTAAATTTCTCACTAATACTAAGAAATGTATTCTTACTAATAGAAATCTTTAACGAAGTGGTGTGATAAGCATAGGCAAAATATAGTGAGGTTGAAATCTTAAATTTATGATGGTAAAGTTATGTTGGCTGAACCCGCGAATTAAAAGAATCGTGCAAACAACAGATAATCTCAGACACGTGTGACAAATCTGTACAAGGGTCAGAGCAGTCTGACTGACGGCTTAGGCAGGTTGGTCCAATTCTATACCAATTTATACTTGTAACATAAATAATTCAACACTTTGTATCAATTAATTGTGTTCATTTCAAAAACTTCGATTGTAATTTATACTTCATGACAATTTTATTTGATGATACCTGCTCCGGCAGGTTAATTAAGATCGTAATATACATTGACATATTCTTGGTAACATTCAAGCAGTTCATAAGAGCTCAGTAGAGCTCTGATCCTAATTTGGCGATGAACCTCAACCCAGGTACAACCACATTACCTTTATTCTTTAATACAATACTCCCGTTTCATATTTTATGGTTGCAACAAAAGATTATAATATTCACCGGTATATTATTTACAAATAGGTAGCTTTACTATAAAAGTTCATTTATCTATGGCAACTATACATCCATATTGATCTGCATGATAGTCAGTCTAAAATAGTTTGCAATTCCTCAACTGAGCAAGGAAAGCCGGACGTTTGGTTGGATGGCAACAACAATAACACACTCAGGGCTCCAGGGGCTCATATGGCGTTATTGGTACTGTATCTGGCATAGGGCGAGTGTCTGGTGTTGTTGATGCGAGTGGCATAACACGACTGTGTTCTGAGAACAGTAACTCAAAATGTTTCACGGTAGATATGTTGAAGATTAGTAGTTTGGTGTATATTTTTTCATTATTATGCTTGAAACGTGCAAACCAGTTTTTCAGTCCTGCAATATTTTAATTTTTTCATCACATGAAATCTTTTCTAAAAAAAACATTGTAAAGTTCAAAATCCTCTATGTCGCGGTTATATTTAACGTATTTTCAATAATCTACAAGTCCCAATAATGTACGATACAATTTAATAAACTTGTTCAAGAAACTTCCATTGTGCATCAAAGTAGGTTCAAACCATTTTAAATTTAAAATAAATCTAAAATCATGTATTATTGCTATGTGTTTTCTTTTCAATTTCCGTGACTTTCTGACTGATGACTATGGAGTTATTAGATCTTCCTGTTGAGTATATTTTAAATTTAACAGGGGAGTTGATTTATTTTCATAAATTAAACGTGAATTTTAGTCCGATTAATGTAGGTAATTAAAAATCAAATAAAAATCCATAAAACATTACTCATCCAGGCAAGATTTACTCATCCGGTTTTACATGCCACTTTAATAAATTCACTTAAATTATTTGTATTAAAAACAAAAAAATCATATTCTTCTTCTCTAAACAAATTATAAATACGCACTCTATGTTTTTTGATTGGAGAACATCGCCTTTTGGTACCTACTGATAACATTTTGTATGCTTATTCAGATTTGAGTAAATGGAGTTGATGTTTCGAGGTTAAAGTTTTTTTTGCCCAGCTCATCTATATCTATAAATACGAAATTCCGATCAACGCCCAGGCCAAACCATTGCACCTAGAAGCACTAAACATTGCATGTAGACTCCTCTTATAGCATAGGAACCCACTAAGAAGGGATCTTAAGAAATTCCCGTAGGGCTATGTCCCAAGGGGCTTCAAAGTTCCAATCCTGTGTTATTCTTATGGATATTCACTTTGGTTTGAGCTGATGAAAATTCTATCAGCTGATTATGATTCGTAGTAGTTCCACGGGTCAACCACAGAATGCAGCACACACAACTGTCTTATACCCGGGAAGGATTAATTGAAACCGGGAAGATGGCAGCTAGTGTCAATATAAAACTCAAATTTCTATAAGTTTGAACTATCCATTGTTTTCTACAGAAGAGGATTTACTCCCCCCACGTTGGGATTGCAATTGTTTAGTATGTGTTGAGAGGTAATTTATTTATTTTGAGAATCTGAAAGAATTTAATTAGAAACCGAATCAATTTAAGATATCCTATTATTCTTATCCTACTCTCGACAGAGAGATTATTCGTCTTGTCAACAGCTTTATTAAGTTGATTTTGCTACTCAGGAGAAAATTAATGTCAGGAGAAAATATGTATATAGGTATATATTTATTAAAAAACAGTTTTATATTATCCGAGTCATTATTTTACTATCTATTTTTATATTGCAACTTAAACAAACGAAAACAGACACATTGCTTATCATTGCTCATTTTCTTTAAATGTTTATGCATTTTTTTAATTTCAAATCAGTCCAAAGCAACGTTTCTGTTTTCCTTAAACGAAAAACCTACATTTTATATCTATGATAATGAATTAAAAATATTATAGCTTCACTACAATGTTTGTGTTATTTCAATGTTTTGACGTTTTTGTAAGGACGAGTGTTGTTTAACCCGGTAAACCTCAGAGGCATTTGCATTTACAAATACCAGCGTCCGTTTGTTTAGCAAAATTAACTTTAGAGTAATCCACTTTGCCACGCTCCACAGAGGAAAGATATTTACATTTCTTGATTATGGTATTCTTCAAGCTGTAACTTTTTTAACTATTTTTATTTGTAAAATGTAAGCAGTACAATTGAGTAATCTTTAAAGTTTCAATTTCTTCAGTGGCCTGTGAAAAATTACAATAATTTTCCTGTAATTATTTTTTGGGAGGGAGGGATTTAAATTACCCCATGGTATTATTTTGAAACGATTAATTGACTCATAGGCAAATTTTTTACTAAGAAATAAATTTATCTCAGTCCGTTTGTTCTCGCATCAAGTGATTACAGTTTCAACAATTAGCAGCCTGACGTTTCCCCCATAAATTACTCTCTTACTTTTTTATCTTAGATGCTTTACTATTTAACTATAATCTAAGTTTTTTCCTCATTAGCATAGTTTATTTAAAGGAAATAATTTCTTCAATTCAAGTAGTTAAATTTTTGCCCTTGGTCTTTAAAATATATAGTTACTTGGATTCTTAAATTTGTATATGTATATGTGTGTCCGTAAGCACGATAACTCTCGTAAATACCCCCGTCACAGCAAACCTGCATACTCAGCGAATTTCCAACGGAGATATAAATGTCTTAATACTACATAAAGCCACTGACAAAGTTTCATAAAAATATATTCACAAATAAGCGGTACATAAAATTTTAATTATTCTCCATAAGAATAACATTGGGGCTGAGTACGCAGGTTTGCTGCAACAAGAACACAAAAAATGGGCTTTTATGCTAATATCAATATAACTCAACTAGGTGAAGTCGTACACCAGTTTTTATTAATTTATGTTCATAATTAAGGGAGATATAGCATTTAATTATTCTCCATAACATGGGGGCTGAGTATGCAGGTTTGTTGCTACAGGAGCCTTTTGCAAAAAAATTGTTTTTTGAGCAAATATAAATAGACCACAACCAGATGAAGCGTTATAGCAAATTTCGTCAGTATACGTTCATAAATAAGCGTGATATAAAAATTTCCCTTTCCTCCATAAGAATAACATTAGACAACGTACTGTGTTTAGCACTTTCAATATCTCGGTAACCAACTGACGTAGAGAAATGATCAAAATACCAAATTGTGTGTTTTTTAAGCTGAATCCAATGGTAAAAACAATTATTTAACTTTTTCAAAAATTGTATGTAAAAAATTCAAAAAACCCATTTTTGGGGTCCAAAACCCCCACAAAATACCCCTTCGGATGGAGCGACCTGGCTGGTTTTCGAACTTAATGTCATAAATGTTGCTTTACACGTTTATACCAAATTTCATCAAAATCGGATAATTTTTACGAGAGTTATCGTGCTCACGGACACACGGACACAACCACAGACACACACACACACACACACACACACACACACACATATATATATATATATATATATATATATACACATATATATATATATATATATATACAATTTTGAACGACCCCCCAAACGTGTTCAGGGGGTCACGTTAAAAACTTCTATGGTGGTCCCGGGCTTAAGTTTCACCGTGCGGGTCATGCTAATAGTTCACTTTCCAAAGGAAATTCACTAATAAGTGTGCCAGGTTTCATAATTTTACGATGCCCATAATTTGTCGGAGAATATATATCCAAGAAATCGGTACCACAATCATTTCCTTAGCCGATTAATATGTAGATTATAAATAAGGAATGGTTTCTTAAGTCTGATATAATATGTTTTATACATAATACATATATAAGTTTTAATTTATTGTCTGAAAGAATATATATTGTGATTAACATATTCATTAGATAATTCAGAAACACCAGGACAAAAATTAATGATTCTAAAATTCATCAAGCGTTACATATGTTTTTTGTAAAACGTACCTATATATTATTGTTGTCTGAGTTGTTAAGTTAGATTTTATTACTTTAATAAAAATAATTTATTGCAAACTTGGAATCTTGTTAGAATACAACAATAACATGTTTTATTTTAGACAGTAAATGCAATGCTAAAATCGGTTAACCAAGAAACAGCACAATCTATTGAGTGCGGTCGGCAACAGGGGCTATCTACAGTCTGTATACGGTAGGGTGGCGCACGGACCCGCCAGCTACCTGAGTCGGTCCCTTCCTCCGCCCGGCACTCGCGGCTGTTTCCTTAATGAGTCACCAACTAGCCCCTCTAATAGAATTATTAACTTTTTTTTACTTTCTCATAATATCTAAATTTTAATAGAATATTTGTAAAGTACTAAAAAAACTAAGAAGAGTGATATAAAACACGATGTGCTTTGATTATAAATAACAAAATGGTCGAAAGTTATTTTTTAGCCGGAATACTGTATGATTTGTTAAATGTTTTATATTTCTCATACAACGTTATCATGATGCAATATTATTTTAAGAGTACTTTGAAATAAGCATAAGCGTAACTTCAGTATTTTGATTGGGGGGGCAAACATAGTCATGATCGTGATTATTGTGTTTTTGACATCTGGGGATCGGGATTATGAAAAGTCACAATAATCACGATCATGACTATGTTTGCCCCCCCAATCAAAATACTGAAGTTACGTTTATGCTTATTTCAAAGTACTCTTAAAATAATATTGTATCATGATAACGTTGTATTAGAAATATAAAACATTTAACAAATCATACAGTATTCCGGCTAAAAAATAACTTTCGACCATTTTGTTATTTATAATCAAAGCACATCGTGTTTTATATCATTCTTCTTAGTTTTTTTAGTACTTTACAAATATTCTATTAAAATTTAGATATTATGAGAAAGTAAAAAAAGTTAATAATTCTATTAGAGGGGCTAGTTGGTGACTCATTAAGGAAACAGCCGCGAGTGCCGGGCGGAGGAAGGGACCGACTCAGGTAGCTGGCGGGTCCGTGCGCCACCCTACCGTATACAGACTGTAATGTGCTTCCTCCTAGTAGACATTACGCGAACTTCTTGGAATCGCTTAGGCAGACGAACAGACAGAGCACGCATGATTGACGCTGGTGAAAGACAGTTATGACGTCAACACCAATTGTATTACTAGTTTTTAACAGTTATTACAATATTATTTTTATTTCACACAATCTTCGTTATTACACCCTTGCAACATTTGTTAAATCGAATATTAAAACTTCCTAGTTGTGAGGAAAGCGAGACAGTTGATTTATTAGCAACATTAGATTTTAAAAACCCGCCCCGGCCGAGCTGAGCGCGCCAAGCAGCATGAGCCAGAGTTACGTCCGCCATTGCGTGCGAGGGTGGCGGTTTCTATCCAGTGTTGTCAGAACTACGTGTAGAATACCGCCTCTTTCGTTATTAGAAGGGCCCATAAGGCTGTACAGTTCGGGGCACAGTGCTTGGCGCCTGGTTAGCGTATGCTCTGGAATGAGTTTTCGCCTCTATATGGCTTAGTACCGTTAGTGTTACAGAATACTTTTGTCAACAGAAACCAAAATTAAATAATTTAATGTTAAAATATTGGTTTTTGTTATTTTCGTTATTGTCTGCTTTTAATTATGAGAAGATTGAGTTGGTTCTCGCCTTTCCCAGGCGTCAAGCATCGTGGCGCGAACTGTACGCATTACACGATTGTGATACTTTTTTTAAGCTGGATCGATACATTTTGAAGGTCTTGGCTACATGTTAAATTTTGTTTAGCTTGTAACTAGGAAACTAACCTGCGTTATTCCTTCATTTACATTTTTGAGTTGTCACATAATTTGCAAGTTATTTGCAAGTACAGGGGTGTTCATCCCTTTCCCACGGTTAAACATTAACTGAGGCTGGACACTTGTCAAATAATGGCCTAGATGGAAATCGGTACTCAGTTATAGAATACTACACTAAATATAAAGCGTGCACTATTTTGTGAGTAATTAGCGGTTTAAGATTGTTGACTCTTCTTAGTTTCTCATAGAATTAAATATTTCCTCAATTTTTTTTTAAAGTCCACACTAATGGCATATAACATGTGCCACCATATAACATAAACTCACCATCACCAACATTGAATTTTAAACAATGAAAACTCAAAGAAGCTTGACGCTATGTTTTTGTTGTTGTTTATAATATTAACTAGCAATAAAATTTGAAAACAAAAATAAAATAAAAACAAATAAACAAGGTTTATAAACTGTGTGTAAAGCTCGGGAGAGTAGATTAGTTTAAATTTGATTCTGTTAAACAAACGAACTCCGTCATTTGTAAATGCAAATGACTCAGAGGATTAGCGTGGTTGAACACACTACGGCCTCACAGAAACACACATTTAAGCATAAAATAATTCGCTGTGTCTCACCACACCCTTTTGGAGAGCTAATTATGACCAACTATGTTTATTAGCGAATTTTCCCTATAGGGATGTAGCTATTACCGTAGTCGGCATGGTAAGACCTAGGCCCGGGACCATGATAACTTTTCGTTTTGAGGTCCCCAGAAGCCAAAAACACTATTCGTTCAAAACTGTAATATCATGTATATATGTGTGTGTGTGTGTGTGTGTGTGTGTGTGTGTGTGTGTGTGTGTGTGTGTGTGTGTGTGTGTGTGTGTGTGTGTGTGTGTGTGTGTGTGTGTGTGTGTGTGTGTGTGTGTGTGTGTGTGTGTGTGTGTGTGCGTGTTTGTGTGTGTGTGTGTGTATGTGTGTGTGTGTGTTTGTGTGTGTCCGTGGGTGCGATAACTCTCGTAAAAATTATCCGATTTTGATTAAATTTGGTACAAACATGTAACGCATTATTTATGACTTTAAGTTCGAAAACCAGCCAGATCGCTCTATCCAAAGGGGTATTTTGGGGGGGTTTTGTACCCCAAAAGTGTTTTTTTGAGTTTTACATATAATATTTTAGTAAATCCAATTTTAGTTTTCAATATTAAATTCAACTTTAAAAAATTTTGTGTTTTGATCATTACTCTACGTCAATTAGTTACCGAGATATTGAAAGTGCTAAACACAGTACCTTGTCCAATGTTATTCTTATGGAGAATAAGAAAAATTGTATATCTCGCTTATTTATCAACTTATCCTGATGAAACTTGGTATATTGCTTCATATCGCTGTGGTCTATTGATATTTGCACTAAAAAACATTTTTTGGTTGATACTTCCCGTAGCAGCAAACCTGCGTACTCAGCTCACGTGTTATTCTTAAGGAGAATAAGTAACGTGTTATCTCCCTTAATTATGAACATAAATTAATAAAATTTGGTTTGTGTCTTTACCTTCTTGAGTTATTTTGATATTTGTATAACACCTCATTTTTTGTGTTCCTTGCTTCAGCAACCTTGTATACTCAGCCGCTATGTTGTTCTTATGGAGAATAATTAAAATGTCATAAATAGTTTATTTATGAATGTATATTGATGAAACTTGGTATGTGGATTTATGTGGTGTTAGATACATATATATGCATCAGAAATTCGCTGAGTACGCAGGTTTGTTGCTACGGGGGTATTTTAAAGTTTAAATTGATTTTTACTCTTATAAGTTATTTGAAAGTCATCGTTAAGATACAGTGACAAAATTTTATATACGTAAAATATTAATATAGTCTTAATACGGCCAAACGTAAAACATGAGAATATTGTATGATTAACTCATTACGACCGCCAAGATTAACTTGAAGAAACTTTCTCTTGGGTTTTTTAAAACAAATAGGTATCGTAAACAAAATATATATACATATATATATATATATATATATATATATATATATATATATATATATATATATATACATATGTCTAAATTCGGGAACTAATTATTTGTGTTCACTCAATATTTGAATTGAAAGTAGTCCCTAGTCAACTCATAATTTTAAAATTCTTAGTTTTACAATTAATACCTATCCAAAGACTCAAATTTCGAATAGAATTGGCATTTTATCATCTATAATATACGTTCATTCACTTCCAAGTGTTTAAACAGTAATGAGGCTTAAATTATAACCACAGTACAAACGTATTGAATCTATGAGCTACCATTCGATAAAAATTGAGTAATCTCGATAGAAAAAGGAATGTGGGAAGAAGAAATCAAACTCAAGAATGAGGTCAAGATATCGCATAAATCACCCGTGGCTTCCAGCTCACTTTTGGCCCTTTTATTACTTATTTTATATTGTTGATAAGACAAAAACAAACAAATTAACCAAGTTTAATTTCTTTTTGATGCTCACCTTTTTTATTTATCGAGGAGAAGAGCACATAAAAAGTTCATATTTTGAAATGGATTACGTTGTAGAAAATATAATATGTTATAATCAGTGCAAACTAATACGCGAAAGAGGATACTGTCGCTTCAAACCAAACAGTTGTTTAGACAAGTAGTGATTCTTAAAATTACGCTGATTTGTAACATTAATTACGAATTTTAACTCTTTTTTAACAAATGTATACAATTTTAGTTACTGGGAAAATGTTTCTAAAGTGAACACATTTTGCGTTTTTATTTTATTTTTAACTCTAAACATTAAAATTTCAACAGTTTTATTACCCCCAAATTTATAAAAAAATTTATAATTGTGGATTCAATTTATTTTCACTATGACAGGTTATCGTTCTAAACGAAAACGCCAAACTGGCAAGTTGAAAAATGTGTGACCCAGGCCTCAGCAAGCTTAGAGTTTTACTTAGAGTTAAATAAACGCAGTAGGAAATTAAATATAAATTACAAAAATACAAATCACACACATATATATATTTCTGTAATACAAGATTTACACTTCGATAACAATACTTACATTTGTTGTACTTTATCGTCAGTGAAAACAATAAAATTAATTTCTCGGTTGTTTTAAGTTTTCCCAGGATTGATTCCATGTTGAAGTAAAATTTTCTTTGATTGAAAATATTAAATGTTGACTAATAAACCCAAACGTATTTTGTGCAGTGAGATATGTTTGATATTTAGGATAATTTATTCCTTGCGTGACAAACGTTGTCAGAACTGAATAATATGATATACGTATCACTGCTTTTTTACCTTTTCGTCTAGATTATTTGAGTTTATTTCTTATAAAATTAGAAGTTGTACTTGACTTATTTAACTTTGCATTATACTCAGGTAATTATTAAATTAAAGAAACTATTATGGTTAGTAAATAATTTATTGTTACCACATTATCATTCGCTCTCTGTCGCCTATATGTTTCCTAGAAAATGCTTTGTTAATGTTTTGAAGAGGGGGTTCATTTTGACAAGAAAGAACAACTGATCGGAAAATATACTTCTCCATAAACCGCATATACTTATTAAAAAAGGTGTAAGCAGTATTATATTATTTCATATATCTTGATTGATTTTTCGCGTTGTTAACTTTAAAGAAGATGCCCAAAGTTATTACTGAAACGTTGAGGCAGACAGCAATAAGGTGCAAAAAGATGGTAAGCAGAAAACCGCCTAAAGTCTTCTGCTTAGTAACTAATTAAATTACTTTACAAATTTAAAAAAATAAAGAACTATAAAGTTTGAA
This sequence comes from Allygus modestus, assembly GCA_963675035.1. Taxonomy (NCBI): domain Eukaryota; kingdom Metazoa; phylum Arthropoda; class Insecta; order Hemiptera; family Cicadellidae; genus Allygus; species Allygus modestus. The sequence continues at coordinate 81,446,566 of OY776114.1, read as the reverse complement.
AAGTGATTTTCTAAGAACGAAGTTTTAAAAAGTCGTGATGGCTTAGTAAACACTTAGCGATTTATAAGTCTTTAAAGAGAATACAAGGTTTTCGTACAAACCCAAAAGGAGAAACTACATTTAAATTAAATAAATTGTATTACAGTTTAAACTTTGAAAGGACTAAAAAAAGCAAGGGAAGTAATCTGGCCAAGAAATCTGGAGCCAGTAAATTACGTTTATCATTTATTGGCTGCATTAAGACCTTGGAGAAGCACTATAAAAGTAAAATCTGTGATTATGGGTCTGAAAATTTAAAAATACCCCCGTAGCAGCAAACCTGCGTACTCAGCGAATTTCCAATGCATATATATGTATCTCAATACCACATAAAGCCACATACCAAGTTTCATCAATATACATTCATAAATAAACGATTTATGACATTTTAATTATTCTCCATAAGAATAACATGGCAGCTGAGTATGCAGGTTTGCTGAAGCAAGGAACACAAAAAATGGGGTTTTATACAAATATCAATATAACTCATGTAGGTAAAGCCACATACCAAATTTCATTAATTTATTTTCATAATGAAGGCAGATAACACGCTACTTATTCTCCATAAGAATAACATGGGGCTGAGTACGCAGGTTTGCTGCTACGGGAGCCTTGGGTAAAAAAGTGTCTTTTTGAGCAAATATCAATGGTCCACAACCAGATGAAGCCGTATACCAAGTTTCGTCAGTATAGGTTCATAAATAAGCGAGATATAAAATTTTTATTTTTCTCCATAAGAATAACATTAGACAACGTACTGTGTTTAGCACTTTCAATATCTCGGTAACCAATTGACGTAGAGAAATGATCAAAATACCAAATTGTGTATTTTTTTAAGCTGAATCCAATGGGAAAAAATAAAATTTGACTATTTCCAAAATTATATGTAAAAAATTCGAAAAACCCATTTTTGGGATAGAGCGATCTGGCTGGTTTTCGAACTTAGTCATAAATGCTGCTTTACACGTTTATACCAAATTTCATCAAAATCGGATAATTTTTACGAGAGTTATCGTGCTCACGGACACATATATATATATATATATATATATATATATATATATATATATATATATATATATATATATATATATACAGTTTCGAACGAATGGTGTTTTTGGGGTCTGGGGACCTCAAAACGAAAAGTTATCATGGTCCCGGGCCTAGGTCTTACCATGCCGACTACGGTAATAGCTTCTTCCCTATAGGGGAAATTCGCTAAAATAAGCAATATTTCTCTATTTACGTATTTGCTCTTGCATAAGGGGCCTTAAAGCTTTTGGAAAGGTGTTTTAAAAGAATAACAACTCCTGAAGTTATCACTTATAAAATGTTACATACCTTCTGTTATTCACTTTATCGTCATTGTCATGCTTTTGTAATATTATTATTAATACTAGCTGACCCCTTAGACGTTGGTCTGTCCTAATGTCATTGAATTTGTTTTATGTCAAATACTCGTCCATTTTCAATATGAGCTCGTTCACTTCGCTCACTCGCCTCCCGGATTAGCTCGTTAGCTTCGCTCACTCGCCTCCCGGATGAGCTCGTTTGCTACACTCTCCTATCGGAAAAAGAGTTTGAGTTGCCATTCAAGTAGTTTTTTATTTCCATTATGAGAGTTGCCATTCAAGTAGGGTTTTATTTCCATAATGAACATATATTTATGCCTTTCAAGTATATTTAGATATACTCGTACATATGTTCCCATAAGGAATAACATGTAAACTTTAAAAGCCAAAGGGGCAGAGCCCTTCACATTTTCTGGGGTAAAAAGTATCCTATGTGTTAATCCAGGTAATAAACTATCCAAGTGCAAAATTTCATTTAAATCCGTTCAGCGTTCTTGAGTTATAAAATTTGTAACTAACACTACTCTGTTTTATGTTAAGATTATTGTTTTTATTTTGTTGTTATATCTGTTAAGATTTCATATTATATTTGAGGTGATAGTTGATTGTGCAATAATATCTTACGAAACACGTTAGCCAATCACGAACACATTCTGATATACAGATTATAGATTATTGCTATGTGACAGCAATAAAACTTTTGTCATTGTCATGTTGCTCGGAAAAAAGAGGTATGTTAAATTGAATAATTAATAGGGATTAAGAGTTTGTCTTATACTTTGGCGTAATTTTGTGACGGCCCAAAATCCCTAGACTGTTTAAAGCCATTAATACGACACTGTAATTAAATAATTACAATTTACCGTTCCTAATAATTAAATTTCTACCGTCACTAAAACCTATAATTGGAAGGAGGAACGGTGCTCTAAACATTAATTTCATTATTTCATTTTGAAGAGTTGGCTGGTACAAAATATAAAATAAACCACCAGACGCTAGGATATTTGCTCCAAGCTAATCTCAACTTAGACGCTCCCACGGGCCCGGCCGGGCGTTGATATCAGCAAGAATGCGTGGCGTCAGCAACTTGACGCTCTGCATTGGCCTCAGTACACGATTCCCGTGCCTCTTAGTTTGAGTAACGGCGTGAGTGATCGTTTGGCTGCAGCACTGAACAACGAAGTGTTCCCGTGACGTCACGTGCTGAGGCCGCCGCTCATTGGATGGGCAGCTTCAGCATTGGGGAAGAAGACGGAAGCCTTGTCCCAGTCCCTAAGATGTGACGATGTAATTAACACGCGTCGCGCCGCCTCTCCCTGCTAAATTATTAATTGGTGTTTTCTGTCTAAATTCAATGTAACCTTAATTATTGTATTTTTAACCGAGGATATACCTATTGTTAACGACGTTTAAGTTGGTTTTTAAATCAGTTGTTGTAAAGTTGTAAATTTTAATAAATAGTAATTTTGTTTCCCAACCGGCATTATTATTATTATTTGAATTCCCGAAATCGGCCTGGTTTACAATTGGTGTCAGGTGGGTGTTGTGTTGCGAGAATACACTCTGAAGAATCCCACGGACGGAGAATGGATTTTGGTAAGTAAATTTATTTTAATTAATTGGTGCAATCTTGTTTAATTTTATATATGTCGTTTTAGCAGTAGGTAACCGTTTAATCTTGTAAAGCAATAAATTAAACTCATTTTAGCGCAACTCCCGTAAAGAAATATGCATTTTTCGAATTATTAGAGAATTTCAAAGTAATTATGATAATTATGACGAAGATTTGAGGCGGCCATTTAACCATGTTGTCATAGCGTCACTTCCCCTTCCACTTCCATCATTCAACGCGCATTCTCTGTGAGTCATTGTGACAACGCCCTCATTCATACCACCGCCATCTTGATTCCTTGTTTGTATGCATGCCAAGTGCCGTTATTGTTTGAGGAGGCGTAGTAAATCGAAATTATTGGGCTATCAGAGTTGTTGTTGAGCCTAGTGATAATATAAATTGATAAATAATAAAGGTAGAGTTGATTTTAAGTATTACCTGTGACTAAGGAGGTTTATTTTAAAAGTAAAGTGACTCGGAATATTAATTGTGGAAGGAAGCTTGGAGCCACCATTTGCAATCTTGGCAAATCGTCTCTGTTGCTTTCGGATTAATCCGCCATCTTTGATTTGCCAATTCGGTTTGATTGAAGTGCAAATGCGTGAACTTGGTTGCAACTTATCGGGGAACAGGGAGAGGACGACATTAAAATGAAATTATAAATTATTTGGGAATTAAATTGAAGAAATATTATATTTTAATTAATCCGAATTGTCCGAAGCGAGACTTGGGCGACAATTATCGTAACAAGGCTGTGGCGTATAGAGTAGTGACGCCGTAATTAATTGAGGAGGCATAAATGGTTGCCTGTGTTTGTAAACAGATGTCTGAATAGATTAATCCAAACGGAGTCCCACACTTGTTGCAGTTAGTAGATGTAATAATCATTCCTGAAGTGTTATATTTTTATTTAGTTGATTTAACATTGTTTTGTCCAAGGACGGGAGTTTGTAGGATTTATTTATTATATTAACCTTAGAATAAATGCTTTCTAAATTAACCTAAGTTTATTTGCATGTGTGATTAACTCTGGGTCGTATATTTAAGTGGTAAATCTATAAATGCATTGGAAAAAAAATCTGGGCGTCATTGGAAATAGGCCAATAATTAAAATCTAGTGATTGAAAAAAATGTTATTGTTACAAATTAAAAAAAATTAATGATCTGACACTTATAAACTGTGTCAATTTTCTGGTCTATCTCCATTGTCAGGTCAAAGGATACCAGTGCATTTTTATTTACCGAAGAAATTAAGTAAATCAGAACTTTGAAAATTTTCGACAAAACAAAGCGTTAGTAGTGGGGAAATAAGAGTTCTGTGACATTTCATTGAAATTAATCTGGACTTAGAAATAATCGACGTGGACCATCATAGTAGTGGAGAAATGGGCGTTCGACAGTAATTTTCGAAATTTATTGTGTATTTTGAGCTAAGGACTTCGCCGGATTTTCAAAATTTCACTGAATACTACAAACGACTTGTGATTTTTGTTTGAAATTAATTTGGTGATTTTAATTGAATAATTCACTGTGTTGGGGCTTGGAGTAATCGCGTTCTGGGGTTTTAGTGTACTTTATTGAACTTTAAGTTGGGACTTTGAATTTCTTTTTAATTTCTTTGAAAATGAACAACGTATGGACTTAGGCGTGTGAGCCTCTGATGATTGCTTCAATTAAGTATTGGAAATTATAAATGGGACTGGGCGAATTTTAATTATTTCGGAAGCTCTCATCAGTAGGGGGTTATTGAGGGTTCTACACCGGTGGATCCAGTAATTTTAATGTTGAGAGAATTAATGGGCAGTAACCTTCGGTAACGGTTGCGAATGGGCAAAAAATCAATTATTTAACCTTTTGTTTGCAGTTTTGAAAAAAGGCTGTTTTGCTCTCCTTCAAAATTATGTGAGACAAAATAGCATGGAGGAGAAAATAAAATCGCTGTTTGGTTGCTGTATTGATTTTTGAGAACTGGGCTATACTGTGCTCATTGTTTAGCTCTGGTTCCTGGTTTTGGGCCAACTGAACATGACAGTCAGTAGAGCAGTGGTACTGGACTTTGTATTTTTTTATGTAAGTTAATCATCAATGTGAAGATATTTAGTATACCTCTTTCTGTGTGTGTGAATTTAGTTAACAGCCATTAAAGGAGTAGGTGGGAAAAAAATGAGTAATTCAAATTGGAACTAATAAAGCTTTGAGTTGAAGCCAGTAAATTGTGATGGGTATTTGTGTTCAGTTTTAGGATCTGCAGATAGCTTTAAATACTGTTGCAGATCGGTGATTCGTAAACAATCATCACATTTTTTTTACAGTTTGAAATCGTGAGCGTCAAATTGCCTAGTTTGATAGTTTGAGAAATTTAATTTTGTTTGTTTTGCATGCAGTCTGTCCCTTAAATTGTATGGCTGCATCTGTTTTATTATCAGTACTCCGGACATGGACAGAAATTATTTGCCGATGTAATATTTAAAGTGTCTAATACTTTACCCCCTCATCTGGGACTGAGCATTGTGAAGCCAGAGCTCCCATTTGCGGTGTGATGAATTAGATAATGAACCAGAGATTAGGAGTAAATACGTTGATTTATGATTTTGTCCATTTACACTTAATTCAAAATTTACAAAAGGAGTCCAGTTAGCTTCCCTTATATTTAAAATATAAGGCTGGTGAAGTTAGTGATAAGTGATTCTTCGTAGGAAGTTTGTTGTTTTTAATGGTTTGTGCTCTAGCTTGTGATAACATGTGTTCACTGGATAACCTGTTCCGTTTGTTATACAGGAAAGTTATAATTCTAGGCCATTCTTGTGCTGTCCCTGTGGATTGGGACACCGGAGGGTCTTCCTCGCTGTGGAGTTGCCGAGGGAGTGCATTCGTAACCATTACTGAATGGATTATGCTGATGTGGACAAGTGTTATCACCTAAGTATACTGATGTACTAGTGTTTAGGAATCACATTATGGTTATCTGTTTTTTTTTAAATAGAATTTTAAAATGTGTGCTCTGTCCCAGGAATATGCTTACTAACTCATGCTATTCTTGGCCAGACCGTGAAGAGAACGAAAAATTAATCAAAGCAAACGGGAATGGGGAGTAAATTATGTTTTGCTTGTGCTATGGCAAGCTGTTCTGTAGAAGGCCCAGCCTGTGCAGCGCAATTCGCCTGTACAGCCGGCAAAGCGGAGGTTGATGGTTGTGTGTTTACTAAAGGGATGGTACGAGTAAACCAGCCGATGGTATTCTGGGTCTGTTTTTGTAGTCTGTTTGAGTTTTGTTTTGGGGAAATGCCCCATTGAAATCATAACGTTGAATGGGCCTCCCTCAAGAAAAATAAATAAATAAAATGTGTTTTTTGTAGCCACTGATGAGTTCAATATTGCCTGCCTGTGTAAATGGCAGCAGTATACTCATGTAGGCCAGGTAACTTGGGTCCTGGTTCTTGATTTGTGGTCGATGTTTAACGTGATGTGTTTGACCCGTATAGAGGGGTTGTTATTAGTGATGAGTTCAATATTGCCTGCCCGTGCAAACGGCAGCAGTATACTCATGTGGGACCGGAATGCGAAGTTGTGATTTCTGACTTTTCTAAGTCATATGCTCTCTGTTGAAGAGACTGAAGTGATCGGTGTGATTCGATCACTGGCGGATCGGGTGCCTGCCCGATTTATCGGCAGCTCCTTGTATTCCAGCGTTTGTGGAAAAGTGGTTTTTCCTGAGATTGATGGGTGCATAGTGCTTCAGAGCCCTGTAAGGTAACTCTGAACTGTTATGAGGATGGCTGAAAGATCAACCTGACCACCGTGCAGTTGAGTGGAGTTGGAGTGATCCCCGAGGCGTTATTAGTGATGAGTTTAAGGTGCCTGCCCGTATACACGGCAGCAACACTCATGTCGGTCAGATGAGTAAAGTTTTGTTGTTGATTTGAAGTCGATGCTCTCTGACGAAGAGACCAAGTTGAGGAATATCGATGTGAATGCCATCTTGAAGGTCCTGTAGGGACTAGGGGATCAGCTTGGCACCTAAGCGTAAAGGGGTAATCTTTGGAGAGTACTTTCCAGCACCTTAGAGTCCATTATGCTGGCGCCCGCATGGTTGAGTAGGACATGTGGGGCGGCCGTTCGGTTATTGTGATAATCACAGTTGTCTTTGTAGGTTTGAGATGGAGAGTTCGAGTTGCCGACCTGCTCCGTGTCACCCTGGGAGGCCGTGTACAGCGCCCGCAGGCTGCGCAGACAGAGTCGCCACTTCAGAACTTTGGAGAGATGGTACCCTCCTGTCGAATTGGTAGCAGATCGTGCACCGGAAGCAGAGCACGACAGTTCCACGAGCACAGCTAACGTTAGGCTGACCTTGCGGTAAAATGTGACGAGGAGTGACTTACCGACCGGGTCACCTTCAGTAAGTGAAAAGTATTTAATAAACATAGACTTTCGACCACGATCAAGAAGTTGCGTACTACGCTGCGAGGAAGCGAGTACCTCTGGACTTGTCTCCGCGAGAACGAGATGGAGAAAGGACTGGGGATCCCCCTCCGATTATTGTGTTATTGATTTTTTTCTGTGATGTCGATATGTGTTGTAGTGTAATTCCTTTTTTTGGTAATTGTGTATTGGATGTAGGCTGGTAATGACAATTTTTTTTGAATTATTACTCTTTGGTACAATTCAACTAACGCCAATAGCATATCCCAAGAAGGCTAAAGAATTCACCGGCCAACCTGGTGTCCACAGAAAGGTAATGCGTGCAATCCCCACTCCTAATACCCCCTTCCCTTCAACTCCCTGACTGGACTGTAGACACCTGGGAGCCAACCTGAATGAGTTTTCAAAATTTAAGAGGAACAATTTACAAATAGTTAGTGTATAGTCAGTCAAGAGTACTACAGAAAATGCCTTGCTGAGGGATTTTCCGGACCCTGTCAGCAAGACAGTGTTGTGTCGCTACCAGTCCTACTGAACGTGAGTTTGTATTAAAGATTAATTAATAATTCTTTGTACTGTATTGATTATTCGATTGTCTATGTGATTTATTATTGGTAATTTTCAAGTTGTTTTGAGGCTTCGGCCGATAGTGGGCGAAGTTTCACCGGAATCTATGGATAATCACTGTATTGGCGAAAAGTGTTTTTTGTTGATTCTCGGTGTCAATATGTTAATTTGCTATTTTGACGAGTTAATTAGAGTAGGCACAGTAGCTTGAGAAAGGGTGTGTTAGGATAATGTTAAATTTTCTTTTGATAATATTTGACCTTACGTCGGAAGATCCGTTACTACTGAAGGGGTGACAGAGTGTAAGACCGGCCCCAAGTGAAAACCCATGTGGCTTCACCATAGCGGGCAAGTAGCGTTCTAAAATTGCCATAAAAGTGCTGAACTCAATTACCCTCTCGCGAATTTTTAAAATATAATAATTCATACCCAGTTCAGATACTAAGAAAAATTAACCAATTGGTTTTAAATACACATAATTAAACTCAGTGACGTATCTTCTAGCGATGGCATGGTAGATTTTTGTTTTTGGAAACGACTGTAATACTCTTGTCATAGAGAGAGGGTCGGTTAATGCCCTCTAGTAAATATTTTCACTTCACCTTTAGCTGTGTGAAGCTATGGATAAATTCATGAGCAATGTATTCTGTAATGTTGTAATGGTCTGTTTAGATGGGAATGTGTGTTGTTTTTTTGTGTGTTTAAGTTTAGGTAACTTTTGTACTTGCGAAATGAGATATTTTAGTTTTTTGTGTTGTTTTGTTTGTTTAACTTTGACTTTTGAGATGTTTTGATTGTGATATTTTTGAGATATATTTTGTAAAGGGAGAGGCTAATGCGGACCGGCGACAATTCGAGTTTTTTTTTCGTAAAAAAAAATAAAGTTGAAGTTAAATATTTTTTTTATTTGCGGAGAGAGTTGAGGTTAGCTGTCCAGAGTTAGAAGTTTCCTGATCACCGACCAACCAACGGAAGACGGAGTGTACTCTCCAAACATTGAGAGAAGTTGGACTTGGCAATCTGCTGTTACCTCATGCTGGGGACAGCATGGTCTAAGGGTGAGGGGGGTGTGACGGCCCAAAATCCCTAGACTGTTTAAAGCCATTAATACGACACTGTAATTAAATAATTACAATTTACCGTTCCTAATAATTAAATTTCTACCGTCACTAAAACCTATAATTGGAAGGAGGAACGGTGCTCTAAACATTAATTTCATTATTTCATTTTGAAGAGTTGGCTGGTACAAAATATAAAATAAACCACCAGACGCTAGGATATTTGCTCCAAGCTAATCTCAACTTAGACGCTCCCACGGGCCCGGCCGGGCGTTGATATCAGCAAGAATGCGTGGCGTCAGCAACTTGACGCTCTGCATTGGCCTCAGTACACGATTCCCGTGCCTCTTAGTTTGAGTAACGGCGTGAGTGATCGTTTGGCTGCAGCACTGAACAACGAAGTGTTCCCGTGACGTCACGTGCTGAGGCCGCCGCTCATTGGATGGGCAGCTTCAGCATTGGGGAAGAAGACGGAAGCCTTGTCCCAGTCCCTAAGATGTGACGATGTAATTAACACGCGTCGCGCCGCCTCTCCCTGCTAAATTATTAATTGGTGTTTTCTGTCTAAATTCAATGTAACCTTAATTATTGTATTTTTAACCGAGGATATACCTATTGTTAACGACGTTTAAGTTGGTTTTTAAATCAGTTGTTGTAAAGTTGTAAATTTTAATAAATAGTAATTTTGTTTCCCAACCGGCATTATTATTATTATTTGAATTCCCGAAATCGGCCTGGTTTACAATTTAGGCATTACAAATTATTCATCTGTCATTGATACAAGACATTCTTATATTTAATTTATAATTCGTATAATGTTTTGTTGAATAAACGCAAATATAAGCAATCATAATCATAGTCATAGTCATATAGTCATAGTCATAGTCATAGTCATAGTCATAGTCATAGTCATAGTCATAGTCATAGTCATATTCATAGTCATAGTCATAGTCGTCATAGTAATAGTCAAAGTCATAGTAATAGTCATATAGTCATATAGTCATAGTCATAGTCATAGTCTTAGTCTTAGTCATAGTCATAGTCATAGTCATATTCATATTCATATTCATAGTCATAGTCATAGTCATAGTCATAGTCATAGTCGTAGTCGTAGTCGTAGTCGTAGTCATAGTCGTAGTCGTAGTCGTAGTCGTAGTCGTAGTCGTAGTCATATTCATAGTCATGGTCATAGTCATAGTCATATAGTCATAGTCATAACGCAATATAAAAATAGTAATATAAATATAAACGCAAATGTAAGCGTGTAAGCAATGTATATTTGTGTGCTTACGGACACACATATACATATACAAATTTGAACAAATGGTGTTTTCGGCATCTGGGGACCTCAAAATTAAAAGTTATCATGGTCTTGGGCTTAGTTTTACCATAAGACCTACAGTACTACCTTCTTCCCGACAGGGGAAATTCGCAAAAAGGCTACCGATCACTGGAATGGTAACGCCTCTCTGCTATTCGTTTTATCTGCACATTAAAAAAATGACTGTGGGTGAGAGAGAGAGAGAAAGAGAGAGAGAGAGAAAATTTATTTAATCGATTTTTAGTAAATATATTTGGTTTCGTCGTAAATAAAAGTGGAATAACAAATCCATGAAGATGGAAATGTTTGGTTCTATACAGGGTTTCATAACAGATCAATAAAATTTTAAAGCTTTATAAGCAGTTCATAGCAGTGAATAACAAACACTATGATTTCCTACCCCAGTAAAGACCACTTCTGTAAAATTAACTTATGTAGTTGGTGACGTAAACTGCAATAATAACTTAACTGCAGTGCAATATACTAAATTGTGCCTGCAACCAAAAAGTAAAGGTTTTTGAGTGCCGATGTCAAGTTGAGGTCAGTCAGTTCTAATAGCTCCCTTTAACATATGAAATTATAAGACTGAATTATGCCTGTTATGCTGTTTTTATTCATAGATACTATCGGTACGACTATGTTATGGATTAAAGTTCTGTCACAGATGAAAACACCCTTTTGCGCTTGAACATTTTTAAAACGCTGAGAAGCTTTGCACGATTCCTAAGGATAAAATAAAATATATAGTTCCCGTATATATTTTGACCAACAATATGATTTAAAAATTAATTAATTAGTATTGTTTTTAACCTTAAATTACTATCTCAATGCATCTAGCGTTACCTAACAAAACATTGTGAATTAAATTTAATTACATCGAAATGATCAATTTAAGATTGTAGAAACTTTACACAAGTGCTCTGTGTTGGAGTTTTCCAAAGTTTGCATATTGTAGGTTTTAATATGAAATATATAATAATTTCTATTCTGATTCTTGAATAAGCCATCACAATTATTACATAAAATGAATCCCCATAGGCCATGTTATTTTAACAATATTAGATGTTCAAAACACAAGTACCCATGTTGTTATGTTTAATATTTCTTTGAACCCCGATTCATTAAAAACAATTAATCATATGTTTTTATTGGTAACAAAATACTAAACAATTAGATAGTTTAACATTTAACTCTTACTGTGACAAATCCAACTTCTCTTTCAGCAACGAGCCTCTTACAACACCCCTGGGCCTTGTTGGGAGGGATTGTCATCTGCTGTGTATCGGGTGTCACGTAGGATCTGTACGTTAAACTTTCTGCACATCTGATGTCGGGACATAGTATCTCAGAATAAAATTTCCCTTAGGGGTTATTTTGAAACGCTTTAGTATCGTTATAATGTTCACATTTTTATCGTTCAACAGTGTTTTTAAAATAAACTTCTTTAACTTTTAATGATGATTTAAAACTCGTAAAAATAAAAATGAAACAAATTATTTATAGTATAATTATACTATTTAGTTACAACTTTTAAATAATAATTATAACTATACAAATAATAAAAACTTTGCTTGTAACATACAAGCAAAATTGTGGTTCATTACTAAAAAATATGTATCATATTGTGTTAAGTGTTAAACTGTATTCATTATTACAACAATGAAGACCAAATGAAACGTACTGCTTACAACAGAACCATATAATTTCTTAGTCATTGTAGCATTATAATAAATTGAAATACCATCGGTAATTTCAACTCGTAATTCTAATTGCATCTTGAACAGTTTTTGTTACCATGTAATTCAATCGAAACAAGTCCAAGTGTGTCGCAGATCCATTTGCCAATACAATATAAACAGTATTGAGAGAATCTCAGCCAGTGATGAGATTGGGAGTCGTGTCTGATATCGGAACTGAGTCCAAGATTTGCTTGTATGTTATCAAAGATGCAATTCTTGAACACATTTTCTCATGTGGCAAATATGGCACTTTGCAACAACTTAATTTTTCAACCTATATTTTGGGTGTAAATTTTTGTGTGATCTATTTTAAACTATTAACAGGTTTATAAGTGTATTTTTACGCTCTAAAACAATACTTGTTAATTCTACTTTATAACCATAATACAGGGTGTTTCCAAATTGACGTTGCTAACTTTGGGATATTGTTCCTTATGTGAAAAGAAAAGTAAACTCATCATATAACTGGGGGTATATTTCTTTTCGTTTACTTTCTGTCTGTCGGGATGTGTTTTTTACTACAAAATTGATATTTTAAAATCGGCTTGACCAAATTCAACCAAATTTTGTTTAAATACTCATCTTTGTATGTTCTTTTTTAGAACAAAATATTTCTTCATATAATCTCTCCGTTAAAAAATGGCAGCCATTGAAAGTCTTTAACCTTAAATATTTAAAAAACTAGAAATTTTACAACAAACTTTCAGGGATATAAAAAGTTAAAATATGTAATTACAAATCCATATCTGCTTTAATATTTAAAATCGGGTTAAAATTAACTGAACTGTGACTAACAAACTAAATACATGGCTAAATTTTGGTATCATAACAAATAAACATGGATGCAAATTTTTAGTTACAGTTTCAGTTTTGTTTTTCAGTCACAGTTCAGTTAATTTTAACCCGATTTTAAATGTTAAAGCAAATATGGATTTGTAATTACATTTTTCTAACTTTTTATATCCTTGAAATTTTTTTGTAAAATTTCTAGATTTTTACATATTCAAGGTTAAAAACTTTCAATGGCCGCCATTTTGTAACGGAGAAATTTATGAAGAAATTTTTTTTTCTAAAAAAGAACATACCAAATGAGTTTTTAACCAAAATTTTATTGAATTTGGTCAAGCCGATTTTAAAATATAAATTTTGTAGTTAAAATCACATACAAACAGACAGACAGTAAACAAAAAGAAATATACCCCCGGTTATACGTTGATTTACGTACCTTTTGACATAAGGAACAATATCCCAAAGTTAGCAACATTAATTTGGAAACACCCCTGTATATCATAAATTTTGTTTATAACGTTACTATTCTCTAGGAGATTTTAAAAAACTTAACTTTACAGTAATCCACTTTGACATAGTTCTCAAATTAATTAATGTATAATACTAATTATTTTCCATATTTTTTTCAGGATAAACGCAGTAAAACTATACAAATCATTACCATACGAATAATATTAAATAATATTATTGTTAATCAATTATTAAAATTGTTTACTACATTTCTGAAAAAATACCAAAATGTAAATTTTTATATTAATATTCTTGAAAATTGTTTTAACCTAATTTAATAAAAAAATACCAGTTATGATTAACAAATAAGTGTATCACGTCACCGTTATAAAACCTCGTATTGAACTTCATTTATGTTTTTCGTATTCAACTTTTCATTTTATTGTTATTCCAGCATTTAGGATTATTAGTTTAATAATGTTATTTACTATTACTTAACATTGAAGGTCTTACTTATTACCAACAAAATCTCATTAACTTTAATATTCTTTTTCGAACTATGTTCAACTCCCCCTTTTACATATTTTAAATAAAATATAATATAAATAAATTTGACATGGAGTGCTTTGAAAATTAACTTATTTTCCAATCAAATGGTCAGAGATTTGCGGAGCATTCAGACTGAAGAAAGCAATTCACCTCCGAAAAGCTTTTAGCTATTAGAGTTTAAGTGGTCGTGTTTCTTCCACAACATGTAAATATTCGTATTTATTAGTACTGTATTATTACTGTTTATTTGTTAAATTTTTGTATTCAGTTATAACATTTTTGATATTACTGCTAACAGCTATCGGTCTTACTTGCAGAAATATATTGTAACATTTAAACTTTTTATTATTTTTGCCTACTCAATTTAAGTACTCATTTTACTTCAGACATTAAACAAATAATCTCTTGACTGGAAATATATCCTGCACGGTAAAATTGTTAGTTCAATTAATAAAACCTAACTTATTCTTGTAGGCAAATAAATAATAACTGCATTATGTAATTTGTTTGTACTTTGTAAAAGTTCCCTCTCCAAAGTTTTACTCAGAAGTTCAAATCAATATTTATTTTTTATTTTTATTTTTTTCTGCTTTCAGGTGAGTGTAAAGAAGTAAAAGTTCAGAGTAAGTCCGTAAGTAAATGTAGTTTTTGCTGGGGTTTGATTTCAGTTTATTCAACAATAATACATTTTATGTAATCGTTATGAAAAATCATGATGTTTTGAGTTGCATGTTCCGAGATCAGCTGAGATATTGTTGTATTGTATCGTCTGTATGTGAATCAGTATAAGTGTAAATATATCTTAAGTGTTGTAAGACGTCTTTTATTACATCCCGTGAAATATTGTTTTAAAGCCAAGCAGATATTAACTTTTAACGGATGTGTTGTGGTAGGTATTGCATTAGGCAATACACATTGATAACCTTAAATCTTAAATTTGTGCTGGTAAAGTTCTGTTGGTTGTACCAGTTCAATATAAAATTCGTGAAGACCGCAGCTAATCTTAAAACACGTGACATCAATCTGAACAAGGGTCGGATCAACGGACGCCTGAGCCGCTTATAGGCAGGTTGCATTTGGTTTATTCAATTTTATCTCTGCCCAATAAAAAAAGTATTCAAAAGTTACATGTAACTTCTTAAATTTCAACAGATTTATTCTGAAATGCTAATTATTTTGTTAATTTAAATAAATAGCAAGCCTATTCCACAACTATTTAATAAGATGTTAACTGATTTAGCTTCCGAAAGGGTGATTGAGATTATAGAATTGTATTTCCCTATAATAACATAGCGTTCTTATATTTCCCATTTCTCAACTGTGCAAGGAAAGGCTATCACACTGAGTCAGATGGCAGTATAGCAACAGCAATAACATATACTGGGCCCTCGGGGCTCGTGTGGCAATATTGGAACTGTATTGGCATAGAGCAAGTGTCTTCTCTGTACGACTGAACTCTGATAACCATGATCCAAATTTATCAGAGGATTAATGTTGAATATAAATAACAATTTTTAAACTAAGATAGCAAGCTCAAATGATCAACACAACCCGTAAAACATAGCAATAAATCTCCCACTGAAGTGTAGTTTAAGTTATTGAACGCCAACTTTAACTTATTACTTAGTAATATTTTATACTTAAAAAAGTCCAGCTTTACACATTTACTATTACATACCAGTTTAACCAATTCACTTCGATAATTTTTCTGTTACAGTACAAAATCGAGGAAAAACGCTCTCTCATCTTATGTACTCCGATTGGAGAACATTACCTGCCTGTACCTATTATTCGGTTTTAAGTCAAGGCAGTTAGCTTTTTGAGGTTAAAGATGTGTTGTGCCCAGCTTATTAATGAATTTCCTTTGGAAAGTGAACTATTAGCATGACCCGCACGGTGAAACTTAAGCCCGGGACCACCATAGAAGTTCCTAACGTGACCCCCTGAACACGTTTTGGGGGATCGTTCAAAATTATATATATATATATATATGTGTGTGTGTGTGTGTGTGTGTGTGTGTGTGTTTGCACTCTAGCGGTCGCATTTTTTGTCCGATTTACTTCAAATTTGGTAGGGACATTTCTTTCTGTAATCAGTTGGACAAGTTCGTTGGTCAAAACAATCGGAAAACTCTAAACCCCTTTTTTAGGGATTAATCTTTCAAATTTTGAGTTTTTGGGCCCAAAAAGGGTCAGAAATGCCTTGTATGTAAAATGAATGCATGTAAATTAATATTTTGATTACCCACAGACAAATATGACTGGGAAACGTACTCCCTATGATAATAAAAGCTAGTGATAACTGATAGTTAGATAATTACTCTATTGGAAATAGAAAGTGTTGTTTCGTCTTTTGAAACAAGTTATCAAGCTTATATTGCTACTTAGAAAAATCTCATCTCTTTATATTTTGTTAAGTGGCCACGATTCCCCTTCCACTTCCACTCCCACTTCCTTCCACAAGCTATTATGATAGGGAGCTTGAGAATTACAGAAAAGTTTAGTTTATTACCGAGTTCAGTTTTGTTGTTATTATGCTGTCACAATACTACTTTTCTGGATTGGGATACGTCCTTCAAAGGTTTATGACTTATTTAAATCTTAATTAAATCTTAAGCGTTAGACTTTGTAAAATTATTCGACCAGCTACTCCTAGATAAGTTGATGTGTCACGGGAACTGTATTTGATACCTTGCAGTCATACATTTTAAATAGAAGGCAGACAGTAGAAATTAAAGGGGCTCGCTTAGCTGAGCTAGGCTTGCCACATGGTGTGCCTCAAGGGTCTGTGATTGGCCCCCTTTCTTTCTTGTGAACAACTTAGATCTTGAGGGTCGCTTGCTAATTTCTGTGGATGACACTACAATCCTGAAGTCGGTCCCACACTTCTCACGAACAGGACTGAACATTCGGCCGAACATTCCATCCCGTATGTATTCAAAAGTTCGTGCAGCTCCCATACTTCTCGCCGAGTTCGGCCGAAAGTTTGGGCGTGTTCGCGAGAAGTGTGGGGCCGCCGTGACGATGGGCAGGGATATTGCAGGGACTTAATCGATTTGAATCAAATAGACGATTTAGCAAAGCCAAAGACTGGTTTAGTTCAAATAAGCTGCAGTTAAGTGAAGAAAATACACAGAGCTTTGTATGCACGTTCAAGAAACAGGAACTAGCGTAAGCTCTGAAGTTGCTGAGTGTTTGGATGGACTCCAAATTAACATGGAATGAACATGCAACAATGCCGGTCGTAGTGAAACTGCCCCGATATTTTGGGTGATTTTGAAACGATGAAACTGCCCCGCTCATTAAAGCGGATTAGGATTAGGTAGAGGATTAGGAAGGGTCGCCTCGCAAGACTTGAAATGCTAAAATTGCCCCGAGCACCCGGCCAGGAAGTCGCTAGGGGACTTGGGGAAAAAAGGGAATTATTTTTGTCCCTGCATCCTGTCAGTGACTGCAGTCTTTAATGAGCGGGACAGTTTCATAATTTCAAACGTACCTAAAATATCGGGACAGTTTCATCGTCCCCAACATTGTCATATCTGCCATAAGGTGTCCAGGATCCTCTATCTTCTAAGGAACCTAAAAATTTTTGGTTCCGACTGATTACTTGCCACAGCCTACTACTTTACGCACTGTTTCACAGCCATATTGTTTATGGACTAACTCTATCAGGCCATTCCTCTAAAGCTAAGAGAATATTAACAGTCCATAAGAAGGCAGTTAGGCTGTTATCATCGGCAGAAGCAGCTGATCATTGAAGGCCCTCTTGTTTTTAGGGCTTCACGTATTAACCATCTTCAATCAATATGTCCTGTAATTACTTATTTTATGTGAAGGAAAATATTGGTAACTTCACTCAGAGATATGTAACTCGTCTGCATAACATTTTAGAGCAGTTCACCCGGATGTGCCAAGTTTTGGACGAGCCAAACCCCTGAAGTGTTTTCCTATATTGATGATACAATTATTTAATGCTTTACCTATGAACTTTTGGCAGACTAGTGACTCAAAATTCAAGAGAGGATTGTGCATTTATATGCGACTTATGTCTGGCGTGGAGACAGCTGCTACAACTCTCATGACAATGATTCTCCTTATACTTCTTAATAATAGCAATGTTTTGAGGAATCTTGGAGGGGAGGCCATCCACTGCCAGTGCAAGCAGTTTCGATTAAAGATTTGTTAGTTATAGTTATTTTATTTCATTTGTAATTACATTGACACATTCGATCCAGAATCTAATATCTCATCCTTTAATATTAACAAATACATTTTAATGTTAGCAAAGAATAGGTTTAATTATATTATTTCATCATTAAGTTGTCTGTATCGTATCAAACCTTCAATTTATTTTTAGAGACAAAAGTCGTTTAATATGACAAAACTTGGAGCAGTTTTCATTTAACAGTACTATAGCGTCCGTTTGTTTAGGAAATTTAGGTTTAAAATAATCCA
The DNA here is from genome assembly GCA_963675035.1 of Allygus modestus. Taxonomy (NCBI): domain Eukaryota; kingdom Metazoa; phylum Arthropoda; class Insecta; order Hemiptera; family Cicadellidae; genus Allygus; species Allygus modestus. The sequence goes on along the minus strand of OY776114.1, from coordinate 81,428,217 downwards.
CTTCGGCGTGCTCCACTTTTCAAGTGGTACTACTATTTCTTTGATAGTGGCTTTTGCTAAGCTGCTGTTTTATTCCAAAACTATTTTTATTTGTGAAAATTTAGTACCTAATATGTAACTTATAATAATCAAACCAACCAGAAAGTCCAAGAATTTAAATATAAAACAGGTCTCCTCCAGTTTTATTTAATATCTGAATTTAAGTTTATGATCTCTATTCTCCTACCTAATTACGTTTATGAATCATAATACCTTTCGAGCAACGGAATACAAATTAATTCAATTTACTTTGATATCAATCGCCTAAACTTGATGATGATCGTTGAGTCTGACCAACATCTATTTATCATTTCCTACATATTAAGTGTTTTCATCAGTTAATATGTGAGTGCAGAATAGGTTAAAATGTATTTTCGAGAGGGTAAGACATTTTTAATACATTCTGTGTAATTCATCATTTGCTACTATTTAAGTACAGTATGTGAATACATAGATAGCTTATTCATTGTCAATACAATGTCATCAGGGATTTGTTTTAATTCCAATCTGAAGAAAAGTTTATAACCATTTTATTTCAGTTTTGGGAGGAGGGAAGGAGTCAAATTACCCGAGTAAACTATTTTGAAACGATTAATGGATTCACCTTTCTTCTTAGGAAACCTCCCCTACTTTAGGCTACGAGATAAATATCTTCCAGTCCGAGTGTTCTCGCATCAAGTAATTAAAGTTTCAACAATCAGCAGCCCGACGTTTCACCCATAAATTATTCCAAGAACCTTTCTTACTTTATTTCTACCCTTATTTTCTACAAGTATACCTAATTATCAACTTTTTCTTAATTTTTTATATTCTTTCGTCGCTATTGTTTTTTTTAATAGCTAATTTCTTAAATTTTCAAGTAGAAAATATGAATTAAATATGTTTACTATTTATAAAAAAGAAAAGTACTTTAATTATTGAGTTTTATTTGTATTTATTCAAAACATCTTGCGATATTCTAAACTAATAAACGGCATCAAGAAACTGACACATACTTTCTCCCTTTTAGCCCTATTATAATCAATAAATTACTTTATATTTACTAAATCGAATATAAAGTACGGTAGCATGTGTAATTACGGCAGCACGTAATTTTCTACGAAACCTTTTATAAGAAATATTAAATCGTTTAGAGTATTTTTTTCTCAATTGGCGGATTATACGGAAATAAACTAAACTGGTAACTTTAAACACAATACAAATTTCGCATGTGCCACAGTTGCCATACCACAGCCTTACCACAGTTGCATTAGAGAGTAGAATTTGTTCTGTCCACAAGTACCTATATACAGTTTAAATTAAATAACTTTTACCAAACTTTACAGGTTTAAATCCAGTTTTGTGTGTGAATGTAAACACATTCATCCGAATTTTGTGCCAGCAAAAGATCTGTTATACGATTGATTCTAACTACTGAGGAATCGAAAGGTCCTGACATTACAGTAAATTTAAAACCTCTGATTCTGGGATAAACCATAACTAGCCTGCTTCTGAGTAGAAAAGTTATTTTTAAATTGTGTACTTGATATGGCTGGGGTTGTTAAAATTACGAATGCCAGTTAAAAAATCTCCAACTCTGGCTCACCCTTCTGACAAATGTCATTGCGATAACTCACCGTCCTTGGATCGCCGTACAAAGCTATTGGGCATGACAACAAGCTACTAAGGGTTTCTTAAAAAAACATTATTTTTTCACAACATCAAGTAAAACTTCCCACTTCTTATTGAACCACTGAACTGTATAATTTGATTACATGATTTTATTCATAATACAATGTATTAATTATATAATATAAATAAATGTATTGGAAACAGATGTAAAACAAACTAAGTACGCACACATATTTGGTTCTAAAAAAATGAAGTCAACTAATTGGACCTTTAATGGGGAGGCATTTGGTAATTTTTTTATAAATTGGTCAGCTTCCAATGGCTAGTGACCTTTTCAAACGAACAGTCAAGCTTTGTTAATGGAAACATAGCCGGTCATTATATACATAATTATAATTCATATTTTCAGATATGAAATCACATTTTAATTATAATCTAAAAATGTATTTCTCTAAATAAAAAATGCTCTTTTCTTCATAAAATAGATAAGGAAAGTATATAGAAGAAAGTAAACTTGGTTGTTTTGTTGACGTTTGTCTTATACACAAAGATATATGAAGTTTTAATGGGGCCAAAAGTGAGCTGGAAGTCAGGGATGATTTATGTGATGTCTTGACCCCATTCTCGGGAGTTTTCTCCTCTTTGCACATTTATTCTTCCATCGATATTACATTATTTTTACAAAATGATGATTATGTATCTGTTAATGCTTAGGCAATTTTATCAGCAGTGGAAATGACCAAATCCATTGTACTTTCGGCCAAAGGAAGTATTGGTGGCCATCGTCTCCAGGTCCATCCGATCTCTCGGGATATGAAAATCGTAACTTGGTTTCACAGTCGAAAAACAACTTGCACCAGCAATTCTTGAGTTTCCTGCTTGCCTTTTTATCTGAATTTCTAATTTACAAAACCATTTTTACATCACAAATTTATTACACCTCAAAATTAATTTATTGCAAAATTATTACATAAATTATATATTGTTTTATCATTGATTAAAACGCTGTAATATACACAAAAACTAGTTTTCAAATGAGCATATTTGGCCAAGATTAGCTTCGTACGTAGTCTACTCTCCGATTAAAGTCAGTAATTTGTGCTGTGCCTAAATGTGTTTCTGTGAGGCCGTCGTGTGTTCAACCACGCTAATCCTCTGAGTCATTTGCATTTACAAATGTCGGAGTTCGTTTGTTCAACAGAATCAAATTTAAACAAATCTACTTTGCGAGCTTGACAAACAGTTTTTATTCGTAGTTATTTTATCCTTGGCATTTTGTATGAATGTACATGCCAGTTAATATCAATTGTTCTTATGTTATATTTGTTACATTGGCCTTAGTTGTGAATAGTCAAAAATCTAATATTTAGGGAGTTTTGAGCAAACTTTTACGAATTTCCCCTATAGGGAAGAAGCTATTACCGTAGGTCTCATGGTAAGACTTAAGCCCGAGATCATGATAACTTTTTGTTTTGAAGTCCCCAGATGCCAAAAACACTATTCGTTCAAATTTATTTATATGTATTAAAAAAAAAAATAATATGGTATTTTGAATTATTAACGTAGGTTAAGTGGTTGCGGAGAAAATCCAAAAACCCTACTTATAAAATCTCCCATGTTAATCTTATGGGAAACAGGTTTTTGGCTTTTCCTCAGTTCATTTTAATGTAAACTTCACATTTGCTTTTACCAATCAGTTCAGCTCCACAAAACAATCATTTTGGTGTTTAAATTGTGATTCCACACCCAACCGTTGCAGAGATATTCAAAAGTGTACAAACACAGTACGTTGTCCAATGATATCCTTAAAATGGAGAATAAATACAATTTGATATCGCGATTATTTATGAATGTATATTGATGAAACTTGGTATGTGGCTTCACGTAGTACTGGTATATTGCATATTTGCACAAACAATTGATTTTTTTTTATTATCCCTTTAGCAGCGAACCTGCGTACTCAGCCCCCATGTTATTCTTACGGAGAATAAGTAAAATGTAATGACTCCCTTAATTATGAACATAAATTAATACAACTTGGTATGTGGCTTCACCTTGTTGAGTTATATTGATATTTACATAAAAACACTTTTTTGTTCCTTGATGCAGCAAACCGGCTTACTCAGCCCCCATGTTATTCTTATAGAGAATAATTAAAATGTTATAAAGCGCTTATTTATGATTGAATATTGATGAAACTTGGTATGTGGCTTCGCCTAGTTAAATTCTATTAATAATTGCATAAAAACCAATCGTTTGTGTTCCTTGTTTCAGCAAACCTACGTACTCATCACCAAACTACTAAAACTAAAATTAACTAAAATAACTAAAGTAACTAAAATTGTATATATCGCTTATACAGTATGTGAATATATTTTTATGAAACTTGGTATGCGGCTTTATGTGGTATTAAGACATATATTATGCATTGTAAATTCGCTGAGCATGCAGGCTTACTGCGACGGGGGTATTTTAATATTGTATTTTATATCAACATAGCGGTCTATAAATTTTGCAACAGTACACTACAGCTGAGACCCACTTTCTATGCGGGACTATGGCATCACTCTTACCAGGTGTGCAGCCCCAGTTGATGTGAAACTATGGGAAAGGGAAGAAATCCCTGCACAGGCAAGATTCTGCATGTTTTGTGCAAATAAACAACTGAATTTCTCTGCAGGAATTACGCTGTGTGTTGCTCTTAGTAATACATATAAATAAATATTGAAACTAAACAAAAGCCTTCAAAATTGTAACCAGTCAGCTTAGTAAACCTTACCCAAGCCATTGATTTACTTTGTACATCGTGTATTGAGTTTAACATGTAAAAACTATAGAAAATCTGGTGTTAAAATTAACAAAACTTACCTGTTTCTAAGTGAAACAGAAAATCATACATGTTTAGTATAATCTATAACATCAAAGACTAAATTATATAATAGCTTAAACAAATGAAATTGCGCTATCAAAACAACGATGAGTGTTACACGTTAAATAAAACCGTTTGTTCGTTTACACTTAACAGTTACTGTACCACCAGTTTGTATTTGTTTTCAGTCATTTTCGTAGAATGTGCGATTTCTGTTTTTTTTCAGAATCCTAACCATGCGGTGCTTAAATTACATTATTTTAAGTTTGTGTTATTATATAAGTACGATACGTTGTGGTGGCCCTTACTTGACTGTCGATTATCGATTGTCGATTGCTGATACTCGATTGTTGTTTATCGATTATTGTAATCTAATCATATACCAAAGTTACTCAATGAAAACAAATATAATAATGAAGTATCGCATTAATTCTGTTTAAAACAAAATTATATGGACTTCGGTACGTGTGGTATCATTGTAAATTATTTGTATATGGCATATAAGTAATAATAACCTTTATGAAACCTAACTAAAATATTGGGTAATCTGGAGTTGGCTGTAGCAAATTCATGACAAAATAAACTTACCCAGTCACAGTAATGTTAAATTATGTATATAGTTTAATGTGTATCATAGTGTTCAGAGATTATGCTATGTAAATGTTAATGTTTTATTTTTACCAAAAAAAACAATGAAAGGATGAAAACTCACCAGAGCATGCTGTCTGCCTTTGGGAATCCATTTTTATTTCTCAATCATTAACAAATTATTATTATTTCTTTCATATAAAAAAATGCTTTTAATTTCATTCTTCATAAATATGTTAAGGCCGTTTTTATTATACCGGATATAACTGCAGGTCATACAGGTTTTATATTCCGTTTGGAGGAAGTAGCAGTGAATACAACTTTTATTGCGTACCATAAAACTGCAGTGAAACGTAATAAATCGGCCTGCAATCAAAATTAAAAAGCATGTTAACGGGACTTATAATTTTTATATGGAGTAAAACATTTTTTTTTCAAGGTGAGACAAATTTTAATTTATATCCATTTGACACAAAAGGTTTACGTTTTATTGTTGGGTTTTGTCGACCTTGATAAGAGATTATAAAGAAGTCAGATGCGAATTCTGCAGCAGAAAAGAAGTCAAAGTAAATAGATAAGTTGGACACAAATCCTAACATGGGTGAGAAGGTGAGGTAAGCCGCTTAGGCCGACTGTCAATCGATCCCAAATTGGGTGTATCTTGGTCATATAATACATCCCATGCAACCTTAAAATAAGAAATAAAAAAATGTATAAACTTTTCCATGAAATTGTGAAAACCATGTTTATTTATTACTTTATCCAGTTACATATGACATATTTTTTTGAAATGAAAGATAACGGTAAGTATTACAGAAATCTGTCTCAATATAATACAGCATCCAAAATAACACCTCATACTATCAATATTAAATGTAAATGTGTATTACGATAAATTACAAACATAAACAATATAACTACAGTATAGAGTTACAAAACAAATTTATGAACAGTTTAAATATTTATCAATTTATTATAATCAATTTGTTAATAAATATTCTTTTAATTCATTTTTTAGACTGTTGAAAGACAATTAAAATATTTAACAAACATACAACGTTACAAATAAAAAAGATTTTAAAATAGTATACCTAAAATGTACAAATATTTTAAAATATAGATATAATTAATAACGTTTGTTTGATTATGAAACTACGTTTTCTGTACACACTTACGTTGTTATCTAAATCAGTTAGCGGATATTTTGCTTGGACGTTTTCTCTTGAGATAATCAATATTAGTAACGATATTGAATTATAATGTCCAGTTAAATAAATAGCACTTTAAATAACAGACTTTTAATCAAATAAACCTAACATATAGCATAACTTATACATCGTCCTAGCATTAAGTGTCTGATTAGCATACTTATACACCATAACCTAATTAGTTTGCTTTTGAGTCTTAAACAATCTTCTTATATCCTACAGAGTATGGATTAAATTAAATTTAATTACAACGACTATTTAAAAATAAATACCCCCGTCACAGCAAACCTGCATACTCAGCGAATTTCCAATGAATATATAACATAACACATTAAAACACTTAACAGGAGTCATAAGAAATATGTTCACAAACAAGCGATATTTAAAATATTAATTATTCTCCATAAGGATAACATCGGGGATGAGTACGTAGGTTTGCTGCAACAAGGAACACAAAATAATGGGTTTTTATGCAAATATCAATAGAACTCATCTTAGTGAAGTCACATAAATTATAAATTCATAAATACATTCATAAATAAGCGATACATAAGATTTTAATTATTTTCCATAAGAATAACATGGGGACCGAGTACTTAGGTTTGCTGCTACGGGAACCAAAGGTGAAAAATAGTTTTCGCTGTGCAAACAACAATAAACCACAACCATATGAAGCTATATACCAAATTTCGCCAGTTTATATTCATAAATAAGCGAGATATACAATTTTTCTTTTTCTACATAAGAATAACATTAGACAACGTACTGTGTTTAGCACTTTCATTATCTCAGTAACCATTTGACGTAGAGCAATGATCAAAATACCAAATCGTTTGGTTTTTTGTGCTGAATTAAATGGTAAAAATTAAAATTTGATTTTAAAAAATTACATGTGGAAACCCCAAAAAAACACTTTTTGGGGTGCATAAACCCCCAAAAACCCCCTTTGGATGGTGCGATTCGTCTGGTTATCGAACTCGTTCAAATAAATGATACTTTATACATTTTTACCAAATTTCATTAAGATTTCATTTTTTACGAGAGTTATCGTGCTTACGGACACACAGACCTCAAAATGAAAAGTTATCATGGTCTCGGGCTTAAGTCTTACCATGAGACCTACGGTAATAGCTTCTTCCCTACAGGGGAAATTCGCTAAAAATAAACTTCAACAGCCCATTGTCATAGACCAATAGGTCTGCCAATAGGTGGCCGCTCGTGAAAAACTATCTTAGCAGTCGGCCGGGATCGAACGCTCAACCACGGCTGATTTGCGACGACGTTTTACTTCTGAGCTACCGCGTCCGGTGGGTTTGATACAGTAGCATAATAATTTTGGATACGCACAAGTTTGTCTGTGATTAGTTTTACAAAACGCTTGGATATTGTTTTTGCTATATCTATTGTACTTTTCTAAGTGTTATATTGTAAGGAGTTGGAACTTTAGAATAACTAACTGTGAGGTGATTTAACCCTCAGTGGGTAATTTCGCCTGACAGAATTTACCCTCGATAGTTCAGGGGAATTAGGTTTAATGTCAGAGGTCGGCAGCGAGACTATTTTTCCTTCCGCTTCCTCAAATAACGAAATGAAAATGAAATGAAGTTATAAGTTATAAACTTATAATTACAGATGATATGAATTAATTAATATAACTTCCATAAGGAAATACGAATTGAAATCATAAAATAAATATTTGTAACGTTAAAAAATAAACGTTTCGCAACAGTAACTAATTAACTTACTTTTCCTATTGCAAGTCGCAACAAGCTCTCACGTACTAGGGGTGGAGCCTCTTACAACACCCCTGGGCCTTGTTGGGAGGGATTGTCATCTGCTGTGTGTCGGGTGTCACGTAGGTCCTGCAAGTTAAACTTTCTGTACATCTGATGTCGGGATATAGTTTCAAGGAACATTTAAATCAAACCGCTAGGGGAAAATTCTAAACGCATCAGTAACGATAAACACTATAAACAAATGTATTTTTGTCAAATAAGTTTCGAAAGTAAATTGTTTTCAAGATAATAATCAAGCACCGTTTGTACAACATAATTAACATTTAACTATTGTAAGATGTTTAACTGTGTGTTTAATGTTTACGCTTCTTTGTTAAACTCGCTATTTCTGAAATAAATATAATATTAGAAAATGTACCGTATATTTTCACAATAATTTTAGTTTGATTACATCAAATACAATACCATCAAAATGTCCAACATTAGTCCCAATTAGAGACGAATTTTTAATTAGCTTATAATCATAAGATGTTATTTTTTATATTTTAAACATAAGCTGCCCAAGTGTGTCGCAGATCCATTTGCCAATACAATATAAACAGTATTGAGAGAATCTCAGCCAGTGATGAGACTGGAAGTCGTGTGTGATGTCGGAACTGAGTCCAAGATTTCCTCTAGTTTTATCAAATATGCGTCTCTTGCAATAGCATTTTACTAGCATCCTTATTGAATCCAGCCTTCGTATAGGCCTATACATTTATTCAATAGAAGTTGTTAACACTTTTTTAGATTGAGAAATTACTACATTAAAACCATCGAACGCTGTTTACTTACTTTATAAGCTAATGTATTAGTTTAACACTTGAAAAACAATGAAGGTTTTTGATAACTGTTCCCTTTTCAACTTTCTGACTATTTTTATTTACAAGTAGCAGCAATAATGATTCAAACAGAGACTATCAACATTATTTGTCTTTGCCTTAGTTTGCAATAACTTAGTATTCGACAGTAATTAATTTTCCTTCTAATTTGTGCCGTGGTTACCACATGCGTTAAACAACGTTTGCCTTGCAAACATTGTCAAATTATAGTAATTTAGATCAGTAATGATGAATTGGTTTGGATACGTTTTTAAGATAGTTATTGAATTTTCAATTTTGCTTTCAGAGGGATATTTTGAAAACAGTATTTCATTAAAAAAATATATATTACTTCACATGATGTTTGATAGTTTTATTGTATCACTTTACCGTTACAAAACACTTTGCATTTTTGTTATTTTTACCTCTTACAATTGTCATTTCCAATCGAGTTTTTTAATGTTATTTTGATTTGTTTCATTATTTATTCAATTTGCTGGAATATTAAATACAAATATTGATCGTGAATAAATTAACGACACTTACCTAGACGTATGCATAAACTAGTTGAATCAATATAATTTTCTTTTAGATGAAAATACATTGTAAATAAAATACAGCACTATTGAAATAAATTCTACATAAAGCATTTTGAAAAACATCTTATTTTCCAATCAAAGGATCAGAAATTGGTGGGGCATTCAATCAGACTGAAGAAAGCAATTCATCTCTAAAAAGCTGTTATTGGAGTTTATGTGGTCGTGTTTCTGACATTTAAGTGAAAGATTTTTAACCATCATTATTTTAAATTTGTATTCGGTAAATGTATATTTATTATCAGGGTAATATTTTCCACTTATTTACGTTTCACTTTTAACTTCTACCATATATTTTACAAAGTTATGTACTGAAATATTGTATTCAACTATTGATATAAATGTCAACTATTATAAATTATTGAGTAGTATTATACCACAGTAATTTTGCATGTAACTCAAAAATGATAGTAATACAATACAAATTTTGTTGTGACTACCTAAAGGGAAAAATTCATCCTACTTAAAATCCCATTGAAGTAATCTCTTAATTAACTCTGCAATATTTCATAGTTATCATCTCAGTAACATCTTTGTATTGTTTGATCCATAACAACTATCATTGGCTGCAACTGGAACTGATCGTGGAGGGAGATTGATGTAATTGAATGTGTCATTATATAGGAACTACACACAAAGCTGGAACCAACGAATACAATATACTATAGAGCCCAAATGTGGATGTGTCAACTTTGCTGTGGAGCAATTTATGTCTACAACTGAACCCTGAGAGTAGAGAGATATTAATCTATATATGGATGAACCTCACACAAAGCGTAACCAACGAAATATTGGAGAATATCTGGATGTGGAGCAGTTTATGTCTGCAACTGAAACCTGAGAGTAGAGAGAGATTAATGTATATATGTATGAACTGCACACAAAGCTGGAGCCAACGAACACTGCAGCCCATATGTGGATGTGACAACTTTGCTGTAGAGTAATTTATGTCTGCAACCAAAATGTCAGGTAGTCTGAAAACGTAAGTATTTTTGGTACTCTTTATTAATTTTTTCCACCTGATTATCTATATACATTCTCTATTTTGTACATTAGTGTTATTTTGTTAAGCTCTACGTTTTAATCTCAATCTAAAAGTTATAATCTTAAAATATTTCACATATAAGAAGTTTCAGCTAAGTAAATTTACCAAATTAATATTTCTAATATAGTACCAATCCCCCAACGATCCAACATTATTTATACAGGTTATCACAAAAATCTGGAACTGGCTATACATAACCATACTCTACATACAAAAATAAATCGAAAATGTTCAGTAAAATTTTTTCGATTTCAACTTCGTTTAGCCGCTATCCGCCATTTTGTTTTTTTTCACTTAAACATTTCTATTTCCGTAATGGATTAATGTATCAAGTAAAAATTTGGTATGGAGCTTTACAGGATAAATGTATAAATCCACAAAAAAATTATTATTTTCCGACGTTTATTTTCAAAATGGCGGCCACTTTAAATTTTTAAAGTCAAATTCCATGAAAACTAGCAACTGAAACAAAATTTTACAAGATATACAATTTAAAGCACTTTGTAATCCAAATCTAATGACATTTTTACTGTAAAAATCGGTTAATAAATAAAAAAGTTATGGCAATTTTGTATAATAAATTTCAAAATGGCGGCCATTTGACATTTTCAAAGTCTAATTCCCTAGTGCATTTGACCAAGTCCTTTAAATTTTATCTCTTGTAAAATTTTGTTTTAGTTGCTAGTTTTCCAAGAATTTGACTTTGAAATTTGTATATGGCCGCCATTTTTAAATTTATTATAACAAAATTACCATAACGTTTTTATTTATTAACCGATTTTTACAGTAAAAATGTCATTAGATTTGGATTACAAAGTGCTTTAAATTGTATATCTTGTAAAATTTTGTTTCAGTTGCTAGTTTTCATGGAATTTGACTTTAAAAATTTAAAGTGGCCGCCATTTTGAAAATAAACGTCGGAAAAAAATTTTTTTGTGGATTTAGACATTTATCCTGTAAAGCTCCATACCAAATTTTTACTTGATACATTAATCCATTACGGAAATAGAAATGTTTAAGTGAAAAAACAAAATGGCGGATAGCGGCTAAACGAAGTTGAAATCGAAAAAATTTTACTGAACATTTTCGATTTATTTTTGTATGTAGAATATGGTTATGTATAGCCAGTTCCGGATTTTTGTGACACCCTGTATATCCCTCCTTCTTTGCAATCCTCTGTGTTAGGAATTCTGTGAAGTCAAGACTTATAAGAAACAACAAACATTGTAAGGTTCTAACATAACGAAATGCTAAATAAAATTGTATATACACATTTATGAGCATTATGTTTGTTTTAACCTGGGTTCTTTAGAGGAAAAGTAGCACTTACCACAAATAGACACACCCATTCGTTTAGTTGGCTATAGATTATCTAAGTAATTTTATTTTGGTGAGTAACGCATTCAGTTTACTTTTTATTTGTAACATTCTTAAATAATTATTCCTAATATTTTTGTTTCTTTTTCGCCGTATGGCATCAGTTCATCATTATTTGGTTAGATTATATAATAACCGAGTATTAGGTATTTGTAATTGTAATAATATTACAATAAATTACGTGTGCGCGTGTTCCAATGCTGAAGCGAAATCTATATTCTTAATTTAATTTTGAATTAAATTAAACAAGTAATTTTGAATAATCAACTTAAAATACCTTATCACAAATGCATAACAACAATTAAGACTTTTTTAAATACATCAAATTTTGATATCCGTCAAAATATTATCATAACACACAACTTTTAAACTTGCCTAAATTCAATTATACAGTTCTAAAGTTCTGTTAATAACAAATATAATTCTACAGTTTTGACAGGAAACTCACAACACGAACGGCCATGGTGACATAACTGTGTATGATTTTGATTCGAATTACCAATGTAACTCTATATGTGATGGTTGAGTCTGCAGAGCTACTCGAGAACTTTTACCCTCAGTTTATCTGATTCCAAGCAATAGTTCATGCAGCCGTGACCGTATGAGTTTGACTACATTATTCCTTGAGTGTTGTTTGGTGTGGAATGTTTCTAAGACTATGTTTAATTTATAATGTATATATCTTAATACTTTCGCTGCGGGTGAACCAGGAACCGGAACATTGCTCAACATTGAAACATACGAGATTTTCATGTTTAAACATGACAACATGTACTCAGGGAAAGTGTTAACCGTTACCTAATCGAGTTCAAACACTGCAGCACCCTGTACCACATTTAATTGTACATGGACCACTTCAAATTCCCTTTGTGCTGCGGTGGTCTGGCAAGCTAGGTTAGGTTACTTATTAACTGAAAATATAATTTTGTTTAACCACAGTCAAATGCTTATGTTGTGAAACAATTCAATGTTAGGCCCTAAACATATATTTCATGGTACCCACTGACCGTTACATCCAATAGGGGACGTTTCGTAAGAGAAGAAAATGTTAAGTTAAAATATGGGTTGAATTGCCACCGAAAGGTCTTAAATATTGAAATACAATACACAATATTCGACCTAAGATGGACCACTGAGTATAAGGTGGCAACCGGTTGCACATAGAATTCAAAGTGCTATTAGCGAAACATAAAAATGTTATTTTGTGCAATGCAACGGTCCTTTCGAGGAAAATACAATGGAAGGCTTTAAAAAATATGCACAATGTGTCCTTTGCCCACCGCAAGACGTGAGATTTCGATTAAGGATCTTCCACTAGAGATAGTCTTGTTATTTTTAAAGTAGGTACAGGAATTTTACACCTTTTTAATTATTATTTCATTAACTTATTAATATGGTTCATGTTGTATTCTGGTTTAAATCAACTATATTAAACCTATATCGTTTTACTTTTCAAATCTACATTTTTCGTAACCCAATACAAATATTTGTTGATTGATATTTTCAGTAAAGCAAACTACAACTTTTATTATTGCACGCGTATATTAATCAATTATACTTCAAATGAAATCTATCAGATATGGTCAAATGAATTAAATTAAACACTACGACACGTATATTAATGAACATAATGCAATGTATCGAATGAAATGAAGTCAATGCTTTTAGCTGTAATGGAATTCTACTAAGCGGCTTTTTCGTTTACGGGCAGTTTACTATAGAGCAGCAACTTGAATTAATGAATCGCTTAATGGTTTCTATTGGTTAGCCTTTTTTGGGGTTTAAAAGAGGGTGAATTAAACGCAGTAGTTTTTTTTCAATTAATCAACTGTATTCAATTACATTTAACTGTAATGGCTTTCAATTTTTAATCAGCATATATTATTATTTGTTTTATACTTGTTAACTTGGCTTTAATTGCCTTTAAGCAACAACCTGTTTTTTGTTAACAGCTAGTAACACTTTAATATCGTTGGTCATCATTAACAATAAACAAGTTCATACTTTAATACTGCCTAGTGTGACTTTAAACTATCCTTAATATTGCTTATGATAAGCGTGTTTAATTATACTAATAAATTTATCACAGTAAATGTAAGGGAATGACATACAAGTAATATTGACAAATCGAGAGAAATAACTTGTATAATGCTACATTATTATTCCTATAATACTTTTTGAGGTTGATATATCTCGTGAGGATTGTTAAATATTTAAACGCATTTATGAATACAACACTACGTTATAAACATTAGTTGTTATTAAATGTATATCTATGGATACTTGTTTGTAAATAAATTAACAGACTTGACATTGTACCTGCTCTTGTATTTATATATGCTATGTTTTTAACTTGGATAGTTTTATTTAATGATTATATATTATTTTAAGGTTATTAATTATTTGAGGTTATTAAAATCTTATAGTGGCCTTGGTTCCGAATCTTCATTAAAAAAATACTTAAAGGTTACTATATATTTAACGCGTTAAAATATAAATATATATGACAAGCGTTATGTACGATACAGATTGTTTATTATTTATAGTCTCTTAAGATATATTAGTGCCTGCAATTTATTGATTGTTCTTTGACAATCACTGTTCTTTAATAATAAAATACTGTTTTCAAGTGATATTATGGAAGAAAAATAACTTAGATTCTTTCCCAAATAGCTCATTACCAAATTTGTATTTTTCTAAATGTCAACTCTATATAATTAGATGGTTTAGTATTTCATGCAAAAAAATCCAGTAACCTAATTTGCATTCAAATTTCTACATTAAAATACGTTTTCAGCGTCTATATTATAATCCAAAAAGAGCAATAACTATTGGGCCTAAGTGAATGGGAATACAAAACCATACATGTAACTGACTTGATGTAATTGTATTATATTTATGTAAGCAGGATTCACAAGATAACGGGAGGATTTTCCTTACCGCCCATTACCAAGTATCAATTATTGTTAAAAGTATGCTTATTGTTAGATTCGTTAGACTTTTCTGAATAAAATAGTATGCCTTTATATATATTAAGCTTTCGTCTTGAGAAGTAGAAATTATATAATTCTATTGGGAAATGAAAGGAAATCCATTCAACACAAATCGTAATTCAAATCACCCTGTTTTCCAATCAAACGTCTGAAAGGATCAGAAATTGGCGGAGCATTCAATCAGGCTGGAGTAAGCGATTCGTCTGTGTAAACCCTTTATTGAAGTTTATGCGGTCGGGTTTCTTGAGTTTGAAACACGAAATTGTTATTTACTTTTAATATTTGAGATTCTTGTTCGCATATTGATAATTCTTGTTTGTTAGATAGTTTATTTTCTTATGTATTATAAAAAATATATAATTGAAGGATAGTTGTTTAATATATAGTCTTGTTAGTAGCTAATTTGATTTTAATTTCCATAATATTAAAATTCTTTCTTTCACGATTCTTGAGTTTTAAAGAATCTTCATGATAGCTAATGATAATAGGCTAAATACTAATAATGTGATAAAAGCACAGACAAAGGAATTCGTTTCTCTGTGATAAAAGTTAGCTTCATCCTTAAATTCATAAAATCTTTACCCAGTTTGTTCAGCACAGTTTTTCAGGTCTATTCAAAACACAAGAACCGCAAAACCTTCAAATATTCTTAAGGAATATGTATCAATATTATTTCCACAACTCATTTCATGTTATGACATTGTTCACTAACGGAAATATAATATTACGAAATGGAAACATTGCATAATAATTGCCATGACGTACGCCATTGGTCACAAGTGAAACCTGAAAATGATATGAGAGATTAATGATCGAGTGTGTGAAACGCATACTAACCACAGTGCACACGCTGCTGTCCAATCCCGTTGCCCGTTATGGTGTGTGAAACGCATACTAACCACAGTGCACACGCTGCTGTCCAATCCCGTTGCTCGTTATGGTGTGTGAAACGCATACTAACCACAGTGCACACGCTGCTGTCCAATCCCGTTGCCCGTTATGGGGTGTAAAACGCATACTAACCACAGTGCACACGCTGCTGTCCAATCTCGTTGCCCGTTATGGTGTGTGAAACGCATACTAACCACAGTGCACACGCTGCTGTCCAATCTCGTTGCCCGTTATGGTGTGTGAAACGCATACTAACCACAGTGCACACGCTGCTGTCCAATCCCGTTGCCCGTTATGGTGTTTGAAACGCATACTAACCACAGTGCGCACGCTGCTGTCCAATCCCGTTGCCCGTTATGGTGTTTGAAACGCATACTAACCACAGTGCACACGCTGCTGTCCAATCCCGTTGCCCGTTATGGTGTGTGAAACGCATACTAACCACAGTGCGCACGCTGCTGTCCAATCCCGTTGCCCGTTATGGTGTGTGAAACCTATACTAACCACAGTGCACACGCTGCTGTCCAATCCCGTTGCCCGTTATGGTGTGTGAAACGCATACTAACCACAGTGCACACGCTGCTGTCCAATCCCGTTGCCCGTTATGGTGTGTGAAACGCATACTAACCACAGTGCACACGCTGCTGTCCAATCCCGTTGCCCGTTATGGTGTGTGAAACGCATACTAACCACAGTGCACACGCTGCTGTCCAATCCCGTTGCCCGTTATGGTGTGTGGAACGCATACTAACCACAGTGCACACGCTGCTGTCCAATCCCGTTGCCCGTTATGGTGTGTGAAACGCATACTAACCACAGTGCACACGCTGCTGTTCAATCCCGTTGCCCGTTATGGTGTGTGAAACGCATACTAACCACAGTGCACACGCTGCTGTCCAATCCCGTTGCCCGTTATGGTGTGTAAAACGCATACTAACCACAGTGCACACGCTGCTGTCCAATCCCGTTGCCCGTTATGGTGTGTAAAACGCATACTAACCACAGTGCACACGCTGCTGTCCAATCCCGTTGCTCGTTATGGTGTAATTTATAAACCTCACTGAAACATCGAATCCTCCTTGCGAATATATCTTTACTCAGTGGCGTAATTACGGGGGGGATCAGGGAGATATATCCCCCCTTGTATCTTGAAAAAATTTAAATTGATATCTTCCTGAAATCGAACTTATGCCTTTTGATTAAAAAGAAATGCTATTACTGAAAACAACAAATATGTGTGCAATATCTCCAAAATATCTTATTCATATATTAAGAATATGTTTGCGTACAATAAATGGTAGCAGATGAACTGAATCAGCACGCGGCCGCGGCACGGTAATTGCCCGCCACAAGTGGGACGTGAGTCACCGAACAGTATACCCTCACCCCCAGCAGCCAGTTCGTCAACTAGCACAGCTGACCTTGACCTTGACGTCTGGACAGTCTTAGTGATGTGCTTATGCCTTTTGTCATATTAGATTTGTAATTTAATAAACTGCAGGGAGCCATAAATCTTCATACTTATTTTCAGCGTTCTTTAACGGCAAATATATGTAAAAGACAATGATATTTCCCGACGAAATAAAGCCAAAGAGTAGGCTAACAACTAATAGAGGTTAGGTTATAGTGAACAGGGAAACAAGGGTTTAGCTTATTTGGCAGTCGTTGCATGACGATGAAGTTGCAAACATAAATACATTTTGGTTCGCAGATAGGATTTCAACACAAAATTTGTGTTATTCAACGCATTTTTTTTAAATTTCATAAAGGGAAGATTTTTAATTTTTCACGGGAATTCCCCGGAGCTTAATTTTTACCTTAGAACTCCGGTAATCTCCGGGGAAATCCGGTGACTTGGCAACCCTAGCTTAACGATTACTTTCCGGTACTGATTACACAATTGATACAAGTACTTTTTAGTCCTGGTTACAAATAATACTGATAACCTTGTTTCAATGGTTTATGTCTTGGATGTGTAGGCCTATCAATAATTATGAATGTAAGGGACACGCCAATGATGTCTTCAATTTCGTATATCGGTATCAGCTCTAGTCACGAACACAGTTTTTTTATTTTTTATTCCCTAATGAGATATCCCCCCTTGACAAAGTTCTATCTACGCCACTGTCTTTACTCTATTATGAAAGATGTTTCAATTAATTTCTGTGAAAAATATTACTTCTAATTTTGTAAATAGCTTTTTTGGTGAATATAAAATTCAGATGGTACCCTGCAAAAATTTAATTTGAAACAGCCAAGTAATAAACTGCTAATGTAAGTTATTAACATGCATTCAATACAGTTGTCTAAGGATTGTCATTATTTGAAACAGCTTATATATAAACAAAAATAGACAGAGGAAAAATATTTATCTTTAGCGAAATTGTACTTTAAGGGTATAATTAATTTATGGATGTGATAGGAGTCAATTTTTTTATTTACGTACCAGTTCCTATTAAATTTTGTTTTCCGAAATAACTAATAACTTTATGTTAGTGAGAAAACTGCACAACAAATTTATATTGTAAACTTTGCTTACTTTTTTGGTTTTAGTTTTAAGTAGAAATATTTTTAAATAACATTTAAACAATCTTTAACTGCCATTTGAATGCATAAATTTATTATAACGGCATTTGATTAACTTATACGTTAAATGATTGCCACTAGGAATATGCGATTTAGTTACACTACACAATTTATAATATTACAATCCACAAAATGCGAACGTGATTTCATAAACATTGTTATCCTATAATATCTGATCAAATCCAAAGTTAATTCCATCATCTCATCGAAATTAATTAAGTTAAAATCATTTTTAATTAAATAAGCCTCTCCAGTTTTCGAAACACATGAGATTAAATATCTAAATTAATACAATTTGTCAACTTGTAACGTATTTAATTTGCTTTGCTGTTTTAAACTAAGCACTATTTTCGAAAATCACTTTATACTAAACTATAATTTTATAAAAAGATAAAACCTAGTTATTCGGCCATTGGTTGGATGAGATAATGTATTGACGTTGATTTCAGGGCCAAATTTTTCAACAGCTCAAGAATTTAGTTTCAACGGTAAATATCCAAAAGAGTTTTCTGGGGGTTATTTTTTATAACATTTTGAATATTTGTACTGTTTTTCATAGTTGATTTCTCCAGTTGCGTTTCGAGATATTCCTGTGCATCAGTTGGGTTTTGTTAGGATTCCAAAATGATGCTGTTAAAAGTCTCTGATTTTTTAAATTGAGGAATGTTTCAAAATGTGTTGGAATTATTATCAAGTTGCATCCAATTAAATCTATACCACGACCATGTGCTGGTTACGGGTTGGATGTCTGGCCTCATTAGTTATATAAATATGCTTTCCATTTATCATAAGTTTACGTTTAATTTTTATATAGTCATCATTTTCGGATTACATATATTTTTCTTATTACAAATTATTATTTGGATATTTAATTATAAATTCACATATTTTAAATATATTTTTTCACATATTTTAAATATATTTATTTACATTCATAAGTATTTCCTCGAGTAAAAAGCGTAAGAGGAAATACTGAGTCCTCACTAACAAGTAGGCTTACTTTATCATCCTAATGGATATATTTTTAACTCAGCGTCAAAGCTTTATTCCAGCACCTATTTACATAACATGACTCCAATGACTGAAGCACAATGTGAATTTCATTTTTAATCAAACTGATCATAGGATGCATAAGTATAACAGGGAATTTTAATTCAGGAAATATAAAATGTCAGTATATTTGAAACTGAAAAAATACTTAAATCTGATATTATTCTAAAACCTTTTTTTAGTATCTTTTACTAATTGTTTTCATTTTTGCATGTTATTTCTTCTTTTATTAGTAAATAGTACAAAATATACTGATAAAAAACTAATTTCAAAAGCCAAAGGTTTAATGTATGTTGTTGACACATAGGCTCAAAATTAACTTTTGAAATTAAATTTTCATAACAACAACAGCAAACCTAAGGAACAATAGCTAAAGAATGTACACGTTTGAGGCCTTTCACTTGCCGTAGTTATCGTTTTGGACTCCTGTTCAAAGAGTCGTAAATTCGATTGCCACACAAGTATGTTTTTGAACCATGTTCCCTCAAAGAGGTTTAATTGTTACTCTTTTGTTCCTTTCAAGAATGCTACTTTCGTTGATAACCATAAACCAATTTGAATACTATTTGGTAACTACCTATTTTAGAATGAGTGTATGTGTATTTTGGATGAATAATTTTAATTTGTAATCCCTGATAATACACGAGGTAAGCATTTGGACTATGTAAGTATAATAACGACATTTTTATTAGTCAATAGTAAATTGCAGATTTTACAATATTATATTTTTATATATTTAAAACCTACCAACGCTGTAATTTAACTCTATAAATCATTAAATTCTTTAAAAACTACCGCAATAATTCAAGAAAACTATTTTTATTACATTAGCTGTGCGGATAAATTTACATTTCCACGATATCAACAGGCAATCAAAATACATTAGAACTAACTAATTAAACCTTATAACAAGTGTACTCTATTTCCTTGTGATATTTACTATTTTTATTGTTGCACTGATGTTGTTTCCTGCAAAAGGCTGTGCTTTTGTGCAAACTAGTTTGCAAACCACACTGACCACAGAAAATGTAAAGAACGATATTCAGATTGTATTCCCTTGGGCACGTGAGATCTCAGTTGAGAGCAAACAAAGAAGGGCTGACCACTCGTTTATTTTTGCTTCTGTTGTCTTTGAGTATGTGTTCACAATCTCTTATTGTAGAGAATAAAAGATATAGCGTATTGGTATTTTTTCCAGCTTTGTAAGCCATAGAACAAAACATTAGTCTTTGAGTTATCAGCTTCACTGTGATAACAGTTTTAAACTGTTGTGTAAACTGTTATAACTAGAGGTTTAAGCGATACTGAACAAATGATTCGTATATTTTAATTCTTTAGAGCGTGAATCCTACTTAATAACAGAAAATAGTTTGAGTGAAAATAATCTTAAATAAGTGCAATCTACGCATATACTCTACAAATTAACAATTAACAAAATAAATTGTTAGTGTAAACGGCAATATTTATGTATTTTAGCTGGAAATTGTTATTGTTTACAAAACATAAAACTTCTCTTAGTTCTGATGAGCTAAGAGGGCGCACCAAAGGTAGATGGCCAATACTCCATTTTTACTTGAAGGTTGCTTCAAAGGTAGAAGCAGTATATCAAGTAGTTTAATGCAAGATAAGGGAATTTGAGTATCCAGTTCTTACAAAATAATGATACATTAATGCTTGAATTCAATATTGTTCGTACAGGATTAATAGTAATAACTATGTTCTAAGTAAGTTTATATAAATTACACATATTATATATTTAAAATTAACTACCTATTTACAGAGATCTACAACACTGACTTTATTTGATTTTATATATAATTCTTGAGTTGTCAATTGTTTTAACAGCTGTTCTTGCTATGTTGCGACTAATAAAGAATCTGGGCATCTCGCTAGACTAACGGTTAGCGTCTTAGACTTCGGTTCAAGGGGTCACAGGTTCAAATCCCGGGATATCTACAAAGAATTGAGGGGTTTGGACCGTTTTCCCTAAAAGCGTTTGTGTGTTCTCTTAACAAAAATTACCGTTGGCGTTTCGACACAACAAAATCGGAATCTGAATATATAACGACAAGCTTTAATAAAGTAACTAGGTTAAATTTATTTACTTTTCAACCTCTGAACAATGTTGAGGTTATATTCTCGCAGCGAAAATTGATTTTAAATTTGTAAATATCACAAAGAATAATTTAACTGTGGTTTATGTTAGCATTTTTTCAGAAAGATACATATTAAATTATCCTCTGAAATGAAGTAACATTTAGTGAATGTAACGTAGCATTAAATTACGTTAGGCGGACTGATTGAAGGGAATTTTAATCGAAAGGGCATCGGCCGTTTGATGTTTTACAGGCACAAGCTGTTGTTTGTTCACAATTGTTTTCAAAAGAACACATCATTCAAATTAGTTACACACCATTTTATGTTACATTGTTTAGGAAAATAAAACATTTCGGAATTAAAAACGTGATATGGATGTTCATGTTGTTTTACCATGTTTCATTGTTGCATATCTCAACACAAAATACAAGTTATCTAAAGGCACCTTTATTTGAAATATTATTTTCTTGTACTTTTTTAATAATAATAATTTTTGGTAGGACAATTTTTATTTGAGACGCCCTTCGTACTGCATATTTTAAGTGCTAATCAACGGTTTCATTAATGTATCGATGGGAAAAGAGAAAATATATATTTAATTTCAGTAATATTTTAATTTATAATCACGGTTTTTACCTAAACAAATATAATATCAACATAATTTATAAACTAATTAATACCATTATAAGAAAATAAAATAATCGATCGCTTTATAATTCTTGAACTATTCTTAAGTTGTTGACAACAACTTATTGTAGTACTTTTAAAAAGGCAGTGTTTCTTTTCATAGTAAAGTCAAATTAAGTATTTCAAAACTCTATGTCTGTTTGATAGTAGCGATGGTGTACAAATACGTAAAATAATATTAATCATATTACTTTTCATATTATTTTTTATACTGTTTGTAATCTAAATTATCTTCCAACATGCATGTAAATGGATGTTGAATTATTAATGTGTAATTAAACTGATTAAATATTCAACTTGATATAATTATCATTTACTTATGGAATTGCATAGTTAAACACAAATTATAATTGACATACAAATTATTTATTTCTTATTTACATTATTTTGTAATTACACGCTAGTAAATTTCGCTTAATAATTCATGCAACCTTAGTAAACCATACTGGTAAATTAGAAACAGTAGTTTAATTGTGAAGGCTACATTAATTTCCCTACTATTATAACACATATTCTAATAATGAAATACGTTTTATTTATTCATTTCAATGACATAACTATGAGAAACCAAATTACAATGCAGCAGCTCAACTTGGTATAACAAAAACCAAAACGAGATCGCACGCAGCACAATGACATGAGGGAAGTGAATTGCCGCATTAAAACCTTAAAAATATCAAATTTAGGGTTTAAGCTAACACTGGTTATATTTTTTTGAAAATTTAAAAAATGTTATTTGTTGGCTGTTCTGGTGCTGCTGGTTATATTTAAATTCACTAATAGGATGCCAATGTTGTACATTATAAAGTTAGAAGGAGGTATAGTCGGGATAACAAGTTGGTATAGGGGTATTGGAGATGATAAAACTATATTAAGATATGAAAAACAGCCTTTTCCAGTGTAAAATCCTCATAAGACAACGTACTGTATTTTGACAATTAACATTTTCTTTAATAACTCGGTAAGTACTTGTGCTAGAATGATGAGGGAGGGCTTAAAATCTTTGGCTTTTTAAGTACAGTAATTTAATGTGCAAAAAGTGTACATTCGGGGCTTTTCTAACCTTTTTGGGCCCAACAACTCAAAATTTGAAAACTTAAAATCCCTTAAAAACTAAAAAAGGGGGTTAGAGTTTTCCGATTATTTTGACCAACAAACTTGTCCAACTGATTATAAAAAGGAATGTCTCTTCCAAATTTGAAGTAAATCGGACAAAATTGCGATCGATAGAGTGCGATCACATATATATATATATATATATGTATTTTTTATATAAAGATACATATATACATATATATATATATATAAAGTTTTTAGAGACCCCTCAAAAATCGTCCAGGGTGTCACGTTAGGAACTTTATGGTGGTCCCGGGCTTAAGTCTCACCGTGCGGGTCGTGCTAATACGGTACTTCACTTTTCCATAGGAAATTCACTAAAATGTAATATCAGTAACAATTATAATTAAAATGGATGCAGTGTTGCTTGAACGTGTAAAAAGTCTAAATTCATCATGGATTTCACTTTAACAATAATAACCAGAGTATTAAACAAATAAATTTAGTTAGTAGACAGAAAACAGACATTACTATTCAAAGCATGATTATAAACGTCAAATTAATTACTTTCGTTAATTATCAAATTTAAAACTGCTTGGAGGGGAGTACTTATAACTTTTAACTTAGCCCTTATAATTCCCCAGTGGTATTTTAACCCAACCATTGCAGAAAATGCAGAACCATGTGAGTTAGAGCAGCCGAATATCTTAAGTTTTATACCAGACATATTAAAAACATAAGCAGAATTAAAGCCGTGTATTACAAGTCACTAATTTGTTTAACACGCTAAACATCTCCAACCTCACTGACCAATTCTGTTTGGTTCCTGACAAATTCAATTAAATCAAATGTATGGTAATATATACTCTATATCCAACCGTGATTATTTGTTGGATCTCAATACGTTTTGGTTTCTTTATAATCTTCTAATATGAAAAAACTCAACTCACAAAAGGATCACATACTACAATATAAGAAATTTTAACCAACATTTGTATAGTAAGCCCCTCAAACTTTCTCTGTTGAAATACTTAGTCGGTCGATCTGTGAATCACGCTAGCGAATCCACGGTGATTGGCGAACAAAAAGATTTCTGGGAGTAATCTTTTGGTGTATTTCAGCCTGGTATTTGGCAACCCGAAGATCAACTATGAGAACAAAATATTTTGTATTGCCTCAATAGCTTCCTTAGATTGGTCGTTCATGGTGTGTATTAGGCCTACTAACCTCTTAAATTCGTCCTGTTAATCTATATTGACGATTTATTTGCTTGATTACCGAAACAAACTGAAATACAAGAATGCTAGTATCACCATTTTGTTTAATAACGCTATTAGTTCGTCAGATAATCTTACTTCCCAATTTGAGTAACTAAGGAGCTTTAGTAAACAATACAATCATTGAGTACACACTAACTCTGTATATTCAATGAAAGAATATACAATTGTATAACTAATCTGCTACAACATAACAGAAAACTTCTCAGAAATCTAAAAATCTAATTTTTAACCAGGGGAACCTGTGGAGATTTTTGATTTTTTTAGGGGGATTTATTTAGAACGTTATTATTATATAAGGGCAAATGCATTATACCTGGAGCAGGCCATAATAACAAACTCTAAGCTTTCGGTGTGTTAGGAATCGTATTGAAACGTTTAACTTTTGATAATACTAATGGTAAATTACTTAAAACCTTGATAAAACACACAATCTTGGTAATTATTGACTCGCTCGTACCTTCGGCTGAAGCTCTCCACCGGCAAACCTTTCAAATGGATCAAACACTCGCGTGGAACACCACAGAACGTTCCACTCTTCCATTGTTGGAAATGCTCTTCAGCTGTAATATAACGCAATCTCATAACTGTGAACAACCAGGACTGTATTATCGGCAAAAAGCTTGGAACGGATTTATCAAGTAGTTGAACGCGTTTTTCATTGTATCTGACAACAATAGAATGTTTGAACAATTTTACTTTAATATAAAAGTCCAACGATTTATTCTACCTTAGTTACTTATTTTCATTTATTGGGGGGAAGCTATACGTTTTGAAATGTATGTAATAGGTGGAGAAAGTAAAATGTATAAGTAATAACCGTATTGATGAATATATGAATTGTGTGATGATAATTCAGTACGCATTTTAGAAAAGAATGAATTATTTCAGAAATAATGCTACTGATCTAAACAAAATCTAAAAAAGTGTGAAACAAAAATTAAGCTTAAAATCATGCTTTTTAATGTAATATTTTTTAAACTTCAGTAATAAGAAGTCGTAATAAGTTTAATAAGGATTTTAAATTTTAAAAACTATAGACCCCGTGCTGCTCTGCAGCATCAATCAATGTTGAAATTTGAAAGTGACGTAATTTATGAGTATTGACAAATCAAGTTAAAATATTATAGTAGTCTTCCCATTGATTGTATTTACGTAAATTGGTCCACTCCTCATCAAGTTAACAGTTAAAATATCACATAATTTCAAAATAAAAACATAATAACATAATTGTAAATTATATAAACTCTGTAAGGCAACATACAAAGCAACATTATTGTTATAGAAACAGCTTTTAAATAAACATTTGTTTTAAAATTAAAGAAAATAACTTCAGATTTATAATATGTTTATTTGCGAAATAAAAGTAACAACGTTTCGTTTAACGACAATTCATTCAAAATTTTTGTCACAACGATGTGTAATGATTATAACTTTTGCCTTAAAACATAAACCAGAGGGTGTTTATGAATAAAGATAACGTTCTCTATAACCTTGAAGTCGTTAGTACTAATATTTTCTCTGCTAGAGTGCTGCAAAGGGTTTTAAATGTAATGTAACAGCTGTTTTGTTTTATTACCAGTTTATCCGCTTAAAACAGTCATGTGGAGATAACATATGACCATCTGAATTTGTTTAAGGAAAAGTACATAACATATTTTTTATATGTATAAACTTAGGTTAACACTAATATTCTCTGGCCTTCTTTCCCGGGGCTGGTTGATTATGCATATATTTTCCCATCAGTGTTGTGTCCTATAGTAAGAAGACTGGAACATTTCCTCATAGTGTGGTTTGTAAGCTCATGCCATTTCACGATAATAGATTAAACCTTTAATAACAATCAGTTTATTGTTTTACATTCATGACAGCTAATGGTAAAGTACCTGCAGGGTTCTTGATTTGTTTTTAGTACAGCTCATAACAATGCTGACAAACTTGATAAAGAGTAACTACAGAAAAAAAAGATCACACCGGGTTTAACTTATAACATCTAAAACAAAACTTTTTAAGAGTTACCTCGAATTAACCAATAAAGTCACTAAGTTCTGTTTTGGCTTTGACACTTGTTTTGTGACGTCATGTCAAATAAGCCTTAGGTTTGAGTCTATTATACTAACTTCGGGAGTAAAAATGATACCATAGTGCTAAAACCACCATTTGAGAAGATTAAAAACTGGAAAACTAAATTCAAAATTCAAAACAAACTTATACTGAACCATATACAATTCTTACGCCAAGTTTAAAATCAATATTTCAACTGATTCCTAAGGTATACAATGCAGATTAAAATACCCCCGTCGCAGCAAACCTGCGTACTCAGCGAATTTCCAATGCATAATATTTGTCTGAATTCCACATAAAGCCGCAACCAAGTT
This sequence comes from Allygus modestus, assembly GCA_963675035.1. Taxonomy (NCBI): domain Eukaryota; kingdom Metazoa; phylum Arthropoda; class Insecta; order Hemiptera; family Cicadellidae; genus Allygus; species Allygus modestus. The sequence continues at coordinate 81,401,273 of OY776114.1, read as the reverse complement.
TCATAAAAATATATTCACATATAAGCGATTTTAATTATTCTCCATAAGAATAACATTGGTAATGAGTATGTAGGTTTGCTAAAACAAGGAACAGAAACAATTGGTTTTTATGCAAATATAAATAGAATTTAACTAGGCGAAGCCACATACTAAGTTTCATCGATATTCAATCATAAATAAGCGATATATGACGTTCTAGTTATTCTCCATAAGAATAACATAGGGGCTGAGAAAGCAGGTTTGCTGCAACGAGGAACAGAAAAGTGAGTTTTTATATAATTATCAATATAACTCAACCAAGTGAAGCTACATACCAAGTTTTATTAATTTATGTTCATAATTAAGGGAGTCAGTACGTTTTACTTATTCTCCATAAGAATAACATGGGGGCTGAGTACGGAGGTTTGCTGCTACGGGAATAATCAACAAAAAATCAATTTTTTGTGCAAATATCAATATTCCAGTACTACTTAAAGCCAAATACTAAGTTTCATCAACATACATTTATAAATAATCGAGATATCATATTTTATTTATTCTCCATAAGGATAACATTGGACAACGTACTGTGTTTAGCACTTCGAATATCTCTGCAACGGTTGGGCGTAGAATCACAATTTAAACACCAAAATGATTGTTTTGTGGAACTGAACAGATTGGTAAAAGCAAATGTGAAGTTTACATTAAAATAAACTGAGGAAAAGCCAAAAACCTTTTTCCCATAAGATTAACATGGGAGATTTTATGAGCAGGTTTTTTTGGATTTTCTCCGCAACCACTTAACCTAGGTTAATAATTCAAAATACTAAATTGTTTGTTTTTTTAGGTTCTATAACATGGTCAAAACCAAAATTAAGTTTTTTAAAAATTTTAGGGTAAAAAATGCAAAAAACTGATTTTTGGAAAATTTAAAACCCCCATAAACCCCCCTTCCCATGGTCCGATTTTTCTGGTTTTCGAACTTAAAGTCATGAATGTCATTTTACACATTTGAGCCAAATTTCATCAAAATCGGACGTTTTTTACTCAAGTTATCGTGTTAACGGACACATATATATATATATATATACATATATATAAATTTGAACGAATAGTGTTTTTGGCATCTGGGGACCTCAAAACAAAAAGTTATCATGGTCTCGGGCTTAAGTCTTACCATGAGACCTACGGTAATAGCTTCTTCCCTATAGGGGAAATTCGCTAAAAAGAACAAACAGATGCGGAAGGTTTTTCTAAAAAATCTGTAGGTTTATGGCACTTTCCGGGGAGAATTTGCCGATTAGAAACAGAGGCTCACTACGAAATGATTAGGAATTCGATGATCATGCGTGAGTTTTTTTTATAGCTCTAAACGTAAAGTTCTATAGTGGGTCAAAGGTTTTTAAAAGGGCCTTAAGTTAACACCAAAACCTCAACAAATAAAACTTTCCCATCCAAACACAAATAGCTTGCCTATTTCTCTTATGTAGCAGCTTTTTATCAATCTAACATCGTGAAATAATAACTGGATTTCATGTATGTTATTGAATGTATAAACGCCCATAAATAAAGTAACTATTTTCTCAATTTATGTTATTCATACAAAATTAACTGGATTACATGTAAATTTTGAAATAAATTAACACTTGTAGAATGGGGAAAAAGAAATTAGTTGTATTTTTTGCTGCATTATTCTTAGGCAAACCAAATGAACTCTCTTAATGAACATATGTTTTAAGTACTCATCTGATGTAAACAAACTTCCTCTATAAGATTAACATGGGAACTTTTGGAGCCACTGGGGTGAAGCCAATTGACGATATGTTATTTTGATGTGTGAGGACATATCTAGACATAATTACCTATCCTAACAAAATAATCGTGAAAATTGGCCCAGTAGAACGGTCTGACGGACTGGCCAAAGTTTTGGAAATTTTTTTAAATATATATGATGACCAACATTTAATAGTTTAAATATTTTGTTATCAACATTTTTATGTAATAAAATAAAAATAATAATTAGAATTAGTAAATATTGACGAATGACTTAATTTCAAATTATTCAAAACTTATTTACTGTAATTAGAGACTTTGAATGTACTTTTTATTTGTATTATGAGACTTTGTATTTGTTTATGATTCTTAGTCAGGTGTGAGGTGATTTGTAGGATTTTAATAATATTTATGTCATATGAAGGGATCAGACTCTAAAAAGTTTACTGATCAACACTTAATAATTAAAACTCATAATAACTGTACTAGTTGATTTAAACATTCCAGGATAGTTTAAACAAAGAAATTTTAATGTTAAAATTAAAGTTCAAACAATGTGCTAGATGATTGAAAATGTTGACTGAGCTTTTTACTGGCCACTTACACAAAGACAAACAAGGAGATAAAACCACTCCTGGGGTGGGAGACTACAGGAGGATGAAATTGAGAACAAACATTCAAATACAAAAGATTTGACGACCACTCAAATCTGGATGATGTTTGGCAGTCTGATGTTGAAGGTTGTCCTCCTTACCTTGGAGAGAATAAAATGTATCTTCAAGTTAGAGGAGTTAGAGGAACGTTTTCAAGTGAAATTATTGTAAAGCTTTATTGTATACATTGTAAATTATACGAATTCTGAAATAGCGCACCATAACGCTTGACCATACCTTTACCCTGACCCTCCCCCCAACGTGTTACGTAAGTCAATCGTGGTATCAGTGAATCATTCAACTTTAAATTTATTTCTTTTAACAACATTTTTCAATAACTTATTTCAAAGAAAAGTGTAAACAAAAACAAGACTGTTACTAATAATTATAAACAACAAAATAAACTATCTCAGCTAAAACGTAACAAATTTAATTTATGACTAATACAAATGCAAAGCAACTTAAAAAATAAAGATGTGCGTGGCATTGCACAATACTGTATCAATTCATGATTTTACACTCTAGAACAACACAAAACAAGGGTGTAAAGCAATACAGAACTTACACCAAACACGTTATGTATTTACTTTTAGTTTAACTTTTATTAAAATAGTTTAACGGAAGTATTTTTATAAAACTAACTGTAACTTTGATTTATATATCAATTTGATTATTTTTGAATTTTGAAAATTTATAATAGTATCAATAGATACGGAAGTGCGCCAGCTCTTAGGGTTAATATATGTGAGTTACGTAACGCTGGTCGAACCCCCTCCTTCCCCATATAACGCAGCATAACGCTAAGCCATACCCCCTGCCCCCCCTTAAGTGTGTTACGTAATTTGTGTATGGTCCCATACGTGTGGCAGCAAACTTGATGATTTTATTCAGACAGAACCCTGAAATTATGTTTATCATGTGTATTAATTTATAAATCACAAAGGACTCTTCATAGGAATCTTAAGTATACATGTTAAGTACTTTATGACTCCTATGAAGTGTCCTTTGTGATTTGTACATTAATCAAAATACATAAAATAATGCAAATTTCGGGGCTTCTAAAGATTTTATCAAATCAGGAAATTATTAAAATATATAATGGAGGTATAGAGCCTTTGCTCTGTACAACTGTATTGAAGGCAAAAATTAAAAACGAGTTCGCACACAGCACGCTGACTTGAGGGAAGTGAATTTCCACAAAAAAACTTTTAAAACTCAAAATATGTGTAAAAACAAACATTTGTCAATTTTTATTGAAATCTGAAAACATTGATTTTTTGGCTGTTCTGACATTGATTTTTTGCCTCGTTTCATTTACTTGCTAAGCTGGGAATACAATTTTGCGCATTATAAGGTTAGGAGAAGGTCCAGACAGGCTTGAAAGTAGGCGTGAGGTTGCTGGGGATAATAAAAGTACTCTAACAAAGGAATAACAGGCTTTTCTAGTGTAAAACCCCCATAAGACAACGTACTGTGTTTAGCCGATACACATTTTCTTTAATAACTCGGTAAATATTTATGCTAAAATGACGAGAGAGGGCTTAAAACTTTCGCCTCTCTAATTCCCATCTTTTTACATGCATTAATTTTACATCTGGGGCTTTTCTGACCCTTTTTGGGCCCAAAAACTCGAAATTTGAAAGAGTAATCCCCAAAAAATGGGTTTAGAGTTTTCCGATTGTTTTGCCCAACGAACATGTCCAACAGATTATAGAAAGGAACGTCCCTACCAAATTTGAAGTAAATCGGATAAAAAATGTGACCGCTAGAGTGCATACACACATATATATATATATATATATATATATATAAAATTTTGAACGACCCCCCGAAACGTGTTCAGGGGGTCACGTTAGGAACTTCTATGGTGGTCCCGGGCTTAAGTTTCACCGTGCGGGTCATGATAATAGTTGACTTTCCAAAGGAAATTCACTAATAAATTGAAGACAACTGTATTCAATTCACAAACAAAGAAAGACAATTCAATTATTAGAAATTATCCTGGTGTTGTCAAAGTAATAATACCCAGTTTTGTTTAGATTTATTGAATAACTATTATATACATGTATGCAAGTTATTTAATCAGTGCCTTTTTTTTTGTTTCAGAGATCTAAGGTTCAACAAGATAAAGGACATCGCTCCAAACACTTTTAAACATCTACGAAATCTCAACACTTTGTAAGTGTATTTCTTTACTATTGCTATGTCCTTGTAAAATATATTGGATTATTTTTATAAAGCTGTTAATGTAATTCAAAGTAGTTATTGTTTCAAAATAAAATAAAATTTAATTTAATTTCTTGTTGTAATTTTTGTTTATTAAATACTCTATACATTCTGATTTTTTAATATTAAATTTGTTAGATTACAATTTATCTTTTACTATTCACATGTGGCAAACCACCATTTACTAAAAAAACTGTCACGAGAAAGTAAAATATTTCATATTTAGATTTATCTATTTGTTTAGAGGCAGCTTGATTTGAAACATTAAGTTTTAAAAATAAGTGAAATTATTACTATAGATTGTTATGCTGTATATTTTTAGATTGTTGCCAATACATTATAAAAATTACTTTATTTGTTTTAACTAGCGGTGGTATCAACTTTGTTTCAGATTATTAAACAACAACCAAATTTCGAGGTTGCAAAATGGTGTCTTCAGTGGCCTTTCGGAATTACGATATTTGTAAGTATATATATATATATATTTTTTTTTGTTTTTGCTAGAGGATTGCTAATTTTTAATGATCCCATTTCAGCAGGCCAGTGTGTACTTTTGCTATTATTAATGTTATTTTCCATTACTCATGTGAGCTCTATAACACTGTAAAAACATAACTCTCTAGAAAATATCTGAAAACCTGTTTTAGGTATTGACTTCGCAAACTTTGAATTTGCATTATTCATATCAAGCCTACTTTAACATAGAGTTTGCGTTTGTATATTTAACCGTTTCAAAATGGTATTTATCCATGGTTAAAAAAACAGGTATTTTGTATTGCAGATATTACATTATTAGTATAGCAAGTAAGTGCAGTTTTGAAACTAAAAATACATACTTTGTATTAGTCGTTGAATTTATCATGAGTATTTTAACATTTTGCTATTACTATAAATTAGTTGTCTATTGTTCATCTTCATGTTTTAAATGAGATTTTAATTTTTTTGTGAATTGTACATTGTTATAATTGTTAAGAATATAGAATATAAGTTTGTAAAATGTAAAATACTGCTATTTTCAAAAATATGAATCATAATTCTAGATAATTAAAATTCATTACAAAATAACTCATCTAAGTTATATTTATAGTTTCCTTATGTTTAACAGTAACTCTATACATTACTCTATGCTCAATTATTATCTGTATACTTAAATATATCTTTAAATCAACTTTTTACAGATATCTGTACAAGAACAAAATACGAGAGGTGGAGAGCAAAGTTTTCCAGGGTTTATCGAAACTGGAACAACTGTAAGTCGTCAACTGTAGCTATTAGTTATTGTCTATTTAAGCAATGTGCATGTTTGCTGGGCCAAGCTATTGAAGTCCTCAAGAATGAAGGTTTTATTATTTGTTTAATTACCAACCCTGGATAGTATAAATCAATTATACAACAAACCTAGGAGGCCTAGCAAAAGTTTTTAAACATAAGAGTCAGTAGGAATGGTGGGTAAAGAAACTGCAACAGTCCTCAAGTTCTGGCTAAACAGTATCAAAAGCCTTTAGGTTACACCCCAACTAGAAATATCTACCTTAAAAGTTATTATAGATGTCACACTCATAATATTACAGGTTAAACAAATCATCTCCATTTTGGTGGACAGCACAAAGTGATATGAAAAATGAAACAGGAACTGCTAAATGTAAAAGGGTTTCCTTGTCTCTAAACCTGGAAATTAAGAGATTTTAACTAATTACAAATTGGTTAAGTTTAACTCTTATTCACTATCGATAAAGTAACCTTGGATGAAATCTAATTTGGAAATATTTTGCTTTCTTCATACTAAGTTTAAAAACTACTGAAACAAATTATTATTCAAGGAAAGTTTTAAACTAAGGCTGAATGAAGAATGTTCTCTATAGTTTCGCCAAACTCTCTCTTTCATGAAGGTTGTCAAGAGTGTATATAATGTATCACTGGACAGTAAAGAGGTGTTTTATATAAATATTAAAAGGATAGTTTTAAATCTTAAATAGTTTAAAATCTAATTGTTAAGGAATTTATAGAAGTTACTTGAGTAAGTAGCACCAAAGTAGTCCGATGGAAGTTAACACATTGTTGCCAAATCGCTCTGGTCTAATAAAACATACGTTAAAGTATATCTGTAGTCTGTTTTTAAATCCATTCCTATCGTACACAACATAAAAAAATAAGCAGACTGAACCATTGTTTGTGAAATTCGTATGGCAACAGTGTTGGATGACAGGGGTGAAGGGTTAATCATATGGGCAAGTAACCATCGGACTATTTCCATGCAGTTTACTCTAATTTCCGAACTGTATTGTGAAAACTAAGTTTCTTTTTACAACGAGTAATTAAATGTTATAAACTTATTTTTTCAGATATTTACACTTCAACAAGATCGAAAAGCTTCATACAAACAGTTTTGCCGACCTGACGAGGCTGGAAAGATTGTAAGTATAATTCCAAATAAATCCACCCCACTGATATCACGATAGACAAAAAAGTTTATAAACCACGCTGCACACCATTCTCACATTTGTCTTCTTTCTTCTGTTTGCTTTTGTTTTAGATTTTTGCACAACAACAAACTGAGGCACTTATCGTCAGGCACGTTCAAGGGGCTAGACTCACTAAAGCGAATGTAAGTAGCTTTTGCCTTGTATGTATCTCATTTTCACTCTCATTCAGTTATTCATTAATTTAGGTGTATAGACAAATGTGTGTCTTGTTAATGTTTCATGTCGTCATGAACTCGTGATTATTACCAACTAATCTCATTCGTTGTAACATCTTTCCGTTTAATCAAAAAGCACGTGCTTCAGTGAGTTATTGCATCAAAACATAACATTATATGTATAATGCTTTTTTTCTTGGAGTACTTTTTGCTGATGTACATTTCACTAACAAATAATTGAACAAATACTATTTTTATCAGAATATTTAAATTGAAAGAGTAATACAAACACCCTTATTGCTCATAAACCAATTTAATTACTTGAAACTAAATATTTGTCTATGTATAAGCTAACAGTAAGTGCCAATAATAATAATATTGATATGCATGTGTATAATATAATTGTAATTAACTGTATATATGTATAACAGTTACAACACACACAATTAAAAATGTATTTTTGTATTTTTGAAACAAGCATGTTATAATAATAATTATAAAATCTATATATATTTACAACGGACCCACAGCAAAACTTTGGTAAAAACTATGTGTGCTAAAATGATTTAGCATTTATCCTTATCTAACTTAATAATGATTTTGCTCTCTTTATTCATATTTTATAAATATTACCGGTATAAACTCTTCCAAGGAGATGATAAATCATATAAAATACAATTTAATTTAACCAGGGAATATATTTCTAAATGTAAAAAGGTTTTTCTTGTTGTTAACGTTTATAGGTGTCTTGTTGTACAGTCAAATACAATTTCCAGTTATTCATAATGTTACACTACATTAACAACAAACATTCAAAATTCAAACTGAAACGTGAGATTAAATTATAATAATTCTTGGTTGATTATTTGGCAATCTCATCTTCATATTTTAAACTATACTAAGTAAAACAATTTTAAATTCAAACCAAAAATAATCAGCCAAGAATACAATTACCATATTCAACAGAATCAGAATCATTCAGAAGAAAAATAAAATTATAAGTGTTTTAACTATACTTTAACTGCCAAATACAAACACTACCCACCAGTCTAACCCTCTAGGCCTTATATGAAGCCTTGTTTGTAAATTTGTTCATAATAATGTAACAATAAATATTGTAACTTAACTTCTCAAGAGCTTCTTTATCTATACCCTTTACCTCATCATCCTCGTACTTTTACTGCATCCCTTTATCTGTATCTGGTTGATTAATCCCTTTACTAATTTAACGTTATCCATGTACCTTTATCCCTCATGATACATTTATCTTTAACAATATTTCTTTATCCATTTATTTAAATATATCCCTTCATCTATGTTATCATAGTTAAAGATTCTTTCTCTATGCTCTTCCGTCTCAGCTTCTTTATCTACCTCTTTTTCATATCCTTTAATCCATATCCCTTCATGTTCCCTCGCCCCATCGTGTATATGACATAGTTTGAATGTCACTTTATCAATTCATCTTATTCCGTCCCTTCCTCTATGTCACTATGTTTACGCCACTTTGCCTCCATCTACATCCTCTGCCACAGACGCCTGGACAGCAATGCCCTAGTGTGCGACTGTGAGATGATGTGGCTAGCCCACCTCCTCAGAGACAAACAAGACAGCACCCAAGCTGCGGCCACGTGTCAGTTCCCCACCAATATGGAGGGCAAGCCCATAGCAAACGTGTCGGACAACGACTTCCACTGCTGTAAGTGAATTGTTTAACCCATTACAGTATGTGTTTCCTTGATTAACCTTTCAAGATTTGTAAATAGAGATATTTGGATTTAAAAAATGGACAGCATCAACAAGTTAAATAGTTTTTATTGTACCAAAATACCATGCCACTCTTGCTAAATATTCATGTTCAATGGTTTATTGTTAGAATTTGGTTTACTGTGGTCACAATCGCCCACATAGTATAAATATGTATGTGTGGTCTGTGTATGAGTGATGTAATCCTACAACCCAAATTTCACAATTATCATACAAATTATGACAGACATTAGTACATTGATGATTAAAATTATGTTGTATCCCATAAATCTTGTTCAAAAAATCATGTTTTAATCATGTAGCTGAGTTTAATACCACTCTAAAACTCAAATCTTGTAAAACACAAGCGAAAATCTGTGAAACATACTAAATCATGTTCTAAATAATATAATACATACTGCATTGATAATTCAAATCAATATTGTAGTTTACATGTGTTCCGTTGCATATTGATGAAAACACATTAACACTAAGCAGGAATCATAACTTTCAGTAGGTTCAAATCGTAATGTCACATTTTCCCACACTTAAATTTAATATTGGGGTTAAATATTGTTTCTTGATCAGATTAACTGTATTTAACGTAAAGCTTTTGCCATAGAATCAAGAAAAAATCATACATACATAATCAAGAAACTGAAATGGTCAAATTTTTTCAGCTAAACCCCGTTTTACAGAGGAGCCCTCGGATGTAGAGGTGAACTTTGGAGGTACGGTACACTTTACTTGCAAGGCCGAGGGGGACCCACAGCCCAAGATTGTCTGGATGAGAGACAGGTACAGATCTCTTCCTCTAAAACTAAACTACTCCTATAATTAAAGGTAAAACATCATAGTTGTGAAGGGGGTTGTCTAACCTATTAGCTGTACAGTAATTTCATTTTGTAAAATAAAATTACAAAAAAAGAAATACATTTGTATTTTGATGTCAAATGTAAATTAGTTGAGGTTAGAGGCATTCTGTGTCAAACGATATGGTTTTAGACATATACTATTTGCCTTTTTTTGTTGTTGAATACGCTTCCACAAGTGTTGCAGCACTGAAAGACTCACAAGTGTGTGAATTCTTATACTTCAAAACTGATCCACATCTGAAACCACTTGAACACAATCAACTGGTAGGTTTGAATACAACGCTGCAATTTACTTTACTAGTTATGACTTTTACTCATTATAGCTAACCTACTGTTGACTAATCCCTTCATATGCACATAACACATTAATTACTCAAATATTTTATGAGTTTTTCTTCTCTATCAATTTTTTTGGCAATCAATTTATTTATGCAGAATTTAACTTACATTTTTTTATTCTGGTGGGAAAATACAGGTCTAATTTAAAATAAATCGTTTGTAAAATAATAACTTCAAATAAACCAATCAATTAACTTTAAGAAAACAAAAGTAAAGATGCGAATACCTTTATCCCGATCAAAAGTTGTTAATCTTTCAGTCCAGTTAAAATCAATAAATGTTTGAAAGAAAGCTGCACGGTTAAGACTATAACAAAGTTTCTAATAGTTGGTCCCACAATGTTTCAGCAACGAAATCAACATGGAAGACCCGCGGTATTCCGTGGCCGAGGACGGGACCCTGGAGATCACACCCATGTCCGACGCGGACCTGGGGGTGTACGAGTGCATGGCCAAGTCCCCGACGGGGGAGGTCAAGTCCCGTCGGGCCAAGATGATCTACAACAAGCGAAACTGTGAGTTTGCAATCTTTCAATTTGCTATTTTAGTATGATAAATTTGATTAAAGCTTGAAAAAAACGCTATGAATCAATACTCTTATTTAGTTAGGGAAAGATATAGCAATCTCTTGTTTTCACTATGCGTAACATTATAATAGCTATATAAAACAAAGGATCACTTGATCGGGGTTTATATTTAAACATTCTGAGTTGCCCCAAAAATCTCCTATGTTTAAGAGGATAATCAAGATTTTCAAAGAATTTAAATAAAACTTCCTGTTTAGGTAATACCCACTGTCTAAAGGAGATTTATTTCTTTTACATAATTAACAAACAAATTAAACTTAACAAGTCTTCCCTCAGGCAAAGTAAAGTTGTCGCTTGAATTTGGTCGCGATTTTGCATTAAGGAAGGGATAGAGATATATAATTTTCACAACTTCCTATTACTGTATTTAGAGCTCATTAAAACGAGAGGTCACATTATGGCTTGGTGGAGGTTTATATTTTAAAATTTGTATTTGCCCCTGAACCCCCGCTTTTTGGAGGACATTCCAAATTATCATTAAAGTCAAAATATACTTGACGTTACGCTTGAATTTAAGCTTATACTAATGCCCAAAGTTAATTAATTTTTTTTAACTAATAAAAAAAGGTAGATTGGGGTCCAGCCTCTTTTTATACCCGGTAATTAGTTTATTATGTTTTGTTTTTTAATCTTGGAAATTTCTGTGATCTAAAATAAGTATCATTATCAATTTTTAAACTGAAGTCTTAAAGTTTTTTTTTTTTTTAATTGTTAAGAAATTATTTGGTTCTTGTTTGGTAGGATCTTCAAATTATAATTCCTTTTACTTAGATTGTTATTTTATATTTAAGCACATCGATTTTCCATTAAATAAAAAAAACATTATCAGTTTTTCATACATTTTGAAATATATTTAAATATATTGGGTATATTGCCATGGGTTTATGTTGTTAAAACACTGTACTAAATAACTTAAGTCAATGCAAAATCTTACACTGTTTTATGCAATATGAGTTTACAAGTTCTGATTTTACCCTTTACATTTTTCAACAATCACTTTAACCACAGTCTGATCATGAGTAAGTCCTACATTACCGTACTTTGGGAAAAATCAGCACTGATGTAGATTTTATGATGGTAAAATCGTCAGATTTTCTTTATCCCAGAATAAGTGAAAATTCCCCTGAAATATTGAGCAGGTAATGCTCACTTGTCCACTTTTTCTCTGATTTCCTAAACAGGCAAGCTTGGCTCTTATCAAATATAAAAAAAGTATGTACTACTATCATCCCCATTAAATATGCTAATTGAATAATCTAACGATACACAATTAAGACAATTGTGTTCAAACAATCGTATTTTTAATTTTCTTTTAATTAATTTAAGTGTTTTTTATTAAAGAGCAGTAATTCGAAATGAAGTTATTTTTAACTCAATCTTAAAAGTAATTTAAAATACTTTATAGTAAGACCCTCTACAGCTTTGAGGATTTGTAAAGTAATAATAACATTGAGGTCAACTGCTTCAAACTATTAAAGCAGACTAAATTTTATTTTTGAACAAATTCAAACATATATCTATGTATTGTAGAACTAGCATAGTTAGTAAACTATGCTAAGTTAGTCAGCTTGATAAGCTATTGTCACCATTCATTACGAGATGTAAAAAAGACGTCTTACAACACTTAAGATATATTTACACTTATACTGATTCACATACAGACGGTAAACATATATAAAAGATGGTAACAACACATAATAACCTAATAAAAAAGTTGTTCACCATTCATTGTACATGTGCTTTATTGAATAAATATGTTTTTATTTTAATTTGAATCTCTCCATAATAACATAATATTAATTCAAAATGCTCTCATTTTTTTACATGATGTAATTTATGGTCAGAACCCTGTTATTTTTTATAGCCAAACCACATTTTCTGTGGACACCACAAGATGTGAACGCAGACATAGGAGACTCTGTGAGACTGGACTGCTCTGCCGCAGGGCTACCCAAACCTGACCTCTTATGGACCAAGGATGACCTGCCTGTGCAAAATGGAGGCAAATTTCAGGTTTTAAATTATTTAGATCCACAATGAACTGATGTTATTAAGTTAATCAATATGGAATAGTAAATGCGTCAATTGTATTTTATTAATTGAAAATTATATGATTTGGAAAATAAATAAAGCTTAAATTAAATTGTATATTAATAACTACTATTGCTTTGAAATATAATTTGTATTGTAAACCATTTCAGGAACAGGTTATGCCAAGGTTATGGCAAGTTATTACTCAAACGTTACTGTCCCAAAAAGTTGTAATTTTTATATGTGCATTAAGTCAGTGCAAGATTAGACTATATTCTTGGAAACCTATGTCTAGTAAAATGTTATTATTAATGTATTTTTGGAGGAAAAACTTAAAACCCCAAAAAATATAACTTTTGACAAATTATTAAAAAATATCTAAGTAAAAATAGTAGTTTTAAAAGATTTTATATTTAAAACAAGTTATATATATATATATATATATATATGCTATTGTATTAAATGGTAAGTTGAAAAAACACTTCAAGAATTATAAGCAATAGAAAATATGTTGTTGATATTTATTATTTTTTTATGTTTAGCTATTTATTGAATTTCACATTTTGTCAGGGAACTAAACCAACTTAAGAATTGTAAGTAATAGAAAATATGTTATTGGTTTTTATTGTTTTTTTTTTATGTTTATCAGGTGGGAACTAACTTTAATGAACTCTGTGTGCCTAAATGTCTAGTTAAACCATTGTCATCATAGAAATATGTATAAACGTGCTACTGGACCAAGGAAAATGAGTTTATAGAATTGGGTTATTTCACAACAATTTATGCAATTTATAATGATTGTAGATAATATTTTGTTCTCTTTGCTTCTACGTGCACGCTTGCCTCCAGGTCAGTGAGGCTGGAAGCCTGACCATCACGAGGGTGGACCGGGAGGACGCTGGAGCTTACAAATGCAGTGCTGCCAACTTCCTAGGTCGCGTCTCCACCGTAGCGCAGCTGAGAGTCAATGGTAAACACTTTGAAGTAAAAAGTCTGTATATCGGTATATGTAAATAGTTTACCAAAATTGAAAATTTGCATTGAAACTTCTTGTTTTAGGGTTTTTTTTCGCAAAGCTATACATCCAGCAACTGTTTACTTAACGTTACAACTGTACTTACTTAAAAGTTAGTCAAATTTTAACTCCAATTTTGTCCACATGTTTTTAAATAAATTTTGCAAGCCTTTAAGACATAAATTTCACGATATACTATTTACATAACATGATTTAAAATATTTTCCTGTGAGATTTATTCAAAAGGCTCTGTTAGAACACAGAATATGAAAATCTTAAAGATTAAATGACTAAGGATGAGTAGATAAGTAGAAAGTATCCCATATACTGGTAGTTCGGAAAAACCCCTACAATAATTTACAATATTAGTCATTCAAAAATTAAGAAAAAAGATAGCTTATGTCCTAAAATGTTTATAGTTTTCCTGCTATCTGCCTATATATAATTTAGAATTGAAATTAAGCAATGTGATTACAAAGATGAAGCTTTGCACATAGTAATCCTTGCTAAGATGGTATTTGGGTAAACAAAATTAACACAAGATATTTACTCGTTTAAAAATGGTACAGGTTTAAAATCTTAAAATTTAAATTAAACCAAACTGCTTATTTAAAGAAATATATATACATATAAAGAATAACTTTTTCCTATTGTTTTTTTTCAATCCAATGACGTGTAATTTTAAGAAATCAGATACAAAATAATGGAGCAAACCTTCGTCAATGACAAAATGTCAGATAAAATATGCACTGTTTGAGTACTGGTATCAGATTTATGCATCGTCATTTCTAACGTCACAAATCGTTGCACTGTTATTTTCATGCCATTTTTAGAGCTTAGGTATCACTGGATATATACAAAAACACAAACAAATTTGAATTATATATTTTTTATAAGCAGTTTTCATACAATTTAACTATTGATAAAATCCTCCATTTATAAGCCTGTGAAGATTATTTTGTATGTTTTTACCTAAGTTCCATCTTAACCACGATAATATACTGTGCGTGTGAAGTTTCATCTTGTTTTCTCAGTGGTTCTAGGGTAGTGCAATCTTAGTTTAAAATTACTTACAGACAGAAAACTACAAGCAATTTAGAGCATACCTTTATAGAAACTTTTTTTATTTTTCCATGCATGAGCATATTCTAAACTATTGACGGGTTTTCCAAACACCCTATTACATAATTGCTAATTCGACAATTAACATCCCCTATGCTATGCTTATTTGATAGCATATTAACATGTTTTAGTTTATTTTGTATTTAATTTAGTAAGATAGAAGCTTTAAAATATTTATTTAACGCACAGATGGCAAACACTGAATTATTGCTGGTAGCAATGAGAAGGCTGGTTGAAATATAAATCCAGTGATAACACTATTTGTAAACTAGGTTAATTTAACTCTTCAACATTGTAGTATTAACATGCAACATTTAATATGTTCATTAACTGAAGAGAATGTTACAGTTTGAAATATGTTTCCAGTAAAAAGTTTCATAATTAATAGGGTAGTATTTGTTTAATTATAAATTCAGTAAGGAAAATTGCTGAAAATGGATTTTATTACTGTTTCACAATATATTGTAATTTGTTCACGCCTCAAGGAACAGAACACAAGTTTTTCCCTAAAGGTAAGTGTTTTAATATCTTTACATTTGTCGTTTGTAATATTTGTTTAAACACTTGCTTGTTTACAGAATTTTGTTTCTTATGTAGTTTAAAATTTACATAATAATATTTTTAAATACGACGAAAATATGTTTTTAATAAAACTTAAAAATGCAAATAATGCATTGAGGTGGAATGATTGTGAATTATTAGATCATCTACAGATTTAAATATCCCCGTTGCAGCAAACTTAAGCACTCAGCGAATTCTAAATACATGTATGCCCACCCGCGGGTACCCATACGCTCAAAATCGTCTTCCTTGACCATTACTAACCCCCCCCACCATAAACTAACCCTTTAAATCATATTACTCAACAGTGTCAGTGGTGTGGTCAGAAGTTTTGTTATGTTATTTTGGTTGGGTTAGGGGTTAGGCCTCGGTTGGAGGTGTTGCCTGTAAACGTCTGGAGAATTTTCTGTGTAGTATTATGATAACTTGGCTTATGTATACACGAACCTTTATTCCTTTGTATCCTGCTTACACTGTACCTTGAATAAAAACCAGGGCCGTACTCGGGGGTGGGGGGGAGGAGGGACAACTTTCCGGGGTCAGGGTGTTATTTTTTAATTTGTTTAAGGTCAAAACACCAAACTTCCAAAATAATTCCATACACCTGTCATTCTACTAATAATTTATGCAATAGCCTACAAGCCAACTGATCATATAACGGCAGAAACTTCATATTCATTTCCCAAGATTGGTCCTCAACAGGTTACAGGAATAGTAACAGGTTCCAAGAACTCCCAGACTTATCGGTGCAGGTGCATATCCATTATCAGGTGCATAGCATATCCATTATCTATTATTAACACAGTGAGATTTGCTTGAGCAGTTTTCTCTGAGATTAAGTTTATTCTTCCATTTTAGTAAATAATACGTGCCTTATGAGGAGTAATGTATTTCACTCTTTCATAAATTATACTTATGATAATCTGGTTTTGTTATAATTAATCACGCATACTTTTTTACTAAATGTAAAGGAGGGACCCTCTAAATCTTAATGAGTTAATTGAGGGAGCAGAGGAATTCTTCCGCTCCCGATATATCAGATAACGCTCCTGTTCCCAGGATTTCTTAAACAGAAATTACATTTGATTGCAATGTTAGTTCAATTTAGAACTGAATAGTTGTAAAACGTGAAATGTACAATTTAGACAGCCAGCTGCCTGCTAAAAATAGTACTACATGATTTGCGACAATGTTGAATGCAAGAGAGCCCTTAACCAATCTCAGACATTCGTGATCACATAAAATAAACTCTAAATGCTACTTCTTTACCCAAATAAAAGACAGTGGCCACCTGTTCTACAAACTCCACACTTTTTAAAAGAAGGGATTTTAAAAATCTCCCTCAAAAATCAAATGTCCCCGCTTAAGTCGAAAAATCCCCCCCAAATTAAAAATGGATACCGCCATTAGTACTACGAGCCCTGTGCAAACTTACATGACACCACTTATGAAGATTGATCAAAATACATTCATAAATAACAGATAAATTACATTTTATTTATTCTTCTTAAATTACTAGGTGTACGCTCATTCTTCCCGTAAGAGGACGAACGAAGACTGAATTTTTAAAGATATGTAGGCAGGTACTGGATTGGTAACACTCTTCTGTTATCCGTTTTAACTCCACAACAGCAAGAACAGATAATTAATAAACCAAACATTTTACTAATGGAATGGTAACACCATTCCCATATCCGTTTTAACTCCACAACGGCAAGAACAGATAATTTAGGACTAATGTAAATAAAAAATACTACTGACTACTGGAGTGGTAACACCCTTCTCATATCCGTTTTAACACGACAGTACCTGGGGGGCCCAGCATTGCTCGGGGGAGGGCCAATCAGTCAGTTTAGATGACTTGGAGTAATATTTCATCACTTTCCCCTACTGATAATCAGATTTGTGTAACTCATTTGCCTCTTTTCTACATTTTTAAGGTTCCTCCAGTTGCTATTTATAGCTCAATGTCCTTTTCATTTATTTTACTACTCTATATATATATATATATATATATATATATATATATATATAATCTTCACTCAAATCTTTTAATCTCTGTTCTCAGGAAACCACATGTTAATAATCATAAAAAACATGAGTATTACTTTGACAGTTCCCTGGTTGATTATGAACAGCTGATAAAATTCTTTTGTGTTGATTTAAAACTCTATAAGCCCAATGTTAATTTTTTTAACTTTTCATTTTATTTTTTTTACATTATTTGATTTTTCCTGGGGATGAGACCTGTCTAGAACTTATTTTTATCCCAGAAATTAGTTATTTTGAACATTTGAAGGAAATCGTTGAAGCCGTTTTTGAGATTAGTGTCGCAAGCAAGCAAACATACAAGCAAACCTTACTCATATTAGAGTATATGATACCTGGGGGCCGAACTTTGCTTGGGGGAAGGCTAGTCAGTTTGTTTAGATGACTTGGAGCTTATTTCACCACTTCCCCCTACTGATAATCAGATTTGTATAACTCATTTGCCTCTTTTCTACATTTTTAAGGTCACTCCAGTTGTTATTTATAGCTCAATATCCCTTTGATTTATTTTACTACTCTATGTATGTAATCTTCTCTCAAATCTTGTAATCTCTGCTCTCAGGAAACCACATGTTAATAATCATAAACAACATGAGTTCCATGTGGTTCCATAAAATCAGATAATAAATTCTTTGAATGAAGATTACATGTAGAGTGGTCATATCCAGAATGACTCAAAGGTGCATCATAGTAACAACTGTTGTGACCTCAAAAATGCTCGTTAGTAGGGTACATGGTGAAAAACAACTCCAAGTCATAAACAAGATTGACCTTTCCCTAGCAAAGCTCAGTCCCACGTAGTACTTAAACTATATGAGTATAACTTTGAGAGTTCGCTGAAAGATTTTGAACAGCTGTTATGACTCTTTTGCTTTTATTTTAATCTCCAAAAGCCCAATGTGATTTTTTTCCAATTTTCCATAGCGGCTTTTTACATTATTTGATTTTTTGGGGGATGGGACATGTCTAGAACTTATTTTTAACCCAGATATCAGGTTTTACAACACAAGTAGTTGGAAGGATACATTAGTTATTTTTTAAGAAAATCGTTGGAGCCGTTTTTGAGATAAGAGTTGCAAGCAATCAACCAAGCAAGCGAGCATGCAAACCTTACTCATATTATAGTGTAGGATAGGATTGAGTCAAAATAATTCAGCATTTGTACTGATTGACTATAACATATTTTTACTCTTAGGCACATAGAATGTACACGAGACAGGGACAATGATTCTGGATTCTAGCATGTTTGAAGTTCTGCATACAGACGGCCAGGGCTGAATTTAGGTCTGTACAGGCTCTGGTCTACACCCTAAATGCAAGTGCGGGCCCTTACCAGCCCGGCCAACTTTCCTGTTTGATTTATATAATATAACCTACGCTTATATCTGGCTCTACAGATGGCGTTGTGCAGTTACTTAAATTTCAAATTGCTAAAATCCGTATTGCTGCCTAGTGTTTATTAACGTTGTCATGGCAAGATATTATTAAGTGATTTTCATTATCTAGATACATAAAACAAAGTCGGGATTGTATGTTATTTATTTAGTTTCATCAAACAGCTGTTATAAGGATGATATCTAAACATACTTGAAAAGGATATAAACATATGTTTATTATAGACATAATAAATCTATTTGAATAGCAACTCATTTTCAATACCGAAGCAAGCTCTATATAAACATAGGCAAGTGAGCGTAGCTAACGAGCTCATCTTGAAAAAGAACGAGAATCTTTGACATAAAACAAATTCAGTGACATTAGGATAGAATAATGTCTGTCTGACCAGCTAGTAGTACTCAACCCGAATGCTGACCCGAACTCCCGAACGCTTACCCAAGGATCATCTTTCCTCCATAAATTTAAGAAGGCAACTTTTAAAGCCAACGAGGCGGAGCTCTAAGGTCGGGGTTAAAAGAAAATAACACAAATTTTTTGTATAATTGAAGAAAATTTTCTAAAATTACTAAAAAAGGTGTAAATAATAACAAAGAAAATTTTCCTGTGCGGTGGAGGTCTATGGTTGATTAGGGCGGCGTATCAAACATGGGGACATCTTTCAGGAGATGCTGCTTTAACAACATAAATCCAACGAATCATACGTTAAAATTAAAAGTTGGGAGTGATAGTAAAGGCAGAGCCCTGAGGGAAGAACAAAGAGGTATCCATAATATGTTGGTACCCAACAACGTAGTATATAGGTCTGTAGCAGTTTTGAGGAGCCGCTTTCGAAATCTTTGGATTTTTTATTTGGTGGTTTATATTAGGTTTCTAATAAAATATACCACCTGTTTTTTTTAGAAAAATTTGGGTTCAGAAATTACAGGGCTTAAGAGATCCCAAACTTCAGTTTTTTCCTTTCTTAGTACCATAAACTTTAAATATTTTTAGCAGGTTTCAACAGTTTTATCTAATTGCCATAGAAAAAGATGAAAAATTAGTACTCCAATCCACACACGGTTAAATTAGTATTTCGCTAGTAGGCTATTCGGCTAATGGTTGTGGAGAATATTTCAATTTCCATTCAGCAGTAAACTAAGTATATTGTCCGATGTTATTCTTATAAGAAATAAAAAAACATATATCTCTTGTATACTTATTAATTTTATTAAAACTTGGTGTGTTAGCATTGACCAATAGAGACTATTCGTCCCAGGACAACCTTAAAACTGGTCTATACCAGTTTGGATGCTGACATTGGGTACAGCAAATGAAATTGTCATTACGTATGAAGTTTTTTGGATGTCCATTATGACAAACTTCCCTTTCACCTTTGGTCCCTCCACTTGCAGCGGCTCGGGGCGGAAACTCAGGGGTTGGTCCCCAACCTGAGAATGTATGGTCCCTGGCTGTTGTACATGGATACCCCATCCGTTGAGTTGGCCAGTTGGAGGGCAGAGCGAGTCCACATTGAGCCTGATCACAGCTGTCACAAGGCACGGGAGTTGGTACTCTGAAAGGCCAATTTGGCTGCCTGTCCCATCCCACCCTTTCCTTTCCTGCTATATCCTAACCTTCTGGTAACCTGCGCAAAATTCCCGCTTATGGAAAACGTACCTATAGCAGCTGTGCTGGGGTTTCCTAATCTAGCAACAATGAATAGAGAATATGCGGAATACGTTTCCATCTAACCCTGGAGGGTGAGGTGGAGCAACTAACCTCTTAAAACCACTGTGTGTACCTAGCAAATTAGATTAAACTGATTGCGTTTATTTGGTCACATGTCCTAGCTCCTGTTCACGCTTTTTTAAGACTCGGCCAATGACTAATATATTTTTGGTACCGGATGGTTTTCGACGAGTTTTAAATATATAACCTGAGAGAAAATTTGCCAATAATTATTAGACCTATTAATTTCCAGCTCCAAAATCAGGGGGTTAAACATACAGAAATATACTTGTTTTAAACCCATTTAATGTAAAAAAAGGTATCCAATGATTTATTTATATAACAGTATCTTATAAAATTCATACCTTAAATTTAAAAATGTTTACATCATTAATATATGTTAGTTTGAATTTAAATACACAAGCTACTGAAATCGCAGCACGAGAGATTTAAAAGCAAAATCCAACATCTACATTAATGACAATTTTTCAGGAGGGCAATCTGTCTACATCGTAATTAGTTGAACAATGTAGACGGTTGGGATTACGGAGTTTTGGACATCTTGATTGTTTATGAAAATCAATATTAACCACAGAAAATGCAAACAAATATAAACTGTAACCAGACTATTTTACTGACCGGTAGATTACAAAACTTTAATCCCATGTCATTAGGTGACAGTGAGGCTTATTTGGTACATTACATGTAATAAAGATAGTTTGCACGTATGATAGTTTAGTAAGTCTGCCATCAAGCAATTTGTTCACAATGTAAAGAAACTACTATAGGTCTACAACACGCTTGATGTAGTCTACAATAGGTCTACAATCACAGTCAGTCGTGTTACAAAGTTATACTGTCCCAGTAATTCAAAAATTCCAAAACCTATTGTATTAATTTATCATCACTAGTCCAAACACTTAGCTTTTACATCGAAGTTTTCCAGTAAAAAATAAACTGATAATAAATCTAAATAGATACAAGCATTGGTTTAAACACGACAAAACACTATTAATTTACATAACACTCACATTTTAAACTATTTCGAAATAAAAAAAATTGATGGAACAAAACATAACCAAATCCATAGTTTTGGTTATGTTTACATTTGAGTAATTTATAAACAAATATGCAGTGTTTCCACTCTACGGTAAAAATATGCCACGCACTGATACAAAAAATCCCACTTTATCCCAGACTCTCCCTTATAGTATCCCTCGTCATATCCCACACTTTCCCACTGATTTGTTAAACATTGCAACACAATTAATGTTAAATATTATATGATTATTGAATAATGTATTAGTAAAATATTTATACCGTTAGATAGAGCTTATTTAGATCTACTAATTACCTATAGGTATTTTACATTTTAGTACCTCAAAGGATTTTGAGCAATGCGACATAGGTTAAATGATACGGTGAATTAACTAAATTAAATAATTTATTTACGTGAGAGGTACTAATATTTTTAATGGTAGTACTAAAGAGTACGAAGTAGGTACTAAATAATGGCAAATAGTTTGCTTGTTAATTCCAACATGGCTCGGCCAGCGAAATTGACATGATTCAGTGTTCGTTCTGTGACGTTTATAAAATCATAATAGGTGCGGACAGCGAGGTTAAAAATGGGAAACCCCGCAACTGCCAGTACGGCGAGAAAATCCACTAGAAGTGCTACTGCTAAGGTGCTCTGGTCGTAAGTTGTAAGCAAACTAGCAGACGTAATGCCGATTTCAAAAAAATCCCACTTTGTCCCACAATCCCATTTTATCCCACAAGCAGTCAAAATATCCCATATAGGGGATAAAAATCCCTCAAGTGAAACACAGACAAATCCCAGCTGACATTTTAAAGACAACCATAGTCAATAGCTTACTACGAAAACCAATTCAACTACTGAATATCAAACATTAAAATTAGTTTTAATAACTATTAATAATCCAAAATAAAATACGAATGCTGTGTTAAAACATCCCTTTGGTATCCCAAATGACTCCTTCAAAATTTAATTAAGAAATGTTTTACAGTTATTTAGTATTTCGATAACACACCCACACACACACACACACACACCCACACACGGCCACTGAAACTTCTTCATCAATACAGTGATTCACTTCGTTCATCAATTATGACTATGAAACTATTATGACTATGTAAGCAGATTTACTGCAACTGGGATTAAAAAAATGGTGATTTTATGCAAAAATGATTGAACTAAACCCAAATTAAGCAATAAATAAGTTTAATCAATATTCATTCATACATAAGTAAGATATATGGTTTTCTTATTCTCCATTAGGAAAACATTAAAAATGGGTGTGTATTTTTGCTGCCACAGGGACTAAAAAATGTGGTATTTTTAATCAAATATCAATATTCCACAACCAGATTAAGCCTCATACCAAGTTTCATCAATATATGTTTATAAATAAGCAAGATATAACATTTTAACTATCCTCCTTAAGATTAACAATGGACAAATTACTTCATTAGCTCGGTTAGAAATTGACAAAGAGCAGTAATTCATGTACTACTAAATATTTTTGCTGTTGTTTTTTTTAAGCTGAATCCAATGGTGCAAAGCAAATTTGATTTTTTTACATTTTCTATGTAAAAAAATCTGTCTGGTTTTTGAACTCAAGAAAAATAGATGCTGCCCTACATATTCATACCAAATTGTATTAAGATCGGAATTTTTTTATGAAAGCAAAACATTATAGAGGCTCATATATATAACAAATAACATAGCTATCCTTATCAAATCGTATTAATTTTAAAATATGAAATGTAATTGGTTTTACCGTTTACTTTTTATTGAAGACTTAAAATTAAAAGTAAGACAAATGAATTAAGTAACATCTATTCAGCCAGAATAGGCATAGCTTGCAGTCTCTTGCAACATAGTTAACCCTTGGTTGGCATGTTCACAGTGCAGCCCCAGTTTGTGACCATGCCAGACAACATGACCGTGAGGAGTGGCTCTCAGGCGCAGCTGCGATGTGAGGCGGACGGATCACCGCAGCCTGTCATCACGTGGTTCAAAGATGGCCGCAGTGTTGTTCCTCAAGGCAGGGTCAGCATTTCGTCCGAAGGTGAGCAATCTATGGAAAAATATTGTTAACCTACAACTCAGTGTAATATGCCACTATATTTGTTGTGCCACAGTTTAGAGTTTTTCCATGATCTCTACTCTTTGTGTTGAGGCATCTTTTTCATATTTGTTTTCAAGTGGTAACAAATTGGCCAAAAGAGCAGTTGTAGGAGTATGACAAATCTGATTGCGCTTTTGGGAAATATTGAAAGATTTTAAGAAGACTGGATAGAATACAACCTAATGTAATAAAATTTGAATATTTTGTTTGTTAATCTTCCAGGAGAAATTACTTGTTTACTTCTGAATATTTAGTAACGATCACTTTGGTAAATAGTGTGACTTTTTTGTAATTATACTGGTTGTGATTTATTTAATGCACTATAATTGACAATAAACCTTTGGTTTAGGGGTTTACTTCATATTACACAAATATCATCCCCAAAATCTCTCTCATTGCAGGCACCCTGCTGACCATAGAGCATGCCAAGGAGTCGGACTCAGGTCTGTACACGTGTCTGGCCCAGAACCAGGCAGGGTCAGCAGAGGCCAGTGGGGAGCTGAGGGTGCGGGGCCACGGCCCCCGGCCCCCGCGACTGGTCCTCACCCCCTACCCTGTCACGGCCCCGGTGGCCTCCAGTGTGGAGCTGCCGTGTAAGGCTGAGGGGGAGCCCCTGCCCACTGTGGCGTGGACCAAGGATGGAGTCACTCTCCGGGAGGACAGAAATCACAGGTGGGAACAACGTGTAAACTCATTGTTTATTTTCAAAGAAATATTAAAGTATGCACATTTGGCTTTATCTCATTTAAAAAATATGATATACCATCCAACTCCTTATCATAACAGTATGGTAGGTTTTAGTTGTTTAGTGGGCGAAAATGTTAATTGCACTTAAGAGGCAAAAAAATTATCTTTTTATTAGGTGTGTTGATTACTCCAATGAAACAACTTAAGACTCACTTTTACGATCTTAGTGCACAATACCATCTATTTGAAAAACAGAAGTAATATCTGTTCAGAGTTGCATGTAACTGGATTTCACTAGATTATTTGATTAATTTTAATTTACTGATGACTTTTGCACATTCTAGAGTGTTCCCCATCGGAAGTTTGCGCCTGTACAACTTGACAGTAGAAGACTCAGGGCTGTATGAATGCATAGCTTCCAACCAGTACGGCTCGGTCAGCGCTCAAGGAACTCTTACTGTTGAAGGTATGAGGCATGTTTAAAGAACAACTTTGAACATTATATCTTTTTTTAAGTGTAACAGAAACCATTTATGTGACCCCAACCAACAAATTATTTAATCATTAGTCTTTGTTTTATGTAAATTGTAATGTGCAAGTGAATATTGAATAATATATTTCACTATAGGATGACAATATATATTCAAGTATGTTCAAGTATGTATGTCAATACATACTTCCAACTTGTTTAGATCAGGTAGGCTATTTAGATAAGAAAACTACAAAAATAAAGATCATTTATTCGACAAACAAAAATAGTTTTGACAAAAATAAAAATAAAATTTTAAACTGATTTCTAAGAGTTTCCGAGTGTGATACAAAACATAACAGTTGATTAATAATGTTTGCAATATAATCGTTAAAATAAAAAATATGCATTCCTCCTTCAAAAACTGGATGACAATGAGAAGTGATGTTATTAAGTGTGTATTATCTAGTCATAGATCTACCATCTTGTTTTAACAAATCTTTATATTTCAGCGCATTCATTGATCATGTGTCTGTCTAAACCGCAGTATAAAATTATCTTTAGATTATTTTTATAGCACTCTGTGTAGCCATTGTAATTTTGTGCGGAGTTCTTAACTGCTTGATAATACTCAGGTCACTGCTCTCGCTTGTTTAGCACCGTCGACGCTGTTGCAGCCAATCATGCGGACTATTGCTTTAAATTATAATATTTAATTTATTACACACTACAGTACATAGTATTTTACTAATGTTTAATCTTGTATTAGCAAATAAACATAAATGCAAGTGATGACTTAAGCCCTCTTCTTGTATATCTTTTTTTCTATCCAGCTTGGAAGTCTGCCACATAGGTCAGACGTTTGAAAATCTACCATAACACAATCAGTCTTACATCAAATTAATTAATCACAATGTCACAATGTCACAATGCAGTAAATGATCCCTGCCCCTTGTAGACCTGAGTGGGGGAGCAGCTCCGGGCGATCGCTATGTACATCTGGCGTTCCAAGAGGCCTCAGCCGCTGTGGACAGAGCGATCAACACCACCATCGCGTCTCTCTTCTCTCACAACAACACGGAGCGGACACCGTCACTGCTCATGCAGCTCATGCGTTTCCCCGACAACCACTCCCGCAACATCATAAGGGCCGCGGAGGTTTACGAGCGAACTCTAGTCAATATCCGCCGCCACATACAGTCTGGGCTCAAGGTCAACTTGACACAAGGTGAAAAGAAACCACTTTTATTAATATCAAAGAGTAATTTGAGCACAAAAAGCAACTCATATTCAACTGTAATGAGATTTATTGAGCAATTTTATTACGTACTTAAAAAGATAGAAATACTTTTATTTTTGATTACTTTCACTAATCAATTTAAAAAAGGTGTAACAAATATTTGAATGGTTATGGGGGTACAATGTACAGCTACAGGTTAGGTTAGCAACATGGAGAAATTTGTTAAAAGCTCTTTACTACAAAATTTCAAAAAATTATTGCTTGGTTCGTTCCTCACAACAAATTATAATCTAAAGAAATTCCTTACCCAGATGAGCACGTCACTTTCACTTTCACTGATCTTCTACAGGGACAGGGTGTCTGTAAAGTTCCTAAACTTTAATGATGGTTGCTTGGGTCAAAATAATAAAAAGGTTCCTATAAACATTGTTCCTATAACCCTTAGTTTTCCATCTGTCTGTCACTGTATGTGTTTTTTACATAATTAATCATATCTTAATAGCCTCTTAGGGTATTAAATTGAAACTTATTACATGTAAGGCGATTAATAAGACCTATTTCAGTATTGAGTATCAAAATTTAACTTTGTACCATTTAAAAGTGGTGGCCATTTTTTGTTTTGAAAGCTTAATATCGCAAAAACTATAAATTTTGTTAAACATTTAAAAAAAAAACACAAAAAAGGTTCAATTTCATTTTCTAAAATATGGTGTAGAGATTGTTAAGACTGGATCATAATAACTGGTTTATTGCAATTTTCTTAATTAACTACATTTTAATTTTGTGCTAATCAAAATACAAAACAGATAGATATAATTACAAAAATAGTGTTTTAAGAAAATTGCAATAAACCAGTTATTACGATCCAGTCTTAACAATCTCTACACCATCTTTCTATGTTTTTCAGTGTTTGTAACCCTGTTTATAAACTATTTATAAACTTAACCACAAACTCAAAATTAAAATATCATTTATTATTAAAGCAATATAGTTTATGAGCTGATCAATTTAGTCTCTAGTTTCAACTCAGACTTAGTTGAGAGTCGTTTTCCAGATTTCTCGTACAACGAGATCCTGTCGCCCCAGCAACTGCAGCTGGTGGCCAACTTGTCAGGTTGTATGGAGCACCAAGCGACAGTCAACTGCTCCGACATGTGCTTCCACGCTAAGTACCGGACGATCGACGGCACTTGCAACAACCTGCAGCACCCTCATTGGGGATCCTCCCTCACTGGCTTCCGGAGGCTGCTCAAGCCCATCTACGAGAACGGCTTTAGCACTCCTATTGGTAAGGGGAGCTTTGTAGCCTAGGATATCCCATAAGGGCTATTTTAACATTCGCTAGTTAATATATTTATTACCATTTAAGGGTGTAGCCTGGAATGTATTAAGTATTAATTTTTAAAAATATAAATACCCCCGTAGCAGCAAACCTGCGTACTCAGCGAATTTCCAATGCATATATATGTATCTTAACACCACATAAAGCCACATACCAAGTTTTATCATTATACATTCATAAATAAACGATTTATGACATTTTAATTATTCTCCATAAGAATAACATGGCGGCTGAGTATGCAGGTTTGCTGAAGGAAGGAACACAAAAAATGGGGTTTTATACAAATATCAATATAACTCATTTAGGTAAAGCCACATACCAAATTTCATTAATTTATTTTCATAATTAAGGGAGATAACACGTTACTTATTCTCCATAAGAATAACATGGGGCTGAGTACGCAGGTTTGCTGCTAAGGGAGCCTTTGGTAAAAAAATGTTTTTTTGAGCAAATATCAATGAGCACAACCAGATGAAGCCGTATACCAAGTTTCGTCAGTATACGTTCATAAATAAGCGAGATATAAAATTTTTCTTTTCCTCCATAAGAATAACATTAGACAACGTACTGTGTTTAGCACTTTCAATATCTCGGTAACCAACTGACGTAGAGAAATTTGGCTGGTTTTCGAACTTAAAGTCATAAATGTTGCTTTACACGTGTATACCAAATTTCATCAAAATCGGATAATTTTTACGAGAGTTATCGTGCTCACGGACACATATATATATATATATATATATATATATATATATACAGTATCGAACGAATGGTGTTTTTGGGGTCTGGGGACCTCAAAACGAAAAGTTATCATGGTCCCGGGCCTAGGTCTTACCATGCCGACTACGGTAATAGCTTCTTCCCTATAGGGGAAATTCGCTAAAATTACAATGGGACATAGCCCCAACAGACCCTGGACCCTGAGGCCCCCAGTCTGGACACTCTAGCCCTCATCTAACAGACCTAACCCAACACTAGTCAGCTGACCTACTTTAGCCAGAGCAGCCTTTAGCAGATCATCAACACAACACTTTGCTTAATATAATTCCAGTCTATTCACAAAACTTGCTCAAACACTTCCTCTTTACAATTTTGTTGCTTCCCTCTTGCATTATGCAATTAAAGAAATAAATCTAATAAAAATATAACCATCCCCCTTCATTAGACTACCCAGTGTCTCAACATTAATTATCACAAATTTATTTCTTTGTATCTCAAAACGGTATTTAGATCTTTCTTCGACCATAATCTAAAGCATGTGAATTAAGCTTATCTACAACAACAAAAGTTAAAACATTGTCTTTTTCCTAACATACAAGGATAAGTAATTCAACCTAGAGATAACATGACCCGCACACTTGACGGACATTTCTTAGAACGATATTTGAAAACTATGTTGATGGAATACCATAGTAGTGAGAGACCATATTAAACTATGTTTGTGTGTTGACCATAGATGTTCCTCGGTTTGCTAGATTTACATAGTTAATCCAAAAAATATACCTACTATTTTTATTTGATGCTACTCTTCAGATGGCTTTTTGCAATTATGTATGAAAAATCTGCATATAAATAATGTTATGTTAGCTAATGAAGATAGAAGACAGTTATTCTTATTACAAACTATATTTTAAAATGTGTTTTCAGCTAGCCATAGAAGGGCACTAGCTGAATAGTACCTTCTATTAAACAAATTATGAAAATCTGTCAAATAGCTGTATAAATCTTGCTAGCAAAGCAGTAAAATTATTTGCTTGGATTAGGTAAAATAAAAGTATCAAGAAGGATAAACATCTTGTAGAATTATTGTGATAACATAATTTCCCTATATGTCGTTTTATGGAATACGTTTAAAGTGGTGAGTGGTAGTGTATGTAATGAACGGTTGATAAAACTTACACACTGGTTGAATTGACTTATGTTTTAAAATTAATGACTCTTCTATTAATTATCCCAAAATATAATTAGCTGGACAGACACATTTGTTTATGTGTTTTTGTGAAACTGTTTAGTTTTGAAGTAACTCGATAAACTACATTGGTTAAAATATTATAAACTTTATACTTATCGTTCATTTTCTTCTTTATCAGGATGGAACAAAGACAGAAGATACTTTGGTTTCCCAAAACCAGCGGCCAGACTGGTCTCCACTACAGTGATCGCCACGGACGACATCACCCCTGACTCGGAGATCACCCACATGGTGATGCAGTGGGGGCAGTTCCTGGACCACGACTTGGACCACGCGATCCCCTCCACCTCGGCCGAGAGCTGGGAGGGCATCGACTGCAAGAAGAGCTGCGCCTACGCCACTCCTTGCTTCCCAATGGACGTAAGCCTTCCCTCTTATGTGTCTAGAGAAGTAATTTATTACATAAGACAAAGGGTGACCAGCATACACTTTAGCTTTGTGGTTAGAGAGCCTCTGCTCGTAAGCCGAGAGCACGCCAATTGACCCTGAACGAAATATGAAAATATTTTAAAGGTTCGATACTGGACCCCTGATATTTGTTACTGGGCTATTAATTAATGCTGACTAAGAATAAGTTAACCTTATATAGTCTAGGGTTTATTGGGTTGTTCCTGATGAAAAACATTAAAATGGCTCTGGCATATTGTTGCGGCCTACTGATGAGAGGGTGGGGATATCCCAACAGCCGTCGGACTCAGACTCGTACATAGTCACCTTTAGGCTAGTTACATTTGATTTGTTATATATTACATTTTGATCCGTTACATTTACAAAGTTTAGATTTGTTAGAATAACATTACACCTAAGACAAATTCTATTCAAGATCAATTACATTTTTACATTTATAAACTCGTTGTCACAGTGAAATAAACTCTATATCCTACAAACAGTTTACTTTATTATTTTTTTTTTGTTCGATTTGGCTTATCTTACGATAAACGTATGTCACGTCGTAACACAAATATAAATACACAAAAACAAAAACGTTGAGATCTTTTTTTCTAGTGAACAAAATAATTTCCTATCATGACCCACTTATGATTCACATTCTAAACTTGGCCTCCTCTTTTTCACTAGATATAGATAGAGTTCAATTCAAAAAATTGCAAAGACCTTGAGTATATGGATTGCAGTTTGAGTTAAAGTTATTGAGAGTTAGTAAGAGTTGGTTATTGAGAAAAAAATTCCATAATACACATATTTAAAGATATGTGAAGGCCAAATAAAAGTTCTAAACTTTTAAGTGGTAACAGGTTTATGCATGTTTGAATAAAATGTAATACTTGCTAATTGTATTTATTTATAATTGCGTTTAACCAATCCAACACTTTTTAAATTTTATAACAATAGACAGATACGTCAGTATTAAATATTTAAATTTTATATTAATAAGAATTCAATGCAATGTGTATTATTACTTAAAAGTGTAAATGAGCATCTTAACCATAAATTTATTTCAAAGTTTCATTAAAAATTAATCATTAACAGATTATATCCAATGGCCACCTAGGATAAGCCATAGTCTAGCCATCGTTCAGTAACCAAAAGTGTTCTCAAACAAATGAAATTATTTGTTCCATTAACATATTAGTATAATATTTAATCTATCTATGTAGGTATTCTTCTCTTTTGTTGGTATATTTATGTGAGGTATATATGACATTTTTGTATAACAAGGAATAAAATAGTAAAAATCGATCATTGAGAAAACTTAAGATTTAAAAAATCACTCCAGGTGCCTGAGAATGATCCAAGGATCCGGAACAGAAGATGCATTGACTTCATCAGGAGCAGCTCTGTCTGTGGGTCGGGCATGACTTCGGTCTTCTTCAACACCGTTCAGCCAAGAGAACAGATCAACCAGCTGACAGCTTACATCGACGGCTCTCAGGTAAGGATACTTGAATATTGGATAAAAAAATCTCACTAAAACAACAAATGTTGAAAGACAGGTGACTGTGACCAATAGAATTCTAGAATTTAGTTTTTTCCTCGAGTCAGCTCAACTTCCAGGTTTTGGAGCACATTTTAATTTTGTATGTATTTCTAAATACATCAACCCCACCAAAAACATGTCTTTTAAAGAAAGAATTTCAATTTTGCTTTCGGAGTAATTTGGAAATAATACACAGAATAATACAGGTAATTTTTCTCAGTAGACTCTCAGAAATACAGACTAATGTGGCAGGCATTCAATCCAGATTTTGAAAAATTTGGATTTCCCAGGAGGTGGGCATGAACTGAGACCCTTCCTCCTACCACGCTTTCACTGCCTCGTATCATAAACGACATCAATTTCACTAAAACACAGGGTGCCCAACGATGCAAACTACATGACGTGTGTAATGCGGGCTAACTAATGCCATGAAAACTGAAGGCACTAGAATGTGAAGTTTCGTTATTGTTTGCAGCAAAAATTAAAAAAATGAAGATCATCGGTCCGAACTACCCAGAGTCTACCTAGGCCTAGGCCGATTCAGATTTCTGAGAGTCGACTGTATTCAATAAAAATTCCTTTATTTTCAATTAGGTCTGAGAAAAGTGCACACAATTTCTTAATTCTTTTCCTTATGTGTTTTTCCTAATCTACTTAACATAATGGTTCCATAATGAATAAATTAGGAATTCATAATTTGTTTATTTAATAAATAATTATGAATAAAATGTTTATATTATGTTGTATATTTGACATTTTAGCGAATTTCCCCTATAGGGAAGAAGCTATTACCGTAGGTCTCATGGTAAGACTTAAGCCCGAGACCATGACAACTTTTTTTTTTAGGTCCCCAGATGACTAAAACACTATTCGTTCAAATTTATATATATGTATATATATATATATATATATATATATATATATGTGTGTGTGTCCGTGAATGCGATAACTTGAGTAAAAAACATCCGATTTCGATGAAATTTGGCTCAAATGTGTAAAGTGACATTTATGACTTTAAGTTCGAAAACCAGAAAAATCGGACCATGGGAAGGGGGGTTTATGGGGGTTTTAAATTTTCCAAAAATCAGTTTTTTGCATTTTTTACCCTAAAATTTTTAAAACATTTAATTTTAGTTTAGACCATGTTATAGAGCTTAAAAAAACAAATAATATAGTATTTTGAATTATTAAGCTCGGTTAAGTGGTTGCGGAGAAAATCCAAAAAAACCTGCTCATAAAATCTCCTATGTTAATCTTATGGGAAAAAGGTTTTTGGCTATTCCTAAGTTAATTTTAATGTAAACTTCACATTTGTTTTTACCAATCAACTCAGCCCCACAAAACAATAATTTTGGTGTTTAAATTGTGATTCTACGTCCAACCATTGCAGAGATATTCAAAGTGCTAAACACAGTACGTTGTCCAATGTTATCCTTATGGATAATAAATAAAATTTGATATCTCCATTATTAATGAATGTATATTGATGAAACTTGGCATGTGGGGTCACGTAGTACTGGTATATTGATATTTGCACAAAAAATTGATTTTTTTTTTATAATCCCCGTAGCAGCGAACCTGCGTACTCAGCCCCATGTTATTCTTATGGAGAATAAGTAAAATGTAATGACTCCCTTAATTATGAACATAAATTAATAAAACTTGGTATGTGGCTTCACCTTGTTGAGTTATATTGATATTTGCATAAAAACCCATTTTTTTAGTTCCTTGTTGCAGCAAACCTGCTTACTCAGCTTCCATGTTATTCTTATAGAGAATAATTAAAATGTTATATAGTGCTTACTTATGATTGAATATTGATGAAACTTGGTATGTGGCTTCACCTTGTTAAATAATACTTATATTTGCATAAAAAACAATTGTTTGTGTTCCTTGTTTCAGCAAACCTATGTACTCATCACCAATGTTACTCTTATGGAGAATTATTAAAATTGTATATATCGCTTATATGTGAATATATTTTTATGAAACTTGGTATGCGGCTTTATATGGTATTAAGACATATATTATGCATTGGAAATTCGCTGAGTACGCAGGTTTGCTGCGACGGGGGTATTTTAATATTTATTAGGGCGCAGAAGTCTAAACTACAAAACATAATTAACTTAATGTGTTATTTATTATCTAAACTTAAAAATATATTAAATCTTTAACTATAACATGTTGGTGAATCCTTCACCTTTCTTACACCACTCCCTCTTTTCCTTTAGAGTAAGTCCTTCAAAATTAACCGTGAATAATTTAATTATACTAACATTTGCTCAAGGATGCTATCATTCAAATATCTTTATGCATATTGTTTTACATTGTCCTTATATTAATCATCAGACAGTGCACCACACTACACTATTCCACCCTACCTGCAACTTGTAATCCATACTATAAACTGGCTAAAAACAATGATAGCCTCTTTAGACTACGACCCAAAACTTTCATTTTCATACCATTTGTGTATCTCAATCTCCCTCATATTCAAGACTCAATCCTTCACTCTGAAAATCTGTCCATACCCACAGACTTGTACATTAGACTTGTCCACTTGTGGTTGGCTAGACTTGTTCACATATCTGTACTCGTGATACAGGTGTATGGGTTCACGGAGGAGCGTGCTCGTCTGCTGCGAGACCTGACCTCTGACCTGGGCCTGCTGAGGGTGGGCATCTCTTCCCCCGCGGGCAAGGCTATGCTGCCCATCGCCGGGGGCCAGGAGGTTGATTGTCGCAGAGATGTTACCGAGAGTGATGTCGGCTGCTTTCTTGCTGGGGATATCAGGGTCAACGAGCAGGTTAGTTGGATAATCCAATTGTCAGAAGAGAGATTAACAAATGATATACAATGTGGTCACGATAAAACTTCTATATTCCTCACTTGTTCAGTATTTTAACTTGTTCTAAACTAGCATAACAAAAATTTAATTAAGAATCAAATGTTCTACGTATTTGTAAAATATCTTCTGCAGTTAATATTAAACTTTCATCTTACAAAAATCTCTCTTCTTTCTTCACCACAAGTCTTTTGTTAATGTACTTATGAGTTTTTATTATTAGCTTTTAAATGTATTTTGAGAAATAACTTCAAACCATCATCACATTGCAAACTTAAACAAATATTTATGGAATGGACATGAACTAAAGTCAGGGTGATTCTATCGCAATGGAAATTAAGCTATTATTTTTAACATAGCCGCTAAAGTTCTGCAATAACTAAAAAAAATCTTATAACTTATTTATTTTTGATTTTTCTTCTTCTTTCACAAACAGGTTGGCCTAACCGCGATGCACACGATATGGCTGAGGGAGCACAACCGAGTGGCTCAGGAACTCCGAGACATCAACCCCCACTGGGACGGGCACACTCTGTTCTACGAGGCTCGTAAGATAGTGGGGGCGGAGATGCAGCACATCACGTACGCTCACTGGCTACAACACGTGTTGGGGCCCAAGGGTATGAACATGCTTGGGGACTACACAGGCTACAACCCCAACATCGACCCTGGTGTCTCCAATGTCTTTGCAACTGCGGCGCTCAGGTTTGGCCACACCTTGATAAACCCGGTCCTGAGAAGATTGGACTCCGAGTTCGCTTCTATTCCTGAGGTACATCATTCAAAATAGTTTATTTCACGTTATTGGAACAGGGTAAAAGTTTAATAAAATTGTTCTTCATGTAAAATCAATCTAGATTAATATATTGAGGTCAATACTGCAGAAATAATTTCCTTAGAAGTGTTTTGTATTACTTTTTAGCTATACAATACGTGACAGTTTGTTTTTATTGTGGGATAAGAATCACAGAAAGAACATTGCACTTAAAACCTAAGCATTACAAAAGTGGTGCATTGGTTTGCAATGCACGCTGTATCATGTACAATGATTTTGGGCATTTTACCCATTGAGACATTTAACAGACTATAATTTCAGTGTGGGGGACGTACCATATAGAGGAACCATCAACAATCTCAAAAGTAAAATTAGGTTATATATTACCTAATTGTAAAGGATTTTTTTTCAGACATTGCCACAAACCTGACCAAAAATGGGCAATTTTATATGTAAGTTTTATTTAAATAGCTTCAAAAATGTAATCACTTTTGACACAACTCTCCTTCAAAGGTCTGGTTTATGGAATTGTAAAACACTATGTAAGACCTTTCTATGTGTAATACCATAAGACATCCCATGACTCCAGATTCCCCTTACGGATTTATTAGGGGAAGCTATGATTGACTTATGGTAGACACAGATCAAAAGACGCACCATTACAAAGGTCTAATTGTATATTAAACAATATAACAAACACCGGACCTCCAAAGGACAATTGTGTAGGAAATAATCACATTGCTACATTTTGCTGAAAGCGCTTGGATGAAAAGTTGTATTAAATTATGAGATATTTTACAGTAACCTAATGATTTTGTTCTGTGATGAGTTGAAATGATGTGTGATTCTATTTGAGGATTCTGGAGGTTAATTTTATTTAACCTGAAATGTTAAACTGGATTAAAGGGTTTATGCTCTTTTCTGTGGTTAATATAGGACTGTGTTAGTAGAGTGTATTTTAGGATTAAATAAATTTTTTAATAAATAATATTTCCTTTAGGGTGACCTGTTACTGGGGAAGGCATTCTTCTCTCCCTGGCGCCTGGTGGACGAAGGAGGGACCGACCCACTTCTGCGAGGGATGTTCATGAGCTCAGCCAAGCGGAAAATGGCGCAACAAAACCTAAACAAGCAACTGACTGAACACTTGTTCACTGTCGCACATGCGGTCGCACTAGACCTAGCTGCCATGAATATACAACGTGGGCGTGATCACGCTCTCCCACCTTATAACGACTATCGAGCCTTGTGCAACCTCACAGTGGCTGAGACCTTTGATGACCTCAAGGGAGAGATTTCCAACAAAGCTGTGAGGGACAAGCTGCAAGAGCTTTATGGCCACCCAGGTTTGTGCAATCGATCTTTAATAGTTATATCCACCTTTCATTATGCTACCTCCATCGCACCATCGAGCCTGACAAGAGATCCACAATATCATCATATGTTTTGATTATCATATGTTTTATTCCTTCACTTCATTATTTTTTTATTTGCATATTTTTAAAATAGTTTCAACTCAAATGTAATGTATTTTGTACTCAGTTCAATTTTATTGAATTAAACCTTTTATTAGGTAAACTCTTGTGTTATTTCTGTTACATTTTTTCTTCAATTAATTCAATACTATAATGAAACAACTCTTGAAGCCTGACAAACTAAATATAGATCCAAATAGTCCTACTGCATCTAAAGATTGGGACCATTGGTATAACAAATTCAAAGACTTCCTCAATATCTCAAAAATAGGTGTTGAAGATAGTAAATTAAAATTGTTGACAGATCTGGTTACATCTTCAGTCTATGGTCACATTAGTGAATGCACAACCTTTGATGATGCAGTTATCAATCTACAACGCATTTACTGCAATCCGGTAAACAAAGTATTTGCATGACACAAACTGTTAACTCGAAAGAACAGCAAGGAGAAAATGTCGATCAATTTTTGGAAGAGCTCAGAAAACTGAGTAAAGAGTGTGATTTCAGTTCTGTATCAGCTGAAACAAATAGAGATGATTGTATCCGAGATGCATTTGTGAATGAACTCTTATCATCACAAATAAGACAAAGGCTCCTGGAAAACTTTGACCTACCGCTGAAGAAAGCATATGAACAAGCTCGGTGTTTAGAAATAGCTCAGCACGATGCAAATATGTAACAAGTTCCAGCAACTTTAAACGAGATTTCTGAAGAAAACAACGTAACCGAAGAAATAGATAAACCTCGTAGTCCATCTACCACTGCAGCTGCTGCTCTCAAATGTATCTTTTTTGGTTATGACAGACACAACAGGAATGCATGTCCAGCCAGAAATGCTATATGCAAGGGTTGTGATAAAAAAGGCCTTTTTATCAAGGTATGTCGAAGTACTTCTAAGACAGAAACTCGTTTTAATTCTGATGCAGCATCTTGTGCTCTTAGTTGACCAACACTCAAAGAAAGTTTAGCAGCTATTCATCCTGCATTGTCAAAAGCAACTGTTCCAGTGGTAGTAAATCACTTACATGCTACAGCTTTGATTGACACCGGAAGTTCAGCTAGCTTTATAAGTGATACATTAGTTAAAAGATTAAAATTTAAAATGTGTCCTTGTAAAATTGGTGAAGTAACTATGGCATCTAACTCTCTCAGTTCACAAACATTAGGTGCCTGCTCGGTAAGTCTTAAATGGAGGCATAGGTTAAACTTCATCTAGAAGGACTTGCTTTGAGTATTACATTGCCTTGTAATATACCTGAACTCAAATGGACAACTTAGTGAGGGTAATTAAATGGTCCATAAAACTTTTCATTTAAGCGCTATAGGTAACGTTTACGATAATGTGTCTCTTTCTATCCTTCCTAGTTTATGTACAGATATAATAATTGTATATGACTCACTTTCTAGAGATTTAAAATTAGAAATGCACCTTGGTGGTTCTGATAGACCACTTGCTGTTAGTTGTCTGGCTGCAGCTAAAGTCAAAAACCTGCCTCATTGTTTGCTTACCTTACCCCAGATTGTAAACCGATTTCCATAAAATCTCGTTCTTACTCTAAAGCGGACTCAAAATTTATCTCTGAAGAAATCCCTAATCTTTTCAAAGAAGGTGTAAGTGAACCTAGTATATCTCCATGGCGTGCCCAAGCATTTGTCACATCCTCTAACAATCATAAACGACGAATGGTCATTGATTACTCTCTTACTACAAATAAGTTCACCCTCCTCGATGCTTATCCACTTCCCAAGATTGAAGAATTAGTCAACAAAGTAGCCAATTTTCCATATATAGTACTATTGACCTGAAAAGTGCATATCATCATATACCAATCAGAGAAGAGGATAAACACTATACTGCATTCTAAGCATGTGGTCGACTATATCAGTTTAAAAGAACAACGGTTGCTGCTTTTCAGCGAGTCATCGATGAAATAATTCAGTCAGAAAATCTTAGTAACACCTTTGCATATCTCGATGATGTTACTATCTGCGGAAAGACACAGGAAGACCACGATAGAAATCTAGACAGGTTCTTGAAATCTGTAGCGAAGTATGGACTAACCGTGAACAAAAACAAAAGTTATTTTTCACTGACCACCATTAATGTCATGGGCTACACAGTCAGCAATGGTGTGATCAAGCCTGACCTTGCTCGTCTCCTGCCTTTAAAGAACCTTCCTCTTCCTACAGATACTGCCTCCCTTAGGAGAACCATCGGCATGTTCCACATTTTTCCTGCTTCATTCCCAGATTTTCGTAAAAGATCCAGCCACTTACTAAAAATGGTTTTCCATTGTCATCAGAAGCTATATCAGTTTTCAACAATCTTAAGGATGAGATTGAAAGTGCATCTATGTTCCCTATTAGTCCTGATCTGCCATTTACCGTTGAAATGGATGTTTCTGATACAACAATAGCTGCAACTCTCGCTCAAGATGGACGCCCAGTGGCATTCTTTTTAAGAGGCCTTACTCAATCAAGTTAAAACATAGTTCTGTTGAAAAAGAAACCTATGCCATCATAGAAGCAATTACAAAATGGCGACACTACCTGCTTGGACGTCACTTTGAGTTGATAACGGATCAGAAATCAGTTTCGTTTATGTTCCACTCCAAGTTGTCTGGAAAGATAAAGAATGATAAGATCATGAGGTGGCAACTTGAACTGTCATGTTATAGTTATGACATCATATATAGGCCTGGACGAGAAAATGCTGCTGTCGACACCCTAACACATACTGGAATTTGTAGTTCTATATATGACAAACTCAGTCAGCTTAAAAGTCTTCACAATTCACTATGTCATCTGGGAGAAACCCGAAGGTATCACTGGGTTAGGAGTAAAAATGTATCCTACACATTAGAAAAGACCAGAAAAGTGACATCTTCATATAGAATATGCGCTGAAGTAAAACCAAGGTTCAGTAGAAATTAAGGGAAACTTATCAAATCAACTTCTCCATTTGAGAGACTAAATGTTGACTTCAAAGGACCTTTGCCGACATCCACCAGGAAATGATACATTCTCACAATAGTTGACGAGTATTCAAGATTTCCATTTGCCTTCCCTTGTCCAGATTTTTCATCAGAAATAGTGATATCAAAGTTAAAGCAGCTATTCACAGTGTTTGGCATGCCTGCTTTCATACATTCTGATTGAGGAACATGATTTATGTCTCAAGAGATAAAAGAGTACCTGTTCATCAATGTGATCGCCACCAGTCGAACCCTCCTTATAACCCTCGGGGCAATAGACAAGTTGAGCGTTACAATGGAATTCTGTGGAAAACCGTAGAGTTGGCAAACTCAAAAGTAGAAGTATGGAAATTGCAAAGTGTAAATTAGTCTTGGATGAAGCTTTGCACGTGGTGAGATCTCTGTTGTGTACTGTACTTCTACAAACTGTATTCCCCATGAGAGACGATCCAGTAATGGAATCTCGACACCCACTTGGCTCATGAAACCAGGACCAGTTCTGATGAAACGCCACAAATGTCAGTCTAAATATGACCCACTAGTTTAAGTCGTAACCTTATAGATGGGAATGCAAACTATGCACATGTTCGGCTCCCTGATGGCAGAGAAACTATCATATCAACAAGACACCTAGCGCCAGCCCCTGAAAGTAATTACGACTCATCGAAGGACTCCCTAGAATATACCTCTGCTCCAGGATATATTGATGAAAATTTAATTGCTAGAGAAACCACTGTCACACCAAATCAAACATCACAAATTGTAGGCTCGCCTACTCAAAAGTTTGACCATACTCCAATAACTCTAATGGTAGTAATTCAACTCCTCATTGTGTACGTCAGAGTTCCATATCACGACGCCCTCCAGCTTACCTCTCAAACTACAATCTAAATTGAAAATATAGTAGCTGGGGAGAATGTTATAGATCATGTGTTTTGATTATAATATGTTTTATTCCTTCAGTTCATTATTTTGTTTATTTACATATTTTTTAAATAGTTTCAACTCAAATGTAATGTATTTTTGTACTCAGCTCAATTGTGTTGAATTAAACCTTTTATTAGGTAAACTCTTGTAATATTTCTGTTACATTTTTTCTACACATTTATACAAGTTGGGATGAGGTGTCTTCAGTCCCATCGGAAACCCATCCCCTCACTATAATGAAAACGATAGAGTGGGCAAACATTACAATATTGAGTTTTTAGAATAAAGAGGGGGTGAACTATGATAAAGGGTAAGACTACACACTTCTAAATTTTATTGGAAAAATTTCCAGAAGTAAACCCCGGTATACCTCCAATGAAGAATTAAAGTTATAAATACTAATTACAAACACTTAAATAACATGATACATAAATGTGTTTGACTTGGTGATTACTCATGGCTGAAATTAAGGGTAAAGGTATCAACAAAATGTACCCTAATCACATTTTAAATGAAAATACCGTCACCAAGAATTTTATCAGTAAAAATAATTTATGGATAGAAGAAGATTGTAGTAGAAGCTACAAAATTAACACATTTTTATCATCTGAAAGAGAGATGTTCAAAATGTTTTACTTGATTTCTTATTTCATCAGAGAGCTAAAACTACATTTCTGTCCTGTAGGTAACATTGATGTATGGGTTGGCGGTATTCTGGAAGATCCTGTGGATGGAGCCAGAGTGGGTCCTCTCTTCCGATGCATCCTTGTGGATCAGTTCCACCGCATGCGTGATGGCGACAGGTAGGTGAAAGTTTTGTACTTTTGATTACTTTCTACAAATAGGATTGAGGTTTTTTTTAAGAAGTAACTGAACTCCCATTCTCTGGATATTCAATAAAAATTGTGGACTGTCTGTAGGCCTTACTTTATTTAATCCTAAACTAAATACAGTAAGTACAAAATTATGCCAGTGTATCTGTTTAAAATAAAATTAGAAGGTACCACAAACCGAAATGCAAAAGTATTTCATTAAATTTATTCTGTTTTGATATTATGTTAATCCTATTTTTATTAGATTAATTACCATCCTTTATTTATTGGCATTTCAGCATAAAGTAACACACAGTTATTAGTGACTGTAAACATTATATGTCCAGGTTCTGGTATGAGTCACTGGCCACGTTTAAGCCCGAGCAGCTGACTCAGATCAAACAAGCATCGCTCGCTCGGGTGTTGTGCGACAATGGAGACAACATCACCCGAGTGCCACATGACGTGTTCCTGCTCCCCTCTATGCAGCAACCCTCCCTCACCCCATGCCAGGAGCTGCCTGCTATGGACCTGCGTTTCTGGTATGAATGTGAAGGTAGGTGTTTTTGTGACCTTGAAATAAAATCAGTTACATCTGGCTTTTAGTGATGGGGTACCACTAATACAGAGGCAGTTTTCCATGTCTTTGATATTGATTTTTTCTGAACAGAGAGACTTAATGGGCTTTATATAACTTAATAACTGTCGGGTCTTGGCCATAACACTATCACATAGCTAATACCTATTGGTTGCAACAGAATCACAGGCGCACAGAACCTTTGCGCACCACAATCACACTCATTAATACCTACACCAGAGGCTCCTTAAAAGACTGAAATTGTTAAAGCAACTTCATAAAAGTCTGTGCAACCACAGGCTGAACTGAATCAGAGTGTTCATATTGAGCTCCTATATTAACACTGATTCAGTTTAGCCTGTGGTTGCATTACTTCTTTATTCGTGTCCAATATTATTTTAGTTTACAGCATATGAATTATGTTAAAGTTATGTCCAAACCATATACTTATGTCTTCATTTTACGTTTGATGTTCGTTTGGAGTTTAATAAAAAATAAATATAATATCTGTAAAATATATTTCAAGAAAAACTTATATTTAAAAAGGTGCTTAAGCATTAAACGGCTTCAACAATGAATACATTCACCACCAATAACACTTAAATGTTCAAACCTAACCAAAATAAAATTTAAAATTTCTAAAATTGTTGAAATGCAAAATCAACTAGAAGATATTGTGTTCAGATTGTGACAGTGATGAGAATGACCTAAGGACGAGACGGGACCTGATGAACATGACAGACTCACGGCTAGAGGGGCTGGAGACTATGGTCCAGGAGTTGCAGAAGAGTGTGAAGACACTCAAGCGGAGAATAAAACAGCTGACCCACTGCCGGGATAACAACGGAACCCTCAGGAAGGAGGGACAGAGATGGGTCAAGGACGCCTGCACTACATGTGAATGCAGAGTGAGTAGTACAAGTTAACATACACTACACTTATGTAATGTTAGTTAAGATAACACTTCTGATTGTTTTCAGAATAAGCTTGTGTGGAAAATACTTCACTCATGAACACTGAATGACCATCATGACGCTATCAATCGCTCTTACATTTTGTCGTCAATATTGGCTGGTTAGCACAGTGGTTAGCCATAATCTGAAGTTTATCAAATCGATCCTGAGCAAAATCTTGAGGAAATTTTGTAAATAAGGTTCAATGCTAACCAGCTTTCATTGGTTATTGGGATATTAGTTAATGATCCTGGCTAAGGAATCAGCCTGTCTTAGTCAGTAACAAGGCTACAACGAGTTTGCATTCAGCACGCTGATGTGAGGGAAGTGAATTTCCACATAAAATTTTTAAAACTCAAAATCAGTGTAAAAACATACATTTGTCCAATTTTTATTGAAATCTGAAAACATTGATTTTTTGGCTGTTCTGATAGTCCTGGTTTCATTTGCAAAGCTGGGAATACAATTTTGCCCATTATAAGGTTAGGAGAAGGTCCAGACAGGCTTGAAAGTAGGCGTGAGGTTGCTGGGGATGATAAAAGTACTCTAACAAAGGAAAAACAGCCTTTTCTAGTGTAAAACCCCCACAAGACAACGTACTGTGTTTAGTCGAAACACATTTTCCTTAATATCTCGGTAAGTATTTATGCTAGAATGACGAGAGAGGGCTTAAAACTTTTGCCTTTCTAATTCCCATCTTTTTACATGCACTTATTTTACATCTGGGGCTTTTATGACCCTTTTTGGGCCCAAAAACTCAAAA
The DNA here is from genome assembly GCA_963675035.1 of Allygus modestus. Taxonomy (NCBI): domain Eukaryota; kingdom Metazoa; phylum Arthropoda; class Insecta; order Hemiptera; family Cicadellidae; genus Allygus; species Allygus modestus. The sequence continues at coordinate 81,357,668 of OY776114.1, read as the reverse complement.
TTTGAAAGATTAATCCCCAAAAAAAGAGGTTTAGAGTTTTCCGATTGTTTTTCCCAACAAACTTGTCCAACTGATTACAGAAAGGAACGTCCCTACCAAATTTGAAGTAAATCGGACAAAAATTGTGACCGCTAGAGTGCAAACATATATATATATATATATATATATATAAAATTTTGAACGACCACCCAAAACGCGTTCAGGGGGTTACGTTAGGAACTTCTATGGTGGTCCCGGGCTTAAGTTTCACCGTGCGGGTCATGCTAATAGTTCACTTTCCAAAGGAAATTCACTAATAAGGCATTCTAAGGCAATAAACCCATTCTATACTTATACTCAGTTATAATCGCCTTAAACTACGCCCTAGTTGTGTCGGCGTCTTATAGAGTGATTAATAAAGTGATTAAATCAGGTGTTACAGAACCACTCTCAATACTTAAAATGACCCTTAAATACATTTCACAACTGGTTTAGAAAAATAATACACCCTCCAAAGCACCAGAGTGTGTAATTTTTTTATATAAAATCAAAGTTTGAAGATTATTTTACAGTGTCATAGCCTATCAAAAATAAAATAAAAAACCCAAAATAACCTGTCACATTAAAGATTTATTTTGTAACCCCCTAATGAACTGTGGCAGAAAACAAGCACTGCAAGCAATACACCCTCACACTTCCACCAAATCTATATTTAGAATGCACATTTCAATGAATATACTTAAAAATATTCAGGACTGTTAACAAAAATGTAAAAAACGAAATATGCTTTCTAAGGCTTTCAGATCCTATTTCTAAACTCCATTTTTGTCGTATATAGTTTAAAAATAATAAGCAATAAATAAACACAAATCATATATAATACAAATATAGGATCAATTAATAGGGTCACGGAAGAAGCAAAATAATATTTTCCAAAAATTAATCTTTTACGGAATAAACAATGAACACATATTGCACATTTATTTACACAAGTGTTAATCCTAAAATACTTTGCAGTGATAAACTGCCACTCGATGCATAAGTTATTGAATAAAGTTATTAATAAATAAATAAATTGTTTACTTGTCATATTTAATGAAAGCATTTAAAAATTCTCAATCACAGCATCCAGCTATGTCAAAAATATCTTACACTAAGTTCAATACTTCAATAGAAAAACCAAATCAAACAATAGCTATTTAAAGGAACACAATTTAAAATTAACGAATGATAATATATTGTTTCAAAGTACTTTTTTGTTGAACCGAATACAATAAAATATTGTTGCAGTGAATTTTTCAAGAAGGTGTGCAACATAATACTGTTGCATTGTAATCAAAGGTTAATTAGTTAAAAAAAATTGGAGTGTTTGAGATGTTGACCATGATTAGACTAACTACTTGTTAAGAGCAGCCCTCTTAACAAGCTTTACAGCTCTTGCTATTTTAGAAAGAACAACATGTGCGTACTTTACAATAAGAATTTTGTTGCAGAAGGAGCAAGTGACCTGTACGACCCTCGTCTGCCCCAAGCCTACGTGTGACCATCCTGTGAGAAAACGAGACATGTGTTGTCCTTCGTGCGAGTGATAGTCACTGTTTTTGAGCACCAACTACAAACACCCGTTTTGAAAGATTTAACTTTTACCCAGTTGTACAAAAACTCGTTTTTTTTATCAAGAGTAAATTACACTGGAAATTTCACATACTATTTAGGGATGAGAAAATCTATCCGACTTTAACGCACCACCTTTCATTACAATTTTTTTGGAGTGTAATTTTATTATTTAGATATTTTAGATAAAATTGAATTAGTAGTTCAAATTTAAATTCCAAGCACTGATGGTATATAGAAAAATTGCAAAACTACAGTGTGATATCATTTTAATTTAGTTGTTCTAAAATAGGATGACAGGTGAAATAGTAAAAAATTTAGTTTCAATCAAAGCTTCATAAGCTTGACTAAAATAGGTATATTTTAGAATATAGAAAATAATTTATTGGAAGTGTACATAAAAATGTAAATGTAAATGTACATGTCCAATTCACTGTGTTATGCATCACTAATAAAATTTATTTAATTTCATATCAGACATATTAATGATTGCCAGATCTCAGGTGGCAGTTTAGATAAAACAATGTTATTTACCTTGCATTTTATGGTGTAGTGTATTTTTAACTAGCAATGCAATACTATCTAAAATCATAAAAACTCTACCACAAAAATTTTTCTCCTTCTTAAAAGCGAAATATTTGTTACAGGAAGTAAACTTTTACATTTTCTCTTTTTTGGAACAAATAATTACAGTAATTGAGACCACATTTTAAAAATCATTAATTTTGTAGAATGAACAAGATATTTTGAACATTGCACTTGCATATATTATAAACTCCATGACAGTTTTGTTGGTGAATCAGTCTTAAGATTATAATTTAGAAAGCAATTGTATGTTAATTGAGAGTGTGTTGTTTTGTCAGTTTATCCTTTAAATTTTCAGTAGGTTAATCACTTAAAAGAGGATTTAAATTTGAATTACCTTGTAAATAGATAAAAGTTTTTAAATAAATATTCTATTATTCTCCTAGCAAACAGTGTATGAAAATACTACACTATGTGTTCAAATATTATTTGTTGATTTCATCGTATGGGAGTCCTAGTTTTAATTTGTCAGATTGTACCACATATAAAGTCGAATACATCTTGGTTGGCATCTGTCATGATTTAAAGCCAAAAACAATATGTGTATGATATGCAAAAAGAGCTATAATACATATATTAATTTGCCTAGCTATTTTATGTTTTTGATGTAAGTGGAGAATTTTGTATGGTATAGTTTTATATTACTGTGAATAACAAAAGCTTGTGACAGCAACTATGTAATGGGATGCTTTCTTAGCCCTTAATGTTGATTTCTCTCTATTTGTAAACGTTAGTTTTATATGATTTTTTATAATTTTGATAAGGTTAAGTTACATTAAAGAGTTATTTTTCAGGCGGCTCAAAATTATAAGATGTAATAAGAAGAAGTAAATAACAATCAACTATTTTATTTTATTACTCAAGCAACAAAAATTAATAAATCAACTGATTTTGTGTTTTGTTTCTATGATTATGATCTGCTTGTTGAAAACTCACTCGATTATGATCAGTAATATTTAGAAATAGTATTCATTTCTAAAACTAAATTTAAAATTTTCATTACTTTCCAATCATATCTTATTGAAATTTTGTGATTGATATTGCCAAAGGAAATAATTTTACTTTTTAACTGATTCCAACTATAAACAGAGCCTGATTTATGATTTTTAATTTAAAAACTATATATTTATTAGAATTATGGGGCCGTACATATATTACATAACACACTTTTTCATCATTTCAGACCTCCCCCTCCCCCATGTAACGCACCATAAGCTTGACCATACGCCCTCCCATCCCCCACCCCCCACCCCTCCCCACCACCCACCCCCCCTATGTGTTATGTAACTCAATCGTAGAAGGCTTCAACACATTGATTCATTAGAAATTTGGAATATGGATTTCAATGAATCTTTAAACTTTAAATTTTTCTTTTAGCAACATTTTTTAATAATTTATTTCAAATCAAAATGTATACAAACTAACAATACAGTTACAAATAATACAAACAACAAAATAAACTAGCTCGGCTAAAACTAAACAAATTTAATTTATAACTATTACAAATAAAAAACAACTTTCAAAAACTGAAGATGTGGGTGGCATTGCACAATACTGCACCAAGTCATGATTTTACACTCTAAAATAACACAAAACATAGGTGGAAAGTGGGAAGCAATACAGAACTTACTCAAAACACGTTATGTATTTATTTTTAGTTTAATTGTTATTAAAATAGTATGCGGAATTGTTTTTTATATAAATAACAGTAACCTTGATTTAGGTATAAATTTCATTAATTTTTAATTTTGCAAGATTTATAACCGTATCAAAATAGATTCGGGAATGCGCCAGCTCTTAGGGTTAATATGTGTGAGTTACGTAACATTGATCCAAAATCCCTCCCCCCCACATAATGCAGCATAACGCTACGCCATACCCCCTCCTCCCCTTAAGAGTCTTATGTAATATGTGTATGGTCTTTATACTGATTAAAGAACATTTGTTTGTCACATCTCTCTTATCACAATTCATCCAGTCAATTTGTAAATACAAATTTTAACTTACACACCCCCCTCTCATTAGTCCCACCTCCTTGTGAATCATTTTAGTTAAATACTTTTGTACAGAATTATTTTTAGTTGAATGCTTTTTAAATATTATTACGTCTTTCTTTATACCATGTTTGTTCAAAAGCATGACAAGAATGTTTTATACAGTGTAATAAATTTTTAAAACTGCTCAAGTTTGCTTTTCTGATACCTTATGAAATCCACATCATTTGACAACTGGATATGAACTCTTAGGTAACAAATACAGGTGCAATCAGCGATTAAAGACAATTTTAACCTGGGGGCGAACAAATATTTACAATAATTTTTGTATAAGGCTTAATTTAGGACAGTCATTTTAAAAAATCAACTATATTTACAAAATTTTTTTCAGTTTAAGGAATAAACTTGGTTATTGTACTTTGGGATATTCTTTCACAAACTAAACCATTGACAGTTTGGCCACTAGTGAAAGAGAGGTCACAGCCTTTATTTTTCCTTTCCTTCCAGATTTTCTGACATTTAATATTAATGCTTGGCATTGTCTATCACATGTTCATGTTTAATGGCAACAAACCACTTTCATTCCCCACACAGCAGGACAATATGACTTATACCTCTTATGAGGTTCACGATTGAAAAATTAGAAATTGATTATAACAAAATTGATTTTAATTTACTCCTTCATTTTGGCATTATTACTTTAAGGCAAACAATAATATAAATTACAAACTGTAAAAGAGGATATTTTTTAGCTCTATTAGGGGCGTCGCCCTGGGGGGATACTTACCCCCCCCTATTCATCTGGTGCATGAGTAAAAGTTAGGAATTTTTGGTACCGTATTTGATATCGTGTAATGGGAAATTTGCGATTAAACCTGGTTTAATATTAAAACAGGAATTTCTAACAAAATTGTTTTCAAATAAGGCAGACCAATCCATGATTTTGTCAACACAATTAAAATTTCAAAATGAGCATTTTGATAGGTTTATTATCCATACCATACAGTGAATCAGGTCGTTTGGGGGGAATTTCTTCATTAGCTGTGCATAGGTTGTCTACCCTGGTCTGATGCGTCATCTTAAAGGTATCAGGAATTATTATCAAACTGTTCTGGAATTTCAAAACTTTATATGACAATCAACGGGGTTATAGCCGGAAAATCACCTTGAAATAGTTAGAAAATCAATTTTTAATAGTTGGGAAATTGGCGTAAAAAGTGTGACGCGTCGAGAACACTAAATAATTAACCAAACAATAATTCAGAATTAAATTCATTATACCAAATATAAATGAGAAGTAATTTGGAATATATTCCATAAAACAAAGAAAGACGGGTAGAATTTGTCGGTTGCAAAATAAATGAAATGCAGGTGGGCCGGATATGTATTTTATAAATTGCTGAAAATATTCCGCTGCGATTGAGAAACAGTAGAAGTTCCCAGGGTAAGGATTTTACGTCATCGACGACGGTTATTTTGAAGAGGGCTTATTTACAGAAAATCGAGAACCAGGCATCACGGGATACACGGTTGAGGCCCTGGTCAAATTTTTAGTTTAGTTGTTAATCGATGTGCAGCAGTTGTTGCACTGCGCGATACAGCTCAAAGATACGGAATCGTGATTGGTCAGGAGAAAAATCGGGGGTGTGTTGTAAGCTATGGCCACAGGTAGCAGCAGGGTATAGAGGGAGAATGGTGTCTGAAAGCGCAGTGTGATAAGGGAGTCTTAGATATGAATTGAGAGAGGTTGGACATACGTTGAGTGATCGCAGTGAGTAGTTGCGAGTTTAATAATCAATCTTAGCAGTCGTAAATAGGACTCAAGTACCGGCATAGATATTTTGATGTCGTGATTAGTACGGAGAGGGGATAGTTGTTTGTTGAAGTGCCGTGGTCACACAAGTCGAGTTACTCGTTTGAAGTACTTAGAACTGCAACTGGGGGATATGCGTGTCATGATAAACGGTTTGCGCTTAGGCTCATTGACTACCCTATGACTACCCGGAGAGTGGAACTTTGTGACGTGAACTTTGAATTAAAATCCAAGAACAGTTGATAAAGTCGTAATTTGGAGTTCGGAAGTTGAACGTTACAATGGTGCTGTATAAACTATTCATTCGCCTCATCGCCAGCCTCAGCGTAATATCTTCGATGGCCCCCGTCACAGTGGATGCCTTATGTAGCTACTGTTTCGTCATACTTCTCAACCTTGGTTTTTCAGCTAAGTTTTAAAAATAGAAAACATTCACCTTTCACATGATCATAGGACTATTTTTTAATATATAATAGCATTTTTTATGTACTGCGGGAAAATGTGATTAATACAAATTTTTGATATTAATGTAATAAAGAAAATCATTGTTTCAGATTTTGGTGTCTATAATTTATTCAATTTACATAAAACATAAAAATACCCTGAGATTAAGAGTCAGTTACCTTATTAGTAAAACTTGTCATAGTGCTAATAAAGAAACATTAATTATAAAGGCACCCGATTCAAAAGTTGGGAAATTTGAGATCTCCCCCCAATAATTTTCTCGTGTGACGCTCCTGAGGGCCAGCATTGTATGTGTTTCTTGCCGCATTCATATAATTTAGGCTGAGCTATATATAATAACTGAGCTGTGGTAGGGGCAGCTTATTGTCGGCATTCTCCAGTTGAGCTAATGAGTTACAGTGAGCTAATGGACTCGCCCGGCTGTCCCATGTCCCATCCCGTGTGTACAGCATCGAGAGGGACACATACAGTCCCACTCCTTTACAGTCCTGTCACGGTTACATTGCGACTTTCAGCATATCAATACATGCGGCATGGTCATCATTTTCAGCCAATAAACACGCAGTAGTCATTTTCAGACTTTAAAATGTGGGAAATGGTTGTTTTCAGGTGGTAAAATTATGTAAAATTGCCTATTTTGTTTTATAAAATATGTTTTAGTTAGTTCATTTGTCCTGTAAAACGCAGGTAAAATCACGCAGGAAAACAATCAGTTTTTCGTCTGGTAAAATGTGGTCCGATTGCCATTTTTGGATGATATATTGAGATTAGATTAATTTTTTTACAGATAATATCCTGCTTGATTGTCGCTTCCGGCTAATAAAACACGTTGCAGTCTCACTTTTGGCTTGTATAGTATTGACTAATCACTCTTACCAATTGGAGTAATTTTAGTGACATCGGGGATGGTGGAGTAGGTGGGGGGGGAGGAATTTTGCTGCCTAGAGGCAGCAGACACTTTAATATGACACTTTAATCGACTAAAAACAATAAATTTATTGTTTACTCTCTAAGTCCTTTTTTCTAAATTTTATGCTTGTGTACATTGACACAAATCTTTGATAATTTCTTTCCTTTAACACTCTTTGTTTCAATAAAATATTATACTTATGTAGAAGAATCTCAATGCAGAGTATTATCAAGGAGATTATAATGTTGCCTGAAATGATCAAGAATGGAGTCTTAACATGCTCAAAGCTGACTTCAGTATAGCCCGGTGGTAACTGGCAGTCTGGCAGTTGGCTAATAGTTTGTTTCAACATTCTCTTGAGTAATCCATGCTCCTTGAAGCGTAACAACCTGTATAAATACGGGTGAGAAAATATTAATCATACTACATATGTTTTGATGTATTATCATCCATATAAAAGAGGTATAAAAGAGGAACCTAAATAAAAAATAACCCGTTAATATATACTAAATTTTTAATTATTATTAATATTAATTAGAAATTCCTACATAAAATCCTAGTTAACTTACATATAATTTAGAAAAGTATTACCAACAGAATAAAGATGTTTGGCAAACATAGTGCATATATAACATTGATAAATAAACAAAACAGGACATTTTTAGAGCACTATTAATTTTTGGCACCTAAATGGAAACAATCAATATATTGGTGTCAAAATAATATAAAACTTTACACTAGTTTACCAACAGTTTGATTAAGCCAATGCAAAACAGCATTTTACGCATTTCTTTCCAATCAATAAATGTTTAACCTGTTCAATTTTGTCTTGCTGAGTTGCACTACATCATTTTAAGGTATAATAAAAACCAAATAATAATCAGAATAGTTAGAGCCATTTTTTAGAAATTTGGATTTTTCATGTTTCTTTATGTTTTAGGGGTTAATGAACCATACAATTTCAAAATTACAAAAATGCCTGGAGATACCTCAAATTGTTATGTACATGATAAATTCCTCAAAATTATGGGTCATTGGTGATCTTTAGGTTTGAGACCAATTGGCATTAATGCAAAACAAACACATTTTTGAGTTAAGGCAGCTTCACAAAAAATATTTCTACCGAAGGCTAAAATTTTTAAATGTTTGCAGAAACTACTTTCTCCACATAATATTATATAGCCTTAAGTAGAAAAAAGTAAATATAAACCAACTGTTATGTGTAAATTTATATTTCTTATTTTACAGTTTTAATTTTTGCATGGGGGTTTTCTTTTACTTCTTGTGGGCTACGTACATTTTTTTAGTGCTACCAAAGTAGGATAAAACATATCCCCTTAAACAGTCTAAGCTTCCAATCAATCCCCACCCCTACCATAAAAGTACTATGCTGCTTAATCGCAATTGATACCTTACCAGTAGTTGAAGGGGCCAATGAGGGGAGAGCGCTGCTTCACTACGAAGCCACTAAAGTGGTTGTGGTGCGTCTGCCTAGCCACTGCCAGGTGACACTGGACATCCTCGTTGCCTTGGTGGTGCAATATCCCATAGTAGTACATGAGACTGGTCTCTGACATCACTCCGGCTGTTCCAGAATGTTCCACCTCCCTCACTAGTTCCTCGAGTGTCGCCACACACTTGAACATCCTCCCCGTGTGTCCTTGCACCATTATGTTCTGAATGGTGACAATTAATAATTCACTAAGTGAAATAATGACAAGCACTGACTTTTAGGGCAAGCTTGGTTGAACGGTAAGTGTAATATGGATAAGATGCTTTGATACAATAGTTGCATACTCATACTATCTATACTTTTGTTCAGTGGCGTAGATAGACCTTTGTCAAGGGGGGGATATCTCATTAGGGAATACAAAACAAAAACTGTGTTCGTGAATAGCGCGGATACCGGTATACAAAGTTGAAGACATCTTTGACGTGCCCTTACATTCTTAATCATTGATATAGGCCTACATATCACAGACATACAGATACAAAGTAATCAGTATTTGTAACAGGACTAAAAAGTACTTGTATTAGTTGTAATCAGTACTGGAAAGCTGGAAAGTAATCGTTAAGCTAGAGTTGCTAAGTCATCGGATTTTCCAAGAGATTACCGGAGTTTCAAGATAAAAATATAGCTCCGGGGAATTTCCTTGAAAAATTACAAATCTTTCTTGTTTTTGAAATTGTTCCCAAAAATGTGTTGAATAGCACAAATTTTTAGTTGAAATCCTAACTGTGAACGAAAATGTATTTACGTTTGCAACTTCATCGTCATGCAACGATTGCCAAATAAACTAAACCCTTATTTCCCTGTTCGCTCTAACCTCTATTATTTGTTGCTCTTTGGCTTTATTTCGTCGGGAAATATCGTTGACTTTTATATATATTTGCGGTTATAGAACGCTGCTGAAAATCAGTATGAAGATTTATGGCTCCCTTCAGTTACTTAAATTACACATGTGCAGTAAAGCACATCACTAAGACCTTCTAGATGTCAAGGTCAAGGTCAGGTGCGCTAGTTGACGAACTGGTTGCTAGGGGGTGAGGGTAGACTGTTCGGTGACTCACGTCCCAAATATGCAATGCGCAAATACCGTACCATATGCCGGTGCAGTTCATTTGCAACTATTTATTGTACGCGAACAATATTTGTAATATATAATAAGATATTTTGGAGATATTGCACACATACTTTTTTGTTTTTCAGTAATAGCATTTCTTTTTAATCAAAAGGCATAAGCTTGATTTCAGGAGGATATAAATTTTTATTTTTCCAAGTTTCAAGGGGGGTTATATATCCCCCTGATCCCCCCCCCCTGTACCTACGCCACTGCTTTTGTTTCACAGTCACATTATATTTATGGTCTCGTACTGTTGGGACATGGAAAGAATCTTTGTTCAGCAGGAGCTAGCTGTGAGACTAATGACTCCAGCAACTATAGTGAACACTTGTAGGTTCCTGTTTGTGGAACTTGGCAAACTGATCTTACAACGCCTCCAGTGGGACATATTACTTGATTCTCTGAACTCCCTTCTGCATATAAAGAAAAATCACACCCTCTTACCAATTCAGGACTGGCACTGATAAAATACTATGAACAGGGCTAATACCTAAATTCATCAGTACCCTTAGGACCAAAGGACACATATATAGATGAACTAATTACTTTTTAGTTAATCACACAGCCATAAATCGTATATATTTGTGTTAAATTAATTATGTGGGGTGATGTACAACTTTGACTCTATCATTTGGCCTTCTGGGCCTTGATCAACAAGTTTGTAATATGGTTATGAAATATTGCTCGTTATTGTTGACGATAACAACTTTACTGCACATTATTGACTATTAATGACTAAAAATTGTGGAGTTACTAAGCTTAGATGTAGCCACTAATATGATATGACTCGGGATCACTGTGGAAGACACTCCTGACAGTATTGATATTTTATTTCCTTGAGAAGGTGTGGTAGGTTCTTAAATATTTACCATGAGAAGAGAGAAGACTAATTTATTATACCAAGCCATCAATATTTTTTGTCTGATTGACTGACAATCATTGCTATCTAGTTATTTTAGAAGATCGGAGTTTAAATAGGAATTGCGTTTTTCAGTTTAGCGTGGCGTAATTTTGTTGAAATATTTTAACCTGTTTATTCAAATGCCTACTAATCCATCTAAAATATATTTAACTATTGTTTAATCACCTCCAGATATCTATCAGCCCTGCTGTTGCAGACAACTGCGAAAGGAATGTTCATTCTGACAGCCCGGTGCCACTTGAGGTTCATTGGCTCAGACCTGATGGCCAACAGAGACGTAATTCCTGCTGCAAAGCCAGTGAAGATCAAGTTCGTGATGATGTATCCTATCACGAACATGGTGCGACAGGAACACCCCTGTGGCTGTTTGGCTGATCCTACAACAAATTTGGTGAAGATCCATCTATTCCGTCTGTATGTACCGGTACAGGATAGTGATGCTGTACACCAATACCAACCAATTATTCAAATATTCTCCCATATAATGAACGGTTAATAGTTAATGAACCATTGTAAATAGATTGGTAAATAGTGTTTTGTTTTAATTTTTTGTAAAACATAGTCTTTGATTCCTACCAAACTTGATAGAGGGTATAACAACTTTAAACAAAACTAACACAACTAGCGCCTAGGTTATTAAGTAAGTTAGATGGCCCAATGCAACTGCAACCTGTCAGGTTGGCTGAGAGGTCTAAGGCACAATCTCCCCGGCCAGGGCGTATTGCCTGGATTGAGGGTTTGAATCCCGGCTCAGTGGATGGTTTTTATGTGTAACTCATGTAAAATTCACCTGTCTTTGGCTGAGTTGAAAGAGTGGACCCTAAGCATACCAGCAAACGGGTGGATGGCAGGGGTCCAAGCTGTCAGGAAGGGGGAATTCTTTCTGAGCTGCACATTTGATTAGGTGTTTTGCTACTTTTTACCTATCCTTAGTAGGATAGGTACACTTTGGTAGGGTATGTGTGTGTGTGTGTGTGTCCAATGGAAGCACATATATAACTGTTGATGCAGACAAGCTATGTTAGAATTTTTGGATTTAATGTTTTACCTTATTTATCATCCAATATCTAGTAAAATTGGGAACAAGTAACTCTGAGGTTTGGTTGAGTAGTTTCTATAACAACAACTCATCCATCATTAAATTTGTGTAACTGAACGTTTTTCATTCAATATCCTTATCAAGGAAAGTTTCGTCTCAAGATTTAACTTTTTGCCTTCATGTATTTATATTGCATAAAAAGATCAGTTTGTGAACACCCAGATCAGCAAAGTGAGGTCTAAATCGTCAACCAACCACAAAAGGTTATATCCAGGAATATTGTGTCTGGGATTATGCATATGTTTGAGCATTGACTATACACCTGTTGTAGACGGAAAATGCAATGCTAAATTTGGTTAACCAAGAAACAGCGCAATCTATTGAGTGCAGTCGGCAACAGGGGCTTCCTCCTAGTAGACATTACGCGAACTACTTGGAATCGCATAGACAAACAGACAGAGTTCGCTTGATCGACGCTGGTGAAAGGCGGTTATGACGTCGACACCAGTTTAATCACAAGTTTTTATAACAGTTATTACAATATTATTTTGATTTCACCTTTGTTATTACAGCCTTGCAGCCTTTGTTAAATCGTATATTAAAACTTCCGAGTTGCGAGGAAAGTGAGACAGTTGTTTTATTAGCAAAATGAGGTTTTAAAAACCCGCCACGGCCGAGCTGAGCGCGCCAAGCTGCATGAGTCAGAGTTACGTCCGCCATTGCATGTAATGGTAGCGATTTCTATCCAGTGCTGTCAGAACTACGTGGAGAATCCCTAATCTTTTGTTATTAGAAGGGCCCATAAGGTTTTCAGTATAGTACAGGTGTATAGTCAATGGTTTGAGCTATACTACAAAAATCTCTAAATTGTTGTATTATATTCTGACTTATTTGGCCAACCTGTTTTGTTATAATAAAAATGGACTTTTCCTGTTGATTCCAGATACACCGGGAAGGTCAAGGACAATGAAAACCATTTGTTTGAGCTGTACTCTGTGAAGAAATTTACAAACTTTTAAGATTAACTCATGCATGTTTCACCTAACCAAATAAAATCATTGTTTGCCGTTGATAAACATTGAAACTGTAAACGTAAATAGAGGAATGCCCTGGGAAAATTTGTAATATTTTCTCTGAATCTTTTCTTGTGAAATGAATATTTAAGTACGCAATATGCTAGTGTTTCGTCACGATACTACCTTCAAATTTGGCGCGGCGGACTTCCCATTTGATTACAATCATTCCAAAATTAGCGTTTTAAATATAGATAATTACGTAACTATTTGAATGAATACTTTTATTTTAAGTTACTGATATTTTTGTAATGCCTGTGATTATAAATCAAAAAGACAAATTTATTGCTCAGACGCCCAGTGGCCTTGGGACAGCAGAACAGCTAGGTAATTAATTCTGCAGCTTTCAACTTTCAACTCATAGACTGTGCCTGCTTTCTCATCCAGTACCATAGATAATATATTCCAGCCTCTTTTTGTACATTCTATCTTTAAATTGTACCTCTGACAGGTGAATTTTCTATGTGTTTTCATCATGGTATCACGGTGTTTCCACACACAATCACTAATCCATATATAGTTGTGAAAATGGAACTTTAACTACTCAGCTAAACTTACTAATTCAATAATTTAGTCAAACCTGGTGGTAATGAAACTGTACAAATTAGTATAAACCACCATCATTACCATTCCTACCATTCAGTATTGTTTGCAACAGATCCTTGCTAAAACAATTTGTTCATGTTATTTATAGTGAAGTAGTACAGTGGTAACGATTGTACTTCACATTTGGGAGGCCCTGGGATCAAATCCCAGCCAGATGGGCCTTTCTATGTTGAGTTTGCACAGTTTCTCATCTCACTTTGCAAATGCTGTAATGAATCCCTAAAGGGTCGTCTCAGCCAGTTTAACACGTTGACTGTGGGCTACTATAAATATACCTCGCCACTTGCCCGCCATGCGGCCTACTGTAATAATAGTAGCGCGCTCCCCTGCCAAACATAGCTTCAGTGTGAACTATATCACACCATGGTATCACACATGGCACTTGACGAGAACGGACTAAACGCTGTTCGCAGTTTAGATATAACCATGTGACATTCGTGGTGTAGGTTGGCACTAAAATTTCCCTCAATTCCCACAACTACGGGACTGGGAAAACTGCTTTTTTTGCTAATGAAGTCCCTCGAAATGGCAGTACTGACTCTCTACATCGACCTGTCATGTATCTTTTGGTGCTTCTTAATACTACGTTCAGCTATATTGTAATGTAGTACAGCGCCTTCGAGCGCTACAGCCATTGGTTAGCCAAGATTTAGTAATGTGACCCCGACCAGCGATTGGCGGGCCGCATTTTGCAAACGAACTGCTTTGGGGCAGCCGCAGCGAACGTGTTAAGTGGTAAAGAGGACTTTATAGTTCTAATTAATCTTACCTGATAAAAGAAGTCCCTAAAGAAAAAAAAAAACATGCTAAGCTTGAGGTAGATACCTTGTTGACACACAGCCCCGAATGTCCACTGCACGACCTCCAGCCAGCTCCAGTCACTGTGGCGGGGCTGGATGCAATGGTGGAGGTGGGTAGAGAGCCGGAAACACAGTACCAGCAGGATAGAAACTCCGAACAGGTACAACCACATGTGGCCGCCAGCCGTGTTACGGAGAAACAGATCCTTCTCCAGCGGCAGACCTGAGGTCTGGTAGACTATCACTAGCCTGATATTGAATGGTTTATGAAAACATTTTATCATATTGCTTTTCAACAACTTTGAAATGTTATTTCCCAATCCCACTCATTTGGCTGTTTGAAATCTGACTTTCTCAAGTCTGTATATTTACTTGATTACAAGTCCTAAGTATATCTTTCTAATGCAGGTATATTATTCAGCTGGTTTTAGTTATCATGCAATCATTTTAGAATCATCCTGTTAGAAAAGACACCCATAGCTATTCAACCAGGAAAAATTACTTTCTTGACTTAGTTTCAGTTAGACTAGAAAAAAACTAGAAATAGTCATCTCTACATGAAAATCAAATTATTTAATAAACTGCCAGAAAGTATGTGGTATTTACCCTTAAAAAGTTTGAAAATGTAATAAAAGTTTGGTTGAGGGAGAATGTATTTTATACTGTAGACTAATATTTGGCCTGTGATACTAGTCTGTTAAGGATTTAGATTTGTGTTTTGTTAAGTTTGATCAGTTTATTTATTGAACCAATAATTTATTATTTGTATTGTTATTAACTTTTATAGTTACCATTATTGTTGGGTTTTTGAATTGTTGAAATTAACTTAATAACATCCTTTGTATTTATGTACAGTTTACAACATTAAAGTTGTAGATTAATTTATGACTTTGTCAATTGCACAAATTTGTGTTTAAAGGCAATAAAAAGTTCTTGATTCTTGATTTTCAAAACAAATATTAGACTTTTAAGACTTGTCCAAGATCTCTTTTCAGATTAGATGATGAACTTTGGTTTCAGGGTGTCTTCAAATGGTGCGAGTATTGTATTGAACTTGTTTTGTATTGAACCGGAAAAATAAAGAACTAAAAAAAGATGCTGTGTGATGTTTACCATGAATGGACAGGTATGGTATTTATTAGCGAATTCTCCTATGTGGAAAACTGATCTAACCCATTGGCGTAGACATACGAGCTGGCCTCGTTCCTTACTTGTAATTTTATTAACCTGTGAATTGGAGTATAAAATTGGTGTTTTTAAATGGATTAATGGTGTATTTTAATTAAAATATTGTTTTCTTTCAGTTTAGAGAGCCGCATTGGCACACACACAGTAGACATAAGTAAAAGTTAGCAAAATCAGTGTTGACCATGTGCAAGTCTCAAAGAATTAACCGATCCCGTCAACTTCCGAGCAAGCCTGCCACCGTTTGTTTTACTTGGACCCTCCCACCAACGTTGCCACAGACCGGTTAACTCATTGAGATTTGCACAACTGGTCAGTTTTGGTCGTGTGCGGGAATCGAACCCACGAACGTCGTATCACCACCTGACCAAGGTGTTTCCACAACGTAGCCAACTCAGCTAACACGACTAAAGGCCTGGCGGCGATATTAAGGTTTTTCAGTCAGTCCGCGCCCCTAGCGGATAGAACAGTAGACGCCCGAGGTCATTAGTTACATATTTTGCTACTAGAGTGCAGCACCAATCAATTCCCGTTATAGGCTACTGCAAATAGAATAAAACTACTAACTCAATGGGTTAACTGATTTTGGACAGGATTTTGGAACTGATCAGAACATGGACAAGTTTATGTGAGTACTGGCCAAACTAAAAATATAATATAAAATATATTCTAAAAATAAATATAAGGATACCGTAACGTTAAAATTTTAACAATTGGCAATTTTGAATATCTTTTAATACATTTTTTAACAGTGTTATTTAAATATCGTGATCTATATTAAAGTATGTTACAAATTTAAACAATTAAATATATTTAGATGGTTATGTTATTTATTTTATTTCATAGTTTTTCTAAGTTTAGGGAGGGAGAACCTGGAATGAAGTGTAGGGAGCAGCAATTGTACGTTGTCTGGAACGTTGTCCAAGGATGGATGGCAGATCACCATATCTGCACCGGCGTTTTCAGTGTTGAAGGTGTCAGAGTTTATTTCATCAACCTCTTTATAACTGACACTGCAAATTTATGGTATATGAGTTGGTAGGTGGTCATACATTACGGTACTTTGGTATTATACGGATGCCACTATTTTTGGAGGTTAATTTTTACCGGATACAAAGGATAACTACATAATTCGAAAAAACGTACTTTTATTGACTTACTGTACAAATTTTACATCATTCTGATGAGCGGTCTTTGTGTTGTGCCTCCCAAAAGACAGCGATGTCCGCTAGGATCGTGTTGAATGCGTCGCCGCCGCTAGCAGCCACACCCGATCGCCACATGTACTCCGCCAAATATACAGCGCGCTGCGGCAGTTATGTTAGGATGGGTTATCATAAAAATACGTACGGTTTCCTCTTCATTTCGAGGTAAATCCCACACCAAAAGAACGTCACTCATTATGAAAACAAATGTAACGTAGTGGACGGCAATAAATCACTCATGACACTGGCCCAGATACAGGTGGTGACAGGTGATGCGCGCGCTCCGGTCAACGACCTGACCTTGGCCTATTTGGAGGGGGTTTGGCGGCCTGAAGTATGACTCATCAGGTATCATTCAATTCGTAACAAAGCAAGGAAAGTCCTACTATAATTTTTATGATAACCCATCCTAACATAACTGCCGCAGCGCGCTGTATAAGGGTGGCATCCGTATCCAAAGTACCTAAATTACATAATGAGCCAATACAGGGTGTTTCTAAAATCTCTCAAGAAACTTTATGAAGTAACACCTGATGTCAAAACAAATAACAGATGTCAAATAAACATAGTTCCTATTACCCTCCTTGTCTTAGGATCTTGTTTTTCAATAAATACTGTATCCCAGGAACAACTTTAGGTACTTGAAACTTGAGAACTTAGCAAGTGTATTATACTTTTTAAGGTTAACTGGGTGTTGAATTTGAAGTTCCCATCTTTTATATCGTTTAAAATGGCCGCCATTTTGATGTCTTGAAATTAGCAGATTTTTTTACATTCATCTGGTTATTCAAAAATGTAAACTTTTATGCCAAAAGGTTGGTATAAATATTTTAAAGACCACTCAATCCATAGGTTAGTAGTTTAGATTATAAGAGTAAAACTTGTGTGAGTAACATATTGTATGTAAATTGTTTTGGAAAATTGTAATTACTCATCAAATATGGATTGAGAGATCTTTAAAATCTTAAAACTGACATTTTGGCTCAAAATTATATTTTTTGTTCTTAGATATAAATATACTATATTAGATATTGTAGATTTTTCAATCAATTTTTCACGTTAAATCAAAATTATAAAAAATTCCCACATTGAATTCTTTTCATAACTATTCAACCAGGAAAGGTAATCAGCTGGCTTACAATAGGCATAATTTGTCAATGTACAAGAAAATACCCTCTTATAATGGAATTAAATTGTTTAATAAATTACCTATAGATATTAAAAATATATCTGGCTTTAATTTATTTAAAAAACATCTGAAAACATTCCTTATGAATAGACCATTGTAGAAGACAGAAGAATGTTTTACTTATCTTTAAAACACTGATCAAATGGAATGAGTTTGTAAATTAGTTTTGAGGTAAGAACTATGTTTTGGTTAGTTGTTTATACTGTATAGTGACGCCATTCTGTACTATTATGTGCATTTTTGGAATAAAGTTATTTTTATTGATTGATTGATTGATCGATTGATTAATTGTAACCAGGAGTAACTGGTTTAAATGTTTGTTTTAACATTTTCCATCACTGTCGAAATCAGAGACATCTCAATAAAATATAGAATAATGGACCAATGATATCATTTTGACTCTCTATGTTTAGCTTTATTTCTGTTATTCTCGAAATAACAGCTATTTTTAGACGGCGCTCAGTAATCCGGCATTTTCGATAATCTGGCACTGCCAAAGTCTCCATTATGCCGGATTAGCGAGCTTCTACTGTGTATTGTCTTTCATAAGAGAAATCCCCAAACAAAATATAGCATCAGATTGATTGTACAGAGTATTAAATCTCACTCAAATAACCTTGATTGTGAAAAAATTAAAGTCAAGTTCATGTAACATTCTGGCCAAGGTCTGTTGTCAGAGTTTTCAGGTCGCTCTAGTGCCTCTGAAATTAAATGTTTTATTTGTCACAAAGAGTTAAGGCCTACATAGGTTGTAAGTTTTCACAGATAAACATGTGACACGTCATTTGGTAATTTTTTTAAACTATATACAACTACGATTTAAGTTACAGATTTTACAAATGAAATTTCAAAGTTTAAAATAAGAGTCAGTATTATTAATAAAAAGTATACATAAAAAAACATTAATGAAACTAACTCATACTAAAGAATGAGGCCATTAGTTAGAGAGAAGTTCGTCGATTGAATAAGGGCAAAGCAATTCTAAAAAATTCCTTTAATTTCTTTTTAAAAATATGGATTTGATCTACAGATTTTATTTGAGCAGGGAGGTGGTTGAAGAATTTCCTACCCATATATAAAGGAGCTTTTTCATAAATAACAGTTCTATGGATGGGAAATTGGAGAGTATCTCTATGTCTTGTGTTGTACGGATGCTCATGATTGTTTGACAAGAAAGAATTGTAATGCCTTTACAAAGATACACAGCTGGTATGTATACACTGTGTGAATTGTCAACAACTTTATCCGTGTAAAAAGGGGACGGCAAGAAGTACGAGGGGCAGTGTCAGTCTGACTTGATCTGTCGACTACTTATGTAGCCAGGACCATCGGCTTAACATGCCTTCCAAATCACTGTGACAATCTGAGTTTCAAAAGTCATATGGATAATTCACTGGGAATTGAACCCGGGTCTTTTGGGAGGTAGGCACAGTACTTAACCCCTCAGCTATGACTGCTACTTATTGTGTAAATGCACGTCCTGCTCTTGAAAAATATTGAATCAGTCTCCAATATTTTTGTTCTTAGTGACTTGATTGAAACTTTAGTTACAATAATAATAATTTTTTATAATAATGGATGCCATCATCCTCATAAATTTAAAAATATCAAAGCTATATGTTAATCCATTGAAGTGACTGAGTTAAAAGATCAAAATATAATATTAGATTAGACAAACAGCAATAGGTGTACACTGATACATAAAGCAATGCAGCTAGTTGAGTATACCTGAAATTCAGAATCTCCTGAAGAAGACCGATTATTTCAAAGCTGTATCCGTATTTACCCAATGGGTTGGAGTCACTTTTGATGACACAGTTGAATCCAGTTTGATTACTATGCTGAAAGGTAAATATAATTTGAAGACATTGACAGACAGGTCATTTTCATCTGGATCATTATGGGACTACCGTCCAAACCCTGTACTACAGGGAACGGTATTCAGCTGTCCACAGTTAGCACAAATATATGTATTTATAGATTTTCATGTTATAAATGTTATTAAAATTATGCCTTAGAGTAAAATAAAATACTATACTTGATTCTTAAGACAATTATTTCAGGTTCGATTAATCAACTTTTATAGGGAGTCTCTGAACTTATACTTTTTTCAACATTCCAAGAGTTGCACTTGTCCCCCCTTAAACCGAAGCGTAAGACCATTCAGGCTTTGCCTCGACATTCATTGAATCTAATCTCTCCATCCTTGTATATTTAGTTCTTTGGTATTATTAGTGAATTTCCTATGGAAAGTGAACTATATTAGCATGACTTGCACGGTGAAACTTAAGCTCGGGACCACCATAGTGAAACTTAAGCTCGTTCCTAACGTGACCTCCTGAACACGTTTTGGGGGGTCGTTCAAAATTATTTAAATATGTGTATGCACTCTAGCGGTCACATTTTTTGTCCGATTTACTTCAAATTTGGTCGGGACGTTCCTTTCTATAATCAGTTGGACAAGTTTATTGGACAAAACAAACGGAAAACTCTAAACCCCTTTTTTGAGGATTATTCTTTCAAATTTTTAGTTTTTGGGCCCATAAAGGGTCAGAAAAGCCCCGGATGTAAAATTAATGCATGTATTAAGATGGAAATTAGGAAAATAAAAGTTTTAAGCCCTCTCTTTTCATTCTAGCATAAATATTTACCAAGGTATTAAAGAAAATGTATATCGACTATACACAGTACGTTGTCTTATAGGGTTTTTACATTAGAAAAGCATGTAATTCATTTTTTGGTATATTTGTGTCATCCCCAGCAACGTCGCGCCTACTTTTAAGCCTGACTAGGTCTTCTCCTAACCTTATAATGCGCAAAATTGTATTCCTAGCATTGCAGGTAAATGAAACCAGGAGCATCAGAACAGTCAAAAAATTAATGTTTTCAGATTTCATTAAAATTGGAATAAATGTATGTTTTTACACTGATTTTAAGTTTTAAATGTTTTGGATGTGGAAATTCACTTCCCTCATGTCAGCGTGCTGTGTGCGAACTCGTTTTTGATACAAAGACCAAATTATGACATGAATGTAGTTTAGAATGTCACAACGGTATTGATAAACTAAAATATGTTCTATGATAAGCTCTGAAGAATTAAAATTCAGAATGAGACTGTCGTTAATACAGATTTAATTTTAATGTGAACATTGACTGATTTAGGCAAACCTTTTCTTAAGGTGGTAGTATTAAATAAATGTGTATAGTTATTCTTTTCACAACCATTTTACATATGGTACAACAAATTTATAAAGAAGAGAATAATAAGCCTTTTCTTAAAACCTTTAAGTAGATCACAATAGCTATTACCTCTTTATAAGATATAATAACAGATATTCCTGAGATGTTTTCCTTCTTGATATACAAACTTGATGGTTTAAAACCAGAAAATTGTTTTAGCTGCTTGAATGATTCGTAAAGATTCATTATTGAACACAAGTAAGTTTTGGTATCTTGAATATCTTTAGTAAATGTACACTTTCAATCAAAACTCTCTCACCTAAACTTGACGCAGTGAACAGTAATGTCACAGTGAATTGATATCTTCATACACTTTCCTTCTTCAAACATGTCTTACAGTGTTTGTAAAGTGTCACTGATGTCATGTTGAATCCTGGTGTCCTACTTTTGTAATTTATTGACTGTGAAAACTGATTATGTAAATAAATGTAGTGATGCCATAAAATATATAATAAAATGCCATATTGCTATATAATCTTAATGTTGCACTACTATTGAGAGATTTATATTACAGGGAGTACAATTTTTCTTATTTGTGTGGTTAGTGAAAACACCAAATATAAAGGTTGTTATAAAGTCATAATACATAATTGAAAGGGGGTACGACCCACCCCCACCCGCTAATCTATTTACTGGCATTTGAAACACCCAAACATCAATGATACATCCTTTGGTCGTCCCGCTAGCTTAATAGCTTAATTGGACTTCAGTTCAAGGGTGCACGGGTTAAAATCTCGGGTTGTCCACAAAAATTGGAGGAGTTTGGACCGCTTTCCTTTAAAAGTGTTTGTAATATACCCTTAACAAAATTGCCGTTGCCCAAGTAGCATAAAACTTGTTTAAAAACAATTTCAAAATATTTTAAAATTGTTTAAAAATTGTTTTAATATTAGTCAAACTTGGTATTTTTTCCATTATTAAAACAAGTTTCAAACAACTTTAAAATGTTAAAGAAATCATTTTAAAATATTTCAAAATTGTTGTGAAATTATTTTAATATAAGTCAAACTTGGTATTTTTCCCAATATTAAAACAAGTTTTAAAACAATTTTAAAATGTTTCAAAATTGTTGTTAAATTGTTTTAATAGAAGTCAAACTTGGTATTTTTCCCAATATTAAAACAAGTTATAAAACAATTTTAAAATGTTAAAGAAATTGTTTTAAAATGTTTCAAAATTGTTGTGAAATTGTTTTAATAGAAGTCAAACTTGGTATTTTTCCCAATATTAAAACAAGTTTTAAACAACTTTAAAATGTTAAAGAAATTGTTTTAAAATATTTCAAAATTGTTGTGAAACTGTTTTAATATAAGTCAAACCTGGTATTGTTTTCAACATTAAAATAATTTTAAATTATTTCAAAATGATGATTTATTCTTAAATTATCTGTGCAAAATTAACAAGCTGACTTTTAAAAATAGTTTAAAATAGTATACAAAATTTAAATTTAAACTGTTTTTCTTATATATTTTAATTCATTAAAACTTGTTTGTAAAATATTTATACATTAAGAATTCTGGATAAAAAATATATCCAATTAAAATTTTAAACGTTTTATTGAAAAATATAAATTGTAACAATTATTAAATCTATAATATCAGTCTTAATCCTCTTTCAAAATTATCTTCCACTAATTAGGTTTCTTCCTCGCCACTGATGTGTTCAGCATGGATTGTTCTGCAACAAAAATGTGTGGTATAGTAAATAAATCTAAAATATAACGACAATCACAGTTTTTAACAATGGTTTTTGTCCGCACATCTCAACCAAGCATCGTAACTATCTGTAATTCAATGCTTACATCAATGACCCATGAACTAATGAAAACCCATAACCAAAGAATAACAATGTTTGTACTTTAATTTCTAACTTTAAGCCTGTACATTCTACGTATTAATATATTTGGAAAAACTAGTCACAGAAAATACAGCGGCATATGGACTTTGAATCTCTTACTGCTTGCCGCAACATCAATTATCGTTTGCGACGTCCATTTTTGGCTTTCTTTCATCGAAAAGCTACTATATCAGATTATAAAAAAATGTTAAGTTGAAACACATTCACCCGGATAATAAAAATGGTGATGGCTGTTAGATCCTAAACTTTTTATGAATAATATCCATTTTTGGGGGGGAAGGGGGGAGTAAATCCCTTTAGGGAGCATTGTATATCCAGTAATGGAATAATATCATAATCATCCACTGTTTTAGCCCCTGAGCTGTACATATTATGTATTATCCCAGAGTTTTGAAAATTAGTAGGATTGTTTATTACCCCCTTCTGCACATCATACTTAAAGTCCACGAGCGAGGATGGTGAGCGGGTGGTGGGGAAGCCTCTTATGGGGAAATTTTATGGTGAAATTTGGAAATTCCATGATTTTTGTTCACATTTCCTTATTTATTAGTTTTAGCCAATTGTCCTAGATAAATAATTGGAGATAATTAAATTTCCTATTTTGTCATAGGATTAACGGTTAAAAACTTATAGGCTTTACAAGCTGTAGAAATTACCAGCGACAAGGCTTTTTGGATGTTTCTCCTTATTCTCGGTAAATATACCTTCAACCTGGGCACAACCACAACAGAAGCATATGGAAGAGTTTGTGAATGAGAAATTTCTCTATAACATACCCAAACTCAGACAAGACAAGACAATAGGAACACTTAAAATTCCATTAAAAATGATGGCGACTGAAATATGGTGCTTAAGTACAAAATATAGTAGCTCTTTATAGTATAGTCTTTAGCAACCATTGGATAAGCTACTAAGGAGTATTTTTTATCGTGTAGGCTTCCACGGTCCGAAGATACAGTCATGAAGTTAATTTCCGGGTTAGTCCGGTAGATGTCGAAGAAGTTGGTGGCCGATGTTTCGGATATAATTACAATATCACTGGCGACGTGAATTAGTAGCGAAAGTGTACTAAACACTCACTAATTGACTGGCACACTCGTCCGACTCTTCCGCTTATATAGGTGCCGCGGCCGTAGGTTGTAAACAGACCTGATCTCGGTCGTCGACTACCGACTATTTTACATGCCTTTAAGAAACAAGAATTAATTTAAAACTCAAATTGATACTAGAAATGATAGGAATAGAAAACAACAAAAATATTAAAAACGCTGTTTTAGCATATTTAAGAGGTAAAACTGATAGAATTGGCACAGTACTTAAAAAAAATAAATCACAACAATATTCAAACCTTACAAGAAAACAAAACAGTTTCTTCGGCCTGTCAAGGATAAAATTCATTTGCAGACACCAGGGGTTTATCATATAGAGTGCAGCTGTGGAATGAGTTACATTACAGAAAGCCGCAGAGTAATTTCTACTAGACTAAAAGAACACATAAGGAACACCAAGAATGGAGATACCGAGATGTCAGCCGTAGCTAAACATTCGTATGAGATTAAACATCTAGGCCTAATAAACTCTGAGAATATTAAAGTACTAGCAGCGATTGAAGACAACTATAAACGAAAAATACGTTAGGTCTGTTTACAACCTACGGCCGTGGCACGTAAGCGGGACTATATAAGCAGGATAGTCGGACGAGCGCACCAGTCAATGAGTGAGCGTTTAGTAGGTTTTCGCTAATAATTCACGTCGCCCTGACGATGTATATTGTAATATATCCGAAACGTCGGCCAAAAACTTCGTCGACATCTACACGGACCAACCAGGAAATGAACTTCATAAATACTAAGGAATATGTTTAATCTATGATAATACTGACCTAATCATAACATTTAATCCACATGAATCTCAAAAAATGTAAACAAAACAAGAGAATTGTCTGTAGGCCTATTTTAATTAGATATGTTTTGGTATTTTTTGTTATTTTGATGTTTCATACACCAGAGAAGCCGGAAAACACCTTATTAGCTTAATTTCTGATTGTCTCCAGGTGACTTTTATATATACTGTACCCGAATTGTTTAAAAGGAGTTGATTGATTTACATATTTTTCACTGTAATGCAGGCCATTTCAAATCACCCAATATAAATAAAATTTGTCGCTCAACATTTTTTATTTTCCTGATTTTTCTATCAAGAGTTCTTTATAGGTAGATAAACACAAAACACAGTACCTATGAAAAAATGTATAGGCCTATACCATAATTTTGTTTGGCAGCCATTTTTAAAATGGTGGTTGAGCAAATTTTCATAAAAAACATGGTTTGCGGAAAGTTTAATTGCCAAGCCATTTTAAAAGATATCAGAATAATTCAAAAACCACTCTGTTCAGCATACAATGGACTTCAAGTACACATTACTTTAATTATTCTTTAATACTAGAGAGTTAGTCAAACTCTCTCTGTACAAGATTTGAAAAAAGTCGTCAACCGTTACTTTTTAAAACCATAAAATTTTATGAAGGAAAAGGGACTCACTGATAATTTTTTATTTCTGTGTTGAATACTTTTAGGACTATGTGCAGTATAAATTTTAGTCCTGAGATGCACTCCTTTTACTTTCTCCCCCTATACATAGTATATGGAGAAAGTATTGTTTTCGTAAAAATTTTCGAATTTGAGTTGTTAGTGGAAATATTCGTTTTGGTGCTCCCTGAACCCAAAAAAGTGTTTTTTACGTGATGTCTGTGTGTGTGTGTGTGTGTGTGTGTGTGTGTGTGTGTGTGTGTGTGTGCGCGCGTGTGCGTGTGCGTGTGTGTGTGTGTGTGTGCGTGTGCGTGTGCGTGTGCGTGTGCGTGTGTGTGTGTGTGTGTGTGGATGTGTACAGAGGTAGAGCCCTAACCTATGGGCCGATTTTTATGAAATTTGGTATGTTGGTACTAATCCACGATATCTCCAGGCGTTTTTTTTTTCATTTTTTTGAATTTTTGATTTTTAAGGGTAATTATCCCCCAAAAACCGCCAAAAAACATGAAAAATCCAAATTTCTCAAAAACGGCTCTAACGATTTTGATTAAACTTTAGTGGTTTGTAGAACTTTAGGTTTCCAACAAAATGACACCACCCGAATTTCTGGAAAAATTCGGGTTCAGAAATTACAGGACTTAAAACATCCAAAATTCAGTTTTTTGGATTTTTCATAAAAAATCATAAATGTTAAAAAAGATTACTATTCACCATTAAAAAGAGCTCAAAAACTAAATAAATTGGTATTTTAAATTACTATTCTACGATTGCTAGTTGAGGAGAAAATTGAAATTTTCATTTAGCAGTAAACGCAGTACGTTGTACAATGTTATTCTTATGGAGAATACAAAAATAACTATTTCTCTCTTATTTACCGATCAATTTCATTAAAATTTGATATGCAGGTCAAGTTAGCATTGAACAACAGATGATGTTCGAAATGTGTTGCTATTTAACCCTGGGGGGGCAAGGGGGCATTTCCCCTCTCAAAACCACTGTGTGTAGCAACGGACTCTATATAGTGCCTCCCAAAAAGGGATTTGGGTGGATATTTCTGAAAATAACTATTTTAGAAAATTTCCTGTACATTTATCTATACTTCATATTCTATATTTAGTAAATAACAAATGTTTTTGTCATTAAAGTTTGGCTTAAAGGGAGAAAGTATGTGTCAGTTTCCCGATACCGTTTATTTACTGTAGCTTTTCAAAAATGGACGAAAACAAAAAATGTAAGTCTTCTTACAATACCGGTACCGGTATCTGAAAAGGGACTGAATGAAATAAAGTGAAAATGTTACTGAATGTTCTTTACACAAATAGGAATACCTCATAAAAAAATTATGACTGAGACTCAAATATATTTTACTCATGATATAATCAAGCCGTTGTGTACTAACTTGTCAGTGAACTGTCGTGTACAAATGCAGCGTTTTTACTGAAATTCATTGCTTTATTTCTCAAAATATGGTTAGGTCTCAGTCATAATTTTTTTATGAGATATTCCTATTTGTGTGAAGAACATTCAGTAAAATTTTAATATTAAAAAAAATAAAATTATCATCATTGCACAGTGGACAAGACTATTAGGCCTACTCAAAATAAACATTTAGGATACTTTTATAATCCTGACTCCCCCACTGCCATGACTTAAAATTTAAACCCCTTCTCAAAATACGGTACCTTTCAAATTGATCGATGCTGGGCAGTCATTATCCAACGGTAAGCTCCTGGGTCTGTCAGGCTTACTTGCTGTGACGAGTGAAAGTGTTCCGATATAAGTTTCATCTGAAATAGATAAACAAGTGGTAATTAACTGTACATTTATCCGGATGTTTAAAATGTTGAGGTTTCTGTTGGTAGATTCAAATGTGCCTAAGCCTACATTATACATAGTTATTAGGTACACATACATATATATACATATTGTTAGTACCGTACTATGTGTAACTTAAGAATTCCTCAACAAAAAAGCTTATCTTTAAAAAATAGTTTGAAGTTTTAAAAGTTATTTCACGAAATAGTTGTGTTTTAGGTGTATAAATATAAAGTAAGTTACTGTATTATAACACTCTATTTATGTATTAAACTTAGATATTATTAGTATTTGAATAACGGGTATGGATTCATAAGTGGTTTGATTATTTTCAACCCATATTTTTTGGTACCGGTACTATAAATATTTTATCTGAATGCGACGTTACTATCGAAACAATGTTTAAAAATGGCAATTGCTACATTAGTTAGCCTTTATCAATAATGAATTTTCAGCAGTTAAAAGCTGTTAGGCCTATAGTTTTAACAGAAATATATGCAACAGCACGCTGTGCTGTTAAAATAAGGTTATGTTAGTTGTGTAACATACTTAACACTTTTAACCTAACCACCTAAGCGCCCTGTACAACAAGTGGTAGCCCACACAAATCAATAATATTTTATCATTTGCTGTACTCTTACCTTTTACTCTTAGGAAAAAACATCGATACATAAGAAATAGGTAGGGCTATAGAAAAAAATAGTGGCTTGAAACTCATTCTAATGTAGTTTTAATACAGAATAAAAAAAGTGTTGAAAATAATTTAACCGCTTAATTAATACCAATTAAAAACCCTACCATAATTAACCCTTCGATGTATTCATTCATAACTGTTGTAACCACACAAAAATGATATGTAACTAGTAACCTATTTTAACTATGTACCGGTAGGCAGTCCTAGTTGTAAGTTAGTAACTTAACTGTTAAGGTAGAGAAAGAAACCTGAATAATTGCACTTCAAAGCATGGACTGATTATGGATTAACCAAAATTA
Source organism: Allygus modestus (assembly GCA_963675035.1). Lineage (NCBI taxonomy): Eukaryota > Metazoa > Arthropoda > Insecta > Hemiptera > Cicadellidae > Allygus > Allygus modestus. Next base: position 81,329,232 of record OY776114.1, on the reverse strand, counting down.
ATTGCTACCTGCATGTTCTTTGTTTTAAAGTAACTTAGGCCTATATACAATTTTACAAATATCTCTGACTTGTAGTAAATAGGCCAAGTTATTTGATTCTTAATTATGAATATGGGCATATTTAGCTTCAAATAACTTTATTCAATTAAGTTTGTGACTGCCGTGTGAAATTAGGAAATAAGAACAAGTTGGAAAGCTTTAAAATAGTTGTCAAGTTAACTAACCATAACCTAGCCATGGTTTAAGCCAAAGAAAAGTGAAATAATGCAGGGTCCAGTTGAATATTGACAATAAAAATAAGTATTAAAACTAATTATAACTATTATAAAACTGTTTACTGTATTTACCTTTATCCATCGTTATGAACACTTCCAAAACAGATTTCTTGAGTACTTTCATATCGGCCGAAAGAACATAAACAACAAAATCTAGAAAATAAAGGCAAATTAATGGCGGCGAGTTAGTTGACAGTTGATCAATACGTTTCATAAACGTCCGCTGTCACGTGATCTGTGGGGAGCGCGACGAGCGCTGTTTAACTGAAAGTGCTTTCAATTGTAACACACTCCTATTCAAACTTGTTTAATATAAGTTTTTTAACTTTTATCGTAATGTATATATAATCAAGTTTAAAATCGCAATTAACTCGTATTAAAATAAGGGTAATATAAGTCGTTTAACTGTTTGTTGAAATTGTTTCAAAACAACTTTTTATAATTGATATAAACACGTTTTAAAACAAGTTTAATAATGCAACTATTTTAACTATTAAAGAAATTTTTTTCAATTCAACTTTACAATTGTTAAAAACTCTTATTACAAAAAAGTTTAATATGAGTCTTCTAACTATTACAGAAATTGTTTCAAATCAACTTTACAATTGTTATAAACTCGTATTGAAACAAGTTTAATATAAGTCTTTTAACTGTTATTGAAATTGTTTCAAAACAACTTTAAAATTATTATAAAGTTGTATTAAAAAAAGTTTAATAAAAGTCTTTTGGCTGTTTTTGAAATTGTTTCAAAACAACTTTAAAATTATTATAAAGTTGTATTAAAACAAGTTTAATATAAGTCTTTTAACTGTTTTTGAAATTGTATCAAAAAAACTTTAAAATTATTATAAAGTTGTATTAAAATAAGTTTAATATAAGTCTTTTAACGGTTTTTGAAATTGTTTCAAAACAACTTTAAAATTATTATAAAGTTGTATTAAAACAAGTTTAATATAAGTCTTTTAACTGATATTAAAATAGTTTCAAAACCACATTAAAACTGTTATAAACTAATATTAAAATTTATTTTAATATCAGACATTACAACTGATATCAAAACAATTTTAAAGTTGTTTTGAGTTTGTATTAAAGTTGTTTTAATATAAAACTTATATCAAAATATATTGAAATTGTTTTAAAACAATTTTAGGACCGTTTTCAACAATTTTTATGCTACTTGGGTGGTGCTGAAATAATAACAAATCAGAACCAGGAAAATCAGAACACTTAAAACCTTTGTGAATGTATTTATACATTCGATCTTAAATTTTCGATCTTGGAAAATCTAGTTATAAAATCATAGTTTTGGTGATTTCACACTGCTCGAAAAATCTTAAAATTTTCAGGTTAGGCAATAGGTTAGGCAATAGGCTAGTTTTAACCAAGAATTTTTTGCTATGACACTTAAACATAACCAAGAGTTTAACCAAAACACTTGCTGTGTAGTGATCAAAACCTGTGACTTTAGTGTGGTAGATCCTCAGGTTTGATCCTTGCCCATAGAACTCTATTAGTCCCTGCCTCATCACCTATGGCTGTCTTTTTATAGTTGGATTTTGTTGACTATGGTGTCCTATTTTGAGATACTGTGGGAGAGAGATAGAAATAGTGGGAGGGGAAATGCTTCCCCCTCTCCAGCATTACCTTAAGAGGAAGAGAAGTTGACCAATCACAGTCCTTGCACACTCACCATTGGCTAAAGCAGTTGTTTTTTTTAATTTTGTAGGAAAACTGTTATAAGCTGGATATAAATAAAACCTTTAATATTGAGACAGAGGGAGCTAAATGCTATAGAAATATAAGCAAACGTTGCCCAACATTTCTACTCCATCATGTTTGTTGGGAACTGTTTTTACGAACACAGAGAGGTTGCCTCATGTCTTTGTGCAGCGCTTGAAGTATTGATGAACGCCTAACCTATGATTATTTGTAATAGGTTTCATAATATTCAAAACTTCAGTCATTAGAGTTATCTGTTTAATAAAGTGGATAACAACACAGTTTTAACTGAACTAAAGTTTTTGTTTAGTTCCGCAGTGTCACCCACGACACATTAAGACAAAGTCCATCACATCAGATTGGGAGTTGCTAAGAACATTAATTAAAATAAAATAATAGGTAAACGTTTAAGCATTTAATGAGGCAATTTTTAATGCTGGACAATAAAATCCGGGATAACATTCTAAGAATTAGTTTATTTAATGTGCTTTAACCATATTTAGACTCAGTTAAAGCAGTTTTGAGGTATGCCGGCTAGGTAAGTTTGTTAGGGATTACTATTTAATGAACATAGATAGAAAAAAATGAATTCAACTATAGTCATTCATCATCAATAAAGTATGGAATCCTGACAAGTTTTGTTTACATAGTTAAAAGGTTTTCTAGCTGATCTAAATAAAAAGTTGTATTCATTTTACAAAGCTAAAAAAACAGTTAAAATAATACCCAATCATAAAGCAAAGTTTTAACAGTTGCAACTGTTACCGAAAAATAGCAAGTTAGTCATCAATTAGATTCTTTACTAACTGTTGTGTGTGAACTCGTAACTGCGTAGGGGAACAGTGGATGAGGTAACACTTCCCCTAACCCCTCTCATGGCTCGAGGGAGAAGTGGTGGGAGGTTGATTTTCCTCCCCTACTTAAGCGATAAATGGTTGCACAGGACACCACCTAAATAATTTACCTATAGCTTATGTGATAATGATGCAGCCTAAGCATTTCAAATTCACCAGGTATAAAAACAGCTGTGGTTTTGATATTTAACTTCAAACGCCCAAATATTTTAAAACTTCATATTTTAAACTAATTTTTGACAAGGTTAGATCAATCTGGGAGAAAACCTCCATCCATAGTAATTCATTACAAAGCAATGAACTCATTTAAAATATTTTAGTTTAGTGAAACTGTTGATTAAAGAAATGTTTATGATAATGTGAGCAAGCACACTCGGGAACCTGCAAACATTTATACTAAAAACAAAATCAGGCAATTATTAATTAACTTTTTAAAACATTTTGTTTGCTTGTTTTATAACTTTTTCCGGGACTTTTACTAAACAAGGTTTTCAGGCTAATGAATCCTCCCTATATCACCTAACCTAGCACTTGACTTGGTGAGATGAAAAAACATACGTATTCAACGCAGAAGGTAGCATCTTGAAGAGCTTTTTGCCCATATAGTATTTGATGTTTGAATAATTTACGTCTATGAATGGGGTATTCAAAGTAATCGTCAACACTTTAATTCTCCTACATGACCTGTAAATGTTGCTTTACAAAGGTTAAACAGTAAAAAATATACTAAGAAGGAATAGTTCAAATTTGAAAACTCTTAAATATTAGTTTACAGAAATCTAAACAAAAAAATATTTGTCTGATTTTTATTTTATTTTAAATATTGCATCATCAGATTTTACTGAGATTCCCCACAGTAACATTCTACATTTCAAAGTAGAATAACCCATTATAGTTATCATTACTATTGTCTTAAAATCCATCACGTTTCTTAAAATTAGTATTTGAAAGAAAGCAATCCCTTTCTACTTACTATTTTCTACATAGTAATTCAACGTAAGTACTTCAGTCTAGATGGATCTCTAATTGCAGTCCTAAGAACTTAAAGTGACTTACTGACAAAAATTAAGATTTTTCAAAAAGAAAAATTGTATGCACTTGTGTGTTCATTCTCTGGTGAGTCTGAAAATTCATAAATTGAGTTTTTGTGTTATTTAATTTGTGTTAGTATGCGAAAACCAATTTAGTAGTTACAGCATGGTATTTTTAATACAATCTATAAGTTGTAGTAAACGTTCAGCTTTGATAATGGCAGATGCATCATCTGCATATCACTGCATATATATATATATATATATATATATATATATATATATATATATACATGTATATAAATTAGTATATACTATCAGATTAAATGTTTTATTTATGGATAAATCATTGGTAAACTTCAAGGAAAGGCGTGGTCCCAAGATGGACCATTGAGGAATGTCTTTTTTACTGTAATAACAATTGTTATTTTTTACGATTTAAGAGGTACAATTTTATCCATTTCAAAACTTGATTAGAGAAATTATAAAAGCCAAGTTTGAGAATTAAGATCTCATGGGGTGTGCAATCAAAAGTCTTGGACAAATTACAGAAAACACCAGCGGAACTCTTCGATTCCTCCAAGACCTCAGAAACATTCCTCACAAATTCTACTACAGCTGGAATTGTCCTTAATTTATGTCTGGAACCAATCTGTGCTGCATTACACAAATTTGATGTTTCCAAAATTAAAGCAATTAATTAGATTGACTTCTTCTTAGGTAGAATAAGTAATACTGAAACTGTGAGATAATTATTTGGATTGGGTTTATTGCCATTTTAAAAAAGAGGTTTAACTTCTACACATATCTTAGTTGATAAGGGAGGACCCTTTCTTTGTCTTTAAAAGACTGGTTCAAAATGTTTAACTAAGTTCAGTAATAAAACCTACAGATTTGTTGATTTTGTACCAACCTATCAATTGCTTGTTCTTTAAATTCACTATGACCTTCATAGTAACATTCATATATTCTTACCGTACCTCCTTTGTCAAATAAATGAAGTTCTTAATGACTAAGAAGTATATTCATCTTAGGGGGAAAACTAGAGTCTACATAAAATTCAAGTTTAAGTTGTTTATTTGTTTGACTAAATCACACACACTGTCAGAATACTTTCCTAAAATATACAAAATACACAATTTCCTAAAAAATCTATAAACATTGACTCAACTTGTTTAATATAAATGTTTTTCAAATAATTGCCAGTTAGTAATAACACAATTATACTCATAAAATTATATACAAAAAATACAACACTTAATAACTAATACATTTCAGATAGTGTTTAATACAAATGCCTGGCAAAGTTACTGATTTGTTTACTTATCTAGCAATTACATATTTATAATTTTGCTTACTGAGTCTACGTTTTAAACTATGCTTTGTGATTCCTTTTTTATATAACGTACAAATAAAAAATAAAATAGGGTTATACAAAAATAATACAGACACATTTAGCAGCATAGCACTATAGAATTTGTTTGCACTGGTATCGTTAACTTAAAATATTTATAATAATAATATAATGATAATAATAATTATGATAATAATATTAATAATATTTTATATAAACTATTATTATTATAAAATATTAGTTGATATCAATAAATTAGATTAAGGTTAGTCTTTATCAGGTATACAAACGTGTAATGCTCAAATCTAAAATTTATAACTTGAATAGTCAACTTTAAAATACTAAGAACTTTATTAGCTTCAAAATAATCTAAAAAAATAAATTTATCCAGTTTTATTTTAAATTTAAGTATGAACTTAATGATAAAAACCTTAGTGAACATTAGGGACCTTAGTGAAAAAGGTTCATGCCCCCGAACCTTAAACACATGACTTCTCATCCTAATTTATAGATTATTAATTAGGTGTATTTAAACAACTATAGAACACACAACCAGAGGCTGAAAAAATCAGGGGCGGATCCAGAGGTCATGTTTGGAGGGGGCGGTCACCGAAAGTTACCCCTCCCCCTTCCCTGTGGTTGGTCCCTGGCACCCCCATTATTGTTTTAACTATATGAAATTATACAACGAATGAAAGTAAGTTAACATAATATATCAATAACCTTGTACTCAAGAAAAAAGCAATCTTAACTTTTTAACAAGCTAAACAAAAATTAACTTTAGTTCTACTGCGCCCGACCGTAAATAAAAATAAAACATTTAGACTTTACACTTTTTTCTACGTCATCTGTAGGCATCTAAAAACAAGTAAGATGCATAAATAAAGAATTTATTTTAGTATTTAACCACATGAAAAACTATTTACAAAACGTATTTGAAATCTGCAATACTGAACTATACTACGCGAACATACAATTAGGAATGAGGCTGTCAGCCAAGGTCAACCACTCAAAAAATGAAAATGTACATTTTTACAAAATGAAATACTTGGCGTATGAGCTTCTGTTTGCACACAATTTAATCTTTGTTTCCTCTTATTTCATTACATATAATTCGAGGCACTTTTTGCTTCCAGCCTAGCCACTGGATATTTATTGCCTAGCAACGGATTATGCGGTTTTAAACAAAAATCAAACCTAACCTGTAAACAAAACACCGCTGATAGCAAATAAGAAATAGCTGGTAGGTAGGCGAAATCCAGTAAAAAATAATCACCGAATAAAATTGTAGCAACCTTTGCTGCTAAAATTTACCTCCAAGACCATGTTGAAAACACTACATTTTCGGTCTGTCAAGTGGCAAAATTGCAACAACTTCGCGATGCTCGGAAATATCCATGTGTTTTTAAGATGCTTTTAGGTTAATACATGGATCTAAGTAATGTGTTATGTACTAAAATGGAAGTTTAAAATTTCATTTGTCTAATGGTGTGTATTTTATTTAATTTAAATAAACGTTTAGGTTCGTTAGTTTGAATTTTAATGTAACCTTGTAGACGGGAGCGACAAAGTTTGACTCTCGGAACCGAAAACGGGGTTTCGGGAGGCTTTTGATGCTTACATTTTCATTTGGATTTATTAAAACTTTCATCGTATGCCTGAATAATAAAATAAAACACAACAATTCTTAGGTTTTGGGGGGGGGGGACCGCCCCTACCGCCCCCCCCTTGGATCCGCCCCTGGAAAAAATGTGTATGCATGGTGTGTGCTTTGCTGTAAGGTTTTGGCTATTTACTTTGGATAAAATATTCTCAGTATTTGTATAGGACTTACCACCAATGCAATAAACTCGTAAATAGAAGTTTCACTGCACAGTGGAACTCAAACCTGCCAAACAAATTAGGAATTGGAACGATCTGGTTATATATATATATATATATATATATATATATATATATATAAAATAACGATAATTTGAAAAATAAGTGATACCTTTTTTCTTAATAAAAGCTGCTTCATCAAAGGATAGTAACCATAACGTTATAGATATATCAACAAACAATTGCGACTGAGTACGGTACATCTCTAAAAAAATTAAATTAATTTATGATAAAGATTTGGTTAAAAAGTTGTCATTTATTTATTAATAGAAAGAAAAACTGAAACTTGACTGCAACTTTCAATGAAACTGACTGCATTCAGAGTAAAATAACACTATTAACATTTCTACAAATATTAAATTAATATTTTGAGACATAATATGATTTAAGGTTAGCTCTCCTTCCAAGAATTTGCTCTTGATTATTAAGTACTGAGGTAAGGGGGTCCAGGTCGTTTGATTTCTATTGTATATTATTTTTTCAATTTATTATGATAGCCGATAAGTTTGATGATTACATCTTATCATATTATTATGTTTGGTGTAAGTTCATATTACTCAAAGTATTTAAACTTAAGTGAAGTATAAAAAAGTTCAGGAGAACAAAACAATTCAGCCTACCTTCTCTGATTATGAAACACCACTATACTGTATATAAAAAGGAACTTGTTACACATCTAGTATTATTGGTTGACACATATAGTATGACTGTGTTCAGGACAAGCCCCACTCCAACAGCTGGCTACTGTTTTGTTCAGTGAACTGTGAAAACAAAAATATAATGAATGACTTTAATGAATATTTGTAATCACTTTTGGTGATTTGAAGTCTGAGATATTGATTGTTGCTTCGTTATCCCTATTCAGATTCTCCTAAAAGTCTTAAGATTATATCAGCTACACTAAGATAAGTACCTATCAGAAGTCCCAAAAGACCAATTATAGCTACGAGAATGTTCCTTGTCAAGATACAAAATTTAAGTTTGTTTTGGGAGTAGAGCACACAAATTTCAATTATCGGAGGGAATAAAATACCAAGCGTAGAGAGGCAGAGAGCTCCTATCAGAGAGATGAAGAGATCCAACATCGGAATAACGAGAGCAGCACAGACTGTAACAAAACAGAATAATATTGGATTTATAATGATTTTTTCAGTAAAAAACTAGATTATTCACTTACAAAGGATTTTTTTTAAATTTATACATCATCATATGACCTGTTTTTTTTCAAGTTAGTGAAATAATATATGAGTTTTAAAACCCTAAATGTAAAAACTGAGCAATGTTATCATAACAGAATGCCTATAAGAATCATCAACAAACTTTTATTGTTATTAAAGATTTGAAATTTTCTGTTCCGAAATGTAATGAACTTTAAGTATGATTTTGTTTGGATAAACAGTAAAAGAGGACATGTGTGAAGGATTATGATTAACAATAAGTAAATTCAACTATATAACAAATATAATGTTACCAACTGATTAACTTTTTAGGACACTCAAATAAGCAGGCAAAATAAAAGATACAGGTAGATTTTCTTGAGGCATTTGACTAAAAGAGTTTGTGAATTTAATTGGTATTAGGAAGAACCCCTTCAATAAGCTATCCTCAGTAGAAAAAACAATATTTAACTATTTATTTCTTTATTTATTCTTCTTACTACTTTAAAAAAGTTTCTAAGATATAAAAATTGAGAAAAACATATTTTCTGAAATTAGAGAGTTAGTGATTTTTAAATGTTTAAAACTCCTGATTATGCCATATTTTATGAAAGAGGCCAGAGGTCTGCTTATAAGTGGTTCAAAAAGAATTTGCATTGACATTTTTCACTGTTTTAATTATGTATTGCCTCTGAGCTCAAAGGATGTTTCTATATGTAATCGATCATAATTTGGTTACAAACAGAGAAATTTAGACAAGCCCTTTAGAAAAGCCTGAAAGGTTTTTTTTATAAAGGATTATGTTCAATATTTTGTTAGTCCTCATAGATAATTTACTTACATGTACAAATTACCAACACCGTCCTGAGGATATATTCAAACTTGACGGGGCTGTTGCTTTCCTCCATCATGGCCTTCAGATAGGTGGTGCACAGTATCTCGATGGCCACATAGAATTGGAGGGAGTAGGTGAGGAAGATAGACAGGGAGAACGTAAGCTTCACGACCTGTGCTAATCTGGAACAAAATAATAGCAATCGATTAACAATGCATAAACAGTGTATATTACATATATTTTGATTTAAAAACACAATTCCAAAGTATTATATACTGAAAGATAAATGACTCAGGAGTCCTACACATTTGTTTTATTTTGACTTAATTTCCTTTGTGTATGCCACATTAACCTAACCAGTTACTCTTGCTATAATTAATTCAAATCATCAATTAAACTATGAATGAATGAAATAAACTGTTTAACTTAGTTGGGATCCATTTGAAGTATTACTACATTAAACATATACAAATAACCAAAGCTGATGGATCAATAATTTCAGAGCCAGCCACCAAATTAAAAAACATTTACCTTTTCAGCCTTCAGGGCTCTGCTCCGTAGTCTTTCAAAGTCGCAATGATAATCTTATAGAATTATTTTATTTAGGTAGTCAGTTGATTAATGTAAACATCTTTACGAGATTTCCGCGTGGAGAACAGGACACCAACTACGGTAGTATTATTTAAAGATATTCCATTTTTTGGGATAGAAGACAAAATATAATTTATAAAAATTTTAAACCAACTGTAAATTCACATTTAAAATTTCACCCAAAAACACACAATGTCTATGGACAAAATTATTGCAATTGGCAAAGAAATACTTTATCTAAATCAGGATGTAATGGTAACAAATATGAAAAGCACAACGGCTAACATACTTACAGTTCGTCTTGTGGAATGTTTAATGAAATGCTGCCCTCGACCTTCTCTCCATACTTGACATAGCCAAAGAACCCCAAGCACGTATAGAGGATGATGACTATGGTCATTGAAATGTTCAAAACTCCAACAGATTTACCAAACGATGTTGGTGTTTTCATGTTCCTCTCCACTGACACAACCTGGAACAGAGTAATAATCAAAACAACTGATATAATGGATGCAGTTTTTTATAACTAGCAATCAAATTCAGATACTCGTATATTTACCTTCAGTAGATCACAATGCTTGGTATTAGGGCTATTATATTTAACTAATATGGATAGTCAAAACATATTACATTCTAGGACTGTTTTTTTTTTTCAGTGTTAACCCCTAAGCTAGAGTACTAACAGGACGAAGGCCAAAACAAAATTTTTAGAACCAACCCATTCAGGCATCTGCGTCTACACGGAGAGTGGACTGATCACCGAAATATGTATCCCCTGCGCGTCCTAAGTTCTGTATTTACCAAACTTGGATGTGTTTCTTAGCATCGCTGCCAAGTTTTATGAGAATGTGTTTATCAACAAACCTGCTAGATTGTACAAGGATGTCTACAATACAACTGATTTCAGTTGAATCCGACAAATTATGTTCGAATGAGTGTTTAACATTCTGCTTTTAGTTTCGTTCATACTATTCGGTCGTGAGTTTTGTTTGAGATATAGTCAATAAATTAGGTGAAATTTTTAGCCTACTATATTATTTATTAATTAGCTTTTTAATTTATTTGAATAGTTGTTACATTTTAAAAAGATAATTGTAGCTTTGTTTAAATAGCTTCAGTGGACAATAGCAACGCTCAATCTATTAAGACTATGCACATCGCACTAACGCAATGAATAATTCCGCCGCTAGGAGCTGCACCTCCATATTTTTAACTATAATGGGTTAAGTGTCACAATCTCGAGTAAATTTGTACATTTGAAACATTTACAGAAGTTCACTGTAAAATTGAGTGGTAAGTATTACATCTTTATTTCCATAGGAAGTCAATGATAATGAGTGATGATTAAACATTCATGTTCCATTTATAACCTTTACATGCTTAATAAAGCACAATATTGCGCTGGTAAAACAAACTTTATTTGGCATTATACTATAAAAATGTCACTCACCACACCTGTAGCCGAAAGTGCAAACAGTGTAGTGGTGAAGAAGCGGACAAAGCCTGCCGGGGTTCCGACAAAGGGAACACTGTCAATGGGAGGCAGGTCTCGCAGAATGAAGATCATGATGGTGGCCAGACTGAGGTACATGAGGATATTGGCTGCTTGAGAGAACGGCGCTAGCAGCTTCAGGTTACGAATGTAACTTGTGATGATCAGTGGCACCATTATCACGCACATTAGCACCCGCAGGTCTACCACCATAAACTGATTGATAACCTGAAAATAAAGTGTTATAACATCAGGGTATCTAGTAAGAAAAATTAAAATGCTAACTTGAAATTCTCTATTATTTTTAATTATTAATTTTAACTTTTTTACTTGATAATTTATTTGTAAAACTGCTGCTCTTTGCATCTGAGAAGTCTTTATATATATATCAATATTAATAGAATGAGTTTTTTTTTAAGAAAACTGCAACAAGGAAATGAAGCAGTATGTGTTCCATTAGAGAAACTACTTATTTTAACATTTAAAATATTTTTGAGAGAAACATGGCAGTTTACAAAAAAATTGTGCTATTTAAAATCAAACGTTTTGAAAAATATATGCTCAGCAGCCTTTTTAAAATGTGCATTAATGTTTAAGTTATATACAAATAAATAATTTAATAAGTAAGTTGTAAGAGGCCCTACGTCATTATATCATATCATCATATTATCATATCATCATTCATCATCTTGTGTAGCCCACAAGTTTTCTATTTAGAAAAATATTTGTAAACAAAGTTTTGAGACCCAATAAACCCATTCATTTTTTAAATGTTTTCATAGATTTGGTTAATACATGCTGTTACTAATACATGCTGTTGTTAATACAAGCTGCCTGTTTGTTTGAGTGTATCAAACTCAAAGCAACATTTTAAAATCATTCAAACTCAATTATAAATTACAGTTTATAATTATTCTGGAAAATGAACATTGATTTATCAACATTGAAAACTAAATGTAAATTATATTGGGCCAAAAACTAAAATTCCAATATATTGCAGATGATTTGGCCTATATGTCATAGCAAATTTCTAAACAAATTAATTATAGGCTATTAATGGTGAGGTGTTTAAGTATATACACTTTTATAAGAAATTAAAAGAAATAACAAAATAAAATTATTACTAATAATCCAGTACCTGGTGTAAGTTTTGGGCTACAAATACAATGTAAACACTACACATGCCAAGCTGGTATAAGATGAGGAAAAAGTCCACCATCGGCCTGAAAATAATAACAAGTTTAAATATAAATAAATAAATGTGTAAGGCCTCAGGGTACGATACGAGCAGCGAGCGGCGAGCGGTACATTGAGTGGCTCTTTTGAGCGACGCGGGTGGCTACGATAAAAGCGGTAAAAATTTGCCGCTTCGTCTGTTACAGCCGCCTTCAATGCACATAAATACCCCCGTAGCAGCAAACCTGCGTACTCAGCGAATTTCCAATGCATATATATGTATCTTAATACCAAATAAAGCCACATACCAAGTTTCATCAATATACATTCATAAATAAACGATTTATGACATTTTAATTATTCTCCATAAGAATAACATGGCAGCTGAGTATGCAGGTTTGCTGAAGTAAGGAACACAAAAAATGGGGTTTTATACAAATATCAATATAACTCATGTAGGTAAAGCCACATACCAAATTTCATTACTTTATTTTCATAATGAAGGCAGATAACACGTTACTTATTCTCCATAAGAATAACATGGGGCTGAGTACGCAGGTTTGCTGCTACGGGAGCCTTGGGTAAAAAATTGTTTTTTTGAGCAAATATCAATGGTCCACAACCAGATGAAGCCGTATACCAAGTTTCGTCAGTATACGTTCATAAATAAGCGAGATATAAAATTTGTATTTTCCTCCATAAGAATAACATTAGACAACGTACTGTGTTTAGCACTTTCAATATCTCGGTAACCAATTGACGTAGAGAAATGATCAAAATACCAAATTGTGTGTTTTTTTAAGCTGAATCCAATGGGAAAAAATAAAATTTGACTATTTCCAAAATTATATGTAAAAAATTCGAAAAACCCATTTTTGGGGTACAAAACCCCCCCAAAATACCCCTTTGGATATAGCGATCTGGCTGGTTTTCGAACTTAAAGTTGTAAATGTTGCTTTACACGTTTATACCAAATTTCATCAAAATCGGATAATTTTTACGAGAGTTATCGTGCTCACGGACACACATATATATATATATATATATATATATATATATATATATATATATACATATATATATATACAGTTTCGAACGAATGGTGTTTTTGGGTTCTGGGGACCTCAAAACGAAAAGTTATCATGGTCCCGGGCCTAGGTCTTACCATGCCGACTACGGTAATAGCTTCTTCCCTATAGGGGAAATTCGCTATTCCCTATAGGGGAAATTCGCTAAAAGAAAAGGCTCGGTCAACCACATCAAATGCAAACAGAAAAACGATTAGTTACAACTTTTGCTCAAGAAACATATTTGATTAATAGTTATAGCCCTAAATAATTGTCAAAATATTGTAACATTTTATAATTCCTTAAGTTATAGGGTTTTAATCGCCGCTGATAAAATACTATAATGTATAAAATACTTTTGTGATGAAAAAATAATTTTATAAAATAGAATTCATGACAAAATGGTGAGCAGGGAAAGTCAGAATTTCTGATGTGTGTTGGTTTTGCATAGAAGCAAACTCACGATTTTCATGTCCTAGGGGGTTCGGAATAGAAATGAAGACGATGGTTTGAGCAGTTTATTTTGGCTGAGAGTACAATAAGTGAACCGGCCGAACGTTAGTTTTTATTTTCATAAAAGACCACAGAAAACCAACACCCCCCCCCACACCCCCCCCCACAGAGCACCTTTTTGTTTTCTCTGTTTTTTGTGTTTGTGTCCTTGTTTTGTCTTCATTAGGCCTAACCTCAAGAAAAATGACTGTAGCCTGAAATTAACAGTGCTATAATATTAACATTACAAGTTTTTAAGGTCCCTTGATGTCAAAAGCGTCATTCATTTATCTATACACTTTTTTTTGTAAGTTTTTGGGCGTTTTTAAGTCAAACCAATGGGGCAAAACAGTATTGATATATGTGAGCGGTGAGCGGCAGTGAAAGAAACATTCTTCTAACCTGACCAGGCGGCAGTAAGCGGCGCCGCTCTCTGACGCCTGCCGCTTAGAACTATTGTAGCCACTGTCTTCAGATTTGCACGCTAACTAATACAACCAGAAAACAGAGCGGCGCCGCTCACGCCGCTCACCGCCCAACGCTCACCACTCGCCGCTCGTACCGTACCCGAGGCCTAACAGATCGCCAGATAATTGTTTTAACAATGAAAAATATCAGTGATGTCACATTGCTTACATTTTTGTTTTGTTTACATTCCAGATCAACACAGAATTATAACTTATGTGTCAAAGTCAAAACAACAGACTGACAAACGGGAGCTTTTTTGTCTTACAAACAGCTGGTTTGTACCACTGATGTCACTGATCTACATGCATGTTGTTTATTATACCCTAGGTGGATTTAAGGAAAGTGAATTCATAAGGAATTCATAAGGACGAATTTGAGCATGTTCTGCACAGCCTCCTGATGACGTCATGGTTTTTATTTGATCAGCTGGTTTACAGTGACAGCTGATGTTTCTCTTGGCTAGAGCTTATCCAAAAACCCAGGTCGGGATCGGAACGTCTACCCTCTCTCCATCCACAACACCGCGGCCGTGACTCAACTTGCAGATGACTTTCGCTCCCACTGCCACAACTCGAAACTACGCTGATTTAATTGTAAAAACCGTTATATATTCCTGGCCTGCATGAAACAGGCTTAATAACGGTATAAGTTTTATATTCCAAATACCAAAACTGCTTATTTTAAGTGATGGTAAACTATTACCATGTTTTACTTGTGTCATTGACTTCAGTATTTATAGTCAATGCTTGTGTATTGTAAAATATGAGTCTCTGTAGCACTTTTTATTTTTGTAAACGGGAAATTTTTAGATTAGCCAATTGAAACATAAATGTCTATTTTACATTTTTGTTCCAAGGTTTTTTTGTCGGAGTTTCGGTTTGGCCGGTACAAGGAAACGTTTAGGTAAATTTCAATGTTGGCGCGTCAAAACCAAACGCAGAAGGTTGTGACAGACAGCAGCAAAATCCAAAGCTTCTTTTCCTAGAGGAAATTTGCAAGCAATGTACATATATACAAAATAGATTACGTTCCACTCAACGATAACGGTGTGGTGGGGATGGAGGGAGGGTAGACGTTCTGATCCCGACCTGATTTTTTCGATAGGCTATAGCCGCCGCTGAAGTTTCCCATTGTTGCAAACTCGCTCCTAAAAATGCATGTCACCGAAATATTCTGACTACGCCATGTCCCCCACTCCTTCACATAGGATAGTCAGAATTCATTGGTGACGCGCTTCTGCCTCCAGATGAAGTCACACTGCAATGCGCAATAGCACACCTTATTTAAATCCACCTAGATTATACCTACCTGTGATTTTTCTCACATAGGTAAACCCACTTTGCTTTTGGTATAGGTGATGTATGGATGAACTACTGTAGTACCAAACCTTTAGTCTAGTTAAAAAAAGGCATTATGTTAACTAAATAAGCCAGAAAATTACTGATTAAATAAAGCATCTATGAAACACATGATATTGAAGTTATAAATATTCACTAAATTACTTTGAGTCAAAGTTTACCTATATTAAGTATTAAGAACATGTATTGTAGTGCATTTTTAACATGCAAAATCAATTTTAGAATCAATTGATTTGCTATTGTTATGCCTACACTTCCCAAATGTTGGGGAGTTGAAAACAATTAAGATTATAGACTCTAGTAAACTTAGTAGGAAATGTGTTTATTATTTTTGTTATATTATTGTAAATCTAAAGGCTTTTTGGTATAGGATTAGGCATGTTTGATTAAACTGTATTCCTAACTCATTTATGTGCTTAATTGGTCTGTAGTATGCCTGTGAAGGGCTGTCAAACACACAAATTTGAGCTTTATTACATTACTAGCTGTTACCCACAGGCTTCGCCCCACGAATTATTTATAAAAACTATGATAGTTTTGTGTGCTGCATTCTGTGGTTAGCCTGTGGTCTGTGGAACTACTACAAATCAAGATCAACTGTTTGCTTTGTTAGCTTTTCAATCAATTTATTAGATTTACTATGCCAGTCAAAGTGACATATTTGTAAAAAAAATCTTTTTAACTCAACAGTCTCTGCAGTTTATTAAATAAAAATCTAAAATGTATTTTGTCTTATAAATTTTGGTTTTATCCTTTTTGTACAGATTTACAAAACCAAAATTTATAAGACAAAATACATTTTAGATTTTTATTTAATAAACTGCAGAGACTGTTGAGTTAAAAAGATTTTTTTTTACAAACACAGTGGAGTCTCACAAACTCGACACAATGTGGACTAAGACCCTGTCGAGTTTGTGAAATGTCAAGTTATCCAGAATTACATTGGGAGGGGAGGAAAACACATTATTTAGCTGTAAATTGTATACTGTATTAGATTTTACTTAAACACATTATAGTATAAATGTATAATGATACTGTATTACAAACTTAAGAAAAATATAAAAATTAGATAAATACTTAAAAATTGAGAATTAATAACTAATTGTCCTCGTTTCCAAAATATATAGTCTTGTAATACATGTACTGTATAGTAAATGAGGTGTCGAGTTTCCCAGAGTGTCGAGTTATCGGGAGTCGAGTTCGTGAGACTCTACTGTATGTCACTTTGACTGGCATAGTAAATCTAATAAATTGATTTACAAAACCTGTACAAAAAGGATAAAACCAAAATTTATAAGACAAAATGCATTTTAGATTTTTATTTAATAAACTGCAGAGACTGTTGAGTTAAAAAGATTTTTTTTATAAATATGTCACTTTGACTGGCATAGTAAATCTAATAAATTGATTGAAAAGCTAACGAAGCAAACAGTTGATCTTGATTCGTAGTAGTTCCACAGACCACAGGCTAACCACAGAGAATGCAGCACACAAAACTATCATAGTTTTTATAAATAATTCGCGGGGCGAAGCCTGTGGGTAACAGCTAGTAATGTAGTAAAGCTAAAATTTGTGTGTTTGACAGCCCTTCACAGGCATACTACAGACCGATTAAGCACATAAATGAGTTAGGAAACAGTTTAATCAAACATGCCTAATCCTATACCAAAAAGCCTTTAGAGCTCTGACCCAAAATTAATTGTCAACATTTCTTTGTTAACCATCACGCACCAACTAATTAATAATTAAATCTTTCATTTCAAGAAAGATCATAGAGTACCAGTACACTAAAATTTACGTAACAGCCTTCCCCTATTGGAAAAATATTCTTAGGATCTGCCCCTACTGACCATTTCCCTCGCCAGTAGTTTTATTGATAACATATATCAATACTACCAAGGTTAAGTACATATTTACTGAACATATTGCGCTGAAGTGTGGTTATGGGTAAATTATACACTACTAGCTGTTCCCTAAAGGCTTCGCCCCGCAAATGATTTATAACAACCGTGATAGTTGTGTGTGCTGTATTCTGTAGTTAGCCTGTGAAACTACTAGGAATCAAGATCAGCTGTTTGTATTTTCATCAGTTCAAACAAAAATGTACTGTCCATAAGGAATACATAGGAAATTTTCGGGGTCTCTGGTGGAGCCCTAAGGTCAGATCAGGATGAAAACCATTTAGTTTTCCTATTTTATGTCTAAAGACTCAGTGTAGAAAATTTCAACTCTCTAGGTAAATGGGAAGTAGAATTCGTGAAGTGCCTGAGTGAGTGACGGATTTTGCTTTTATAGGTATAGATAATAAAACAATTATTTTAGAATTGGTAATTCTAAACTAACTTCTAAACTAATTTTAAATATGTTCTACTAATGCAATTTTACTTATATTCTACAAAGGGTTTTCTTCAACAGTGAGCGCAGCCGTGACAGGCGACTAGTTTTTATTTAATTTTAGTTCAAAGCCACACTTGACATACCACACTTGACCACACTTGACCATACAAATTCCATATCACTCTAACATTTAAATTTGTGTTTTACTTTACATCAATTGGCTACTATGTGTGCTACTGCTATTATTCGTTCTATCTTGCCTCTCTTGTATATAGAGGGGTCAATCATTTTTGTTTTTTGTTTGGTGTGTATACGTGGCCAAGGAATTATGTAAAATTTTGATAATTAATTTTAATGTTAATGTGCTCTGTGGTGTTTTCGGTCGAATTGTACAATATGCTATTATGTAAATATTTTTTTTAAATAGGCCATAACTACGTTTTATCAAATAAAATAATAAAAATGATATGTATGTATAAGTACTCAATGATATTTCCTGGCATTTAGATAGGTTGGAGGTAGTTACAGATTTCCACATATGCAACTGCAATGCTGGATACACATATTTAAAACATGAATTGGTTTTGTGAGTACATACCCAGAAATAGTAGCGAAAGGTCTAAATATCGGAGGCCCATGATCCAAAGCTGCTTTCATCGACTCAGGATAACTGAGGATGGGCACTCTCAGCCATTTGCACATCTCATATTGTGATCTTATCTTGATAAAAACAAACAAAACAATAGTAGCTCTTCTTCAATAGTAAAATACCCCCGTCGCAGCAAACCTGCAAACTCAGCGAATTTCCAATGGAGATATAAATGTCTTAATACTACATCAAGCCACTTATCAAGTTTCATAAAAATATATTCACGAGTATGCGATATATATAATTTTAATTATTCTCCATAAGAATAACATTGGGACTGAGTACGCAGGTTTGCTGCAACAAGGAACACAAAAAATGGGTTTTTATGCTAATATCAATATAACTGAAGTAGGTAAAGTCATATAACAATTTTTATTAATTTATGTTCATAATTAAGGGAGACATAGCATTTAATTATTATCCATAAGAATAACATGGGGATGAGTACGCAGGTTTGCTGCTACGGGATCCTTTGGCAAAAATTATTCTTTTGAGCAAATATCAATAGACCACAACCATATGAAGCCATATACCAAGTTTCGTCATTATACGTTCATAAATAAGTGAGATATAAAATTTTTCTTTTCCTCCATAAGAATAACATTAGACAACGTACTGTGTTTAGCACTTTCAATATCTCGGTAACGAATTGACGTAGAGAAATGATCAAAATACCAAATTGTGTGTTTTTTTAAGCTGAATCCAATGGTGAGAACTAAAGTTTGAATATTTCAAAAATTATATGTGAAAAATTCAAAAAACCCATTTTTGGGGTACAAAACCCCCCAAAAATACCCCTTAAGATAGATCGATATGGCTGGTTTTCGAACTTAAAGTCATAAATGTTGCTTTACACGTTTATACCAAATTTAATCAAAATCGGACCTTTTTTACGAGAGTTATCGCACCCACGGACACAGTTTCGAACACTGTTTATATATACAGTTTCGAACGAATGGTGTTTTGGGGGTCTGGGGACCTCAAAACGAAAAGTTATCATGGTCCCGGGCCTAGGTCTTACCATGCCGACTACGGTAATAGCTTCTTCCCTATAGGGGAAATTCGCTAAAAGTAGAATTATATATTTATAATCAAACAATCAATCCAAATCATATTTAATAAAATAATTTTAAGAAATGTAATGGCACCAAAGACAATTTTTATGGAGTCGAGTAAGTATATTTGCTTGGTTTAACAAGTTATGATAAATTAGTGGTGGGTAAAATATAAATCTAAGAATTCAAAATTACAGTTGTACATGTGATTTTGTGTGTTGATACACCAGCTAAATGATAATACAAATCAAACACATAAATACTTGATCTTTGCTCTTGATTTGCTTAAATCTTCAACAATGATGAAAGGGATGTAATAGCTATCTGCTCACTGATGGAGACTCGCTAATTTTTACCCACAAGTAGATTACTTGGACAAAAGCTGAAGGCCAGACTCTCTGGATGGTTAAAAAATCGGCTCTTATATTCACAAGAAGAATTGCTATACTAGAGAGAGAGAGACACTTACCCATAGCCAACTAAATTTCTATAAATTAATAAGTACAATTGTAATTTTTGTTTTTGGGTTCACTATTAAAATTATGAATGTATTGTAATTGTCTTGATGCCATTACTTTTCTTGAGAAAAATTTAAATAAAGAGATTTGATTGATTTATTGATTGCTCACAAGAGCCATTTACTCAGGTATTTTGTGGTGTGTTTTTAAAGTAAGCACCTTCTTTAAATTCCGACGTTTCAGCTGTGCGGTTGGCATTTTTGCATCCTGTACTGTATCCTGCATTGATTGGCAAGCCTGGAATGCCACAACGGGAAAAATTGACCGAATTTACATTGTTGTTTGAGCATTTAAAATGGCGCCACTGATTGAGAACCTCACCGAGTGTGAAGTGCCCTCTACGATTAAATTTCTAAGTGTTAACGGTGTGAAATCGGTTGAAATTAATCGGCAGATTAGCAAAGTGTATGGTGAAAACAAAATGAGCTAAGGAATGTCATGCAAATGGGTAAGAACATTTAAATAAGATGGCCACATGAATGTTCATGATGAGGAACTAGTAGACAACCTTCTGTCATTATTGGTGATTTGGTACATAAAGTAGACAGGAACTAGTAGACAACCTTCTGTCATTATTGGTGATTTGGTACATAAAGTAGATCATAACGTGAGAGAGGACAGACGGTTTATGATTTTGTCATCATCTTATGAGTTTCTTATGGTGCAAAGAAGTGTTCTTCATGAAATTGTGACCGAACTGTGACTAAATTATTGAAAGTTGTGTTTACACTTCAGAAATTTTGGCTGAGGTGCACAATACCACGTGTTTTGGGTATGTGTTGATTTTTACAAGATCATGAATTTTTAAACCAATTTGTCACAGGCAGCAAAACACTTCTTGACACTAGAGGAGTCAAACACTTTGCCTTACACTTCAACAGAATATGCCTATGAGTTTCAGCCGCTTTCACACCGTTAGGCCTGCCCGGATAAATTCCGGGCCCCTGGGCAAATTAGAGTATGGGTCCCTCCTCCCAATGTTAAAGGGTCAATATGTAATAATTAAGTTATATATTACATGTGTATGTATCACGCTTGTGCATTGCTTACTATATTGTAGTACGCAAAATCATATTGTCTGTTTTTTTAAATTATACTTCTATGGGCATATCGCTTATAACCAGAAGACTACTATGCTGTATTGTAATTTTTGTAATCAACCACCCTTTCTGGGCCCCTGGGAAATTGCCCCCCTTGTTCCCCCTCTGGGCGGGCTGCACACCATTAACACTTAGAATTGAATCACAGCGTGTACTTCACATTCAGCGGGGTTCTCAATTGATGGCCCCATTTTCAATGCTCAAAAACAAAAATGTAAACACGGTCCATTTTTTATGTATAATCCCAAGCTTGACAATAGATGCAGGTACAAAGCACAGGATGCAGTAATGCCAACTGCAGCTCTTCAATGGCGGAATTTAAAAATAGTACTTACTTTAATAAAACCTTGTACATTAACATTAAGAATATACTAGGAAACAGGGTATGTTCCTACCAGCATGTGTAGGCAGTAGGTCACCAGAGTTCCCAGTACCACAGTGAAGACGGTGCCCATCATCAGCCCTGAGTTGCTGAAGGCTTCGGGCATGGCAAGTATGCCCGTCCCCATGCACCCTTTCAGTAGAAGGGCTATACTTTCATTGTTCCTAGAAAAAGATAATAGTAAAAGTTGAGGTAAAGACATTGGTATTTGCTAAGACCTTTGTTTAGTTAGGACCATAACTTTGTCTGTAGAAGTTAATAACAATTCAAGTATACATGGTGTTTCAGAACGCTCTAACAAATCTTGAGGGAGTTGTTTATGGGGTCAAAACAAAACTAAAAATGTGTAGTAATGATAGCATGTTATGTTTTCTGTCTATGTGTGCATATGCATTTTTTAATAAATACATCAAATTTTTGGAAGCCCCTTAAGTATTGACTTGAAACTTAGAAAGATTACAGGTATTCAACCGTATTTTACACCCGTCAATGTATTTCAGGGGCCATACACACATTACGTAACGCACTTAAACGGGGGGAGGAGGTATGGCTTAGCAATATGCTGCGTTATGTGGGGGAGGGGGGTTTGGATCAACTTTACGTAACTCAAACATATTAACCGTAAGAGCTGGCCCTCTCCTGTATCTATTGATACTGTTATAAATCTTTCAAAATTAAAAAATAATCAAATTGACATCTAAACCAAGGTTACAGTTAGGTATATAAAAAATACTTTTGTCATACTATTTTAATAACAGTTAAACTAAAAATAAAATACATAACATGTTTGAAGTAAGTTCTGCATTGATTTACAGCTATATTTTGTGTTGCTTTAGATTGTAAAATCATGACTTGATACAGTATTGCGCAGTGCCACCCACATCTTTAGTTTTTAAGTTGATAGTGGATTTCCTTTGGAAAGTGAACTATTAGCATGACCCGCACGGTGAAACTTAAGCCCAGGACCAGCATAGACGTTCCTAACCTGACCCCCTGAACACGTTTTGGGGGGTCGTTCAAAATTTTATATACATATATGTGTTTGCACTCTAGCGGTCACATTTTTTGTCCGATTTACTTAAAATTTGGTAGGGACATTCCTTTCTGTAATCAGTTGGACAAGTTCGTTGGGCAAAACAATCGGAAAACTCCAAACCCCTTTTTTGGGGATTAATCTTTCAAATTTCGAGTTTGTGGGCCAAAAAAGGATCAAAAAAGCTCTGTATTTAAAATTAATGCATATAAAAAAATGGAAATTAGTAAGGCAAAAGTTTTAAGCCCTCTCTCGTCATTATAGCATACATATTCACCGAGTTATTAAAGAAAATGTGTATCGACTAAACACAGTCCGTTGTCTTATGGGGGTTTTACACTAGAAGAGCCTGTTATTCCTTTGTTAGAGTACTTTTATCATCCCCAGCAACCTCACGCCTACTTTCAAGCCTGTCTGGACCTTCTCCTAACATTATAATGCTCAAAATTGTATTCCCAGATTTGCAGGTAAATGCAGGTAAATCACTGTTTTCAGATTTTACTAAAAATTGGAATAAACCTATGTTTTTACACTGATTTTGAGTTTTGAAAGGTTTTATGTGGAAATTCACTTCCCTCACGCCAGTGTGCTGCGTGCGAACTCGTTTTGTATTTGTATTAGTTATAAATGAAATTTGTTACGTTTTAGCTGTGATAGTTTATTTTGTTGTTTATATTATTAGGAACAGTCTTTTTTCTTTTTATTCATTTTGCTTTCAAATAAGATATTAAAAAATGTTCTTAAAAGAAAGTCATTTAAAGTTTAATGATTTATTGAAATCCATATTCCAAATTGCTAATAAAACGATTTTTAAAAGATTTAAGCTGTTTTAAATCCTACTACGATTGAGTTAAGTAACACATTAAGGGGGTTACATGGGGGAGGGAGGGGTCTGAAATGACAAAAAAGTGTTAACATAATATGTGTATGTCCCCTCAGAAAACAACATCAATATGAGTGGCTCACTCATTTCAATTTTTGGAAGAGAATAGTTCAAATTTGGCGTAAGTTACAAAATTTCAGCATGCTTTAATTTTAGAAAAATGTCAGTTACTCAGCGATGGATTAAGTTATTTTTAAATTTCTTATAATAACTTTTTGGCACAAAATGGTATATATTGTATGTGTCTCACTAACATTATCAAAAACTCTCCATTGGCACTGTACTAAGCATTAAAAAGTAGAAATGACTGCCAGTTTTAAAAGGGAAAAGCCTAAAACATCAAATACAATACCGTATTAAATTAGCCGTAGTTAATAAAAATACATGTTCCAAGTTACAAGTCTAAATCTTAAAGTTATTATGTTTTTATTAAACAACCAATACAGTCACAGACAGAAACCGGAGCGAGATAGACCATGTACTTAAATTATATTTATTGTTTTTTTTTTGTTTTTTAGTGAATTTCCTTTGGAAAGTGAACTATTAGCATGACCCACACGGTGAAACTTAAGCCCGGGACCACCATAGAAGTTCCTAACGTGACCCCCTGAACACGTTTTGGGGGGTCGTTCTTATATATATATATATATATATATATATATATATATATATATATATATATATATATATATATATATATATATATGTGTGTGTTTGCACTCTAGCGGTCGCAATTTTTGTCCGATTTACTTAAAATTTGGTAGGAACGTTCCTTTCTGTAATCAGTTGGACAAGTTCGTTGGGCAAAACAATCGGAAAACTCTAAACCCCCTTTTTTGGGGATTAATCTTTCAAATTTCGAGTTTTTGGGCCCAAAAAGGGTCATAAAAGCACCATATGTAAAATAAGTGGATGTAAAAAGATGGGAATTAGAGAGGCAAAAGTTTTAAGCCCTCTCTCGTCATTCTAGCATAAATATTTACCGAGTTATTAAAGAAAATGGGTATCGACCAAACGCAGTACGTTGTCTTATGGGGGTTTTACTTTAGAAAAGCCTGTTATTCATTTGTTGGTGTACTTTTACCATCCCCAACAACCTCACGCCTACTTTAATGCCTGACTGGACCTTCTCCTAACCTTATAATGCACAAAATTGTATTCCCAGCATTGCAGGTAAATAGAACAGAACAGCCAAAAAATCGATATTTTCAGATTTGAATAAAAATTGGAATAAATGTATATTTTTAACTGATTTTTAGTTTTTATAGTTTTTTATGTGGAAATTCACTTCCCTCACGTCAGCGTGCTGCATGCGAACTCGTTTTTGTTTTTTTACCTCATGTATGAACAACTTTCTGAAGTTTTGGTAAGAGTAGAGAGTTCTGAAACATTCTGTATAATATTATATTTTAACAATTTGGAAATTGGCTAAACATTATAAATGACTTAAATCCATACATTTGTATCTTTTATTCTGGAATTATAAACGTGATTTTTTTGTTTTCTATGCATTTATTATTCTCTTATCCTCAGTTTGTAACAGGAAAATTAGTGCAAAATGGATGCTTCAGAAGTCACTAAGTTAAATTGTAAGTTTTTTTGAAAACTCAAGTTAATTTGTAACTTTAGGTCATTTAGTTATATAGTACCCCACGCATGCAGAAAAACTGACTTTTACAGTTAGTCTCTACAGTTCAACTGCAACTGAAAAGTTGAACACTTATTTGGAGGTAAAGTATATTTTTACTTATATATTTATATTTTCAGTGAAAATATGCTCTACATTTTTCAAAGATGTTCTCTATGGAAAATATGAATAGGCACTTAAATTATAAAACACAATAATGTTAATCCACTCAAAAGTGTGGAAATGTCTTACGGGTATCCCTATTCCACAACAAATCTTACAAAAAATATTTCAAAAGTTTATAAAGTTAGAAAGTTGAATTACTTTTCCTTTTTCTATCCTTTACATAGTTAGTAAAATAACTTTACTTACGTTGTAGGGTTTTTAAGGACTCTGTGTTCATGAGGGTTATATGCATTTTGTATGTTTTTAGCATCATCCACCACATCCATGGAAAATTCTTCTTGTTTTGCTTCTTTCGAATGGTCCCCATCTTGACTGGAAATTCCATTCTTGTTAGATCTGCTTTCAATTACTTGGTAATGGTAAGGAAATAGTCTATCTTTTAACTGTTGGTTATCCATTGCCCTGCTTTTCAAATATGCATAACACTAAACTTCAACAGTTAAAAATTCACATTTTATTTGGAGTAATAATATCTTTATATATTAATAATACATATTTTTGTAACCATTAAATTCAAGAGTATATAATGCAGGGTATTGAGACATATCATCTAACAACTATTTGATACTTTAATATCTTAATCTGACACTTATAATTTCAAGGAATTTGCTGTAATCTATTGATACAAAAATACCGCTCAAAATAAGTAGAAAGGCAAGACTGGCTTATATTAGGGTTTAATGTATTTTTAATTATATTCTAACAGTTAAATTTCCAGCTATGCCCAAGATAAAAAAAGTTTTAATAAAATTGTATTACATTTTTATGGTCACCCCCGGAGGCATTGATGTCTTAATAGGGCTAATATGAATGTATTTAAGTCTACAATGAACTGTACAATGTAATATGTCAAATCTTGTCAAACTGCACTTTTCTCCATTAGACACCTGAATTTTCTTTTATGACATCCTTCTCTATAAATGAACAAAAGTATCTTAGCTTTTAGGAATTTTTACTCTATTTAAAAAAATTAAACTGCCTCAACAAACTTGGAATAACTTCCCAAAACCAAATTACTCACCAAATGAATATAATAAACTGTTATTAAAATGTTATAATGACTGAACTAAATGTTTAAAACAATTATACTCCTGGCCCTCAATCCAAGGGTCATAAAAATCACAGAAATTATGATTATGATTTATAACTGATTTACAATCATATACAATAATACATCAATTCTTCTTCATCAAAAGCCACTTCTTCATTAATCATACAAAACAAAATAAAAAAATTAAAATAAGTTATAATTTAAAAATCAATAATAACAATATTAATCCACAAGGAGAAGGGTACAAATGAAAAAAAAAACATAATACAATAATAAAAAATAATAAAAACATAATATAAATCATAATATGACATGTTTTAAATTCCAAGATTATGCAGGTTTGATGTGTTGGGGATATGCACATGTTACCCACATGAAATGCTTTAAAATTAAGTAATACTAAATAATTGATCCTTTTAATTAATACTGAAATCAGTTACAAAACTAACAAAACGCTTTTAAAATGATCATAAAAATATAAAATCATCATATAAACAGAATAAATACAACCAACCAGGTATTTACCAACTTAATTGTTCTTACTGTGAAAAATGTTACTTTTGACAAGCGGGAAGGCCATTTAAATTAAGGCAAGATTCAGAGAACATATCCAAACCATGAAAAGTAACAACAAAACAAGCATGAAATCTATATTTACAGAACATATTTTGGTTTGTGATCATGATTATGAAAGTATAGATAAAAACATGAACCCTTCATTATGTGATTAAAGGGAGCAAAATACAGAGTCCACAAAAACACAACAAAATATGTAGGCCTACACATTTTCATGAAGAATAAAGACATAAAAGTCATAAACATGTTCTAAATAAACAAATTAAAGTCAAAAACGCAATTTTAACTTTCTCCCCCTATACATAATACATAGAGAAAGTATTGTTTTCGTAAAAATGTTGAAATTTGAGTTGTTGGTGGAAATATTCTTTTGGTGCTCCCTGAACCCAAAAACATGATTTTTACATGTCAGTGTGTGTGTGTGTGTGTGTGTGTGTGTGTGTGTGTGTGTGTGTGTGTGTGTGTGTGCGCGCGTGCGTGTGCGTTCGTGCGTGTGTGCGTGCGTGTGTGCGTGCATGCGTGTGTGCGTGTGTGTGTGTGTGTGTGTGTGTGTGTGTGTGTGTGTGTGTGTGTGTGTGTGTGTGTGTGTGTGTGTGTGTGTGTGTGTGTGTGTGTGTGTGTGTGTGTGTGTGTGTGTGTGTGTGTGTGTGTGTGTGTGTGTGTGTGTGTGTGTGTGTGTGTGTGTGTGTGTGAAAACAGAGCTAAAGCCCACACCAATGAGTCAGTCGATTTGGATGAAATTTGGTATGAGGTACTAATCTACAATATTTCCTGGCGCTTTTTTTGATTTTTAGAATTTTTTATTTTAAAGGGTTATTATCCCCCCCCAAAACTGCTAAAAAACATGAAAAATCCAAATTTCTCAGAAACGGCTCTAACGATTTTTGTGATTAAACTTTAGTCGTTTGTAGAGCTTTATGTTTCCAACAAAATGACACTACCTGCTTTCTGGAAAAATTCAGGTTCAGAAAGCAGGACTTTAAACATCCAAAAAACATAAACATTTAAAAATATTACTTATCACCATTTGGTATTTTGAATTATTATTCTACTATTGCTGGTTGCAGAGAAAATTAAAATGTTCATTTTGTGGGAATCACAGTACGTTGTCAAATGTTAATCTTATGATAAAACAAAAATGACTATTTATTTCATATTTACTGATAAATTTTAAAAAAACTTGATATGCAGGTCAAGTTAGCATTGACCAAAAGAGGCTATTCTGATATTCAAAATATGTTGCCACTTAACCATGGGGAGGATGAGGGGGCTCTCTTCTCTTAAAACCACTGTGTGTAGTAAAGGATTCTGTAGTGCCTCCAAAAAATGGATTTGGGTGTATATTTTTGAAAACAACTTGTTTAGAACATTTTCTGTACATTCTACCGTACTTCATATTCTATTTTTTAGTAAATAAAAAGTAATTTATTCATTAGAGTTTGACCATTGACTATAGATACTGAAGTTTCTATAGTCAATGGTTTCACTAAAAGGGAGAAAGTACGTGTCAATTTCCTGATACTGTTTACTTTAAATAAGGAGCTTCAAACTAGGAAGTAAATAACTGTAAGAAATACATATAATAATTCCAACTACTACACAATTATTTATGCATATTTTAAAACTATAATTTATATTCTGATTTTATTTTGTTTGAATTTTACTATAACTACTTTGTAAAGATAACCAAACCAATTTATATAAAACTTCATCCTTGAAAATGGCCTCAGAGCCAACAAGACGTGTAGGAATAAAACTTTTGATTTTTTTTTGCTTATCTTATTGGAATGAAAACTGAATACTCATAACCATTACTTACTTAGCCATTTTATGTCTTCAGTTTCCTTCTTGTACCTGGTCAGATCACAAAACATCTTTCACTAAAATTATCCATTAAAAAATGCATCACTCAAGAATGACTATGTTAGCACAATACAAAGCAGGAAATCCATTATACAATGTTTTATTGTGACCCACTGCCTTAATTTAACAACATATTTGATAAGAATCTTGATTCAGAGAGTGATATGAAATAATCTCTTATTTAGTTGTATTTGTTTGTACACATTTCATGTTAGGAAACAAAACAATTTATGGAACTAAATAAATTAGTGTTAAATTGTTAAAACACTATATTTGAAATAGTTATTAATAATATTCAGATAAAATACAGAGAAAATACATCATTAGAAGAAATAATACTCAATGCCTAATTGATAAGAATTGTTTATGGTTCCATCGCTTTAACTTATACAAATTATCCAATATGTCTCAGATATTTTTTAAATAATATGGTTAACTGGATAAAATTAAACTATGACTCACAAAATATATACATGCACTTACTACAAAATATATTTACAGTTATACTGTACATACATACAAGATGGTAAATTTACAAAAAAGATGGTACAAGGCGATCGATTTCAACCAATCACACCAGTCATCATATAATTAGGCCCAATCAGAGAAATGATTTCGCTGATGGGCCTGATAATGACTGGTGTGACTGGTTGAAATCGATTGTATTGTACCTTCTTTTTTGTATATTTATAGTCTTGTATGTAAATACAGTATAAATGTAAATATATTTAGTACCTAGTGTTGTGAGACGTAGTTTTATTTTATCTCGTTAATCGTAACAACGTGTATTATGCTACTCAAGAAACTGTTTATAATATGGTTATTAATTCAATTAACACATGATTTTAGTAATATTAAACTATTAAACACTAAAATACACATTACAAATTATTTTTTTTCAGTGAGCAGCTAGAAAAACCTTTATTTAGCAAAGAACAAAAGTGATTTTCAAACTGCTTTCACCATTAAGCACCAGATAGAATAGAGGAATATGTACACAGGCCAGGGGCAGATACAAACCATAATTTTAAGGAGTCATGAGTAAAAATGTAGCATTGACTATGCATTTTCTAAAGGGGTTTGTGAGTCAAGGGAAAATACTAGTCTGAGTCTGAATAGTTTTTTAAGCAGAATGTTAGATTCTATAAGAGGAAATTCCTTCAACAAAGGCTAACAAATCCTCCTTATGTCTCATTGAACAAACAATTTTCACCAACGCATTGACTAATGAAAAGTACAATACATTACCTTCCTAAACGTATATATGTTGAATTTTTAGCCTCAAAGTTTGTCCTTTTAGACTATTTCAACTTCAACCCAGCCTGTTATTGAGGCTTTTTAACACCATTTTTAAGTTAATAAACTACATTTTTACTTTCTCCCCTTATACATAGTATATTGAGAAAGTATTGTTTTCGTAAAAATTTTCGAATTTGAGTTGTTAGTGGAAATATTCGTTTTGGTGCTCCCTGAACCCAAAAAAGTGGTTTTTACGTGATGTCTGTGTGTGTGTGTGTGTGTGTGTGTGTGTGTGTGTGTGTGTGTGTGTGTGTGTGTGTGTGTGTGTGTACAGAGCTACAGCCTTAACCAATGGGCCGATTTTTATAAAATTTGGCATGTAGGTACTAATCCACGATATCTCCAGGTGTTTTTTTCATTTTTTTGAGTTTTTGATTTTTAAGGGTAATTATCCCCCCAAAACCGCCAAAAAACATGAAAAATCCAAATTTCTCAAAAACGGCTCTAACGATTTTCATTAAACTTTAGTCGTTTGTAGAACTTTAGTTTTCAACAAAATGGCACCACCCGCATTCCTGTAAAAATTCGGGTTCAGAAATTACAGGACTTAAAACACCCAAAATTCAGTTTTTTGGATTTTTCATAAAAAGACATAAATGTAAACAAATATTACTATTCACCATTAAAAAGAGCTCAAAAAACTAAATAATTTAGTATTTTGAATTACTATTCTACGATAGCTGGTTTCGGAGAAAATTTAAATTTTCATTTTGCGGTTAACGCAGTACGTTGTCCAATGTTATTCTTATGGGGAATACAAAAAATACTATTTCCCTCTTATTTACTGGTCAATTTCATTCAAACTTGATATGCTTGTCAAGTTAGCATTGACCAACAGAGGAAATTCGAAATATGTTGCCCTTAATAACCCTGGGGGGGGAATAGGGGGCATTTCTCCTCTTAAAACCACGAGTGTAGCAATGGATTCTGTAGTGCCTCCAAAGCAGGGATTTGGGTGGATGTTTTTTTAAACAACTTGTTTACAAGATTTTCTGTACATTCGACCGTGCTTTGTATTTTATATTTAGTAAATAAAAAGTAATTTATTCATTAAAGTTGGGCTAAAAGGGAGAAAGTATGTGTCAGTTTCCTGATACCGTTTATTATATAAAGAATGGTAATTTTATGTTTTGGGCCATGTAAATATAAAATTATTTAAGCAATCTTCATTTCACTTAACACATTATCATGCTTAGGTTTAAATTGTGTTTTAGCTAAAACATAGTACAGTTAAGAACAAACAAGTTCATGTACATAAGGTTTTTGTTTAACGTCCACGATGCCGTAAATGTGTAATATCTACTCATACTATAGCGTTTACTGGTTAACTACCAAGCGGCTATCAAGTTTTAATATATATTTGAGTGTGCACGCACATATTAATCTCCGAGAAAAACTGAATCCTACATTACAGTGGCCACCATTACAGTGGCCACCATTTCCCCTCAGTTTATAAACAAGCCAATATAAAAAATAAAAAACACACAATCCCAAAATCCATCCATTTCATTTTAAATAATTGTTGTTGAAAGCATTTAATAAGGATTTAGAGTCATTTCCTAACACCTGACTTGTAACTCTGTGAAATCTACTGACTCGATGTCCATTCAGTGTTCTTAAGAGAACTCTTTTAGCGAATTTCCCCTATAGGGAAGAAGCTATTACCGTAGGTCTCATGGTAAGACTTAAGCCCGAGACCATGATAACTTTTCATTTTGAGGTCCCCAGATGCCAAAAACACCATTCGTTCAAATTTTTATATATTTATATATATATATATATATATTTATTTATATATATATATATATATATGTGTCCGTAAGCACGATAACTCTCGTAAAAAAGGTCCGATCTTAATGAAATTTCGTACAAATGTGTAAAGTACCATTTATTTGAACGAGTTCGAAAACCAGATGAATCGCACCATCCGAAGGGGGGTTTTTGGGGGGTTTTGTACCCCAAAAATGTGTTTTTTGGGGTTTTCACATGAAATTTTAATTTAAATCAAATTTTAATTTACACCATTAAATTCAGCTTAAAAAAACAAACAATTTGGTATTTTGATCATTGCTCTACGTCAATTGGTTACCGAGATATTGAAAGTGCTAAACACAGTACGTTGTCTAATGTTATTCTTATGGAGAAAAAGAAAAATTGTATATCTCGCTTATTTATGAACGTAAACTGGCAAAATTTGGTATATGGCTTTATTTGGTTGTGGTCTATTGATATTTGCACAAAAATCCATTTTTTGCCCGATAGTTCCCATAGCAGCAAACCTGCATACTCAGCCCCATGTTATTCTTATGGAGAATAATTAACGTGTTATCTCCTTTAATTATGAACATAAATTAATAGAACTTGGTATGTGGCTTTACCTAGTTGAATTATAATGATATTTGTATAAAAGCCCATTTTTAGTGTTCCTTATTTCAGCAAACCTGCATACTCAGCCGCCATGTTATTCTTATGGAGAATAATTAAAATGTCACAAATCGTTTATTTATGAATGTATATTGATGAAACTTGGTATGTGGCTTTATGTGGTATTAAGATAAATTAATATGCATTGGAAATTCGCTGAGTATGCAGGTTTGCTGCTACGGGGGTATTTCACTCATGCATATCAAAAACCATCATAAGTCTTCCATAAATGATCAACTGATAAAATGTAATTATCTTTACAGTAAACGAAGGGTAAAATATGTAAAGGTCTGAGGATTTTTGGGGGGGGGTCATAACCCCAATGACCCCCCTCTGTATTCACGTCTCCTGGAGGATGGGATATATATAGAATCTTCAATCCCAAATTTAAATAAATGGGTGGATTTAAAAAATCTTTCAACCAATAGTGTTATTACTTTACTATTAATAATATTATATTAGTAAATTATTATTATTATTATTATTATTATTATTATTATTATTATTATTATTAGTAATTTCCCTGGTCATAAAACTCATATTAATTTTAAGGCCTACTAATAAGTTTCTCTTTACAATCTCTTTAGATGGGCCTAAGTAAGACCAAGAAAAATATATTTTGTAGACATCTTAGATTGTGCACACAATTTGTTTAGCTCACCACTTTGTTTTTAACATGAAAACGGATTTCATTTTTAATTTTGTTACATTTTAACGAATTTCCCCTTTAGGGAAGAAGCTATTACCGTAGGTGGCATGTAAGATCTAGGCCCGGGACCATGCTAACTTTTCGTTTTGAGGCCCCCAGATGCCAAAACACCATTCGTTCAAATTCATATATTTGTGGGTCCGTAGGCACGATAACTTTCGTAAAAATGGTCCGATCTTGATGAAATTTGGTATAAATGTGTATTGCAGCATCTATTTTCATGATTTCGAGAACCAGACCGGTCGCTCTATTTTAAGGGGGGCTTTGTACCCAAAAAATGTTTTTTTTTTAACTTTTTACATATATTTTTTTTTAAACCCAGATTTTGGTTTTCACTATTAAATTCAGCTTAAAAAACAAACAATTTGGTATTTTTATCATCGATCTACCTCAATTGGTTACCAAGATATTGAATGTGCTAAATACAGTTTGTTGTCCAATGTTATTCCTATGGAGAATAAGTAAAATTTTATATCTTGCTTATTAATGAACATATATTAATGAAACTTGGTATGTGGCTTTATGTGGTTTAGGATTACTGATATTTTCATACAAAACCCATTTTTTGTGGTCCCCATGGCAGCAAACCTGCGTATTCATCAGCTATAATCTAATTCTTATGGAGAATAAGAAGCATGTGATATCTTGGTTGTTTATGAATATAAATTGGTAAAACTTGGAATGTTGCTTCATGTAGAGTAAGTAGCACCAAAGTAGTCAAATGGAAGTTAATATAGTGTTGCCAAATCGCTCTTGTCTAATCAAACATATGGGAAAGTATAAAATTTGTTTAAATTAGCATGTGATTAATTCTAGCAGACTGAATCATGAATCATTGTTTGTGAAATTCGTATGGCAACAGTGTTGGATGAGAGGGGGTGAGGGGGGAATCATATGTGGAATCAACTATCGTTCCATTTTCATGCGGTCTACTCTATTGGGTATCCATTGGAATTTAAATAAAATCCCGATTTTTGTGTTCCTTGATGCAGTAAACCTTCATACTCCATCCTGATGTTTTTCTCATGCAGAATAAATAAAATGTCATATCTCGCTTATTTATGAATATGCTTTGATGAAAGTTGGAAAGTGGCTTCATGACTTACTGAAGGACCATTTGAAATCCGCTGAGTATGCAGGTTTGCTGCAACGGGGGTGTTTATTTTTCCATCTATGTAACCCAGCCCCATACTAAAAAGTAAAAAAAGGAAAATAACTCATGAGCAAAAGAAATAACTTCATTACAACTTCAGAATTTTTTTTTAACTTTTCTTTTACAACTTCTTAATGTCTTTATTTTATTATATCTTCTAAAATTATGAAATGTACAAAGTAAAGTACCTATATTACAATCTAAGGTCTTAAGAAGAAAATTATGAGTATCTTTTAAACCCCTTCTCTTGAAAACGTAAACAAATAGTATAAAGAGTTAAATACGAGTGTGCCAATAAATTAGGAAAGTTATAAGCAATAGAAACATGCAAGGCAGGTTAGCTGTTCTATATATTTTGTTCATTAGTAATACCAGGAGAATGGTCTGAGCATACCTGTTTGGGGGTACAATCCCCCCTTCAAAAAGTCTGCGTAAATATGAATGCAAACATTCAGAAACTAAATAAATAACCTAAACTTTAATAAACTAGACATATATTTAGATAGATATATAATCAAATTAATTGTCATAAAATAAGAGATTACAATAAGAATGTTACAGCTTATTTGAATTAAAAAAAAGTGGTTTTAAAGCTTAAATCATGGTGCAAATTCCAAAAATATAAGAACAAATTAGCGAATGAGCCAGTTAAATGGTAAGATGACCAGCCTTTATATTCTACAAACTTTGTTATATACTTATCGTTCTATTAATTAATTTTGAGTCAAGAATGTTACTTTACTAAATAAAGTAAAAAACAAAACTCATTCACAAAACTAACTTTGAGATTCCCTACAGTAATAAAAAACAACTAAAACAAGAAGCTACACTAAGTTAATTTAATAGGTCACAGCATTTAAGGAAACAATTTTAAAAGAAGTTATCCACTTCCTAGAACCATAACTGCACACTGAATGGAGCTTTAATCAATAGAGCATTTCATGTCCAAGGGATAATCTCATTGATAACCCAAGCTGTGTTTTTGCCCTGAAGATTTATAGTATCCGAAACTACAACGTGATAACCCACATAATGTTTCCCCAAATCCAAGATATGACCACCATTTTTTATATATGATGAAACCGTGTCCACAATTTATTATTAAAGACTCGTCCTGCAAAAATCTTCTTTTAATTTTTTTAAATATGTAAATCATTTTAAAGATTTTTAAATTATACCTGTCATAATTATCATAATTACTTTTATTATACAACAAAATTACAAGAGCTTTCATAACATGTGTCAATTTATAAACAAATTAAAATTAATTAAATGTAAGTCATAAAAAATATTTAAAATAAAATAAAATAAAAAAAGGTATTATCTAAAAGAAAAGAGAAAAACTAAAAAGTTTTCACCATAAAGTTTACCTTAAAGACTGACTTTTGATTCCCATGTTATATCATTCTGGACAGTAAACAACAGAAGTGTCTTATGTTTACCAAACATTTCTTTCCAAAAGTTTCATGCATGGTGGTAAAGTCCAACAAACAAAAGTAAAAATCTAAAAAACATTACTATATGATACTTCACAGTGACACATTGTCCTCAAATCTGATGGGGAACTGAGTTAAATTGTAAATGTTGTGATTGAATAACTGACTCAATAAAGTTACTCATTTAGTTACTGCATCAGAGGTCAATGTACAACTACATAACATCATCGCTACATGTTGCATTACCGGGTGTCCCACGAAGAGGTCGCTATTTTTGAATTAATATAGGTACCAGACATATCGAACACGCTACAAACTTGAAACTCTAGAATTATAATAAATACATATGTAAAAAAAAATAAAAAATAAAAAACGCAAGCGTATTGAGCAAGCGTTCATCAAAGTATGACTCTGGTTTACATGACAACTCTTGTCAACATTATACAAAGAAATACAACGACAACAAAAGTGAAAATAACAATTAGATATCTAAATGGTCTTGTGCGTAATATTTACAACAATCAAATTAACAAATATCAAATATACAATTCTTTTACATATTTTTTAAACCTAGAATAACTGACATTCGTTAAACTAAGTGGCAAAGCATTGTATGTTTGTGGTCCAAAGTATCTAAATACCCATTTCCCAGTTTCTAATTTTGTTTTTGGCAGGTGCAACAGGCAATCCTGTCGAGTACTGCGCACATTGATTTGATGTCTAAACACTAGCTTTTTTCTTAGATATTCAGGTTTCCCAGTCTGCAGAACTTTGTGGACTAACTTGACAGTTTGCAAATCAGAGAGGGTTATTATTGATAAAACCCTAGCACTTAACCTGAACTCACTGATATGGTAAAATTTTTTCAGGTTGTAAACGAACCTCAGAGCTCTGTTCTGCAATCGGGTGAGAACCATCTCATTTTCCCGTGTTAGACAAGAGGAAAAAACTGGGAGAGGATATTGAATGACAGGAAAGATTGTCGATCGTACGATTTCCAGTTAAGAGGACTCTGCTAAAATTGTGCTAAATCTGAGAAGAGTTTTCAATCTTACTATAACGGTTTTACATATGGAATTCACGTGGCCAGAAAAATCAAGATGGGAGTCAAGAGTGACACCAAGAACCTTAAGAGAGTTACTTGACCTCAGTGGTTTGCCGTCCAAAAGGATGCTCCCGTCAACACTCCTAGCTCCCAGTTGACTCCTCGAGGACAACGAGTCAACAAACAAGACCGAACATTTACTAGAATTTAGTTGAAGACCATGATCATCCGACCATCTCTTGACCTTCTCCAAATCAGAGTTGACACAGCGCATAGCCTC
Source organism: Allygus modestus (assembly GCA_963675035.1). Lineage (NCBI taxonomy): Eukaryota > Metazoa > Arthropoda > Insecta > Hemiptera > Cicadellidae > Allygus > Allygus modestus. The sequence continues at coordinate 81,291,876 of OY776114.1, read as the reverse complement.
TTCTGCTTCTGAAGGCTTAAAGGATATCAGCAGTTGTGAATCATCAGCGTAAGGTGCAGTGAACAGAAATTCAACTGATCCTTCAAATCTGCTGTGTATAGAAGAAAGAGAATAGGTCCAAGGCAAAAACCTTGAGGAAATACCCCCGAGTCCAGGGCCGTCGCGTGGGCGGGGCGACCGGGGCGATTGCCATGGGCGCCTCGGCAAGAGGGGCGCCGTGGCAGGCAAAAGTAAAAGGCAATAATTGGAAAAAATTAAGTTATTTGCAAAAAACATATTTTTTAAGTTAGGTCAAAGAGAAATTTGAACAATACGTTGCATGTATTTTTTGAACAAATAGATATCTGACACTAATAACTTTAAATGTGCTATTTATACTAAGTTATCCCAAAATAAGTATTTGCTATAAACTGAGCAGCTGGATTTTCTCGTATACTCAGGGCCGGATTTAGGACCACCAGCTTAATGTGGGCCCCTAGGTTCAACCAGTGGCACGGACCCTTGCTGCTGTCCAGCCAGGTTGGTGTTTTTTTCGTATGAGTGGTTTTTGTATGTGGTTTTGTGTGGTGCAAGCTCCCTCTGCGGTGTGGGCCCCTGGGCGCGCGCTCATGTAGCCTATGCTTAAAAATCCAGCCCTATGTATACTGTTATTATTAATAGCCTAATAATGAACTCTAATGTGTAGTGGGCACCAGCTCATTACTTTCTTATTATTATACACCAATATTACCAGTTGGTCTATGATATTACATAGTCTGAAAGCCCCTATCCATGCACACACTCTTTGCCGTGTTGCGCGGTTCTATTATTACACCCGATCTGAGGATGCTGACTCTTGGTAGAGACACTGACTTCACATCCTCAACCAACTTACCCCACGTACCCCTCCAACCACTCGCGTCCAATTGCCACTGTCAGTCTATCACATTGATGAGTTACGTGAATTATGCCAGTGTCCAAAATGGAAAAAAATGTTGTCGGGAGCTCAGCGGCGAAAAACAAATATGGAAAGTGAATTACCGTGTGAAGTGTTACTGCCCAAAGCAGGCTTGATTTAGGAGCTGTACACCCCTAGTTTCAACCTGTGGTGCGGGCCCTTACCGGTCAGGTTTAGCAAGCTGGTGACCTTTTTTTGCTAAGTTGAGTGCCAAAACGAACTTGCGAAACACAACTTTGCAAACGAACATCTAGACACGATGCGGCTTTGATCTTGTCTCTCCATCTCCAAGTCGCGTTGCTCGTTGCAAGGTCGGATTTAAGCATAGGCTACATAGGTGCTAACCTAGGGCCCGCACAACAGAAAGCCTTATACATAGGGCCGTACTTAGCTTTACTGATGTATTTATTTTAACTGTAGAGTTTCAAGTTTGTAGCGTGTTCGATATGTCTGGTATATTAATTCAAAAAAGCGACCTCTTCGTGGGACACCCGGTATATTGCTAATAATTTAGATGTGTACATTACTTGATGTTTCAATGGGCAATTCACAAACTCAACAATCGATAAATCAACATTTTAGGAAATTTAAGACCCTTTTTAAGTAGGTACTTGTATTTTGATGAATGTAAAATATATTTTCGCTTGAATAGGTAAAGTAAAATTACCTAAGAACCAAACTTGTTCTTGCGTTTATTACATTTCTATGATTTATTTATGTAGCATTTATTTAAAGTATAATTTTATTACATAAAAACCATATTTTTGTTAGTTCTTTTATGAAATTGGGATCCACTTGGAGGTTTTAAAAATCTGGATTTCATTCATTATTGGAAAATTAATTGCTAACAAACTTTAAACTATAGCGCTGAATCCCTTTTGGGATCATTTTACGAACAGAAGTATACAAAATGTATGTGGCAGATAATATTTGTCACTGGTAATTTCAACCACACCCTGCTTAGACGCTATTGGTCGACAATTTTGTAGGGTGAGACAAGCAGGGATTGCAGAAAATAGGTATGCCAACTGCAATAAAAGAGCAACAAAAATTACCTTTTTGAGGGAGGAATAATACACACATTTTAAACATCTGTGAGGGGAATATTAGCAGAACATTGATACTTCACTTCCAGTTGTAAAGCCAGGAGACCAAGCCTACTTCTCTGGGGGGAGACAGGAAGGGGAAATGCTCTAGTCTGGGAGTAATAGGTGGCCCTAACGTAACCTGCCATGCAGATTGTCAAGTCCATGTGACTTGGTGCCGATAATGTTAAATACCACAAACATTACCAGTTGCAAAGGTTACCTGCGAGAAGGCCTCCCAAACTCTCTTGTATGTTGCTCCTGACTCTTGCTTACACATTACTTACCTTAGTAATCACGTCTGTTGACCCATTCCGCTTTTCCCACTTCAGTTATAACTACTAATTGAATCCAGAATAAATTAAAGCCCTTGGCATAATGTTACACATAATGGCAGGTTTATGTAAACTTGTGAATGTCATACTGGGGCAGGGCCACCACATCTCTAGGTCGGGCTCAAGGCCAGTCTGACTGCGGGGCCCCTCTTCCCGTATTTGCAAGCCCTGGCCGGGCCCCCGTGGGGCCCGGGTCCATGGATGGTGGTCCCAGTAGCCCCCCATGTAGCGGCCCACTTTTGGGGGACCAGAATGTTAACTGACAATGTCTATGCTCTCTGCCAAAAATGTTGCCTTGGGGTCTTGAGTGAAATCTGTGAATGTCTTATTTAAAACCATGTGTTGTGATATTTGACACATTTATTAGGTGTTAGAAGTTAACACGTTCGTTGCGGACCACAGGCCGGCCTGGGGTTCGAGTCGCCGCCACGCGTGCCATGCGCCAGCCCGGGCTGTGTCAACACAAAAATTACCCGTTAGTGTGCTACCGCGTGGCGTGCGGTGTATACGATTTTTTGCCAGCACGTAGCTTTAGGATGCAAGCTTTATTTTGGTGTAGGTTGGTAGTAAATTTCCCCCAATAGAAATTTCCACCCTATAGGACTACGTCCAGTTGTGTTTAACACAGTACAGCACCGTACAGTGTTTTTGTCATTTGTCAGCTGGAAATTCAAAATGTGACCGCACCTATCGGAATAGTTGCCACGTCGTGGGTCCATGCCCAGGGCAGTGCCTAGAAATCTATGAACGTGTTAAACTAATTTTGGACATATATATTTATATATATAGAATATATAAAATAATTGTGGGTAAGAATCAGAAATTAACATTAATCAAACATTTACTTTTTATTTTATTTTAATTCATAAGTACAATAACATAGAAAACTACACTTTATACAAAATAAATTATTCCAGTAATAATATAAAAGCTGTGAACAAAGAGGACAAATAATGTCAATATTACTGTAATAGTTCCTAAATAACTATAAATATTACAATAATATTAAATGAGTAAAACAGTTAAGTTTTACTAACAACCAACAGGAAAATAATGTATACTGTAAAGAATGTATAATGTTATGCAGTTGACAAGGCAGATAATTTGTGTATATAACAGGTTTAAAAAATCCTTAATAATCACTTTTTAGACTAATATAAGAATTTTATTTAATACAATTCATCCCTAGGGAATCTGTCAGAATATGAAACATCCAAAAATAAATGTATGCTTTTATTATACTTTCTCGACTGAACCGATTTTGGAAAACAAAGTTTAAAAATCTTAAAGTTAAAGTATAATATTAAAGAGGAAATATTATCTACAATTGCACCTTTATACTTTTTTTAAATTGTTAATTTTAATTGAGTTGAATTTAAAAACCCTTGTACAACTCAATACAGAAACGGTATTTTGAAATTCTAAATACGAGCATGAGTAGAATCGCGGACCTCCGCAACACTCCTTTTCCCTATCAATGTATTATCACGCTGATGAGGCGCAGATTTCTCCATAGGGTAGACCAGAGCCTTAGTAACAATCTTCAATAGTTTTTATCAACTTCTACATTTTAGAAAGCTCACTCCCCCACCTTGTCAGTGCACATTTCCAATTTTATTTTATTTTCACTGTTTACTTTTCTTTTAAACAAAGACATAAGCAGTATTGTTTGTAAAATTATCGATCAAAGGTCAATAATTACATAAGGTTAAGGTATGATTACCGTACGTTTAACTATTTTTATTATTTATCCATACATCTTAAATGTTTTGTATGACAGCTTTAATGGTTCAGCTCAATTTAAATTGGATTTTATAATGCCTGGCAAGATGATTATTGTTGGCTTCTTGTAAGAATCTTTTATATTTAGGAAAATAAACTTTATGTTGCTTTTTATCTTGCTATTACAGGTCCTACCAACACTATACAATGTCAGTCTTTTGACTTGCCTTTTGTGGCATAAATTCTATACAAAATTATTTATAGGAAAATAAAATTTATCATATAGGTAACAGTAATAGAGCATTACAATTTGTAAGCTACATTTTCAAACAATTTATTTTTTCTTGGTTAATTCCGATCATTAAAAATATAAAATAAATAAAACTGTTAAAGATTATTCCAATATACTAACAATATCAATCAATAATAAGTTAATAAATATATATGCCTGATTTTTACAGCTTAAGCCTAAATTAAATAATAGAATAACACTTACAACTAATTAGACTTTATCTACCTCTATATTAAACCTGGTTGTGAGAAGACTAAAGTATAAATGTACAATATTCATAAGAAATAGAATTTACTTTGTTTATAAATTAATTGTCAAAACATGAATAACCATTATTATAATGCTACTAAAACTTAATTTGAAATTAAACTCAGAAGTAACTAGAAGTAATTCTTCATAACCTTATATCACTAATAGTTTTTCTGCTAAAATACTCAGATATCATAGAAGCTTAGACTATTAGCTTACTATGGTATTTGTTAGATTGATCAAATTTGGTATCACAGTCTATCATTGTCTACTTTTAGAAATACATTAATGTAAGCAAAGATCTAAAGGCATTTGCTGTGTTGCATAGCAAGTTCATCTAATGGTTATTGCAGATTTGAATATCTCTGCTGGCCACCGTTTACTACCATTTATCAACAATGACTTAAGACTACAGTAATTGTCCAGTGGTATTGTTATTATATTATGGAATTTATTGGGTGTTTTTGAACACATGCGGACATTAAAATTTCATCAAACTGATTTGGTCCCAGCAGAAAGCTGGTAATTTGTTTTGATTGGAAATAGACAAAATAGAATAACAGATATGTAAAACAACAAACTTTTACTGTTAATGCTTATGACAAATAAACCTGAATATTGAAATAGCATATTTCATAACAAGAGTGGAAAGTGGGATTTTGCATGTTCGAGACCATATGTTTGAAGTGTGAGTCTTGTAGAGCACTTCAAATGGTCGTTTTGCAGGTGATAAACACGTAGCGAAAACCGCTGATATCAAAGTAATGTATCGAAAATAATATTTGGACTATCAATATAATCCAGTATATATGATAGATTTGAATAATAATTAAGTCTTTACTCTGATGTTATGATTTATATTTGTGCTGTCCTCAAAACCCCCAATCTTTCTCTACCATTGACTTGAATAATTGAGAGGTTTGGTGAGTTGAATTTCTACTGTATTAGTACCATGTTTGTAGAAAAACTATACATATTACAAATCTTTTCAAAATGATAGAGTCTATCTCATTTTTATAATGAGGATAATTCAATATTTTATTGCAATTTATACTGACTAGAATATTAACAAAATTCAGTAAATGTATCATTAATTTGCAAAGATATATTTGTCATTGCTTATTTATTTTCATTAAAATATTTTAGCTTATACATTGTTGGTTACTTGTGATTTTTGAACATTAATTATTTTGTTTCTTCTAAGATTTCAATCATAAAACAAATCCAAAACATTTTTTCCAATTTGATTTAAAACAGTATTAATTTAGCATGTTACTTTAAAGAAATGCATTTTTTAATTTTCGATCATTTTGGCCTGCTGGATTTCATTCACACGTCATACATATACTTATAAGGCTATGTACCTTATTTGCCTTCAATCACTTAAACATCAAGTAAGTCAGTATATGTCCTGGATTATTACTCTATACATCAGGGCGACAATAACAATATGATTGGCGTTAAACAAATTGGGATATTTGACTTAAAACTAAATTTTTCAAAATTAGGTGATCGATAAGAGTCACCATATGTAACCATGTGTATATGTACAATGTAATATTGATTTTCCTAATTTTAAGCTTTGCTCTAAGCCAGTTTCTGCTGCCGCCATTTCCCACACAAATGATTTTATAAATCACGTTTTGAACCCTCTTAAATACATAACCTTCATTAGTTTATCACCACCAAGAAAATACCTGAAGATTTGAGCATAAAAATCTTCATTTTCTTCATAAAATGTTCCAAATTGACAGTTAAAACACTGTACTTCCATGGGAGATCTTCGATTACAAAGTAATTGGGATGGATGTTGCATTCAATACAACAGGAGCAGGGGAGTCTTTGCTGAGCTCTTTGACTATCTCAATCATGCTGCAGTAAGTTCCTATGACAAGACCTAGGATCCCGATGATTACCAGGAACACGTCCTTGAGGGCGAGAGTGAAGCCGAGGGTGTTGTTAGAGTGGGCAACGCACGCCTCTATAATGGCGGGGAAGGCGATCCCGAGGGCTGACAGACAGAGAGCTCCGAACAGCGAGATGAACAGGTCCAGCAGAGGAATGGCGGCTGCCAGCAGGACTGTGGGAAAACACGGAAAACATAAAAATCTTAAAACATCAACTATAGCCAAAGTGTTATAACAAGTAAGTGTGTTTGCTATTTAAGGTAGTAGTCCAAATGATCAATCAAAAACCTTAAAATAAGTAAGGGGCCATACACATATTACGTAACACACTTAATGGGGGGGAGGGGGTATGGCGTAGCGTTTCTATGCATTATGTGGGGGAGGGGGAGGTTTGGATCAACTACGTTACTCACACATCTTAACCCAAAAAGCTGGCGCAGTCCCGTATCTATTGATACTGTTATAAATTTTCCAAAATTAAATAATAATCAGATTGATATCTAAATCAAAGTTACAGTTGGTTTTATAAAAAATACTTCCGTCATTCTATTTTAATAATTGTTAAACTTAAAATAAATACATAACGTGTTTTGAGTAAGTTCTGTATTGCTTTTCACCTATGTTTTGTGTTGTTATAGAGAGTAAAATCATGACTTGATACAGCATTGCACAATGCCACCCACATCTTTGGTTTCTTAAGTTGTTTTGTATTTGTAGTAACCATAAATTAAATTTGTTACGTTTTAGTTGAGATAGTTTATTTTGTTTATAAATTAGTTTATCATTCTTGTCTGTGTGTATAAATTTTGCTTTGAAATAAGTTATTAAAAAATGTTGTTAAAAGAAAGTCATTTCAAAGTTTAACGATTCATTGAAATCCATATTCCAAATTGCTAACTAAACGGTGTTTAAAAGGTGTAAGCTGTTTTAAAGCCTACTGCGATTGAGTTACATTGGGGGTTGGGGGGGTATGGTCAAGAGTTAAGGTGCATTACATAGGGGAGAGAGGGGTATGAAATGACGAAAATTTGTGTTATGTAATTTGTGTATGGCCCCTAATCACTTTCACAAAACTTAAAATTTCTAAAAGCTACTTTTGGTTTTTCAATTTTTGTTTAAATCAGTAGAAAGATGGACTTACAAGTCAAAATAACAATGACGGTTCTCATGACGTACTCGATGAGCATTTTCTTGCTGCTATTCTCTAGCCTCGACTTGAGGTAAGTGTTCCACAGGATCTCAATAGGAACGTAGGCCTGCAGAGCGTACGAGATGAAGATGGCGATGGCGAATGCGATCTTCACTGCCTGGGCCAGGCTGTAACGTAGCAAGGCATTTCAGGATCAACATTGTTTAGATTTAAACATCACTTAACATACATTTTCCATTTACTAATATTCCTAAAAGACTTATTCTAGCTAACAATTCACTCAAGTCGTTTGCTATGATAAAATGCTCAAATCATCTAAATGCTGAAATATTTTAAGCAGATAAGTTAATTTACAAATTAGTACTTAAACTAATACAGGCTATCAAACCAATCCCGGTGCCAAGTGAAATTTGCTAGGTTTAGTGTTAAATAGATTTATTGAACTGGCCATGACTGAACTGCCCTTGTCTCTAATGAAACTTCTGCTGAAATCAGTAAAAACCTGGGGAAACCAGTAATTCTTCCAGTACAACCCTTGAGAGGGAGATTCATATCTTCAACCTGTACAAATTACACAGTGTTTTTTTGTTTTTTGTTTTATATATTTGTTGTTCTTTCACGTTTAGGTTGGCCTCCTTACTTGTAGAGAAAATCTTGGGTGAGTCATAAGTTTAGAGGTTCACTGTTAGAGAGCACCGCACTGAAAATTTATTAGCATTTGATAACCATGCAAAGGGTTAATGTAAACCCTAAATTATTTAACGTACATTTATACATTGTAAATATAAATCCGTAAAAATTCTCCAGTTAATATTTTATAATAAAAATATGTAAGCTTTTAGCAATTATTGTTTTTCAAGTAATCAATTTTTGTAGCCTAAATTAGAGATCTTTCATACCAACTCATTGAATTACTCAGAGGTGCCCACCCTCACCACCCTTCCCATCTAAAAAAAATATTTAATATAATTTTTTTATTAAAATGTCCCCCCCAGACAACCCAAAAGTGACACTTTTTTGCCCCCCTCCCTCCAAATTTCCATGATGCAACTTGCGTCATAACCCCCCAGGGTAGCCTGGAATCCCTAATTTGCATTCATTTTCTGTTTTATGACCATAAGTAATCTATTTGATAATCTTGTAATTTCTATGAACACAATAAATTAAGTCCATGGATAAAAGCAAACATTTATACATTTTCTTTGAATTTGTATTATTTTTTACTAAATTCGTTAATTTTACTATGTTTTAACTAAAAATCTGCAAAGGAGGTTCACATACATCTCGCCCTGTGGCAGGTTGAGCGTGACACTGCCTCGGGCGCCGCTTCCGTACTTGATGAAGCCAAAGAACCCGACGGCCACGTACATGACCGTGACGGCGGCCATGCCTTGGTTCAGTATGCCGCAGTAGCCTCCGAACGACTTGGGAGTTTTCATGTTGTTCTCCAACGCTATCACCTGAAATTAAATTATATGGTTTCAATAGGTAAAATGAAAAGGTTGCTAGCCCTAGAAAGAGAAGGTGATTATGACCATTAAAGTAATACAGTTTTTAACATATCCATTGTCTTCCTCTAAAGATCTCCTCAATGTTTGTTTTCAGTTTATACAGGGCAATTCACAAACATATGCAGAAACTTTGGGAGCTCATTCTACATGTAAAATTAAAGAAAAAATTTGCAATAAAAATAGGTCCGGGAATGCTTTGATAACGAAAGATTCCGCCCATAATTTAGTACCCTGGGTGAAAAGAAGACTTGCTGGAATTCTGAAAAGGTAAATTAAAGGGCAAAATCAGTAGTTTGTCATGGTTTTTGACCTGAAAAATCCAATGAGACATGTTGCAGAACTGCACATCCCTTAGTTTTTAAGACTAGCCCACGTGGAAACTAAAATAGAGGGATTGAGAAACTTTTTATGTTTGACCTACAATAACTTTGTTAAATTAGGTTAGACACACAATATTTTAAAACAAAACTTGTATCGTAATTACTGGCGACCAGGACTTTCTTCAATTAAAACAAAGAGACTCACCGCGTCTGCTGCAATCCACAAAATTGTCCACTAGGATACAAAAACACATGGAGTACAGTAGAAGGTCAGTCTCTTATGAAGGGCTCGAGTGTTTATACAGTTTGTATACAAATACTCTCTACTAATTTATAAACAAAATTATAACGATGATTAAATCTCTTAACTTTCCATTTTATGACTGGGCTGTGATAGTATAATTAATAGGCACTTAGCACACTTGTTGTCAACTGTTGCTTGAAACATCAAGATTATAATACAAATTAAGAATAGGCCTAACCAGACTGTTTAGTTTTAAGTTGCCTATTGGTAATGTGATATTTATCAGAATCTTGACGAAGTCTACTGCAGTAATGTATTGTTTAAAGACAGAGTAAATGACTATTCATTAATTGTTTAGTTTATACACCTTAAGCCAGATAACCATTACATCAATTTAGTTTCAGGCTGGCATTTTATGAAATTTTAGAGTAAAAATTAAAATCATTATTCATTACTATGAACCTGTAAATGTATGATGTTATGTTGTTTTATGGTACTTACAACACCCACAGCCTCCAAAGCAAACAACGTGGTTCCAATGTATAGCACAAAACTCTGTCCGGAACCGACAAGTCTTGCGCTACTGACAGGGGGAAGTTCGTCAAAAATGTAGTAGAGGATGATTCCGATGCCGATGAACGTGATGACATTGGCTAGCTGGGAGAACGGAGCCAGCAGCTTGAGGTTGCGGATGTAGCAGATCAGAATGAGAGGGATCAGCAGGATTAGCATGTGCGTCCTCACACCAATGGGCTCAAAGTACTGGTCTGCCACCTGCAGAAGTAATCAGAGATAGTGGCATGTGGAAAGTAAAATAATAAATACTGTACAAAAAATAGTCCTAAATGAATAAGGTATCTACCAAATGTTACGATATTGAGAAGTCATGGTAAAGATTAAATTCATGTCACTGAAATGGTAATGGAATTGAATGCCAAATATATGGGAATTTTAAAATTTGCTAAAATATATAATTTTATCAAAGATTTGTTTTGGTTGTGCTGTTTCCGAAGATTTTTGTTGTTCTCCTACTATTTATTGAGAACAAAAAGAGTAAGAACAGTTCATTGTTTATCTGGATTTAATAATAATAATAATAAATACTAATAGCTGAAAATAAGGACTCTTCTGCAACTCAAAAACATTAATTTTGGATAACATCAGTATAATATTTACAGTTGGTGAGTCTTGAATTTCGTTCAGTCCACTAGTAATAATGTGGGAAATTTAATTGTTGGTTAAAATATTGGAGGTACCATAGAAATTCTCAAACACATTTTATTTAATATTGCCATACTTACCTCTTTTATGTTTTCAGCTACAAACATGATATAAACACAGCAAATCCCAAGTTGGTATAGAATCAAGAAGAAGTCAACAATCGGCCTGAAATACATCAAACAAAAAATTAACTCACCAGAATTGAAATATGTATACTAAATACGTAAACTGACTGGGTGGCGTAGTGGTTAGTGTGCTCGTCTCATGTAAACTGGCGGGGGTGGCGTAGTGGTTAGTGTGCTCGCCTCATGTAAACTGATTGGCTAGCGTAGTGGTTAGTGTACTGGCCTCTTGAAAACTGACTGGGTGGTGTAGTGGTTAGTGTGCTCGTCTCATGTAAACTGGCAGGGTGGCGTAGTGGTTAGTGTGCTCGTCTCATGTAAACTGGCGGGGTGGCGTAGTGGTTAGTGTGCTCGTCTCATGTAAACTGGCAGGGTGGTGTAGTGGTTAGTGTGCTCGTCTCATGTAAACTGGCGGGGTGGCGTAGTGGTTAGTGTGCTCGTCTCATGTAAACTGGCGGGGTGGCGTAGTGGTTAGTGTGCTCGTATCATGTAAACTGGCAGGGTGGCGTAGTGGTTAGTGTGCTCGTCTCATGTAAACTGCTGGGCTGGAGTAGTGGTTAGTGCCCTCGCCTAATGGAAACAGACTGGCTAGCGTAGTGATTAGTGTGCTCGCCTCATATAAAATGACTGGGTGACATAGTGGTTAGTGAGCTCGCCTCATGTAAACTGGTGGGGTGGTGTAGTGTTTAGTGTGCTCGCCTCATGTAAACTGGTGGGGTGGCGTGGTGGTTAGTGTACTTGGCTCATATAAACTGACTGGGTGGCATAGTGGTTAGTGAGCTCGCCTCATGTAAACTGGCGGGGTGGTATAGTGGTTAGTGTGCTCGCCTCATGTAAACTGGTGGGGTGGAGTAGTGGTTAGTGTGCTCGCCTCATGTAAACTGGTGGGGTGGAGTAGTGGTTAGTGTGCTCGCCTCATGTAAACTCGCAGGGTGGCGTAGTGGTTAATGGTACTCGCCTCATATAAACTGACTGGATAGCGTAGTGGTTATTGCCTTCGCCTCATGTAAACTGGCAGGGTGGCGTAGTGTTTAGTGTGCTCGCCTCATGTAAACCGGTGGGGTGGAGTAGTGGTTAGTGTGCTCGCCTCATGTAAACTGATTGGCTAGCGTAGTGGTTAGTGTACTGGCCTCATGTAAACTGGTGGGGTGGAGTAGTGGTTAGTGTGCTCGCCTCATGTAAACTGGTGGGGTGAAGTAGTGTTTAGTGTGCTCGCTTCATGTAAACTGGTGGGGTGGCATAGTGGTTAGTGTGCTCGCCTCATGTAAACTGGCAGGGTGTCGTAGTGGTTAATGGTACTCGCCTCATTTAAACTGACTGGGTAGCGTAGCGGTTATTGCCTTCGCCTCATCTAAACTGGCAGGGTGGAGTAGTGTTTAGTGTGCTCGCCTCATGTAAACTGGTGGGGTGGCGTAGTGGTTAGTGTGCTCGCCTCATGTAAACTGGCAGGGTGGCGTAGTGGTTATTGCCTTTGCCTCATCTAAACTGGCAGGGTGGAGTAGTGTTTAGTGTGCTCGCCTCATGTAAACTGGTGGGGTGGAGTAGTGTTTAGTGTGCTCGCTTCATGTAAACTGGTGGGGTGGCGTAGTGGTTAGTGTGCTTGCCTCATGTAAACTGGCAGGGTGGCGTAGTGGTTAATGGTAATTGCCTCATATAAACTGACTGGGTAGCGTAGCGGTTATTGCCTTTGCCTCATCTAAACTGGCAGGGTGGAGTAGTGTTTAGTGTGCTCGCCTCATGTAAACTGGTGGGGTGGCGTAGTGGTTAGTGTGCTCGCCTCATGTAAACTAGTGGGGTGGCGTAGTGGTTAGTGTGCTCGCCTCATGTAAACTGGCAGGGTGGCGTAGTGGTTAATGGTACTCGCCTCATATAAACTGACTGGGTGGCGTAGTGTTTAGTGTGCTCGCCTCATGTAAACTAGTGGGGTGAAGTAGTGGTTAGTGTTCTCCCCTCATGTAAACTGACTGGCTGACGTAGTGATTATTGTGCTCGCCTCATATAAAATGACTGGGTGGCGAAGTGGTTAATGAGCTCGCCTCATGTAAACTGGCGGGGTGCTGTAGTGATTAGTGTGCTCGCCTCATATAAAATGACTGGGTGGCGAAGTGGTTAGTCAGCTCGCCTCATGTAAACTGGCAGGGTGGTGTAGTGTTTAGTGGGCTCGCCTCATGTAAAATGGTGGGGTGGCGTGGTGGTTAGTGTACTTGGCTCATGTAAATTGGCGGGGTGGCGTAGTGGTTAGTGTACTCCCCTCATGTAAACTGACTAGGAGGCGTAGTGGTTAGTGTGCTCGCATCGTGTAAACTGACTGGGTGGCGTAGTGGTTAGTGTACTCGCCTCATGTAAACTAACTGGGTGGCGTAGTGGTTAGTGTCCTTGCCTCATGTAAACTGACGTAGCTTAGTGGTTAGTGTGCTCGCCTCATATAAACTGGCTGGGTGGCTTAGTGGTTAGTGTGCTCGCCTCATGGAAACTGACTGGCTGGGGTAATGAGCTCGACTCATGTAAACTGACTGGGTGGCATAGTGGTTAGTGTACTCGGCTCATGTAAATTGGCGGGGTGGCGTAGTGTTTAGTGTGCTCGCCTCATGTAAACTGGTGGGGTGGAGTACTGGTTAGTGTACTTGGCTCATGTAAATTGGCGGGGTTGCGTAGTGGTTAGTGAAATCGCCTCTTGTATACTGGCGGAGTGGCTTAGTGGGGTTAGTGTGTTCGCCTCGTAATTCGAGGTTTGCCATATCATAATTCAAATCTTATCATTCATTGTATGAAGGTTTGATGCTGGACCCGTTTTTTATGTATGGTCTTGTAATTAATTATGCTTTCTAAGGACATTTTGATCTTAGAGAGTAACAAGACTAGGGATTGGACCATTCTCTATTAAAAAATTTTTAAATGTCAATAGCTTAGAAAGAAACAACCCATATAACCTTGATCTTAATAAATTGTAATTGCTGCTAAAATGTTTAAATAAAACATTAATTGCTGCTTTAAATGTTTTGGGGCTTCAGTCCTAAAACATTTAGGATTAATACGATGGAGCTAATATTACTCGAGCAGCCACAATGTATTACAACAGAAGCCACATGGAACCTCCATGGTTTACCTCTATTCCATCGTAAAAGACCAAGTTGTTCAAGTCATCCCACCTCAAACAATTTTTTAAAATTATTAATTTATGATTTATTTAAAAGAACAAAATAGACAGCTAGTGATTCCAGTGAGCAGGATTTATATACAGCTAATCCCATTAAAAATGGGGAATATTGAATATTTTAATGAACGATTAATTACTACTTATGTGATATCAGTTCTGCTCATTGGAGTGACAATATATTTCTTTAAATTGACATAAATAATGACTTTAGATGATCCACTGTGGAGGGATGGTACACATTTGCTATCATTGTTCTTGTGGGAGAAGGAGGTAGAAGAGCAAACTTTTCATGACTGGAGCCCTTCTTACTCTATTACCTGAAAATATGTAAAATGCTAATCTTGACTAATTAAGTTAAATTACAACCTCTTGGAAGGGCAGGAGATTTGTGACCATTATGGTGATAAACTGCAACATTTTATAGCAAGTTAAATGATTATTTCAAATGATTATTGACAAGAGATTGATTAGGAGTAACCAATTTGTTTATTCCATGACCAAATAATATTCATTGTTTATTCATTTTCTCTTTTGGCATATTCCTCCAGCACTTCTTAAATACCCCCGTCGCAGCAAACCTGCGTACTCAGCGAATTTCCGATGCACATTTTTGTGTTAATACCACATAAAGCCGCTTACCAAGTTTCATAAAAATATATTCACAAATAAGCAATATTTTAATTATTCTACATAAGAATAACATTGGATATGAGTATATATGTAGGTTTGCTGACACAAGGGACACAAGCAATTGATTTTGATGCAAATATCAATAGAACTCAACTAAGTGAAGCCACATACCAAGTTTGATCAATATTCATTCATGAATAAGCGATATATCACATTTGAATAATTTTCCATTAGAATAACATGTAGTAAGCAGGTTGGCTAAAAAAGGAACGCAAAATATGGGTTTTCATTCTAATATAAACATAACTCAACTAGGTGAAGCCACATACCAAGTTTCGTCAATCTACATTCATAAATAAGCGATATATACCATATTTTAATTATTATCCATAAGAATAAAATGTGGGATGAGTACCCAGGTTTGCTGCAACAAGGGGCACAACAAATGGGGTTTTATGCAATCAGTTTTATGTATCAGTATAACTCAACAAGAGGTGAAACTACATACCAAATAAATGTTATTAATTTATGTTCATAATTAACGGAGACATAAGATTTGACTTATTCTCCATAAGAATAACATGGGTGCTGAGTACGCAGGTTTGCTGCTACAGGAAGTATCGGTAAAAATTGTTTTTTGTGCAAATAAGAATAGACCACAACCAGATGAAGCCACATACCAAGTTTCATTAATATTTGTTCATTAATAAGCGAGGTATAAAATTTTACTTGTACTCCATAAGATTAACATTGGACAACATACTTCGTTTAGCATTTTTAATATCTCAGTAACCAATTGAAGTAGAGCGATGATCAAAATACCAAATTGTTTGTATTTTTTAAGCTAAATTTAATGGTCTAAATAAAAGTTTGGGTTTAAAAATAATTACATGTAAAAAGTCAAAAAAAGTTTGGGGTACAAAACCCCCATACCCCCTAGAAAATAGAGCGACCTGTCTGGTTCTCGAACTCATGAATATAGATCTTGCCTTACACATTTATACCAAATTTCATCAAGATCGGACCATTTTTACGAAAGTTATCGTGCCTACGGACGGACACATATCACCAAAAGTCCCATCCCCGCCCCCCTATTATTTTTGTAACGACTGCATATACCAAGATTATCGTCCAGGGAAGTCTTAGTGACCCAAAAAGGAAACTTTTGATGAGTCCAAATTTTCAACCCCCTCTCCCAAAATAGAGTTGTGTATCATTTTAAAGGGCATACAAAAAGAAGAAGAATAGCACAAGTTAGGGGTTTCTAGCTTTGTTCTATCAAATACAGCGTTCAATTGAATTTTTGAATTTTAAAACGTCATTTTGCATTATTTTTGCATAGCAGTCATTTAAATTCACCAAAGATGTTTTGAAATAATAAGATTTTTTGATGGGAACGTTACCAAACCATTTATCTTTTAGCGAGTGAACAAGTTTGGTCCCATCCCCCAAAATAGGGGTTTTGGGACTAAGTCAAAAATATTAAATTGCAACCCTTACTGACATGAGTGATACTTCTTTTTAATGGTCTTCATAAAATAAGATAAATGGTGCAAACTAGAGGTCTCTAGATGATCCTTCCCTAAAACATGACAGCTTATTAAATGTCAAGTTTTACAATGATATTTAATAAGCTGTTATGATTTAGAGGATCATCGTAGAGACCACTAATTGGCATCATTCACCTTCTTTTATTAAGACCTTTAAAAAGAGGTATCACTCAGTAAGGGTTGCTATTTAACATTTTTGACTAAGCCTCAAAAACCCCTATTTTGGGGGTGGGCCAAACTTGACCACTCGTTAAAAGATAAATGGCTTGGTTACTTAAACGTTGCCATCGAAAAATCTTATTATTTGAAATGTTTTTGGTGAATGTAAATGACTGCTATGCAAAAATAAAGCAAAATGACGTTTTAAAATTCAAAAACTCAATTGAACGCTGTGTTTGATAGAACAAAGCTAGAAACCCCTAACTTGTGCCATTCTTCTTCTTTTTGTACGCCCTTTAAAATGATACGCAACTCAAGGGGGGTTACCATTTATGTTTTTTGACTTACCCCCCAAAACCCCTATTTTAGGGGAGGGGGTTGAAAATTTGGACTCATCAAAAGTTTTCTTTTTGGTTCACTAAGACATCCCCGGAAGATAATCTTGATATTTGCAGTCGTTAACAAAATAATAGGGCGGATGAGACTTTTGGGACACACGGTATATATATCTATATATGTATAATATTTATGAATTTGAACGAATGGTGTTTTTGGCATCTGGGGGCCTCAAAATGAAAAGTTATCATGGGCCTAGGTCTTACCATGCCGACTACGGTAATAGCTTCTTCCCTATTGGGGAAATTCGCTAAAAGTACTATACTTCTGTAAGACACCGATGCAAGACGAAAAGGGTGTATTTTATAGTGAATATGAATCTATAATTTACTATGGGTCGTTTTCGCCTGTATCTACATCTCTGCTGCATTTGAAAAAGTAACTACATATTTAAGTTTTTTAAATTAACATTAAAAACCAGCAGATATGTATTTACTAAGTGAGTCCAACATACAACCATACTTTGTTCAGGTTCATAATTTGGGAACCTAGAGGTTTACACAAGATTGCTTATTAAAAACCTATCAAGGGACACTCTGGTCTTAAATCTCATTTATGAAATAAAAATTATTCTGGTTGGACCTATCTACACAAAACATCTTCCCTTGAGAGGATTACACTTATTAGCAGATAACTCACGCAGATATGTTTGCGAAGGGCCGGAACATAGTGGGGCCGTGCTGCAGGGCCACCTTCATGGACTCCGGGTAGCTGAGGATCGGGACTCTCAGCCGCTTGCACATCTCGTATTGGCTGTTCACCTGGACACAGCAGACAACAGTGAAATGTCAACAAATATTGATAGTTGTTTCTGAATATTACAATAAATTGTAACAAGATTAAAGGTCTGGCAAAGGTTAGACTGTGAGGTTAAGAGGATTAACTATATACACACTACTCCAGGGAGAAGAATTAAAAACTTTATACAAATGTAATAGTAGCAAGTTTTGTACATTTGAACCTTAATATATTTTAATTTAGAAGACAAATTCATAATTATAACACGAGAAATATCAATCTTATAAACTTGCCACATCCAAAT
The DNA here is from genome assembly GCA_963675035.1 of Allygus modestus. Taxonomy (NCBI): domain Eukaryota; kingdom Metazoa; phylum Arthropoda; class Insecta; order Hemiptera; family Cicadellidae; genus Allygus; species Allygus modestus. Next base: position 81,273,847 of record OY776114.1, on the reverse strand, counting down.
TCAACAATCCGACAAAGATGTCCAGACCTTATCAAGAAATGTCCATACAAAATTGAAGACTTTTTAAATGAAAACAACAATGAAAATATAACATAAATTTAAAATCAAAATTTTGTACTGTAGTTTCAAGACTGGATGAAGGTTATTTGTAAGACTCAAGGATTCAATTAATCAAAATTCTATAAATTATTATAAGCTTTAAATACTCTGTTAATTGAATGTAGTTTTAACCATAAATTAATTATGGAAATTAAGATGTATACCAATAAAGAATATTAACGCTGACAGTTTGGCTGTTATTTCTTAAAATGTTATGCCCTTCGATGAATAATTCCCCAGATAATGAATCTGACCCACTCCAATTAAGTCAGTGATTATGTATTTCAAATACATAATCTGTCAAACTTAAATTTGATTTTGCTATTAGTACTCAACAATAATAAACCAACAACTCCTGCCAACTAAGCAGTATACAATAAATACTGTACTATGCTTTCCTATCCCACTTGTATCCCATGCGGGTGCTTTACAAAAACATTGATTGTTTTATTAAACCAATTTTACATCAATACCACCCATAATTGCAGTAATACATGAATACAACATATTACCAGTGGCGTAGGTACGGGGGGGATCAGGGGGATATATCCCCCCCCCCTTGTAACTTGGAAAAATTAAAATTTATATCCTCCTGAAACCAAGCTTATGCCTTTTGATAAAAAAGAAATGCTGTTACTGAAAAACAAAAACAAATGTGTGCAATATTTCCAAAATATCTTATTTATATATTACGGAAATTGTTCGCGTACAATAAATAGTAGCAGATGAACTGTACCGGCGCACGACACGGTATTTGCGCGCCACAAGTGGGACGTAAGCCACTGAAAAGTCTACCCTCACCCCCTAGAAGCAGTTCGTCAACTAGCACACCTGACCTTGACCTTGACGTCCAGGCGGTCTTAGTGATGTGCTTAACTTACGGTTGCCATGTAAGATTTGTAATTTAATTAACTGCAGGGAGCCATAAATATTCATACTGATTTCCAGCGTTCCTTAACCGTAAATAGGTATATGTAAAAGTCAACGATATTTCCCGACGAAATACAGCCAAAGAGTAACAAATAATAGAGGTTAGAGTGAACAAAGAAATAAGGGTTTAGCTTATTTGGCAATCGTTGCATGACGATGAAGTTACAAACGTCACTACATTTTCGTTCACAGATATAGGATTTCAGCACAAAATTTGCGTTATTCAACACATTTTTAGGAACAATTTCAAAAAGGGGAGATTTTTGATTTTTCAAGGAAACTCCCTGGAGCAATATTTTTATCTTAAAACTCCGGTAATCTCCGGGGAAATCCGGTGATTTGGGAACTCTAGCTTAACGATTAATTTCCAGTACTGATCACAACTGATGCAAGTACGTTTTTGTCCTGTTACAAATACTGATTACTTTGTATTAATGGTTTATGTCTTGGATATGTAGGCCTATCAATAATTATGAATCTAAAGGGACACGCCAATGATATGTCTTCAATTTTGTATACCGGTATCCGCGCTAGTCACGAACACAGTTTTTTGTTTGGTATTCCCTTATGAGATATCACCCCCCCCCCCTTTTCAAAGGTCTATCTACGCCACTGCATATTACATTAATTATTTTAAAACAACTGATTTTAACCATTTTATATTGCCTTTCTAAATGTTGGCCTCCTTTATTTCCAATACCTAAGTTTTCACTACTTTAACATTAACTTACCAGTACATGGAGGCAATAAGTGCAGAGGAATCCAATGATAAACGTTGCTACAGACCCAAGGGCCAGTCCTGCGTTCCCAAAGGCATTGGGCATAGCGAGGATCCCTGTCCCTAGGCAGCCCTTCAACAAGTGGATAAGGGTTTCTCTGTCTCTATAATGTTAAAACAAAGAATAAAATATTAAACACCTTTTAGAAGGCCAGAAAGAGAAGGGGAGAAGTAAGTAAAAATAAGTCCTATAACTTTTCGCACCTGTCCAAAATTGCCAGTTTTTGTAATGAAAATTTTTTTTCTGGGAATGGTATTTATGAAGGTTTTAAGCCTTATCTGAGCAACGTCTGTAATTCAAATTTATTCCCATGTTTTGAGATTTAAATTATGCAAGTTCCACTGTATTATGTATAGGGGGATAGGTAATGAACTCCAAATGTCTTCAGTTAAAATTCCGAAAAAAATCAACTTAACTAATAAAGGTTAAGTAAATCTTTAAGTAAACTATGATACTTACGTTGTTGGGTTTTCTTGCCCTCTGTGCTCGTGAGGGTCGTAGGCGACACCAGAGTCCTCGGCATAGTTAGACATCTGCATGGAGAATTGGGCTTTATCACTTGGACTCTTCCCTCCATTCGTCCTTTAAAGGTAGCAAGATATGTTATAATAAAACGTGTTACTAAACAAGTTAGTTACATATCAAAATTTATTTTATATCTTTAATACTGAATATTTCTGCGAATATTTATAACTTAAAATAATTTTAGTCTAATTTAAAAATTAAAATTTCAAGAGTTTAAAACAAAGCATCAAGACACAAGATATAGTATCATAATTCAGACACTTTTTTAAGGTGCAGTATACTATATATTTAATTATAATTACCTAAACATAAATTTTGGATAAAGTAACATGATGCAGTTCAAAATCTATAAAACTGGTTTAAATTGTGGACAAAACTTTTGAAGTATACATTTTGGATATAATTTCCAATTAAATTAATAAAACCAGAACGGGAAATTAGTGTAAACATGTACTTTGACAGTTGAACCTGAAACACGCCTAGTGAGTAATGCAATGTTATATTTTTGTGTTCACAGTTTACAAATAACAACTTTGATTATCTGTCATGATATGGGCGCAATGGCAGGAGCTACCAATCGGAGCACAGTTGTCTGGGATGTGTTGCAATATAATCACACAGCAATCAACATTAGGCTAATAATTGTAAGTCTTATTTGTTATCAGAATGGTTTAAATTATTTTTAGTTGTATGTATTTTATGGGTTATTTTGAATAATATCTTCTCTATTATGTAAACAATAATATTTGTATTGACAATCTAGTCAAAGCAATGCTACGCTGACAACTATAATTCATACACTTTCACCTACCCGATAAAAATTAAATACAAATCATAGTAAACCCAAAATCAATACCTGCAATGTTTGGAGATTAGATTTTATAACATTTATAGTATTAAAAGATAAACTGCTGAATTTAAATACCTAATAACGCAAGTAAGTAATTGCAAATTGCAGGGTTGGGATGAATTCAGACTATACTTCATGAACATTTAATGAGTACTGTACTATAAAAAATCAGGTTAAACAACACAATTTTTTACTCTTGAATAAACGTTGACGTTGAATACTTGAGTCAATTTACAATTAAATATTTAGCACATTTTATTACCTATTTCCAAAATTTAAATGCAAACAGAGTTCAAGTATATGTTATCAAAAACTGTCTTGACAGGACCGTCTGAATCATAATTGTCTCATAATCTGAACTGTAATTTAATTACCACACATAATGCACGATAGTTAAAATTTTCATACTTTTAGTAAACCTACGAATAAATAATTAGTAAACACACAAATTATAGTACCTCAAGAGATAAACTAAACGCAAACGTTGAAGCTTACTTTTGGTCGTGAGCCATGATTGTCTCTCTTGTTATCCACTTCTGCTATCTGTACAAGAAAACCATTCATATGAATTGGGACAATTTAATAAAATTCACAATTACAAGCACTAGTATATTAATATTTACAAATGTCAAACAGAGACCCTTTAAATAGTTGTATTAAAAATAATTTCAAAGGAACTGAGTTTGACTTATTTTATCATAAATAATATTAGTAGCCCTGACTAGGTAAAATAGTTACAGTATTGAAATGGCTAATTATTATGTATATTGGGTTGGTAAAGTAAAACTCACATTGTAATGTATCACTATGTGATTGTCCTCCAAAAGTCCCCAGATATTATTTGCTAAAAGGTTTAATAAATTCAATCGGTTTGTAAAATTGATTAAATAAAACAGGAAAATGTTTGAATTGCTTATGTATTACATAAACTAGGATATTATAATATAAATCTGTTGAAAGTAGACTGCCTGTTCCACTAGTCTACTGAATGGAGTATATTAATTTGGTCAGCAAATTTTCTAATCGGCTACTAATTTATTTCACTAATGGAAATGTTCAAACTTCAATCTATGATTTATATAATAAACGATCCTTTATCTCTATATTTTTTCGAAGATAAATTTCTGTTTACGTTGTACGCTTATTATTTGTTGTAATTTGTTACGACACTTAACACTAACAGTAACAATAGCTAATTAAATATTAAAACTAAATGGTATGTCACAACATTATCTTATTTATGGTTTTCTATATTAATAGCTTAAGTTGATAAAATTCACAAATACACAAGAAAATTATTGAGGGCCCATGATAGATTTACAGACAGATAAACATGGATTTTAATACTAAAATATGCGAAGAAGACACAACATACAACAGTGTGAGGTATATTTTATTTACACTATTTCCACATACTCAACGGCAATTAATAAAAAATTAATAACAAAACTCTACAAGGCAAATGGTAAGAATGCTTTCTGAAGTTTGTCACCTATAACTAATTGTATTTTACGAGAATTTCAAGTGTAGGCCTACTCTACTGTTTCTTTGTTGTAGACTAAAGATGTATAAAACGTCAGAAGTTATTTATATTTAGTCCATCAATTGCATATGCTAATGCCGATGTAGCTTAATTTGTTATATCCCTCGAAAAAAGAGTAAAAAAAGATATATAAGAATGATTTTAAGAATTAAGTGTTCACGAATTATTGCCGATTTTGGGTTATACTGGATAACTTTTTTTGTACACATTGAATATTTTATTTCGCACTGTATCTAGACAAAACTATATAAATGGTATAGGTTTAGACAAATGACCGGTAAACTTAGTTAAACAACCACTCGCACAGCCACAATTACCACTTGCTGACTGTTTTTTCCTAATTAAAATGTACGTTCTATTTTTAGCAAATTTCCCCTTTAGGGGAGAAGCTATTACCGTATGTGGCATGGTAACACTTAACCCGAGACCATAATAACTTTTCATTTTGAGGCCCCCAGATGCCAAAAACACCATTCGTTGAAATTTTGTATATATTTATATATATAAATATATATTTATATATTTATTTTTGTGTCCGTAAGCACGATAACTCTCGTAAAAAAGGTCCGAGCTTGATGAAATTTGGTACAGACGTGCAAAGTAGCATTTATTTGAACGAGTTCGAAAACCAGACAAATCGCACCATCTGAAGGGGGGGTTTTGTACCCCAAAAATGTATTTTTGGGTTTTCACATGTAATTGTTATGCCATTGAATTCAGCTTAAAAAAACAAACAATTTGGTATTTTTATCATTGCTCTATGTCTATTGGTTACTGAGATATTGCAAGTGCTTAACACAGTACGTTGGCTAATGCTATTCTTATGAAGAAAAATAAATGTTATATCTCGCTTATTTATGAATATAAACTGACTAAACTTGGTATATGGCTTCATCTGGTTTTGGTTTGTTTTTGTTTGCAGAAAAAACAAAATTCTCACTAATGGTTCCCGTAGCAGCACACCTAGGTACTCGGTTCGCTTGTTATTCTTATAGAGAATAATTAAAATGTTATAAATCGCTTATTTATAAATGTATATGAATGAAACTTGGTATGTGACTTTACTTAGATGAGTTCTATTGATATTTGCATAAAAACCCATTATTTTGTCTTCCTTGTTGCAGCAAACCTGAGTACTTATCCCTAATGTTATTCTTATGGAGAATAATTAAAATTGTATTTATCACTTATTTGTGTATATATTTTTATTAAACTTGGTATGCGGCTTTATGTGGTATTAAGATATTGGAAATCCCCCCGCAGGTTTGCTGTCAAGGGGGTATTTTATTCTTTATTTCTATCTTCAAAATACACTTATTTTAAGAAATAAATAATTGGCCCAAGCCTTGAGGCAGATAATATTCCAATTGTTAAATGTCAAAATGTGCCCAACAACTGTAACAAATGCTAAGTATTCTCTTAAAAATTCATTAAAACAAAATAAGAACCGGGAAGTACTATCTTTGTACAGACTTCTATCTTTGTTTTAGTCTAAAGCAGCCAAAGAATGATAATAAGCGCGAGAAGATGAGCTCGCAAAACATGGGATTACGGGAACGAATTTATGCTTGTTAAATCTTATAAACAATACGTGTATACTGATATGATTTTGGGACAGTCAAATTATATCGTAAAAGTAAAACAAATTGCAAGGGAATATTGTGTGTGCCTTAGATAGTTCACTGTTGGCTTGTCTTGCTGTAAACATTCACATCCAAACTCCAGTTGGGCTAGTAGAACAGAGCGTCCGTGGGCACGCGGGTTACTGAATACTTAGAATACTTAGAATTATACTTAGTTAAACATTGTTTACATCGTAACACGTCAAAGACGTCTGTTTTTTATACACAGAGAATAACCAAAAATATATTGTATCATGTAGTCTATTAACGGTTTTGGAATTTTTAAAAAGACACACAGTTTATTAGTAAAATTGAAATAATTAGATTTAATACTATAATCGATATGTTTACACCATATATATAAATTTAAAGTAGACATTTCACTATTTTAGTAATCTTCAATAACAAACATATCAATTTAAAATCATTATAAACTGTTATCGAAAAGAACAAAAACTAACATAGTTTGTATTTTATTTAGAATATAGTCTATTGGGTTAGATCCACAACATTGAGTAATGTTTTTTCTCTTATAAGCCGAATATTTGTCGAAGACTTTGACCTCTTTCTCAAATCAAAGCATTTTATGGAAAACTTAATACTGTTTAAACATATTTTATAAATAGTTTAATTTAAATTTGCCTCTTGTTTTGTAATATAAATTAACAAACCTTAACGACAGTCAAATATTATAGTTGTTTTATAAAACATAGCATCAATGGCCGTTGGATGTAAGAAAGGACATTAAACAGAAGACGTTGCAAAGCCTCATGAACTAACGATGGTTAAGTCTGAGATTTTCAAAATGTTCGTAATTTATGATGTGCAGAAATCCCAATAGCAATCAGCCAGATATTGATATTAATTTTAATCAGAACTCCACTTGTTTATATTTTATCATTTCTTCTTTAAAAAAATTTTAATTTTTTGATTGAATTTAACACATTCTATTATTTTAGCATGAGTCAGTTCATGGGAATATGAAGGGTTATACTTTTCAATAATGTTTATTTCATTCTTTTAATGGTCTATACTAAAGGACCATGCTAACGATGTAGGTATTAAGTTACAAATAATTATAAACGCATCCAACTGATTTGCATTATTAAAACGAAACAGAGAAATTGAAAGGAGGGTCTTCCGTAGCAACGAGGTAAAATCAATTTTTTACATACCAAGGTCGTCCGCTATTTGCTTCGAATGGAGAAAATCGATTTTCACAACGTCACCTTGTCCGCCACAGCCCGGCCTGAGGCTTTGGGCCGTTAGCCTACGGCCAGAGTAGCCACAAGGCTACAATATAAGTTGAATATCCGGTGTGTACAGATGACACAGTCCGTCCAGAACATGAGGTACATGACGTCAAACCAGCGGTCGATACGGGCACTGGAGAAATACTGTCGGGCCGTCACTCCTTTATCGCGCCCCTCGCCAGACTTGCGCCCTCCGATCTAGTTTCCCGCCCTCCCCCTTCCATCCGCCCCGTCCATTCATGGAACACTCCTCTGGATTACGATGACTTAAGCGCGATGTGTCCCACTTTCTTGTCAGTAGGGTATTGGAGGAGGGAAACGACCCATTTAGAGATATTAAACTGTGGATTTGGTTTTTTGCGTGAAAGAAATATGTAAAATAAGTTCTTAGTAAGATAAGTTCTTTTGTTATCCTAAATCATAACCAAAAATCCAACTACTTAAGGGAGGGAGGGGGTATGGCGTAGCGCTACGCTGCGTCATGTGGGGGAGGGGGGTTTGGATCAACGTTACGTAACTAACACATAATAACCCTAAGAGCTGTTGCACTCCAGTATCTAATAATACTGTTGTAAATCTGTCAAAATAAAAAAAAGTAATCAAACTTTATATATATATATATATATATATATATATATATATAAGTTAAGGTTACAGTTTGTCAAATAAAAAATTCTTCCGTTATACTATTTTAATAACAATTAAACTAAAAATAAATACATAACGTGTTTTGAGTAAGTTCTGTATTTCTTCACACCTATGTTAAGTGTTGTTTTAGAGTGTAAAATCATGACTTGATACAATGCCGCCCATATCTTTGGTTTTTAAGTTGTTTTGTATTTGTATTAGATATACTTTAATTTTGTTACATTTTAGCTGAGATAGTTTATTTTTTGTTTATATTATTAGTAACTGTCTTGTGTGTTTGTATACATTTTGCTTTGAAATAAGTTATTAAAAATGTTGTTAAAAGGAAGTCATTTAGAGTTTAATGATTCATTGAAATCGATTCTCAAAATTGCTGATAATACGATGTTTAAAAGGTTTAAGCTGTTTTAAAGCCTACTACGATTGAGTTACGTAACACATATGGGGGTGGGGGAGTCTGGTGAAGCGTTATGGTTGCGTTACATGGGGGAGGGGGGTCTGAAATTACGAAAAAATGCGTTACGTAATATGTGTATAGCCCCTAATAACTAATTGTGTGTTTTACACTTTAACCTAGTATTTTAGGTTCAAGTGGCTTTTTGTCCTTTTCCGTCGAAAAATGTCGAAGTTCATAGTGTAGATATCCTAATAGGGATGAGCCAAAAATTGATATTCCTTTAATCGAAACTAATATATATTTCATAATTTAATCTTAAAACATGAAAGCTTATGGGTTTGAATTTAATTCCTTATATTATTCGTGCAAGAATCGATTCATCACATAAGAATAGTAAAAGTAGGGTAGAGATCTGAAATAATTTAGACCTCGCTATCGATCGACCTGAAATGTCACCCTTACGTAAAAGACAGCTCTAAGATAAATGAAACGAGAACAATTTATTTCACAGGTAGTAAGAAGAAAAAATATGTATATCACATGGAAAAAATATGTATTGCCTCTTAAAGTTAATCATAAATCCTTGGTAAATTAAAAATATAGTGGGAATCTCTGCAAAATTACATAGAAATTGCAATGTATTACACCTTATGTTTAGCGTGTTTTGGAGTAAAACAGATCGTGAAGCTAAACTTAGCTCTGACTTTAATCAAGCTATTTCACCATCGCAGGATAAACACACCGGCCACTTGCTTAGTTAACTATGCAAATACTTTCGTACAGTTTGTAAACTGAATAAGCTTGTCTGGTTATTAAGCTATGAATAGTAGTTTATAATTTGTAGAAAATCTCAATGATCGGAACCGATGATTAAACTGTCAAATTTAATGTGAGACGATTGTGTCACATGTGAAACATATAAAGAGACTAAAGAATATACATATTATTCTGATGATTGTTGATAGTTAATCCAATCGCAGAGGCCAAAATTAAGGTTTGTAATTAAAGTGTGCGTCTTTGGTCTTCTTAACTATTTTTTAAATATTTTCTAAAAGAAAGTGTTGGACTTTGGACGGCTAAGACCTTGTGTAGAAGTGATTCGTTGGTTTATCACTATTTAATTATTCAATGTATTTATTCAGTTGAATAATACAAATCTTTCATTTTTCAATCATCTAGCCAAAATCTCTAAAAAATCTGCCGTATGATGTACGCATCTTTACTCGAGACAAACAACACGTATTAACCATCGCTTATGTTAAAAATGCTAATATGCTAATGTGAACTACCACTTCAATACTTAGCAATAAATACTGCAGCCTTAGAGGAACGAAATATTTTATAAAAATAAGTAGATTGCTAAGTTGTAAGGACAGGAGAGGCGCTGGCATGTCATACGACACTAGGACACGCAATATACTGTGAGGGCCGGTTGCGTGAGGTGCGTGCGTTTTGATTGGCTTCTGGCGTGACATCAGGGCTGCCATTGGTGCGATTGACTGTAAAATCAGCTGGTGGCTTATTGTTGCGTCCACTCTCACTTAGTAACCCTATATTGTTAGTTTATCTCACATGTTTTTGTTTGATTGGATAATTGAAAACAAAAAAAGTTTAAAATGTTCGAATAGCTACTTGGGACAAATTGCCTTGATTTACAATTAGACTGAGAACCATTCGAATTCTGTAAGTAAAAATAAACGGTTTTTAGGTTTTAAAATACAAATTTTGGGTCATACTCGATTCACTTAGGTTACATACTAAGGTTCCATTATTTGGAACAATAATAAAATATATTTACCAACCTAAAGGTAGAATTTTAAATTGTTGTAGTTTAATAAATACCCTTGATACTTAAACTGTATTTATATTTAAGATATAGTAAAACAATTTGTATTTTATTTCTTAATCTGGGACAATCACTGTAACATTGGCGTAATAGACACGCGGGACACGAGGATCTTTAGAACAAGCATTCCAAACAAAACGGAGTTCCCTTATTTTCACGTATCAAACTATCCAGCGACTTATCGCACCACGCCTACCACCTCGTTATCTTGGTCTGATAACAAGCATTGCCCTTGATCTCGAGTTAGGCGGCGTTATCACTGATTCCCAGCATCCTGTCGCTATTTGGGGCCCAAGGACAACTCCCAGCCTACGATAAGTGTTCATTCACTGGTCAAACGACCCTGTAGTAATCCCTTGACTGCTGTGTCACATATCGTAGTTGATAAGGCTCCGCTCCACCCCTGCCCAGGGTGACCAGACGTCTGGTTTTGGACTATAAGAAATATGGAAATTGTCCTGCTTTTACTAGGAAATGTATTTTTAAAGTGGAATTAATAACATTTATTACAGAAAATGTGATAAACAACATGCCTTAAATGTGTTTATTCAACACTTTAATAACATGAAAGTATATGTCAAAAATGGTTGATAAGTTCATAAGCTTGATTTGTAAATCATTAACAAATTTAAAATCTATTTAGGAATTAATTATATTGTTATATTTTTACCAATTTACTGTGTCGCAAAGTTGGTACACGATTTGTTATCTTTTATAAAGCACTAATTTCGTCCATGGTATGAGTATAAAACCTTTAATTACACGTTTAAATAGATTTGGTCTTCTGTTATTGACAAATATATATTTTTGGAATGTTTTTTGAAAGCACTGTTCTCCTTCAGATAATATATATATATCTGGGCCACCCAGCTTATGCTGCGGCGACCGGGTACTTTACAGCGCCCACATAAACCTTGCAATTAAAGCCAAGGTCGTAAGAAAGAGAATAAATACACCCTTTCAACAGCTGTTCATTTCCAAATTGTTATGTGAGTTATATTTACAAACTCTTTTCAATTCATAAAAATTACCTTTTTTAAACCACACATATTGTTGATATAAATGAAAAAACTGTTTTTGTAGTGAATCATTTGCTTATTCCTAAAAATGCTGTTCTTTACACTATGATGTTTTTTGACTTGGAGTAGAAATGGGAAACCTTATATCTTAGAACATTTTATAAATTTTGATTAATGTAATGTTCACGACGAACAAATTTATATATTATATGTTTCAAGTCATATGTTTTTCTTTACTTTTTGAGAGATGTGCCAACTATTTGTGCTATACCAAACTGAAATCAGTTATTCAAGAGCGGGAAAATATGATTTTTTACACATGTACTGTTCGGAACTGTTATGGTACAACTGTGTAATACTGGGTTTATTACTTGTTAATGGACAAAACATATATTTAATATACCGTTAGTAATATGTTTCAAATATGAAAAATAATAATTTGTATATTTTCTGAACTAATAAAGAGTAATCGTAAAACGTTGCGTGTAAAAGCTTAACACCAAGGAGAAATACAATAGGGAACATAGGTTAATGTCCCTACCCTCCCACCCCCCTCACAGTCGTGGGCGCCTTTTGCTCCGCAGTTTAGGGTAATTTCAAAACACATCTTTTGCTCTAGGGGTAGAGCAGGTAGAAATCGGGGCCACTGGAAACAACTCTTTTGCTCCGCGAGGGGGAGAATAGCTGACAACTATTGTGTGTCCAATTGTGTTAGTGTACGTAAAAATCTGTCAAAGCCATTGCGAGTTCTTCACGCAGCACGCTGACGTGTGGGAGCGAATTTCCAAACTAAGAGTATTTTATATTGTTGATGTTTAGATGCAACTGGTTCTTATTAACAGTGCATAATGGACAATTAACGTTTAGGAGTCAGATATTTTATGAATGTCCATAAATAAATAGTTCCAAACATTACCCCTAAAAAACATAAGGAAAAATTTACAATGTTAAATCCCCATCATATCTTCTATAATATCTCCTTAATATATCAGAAATATGCTAGAATACTGGCAGTGGTCTCAAAGGTTTTGTCTCCATAGGTTTTCAACGGTAATTGAGAGAATCTAGAGTATTATAAGATAGTTCGGATTGACTTTGCACCTCCAGTTAGACTGATTGTAAAATAATTTGGGGGAGAGAGAGTGATAGCTACTCTCCCCCTCGCGGAGCAAAAGAGGTGTTTCCATCGGTCCAGATTTCTACCCCTACCCCACCCCTGGACCGAAAGATGTGTTTGGAAATGATACGTGCAGCCCCTCACCGCCCCGCTTCATTGTGCCCTCTTGTCACTCGTTACACGCCACTTCAGAAGCTTTGATTCTTTCAATTCCTAAACCTCCATTGCATGGTTGCACCTGAGGTATTCCAGAGAGTGTACAAATCCCATCGTGTAACAAATGCAAGGAAGCTGCAATGCCAGAACAACCTGCAAAACATCATTTGAAATTGTTTTATTTGGTAATTTCCAATATTAAAAATGTAATATTTATATTTTGTCTTAGTTACCTTCATTTTGTGAATATTTTTATATTTATATATTATTACTGAGGTACCGACTAACAGTTTTGCATACTTTAGTGGTATTATGAGTGTGTTGTGAGTGTCGAAAAGACGTGTAGGTACGACGTGAAGATTAACTACTGACTAAACCCAGTTTAAATTAAGACAAACTGATAATTAAATGGGAATTTTTAAAGTTAAACCAGAGGTTTCTAGCCACATTACACTACTCCAGATTTAACTCATGTCCTGGCCATTAGCTAGATGCCTGTATGCGATAAGAATTTGTTAAAATAACCACAATGTTAAGTATGCAATACCTAATTCTACACAAATAAATCAAATTGACTTTGAAACCAACATTGTATTCCTTAGCTTAACATAAACCATACTGAACTGTAAATAAACAATGACATATGTCAGTCAACATAACATAAACATTATAACATATGATTCATTATAACACATGATTCATTATAACACATGATTCATTATGACACATGATTTAGTATATCTATCAATCCTCCCCCTCAAATTTGCAGGGTAACATTTGGTTGATATGCCTTCTCCATTTACAGCCGTTGTCCATTAGTAGCAAATACATAACATTTCCTTCTTTTGCTATCACTCTTCCAAAACTCCATTTGTTTCCTCTTGAATTATAACATAAGGCTTGAACCCTATCTCCAATATTGAATTCTTTTAGTTTCATCCTAAAATTCCTGTTTACTTCGAAGTTTTGAGGTGGATTGGTCTCTAGCATAAGATCTAGTCGTGTTCTAATATTTCGACCAAACATAAGGTAATTTGAATTTTGACCGGTAGAATTTTCAGCTTTCCTTAGTTGCATAAGAAACATTTGAAGTTTTATATTCATGTCCCCTTTCTCTTCTTTCATGGCAATCAAGCTCTTCTTAATGGTCTGCACAAATCTTTCAACTTGCCCGTTCGAGGATGGGTTGAATGGAGCACATGTCTTGTGAACAGTATTGTTGGTCTTGAGGAAGCTTTTGAAATTGTGTGATGTAAATTGAGGTGCATTGTCAGAGACAAGAACAGGTGGAATTCCAAAGGTCGAGAATAGACTTCTTAGCTTCTTTATGCATCACTCTGAAGTTGATGTCTTAGTTGGGATAACTTCAACCCATTTTGTAAACGCATCGACAACTATAAAGTAGTAGTTCTTTCCCATGCATGGCCCTGCAAAATCAATGTGGATTCTTTAATGGTTGTTCAGCAATTTCCCAAGGATGTAAAAACACTGGACATGGTTTATTTTGTTTCAGACAGCACTCTTTACATGTTTTTGTTAAGTTTTCAATGTCACAGTCTATACCCTTCCAATAACAGTAACTTCTCGCTAAACCTTTCATCTTGACTATTCCCAAGTGACCAATGTGAAGTTCTTTTAGGATCCTTCCTTGCAAACTAGCAGGAATCACTATTCTGCTTCCCTTAAACAGGCAATCATCTTGCAGTGTAAATTCATAATCATGAAAACCAAGTTTTTCGATGCTTTTTCCCTCTTTAAGTAACTGAATAAGTTTTCTGATCGAGTCGTCTTTAAGAGATTTCTTTGCAATATATTCTTTGGTGATTGGCAATGTTTCCAACTGGTGTAACTGATAGACTTATCATCTGGTGTAACTAGGGAAATATCATCGAGAAGGTTTTCAGGAGCATTTTAAACCGGAAATCGAGAAAGAAAGTCTGCATTAGAATGTTCGTGTGTCCGTCGGAATTCAAAAGTATAGTTAAAGCCTGAAAGAAAATGTGCGTAGTTAAAGATTCTTGTTGCAGCCATCGTTGGTAAGGTTCTATGAGGATCAAATATGGAGACTAGAGGTTTGTGGTCCGTAACCAATATACACTTACGACCATAACAATAAGGGAAAAATCTTTTTAGGCCCCAGTATATAGCAGCTGCCTCTTTGTCAATCTGACTGTATCTTTTTTCGCTGTTTGTCAGTGTTCGAGATGCGAAAGCAATGGGTTTTTCAGAGCCGTCATTCATTCTATGGGATAGGACCGCTCCCAGGCCTACTGGAGAAGCATCTGTGGCAAGAACTAAGGGTAATGTGGGGCCAGAATGAGCTAAGGTTCTTTCATTTGCAATCTCTTCTTTAAATTTCTGAAAACTTTTTTCACATGCTAATGCCCAATTGAACCCCTTGTTTTTTTGTAGCAAACTGTTCAAAGGATAAACAATATCAGAGAAGTTGGAAATAAATTTACTGTAGTATGTGACAAGTCCTAAAAAAGACCTTAACTCATTGACATTTGAAGGTCGTTTTGCGTTTGTTATAGCTTCAACCTTTTCAGTGCTTTTATGTAAGCCATTTCCATCAATTATATGGCCCAAGTAGTTGATGCTCTTTTCAAAGAATTTACATTTTTCTCTATTAAGTCGGAGGTTTTTGTTTCGCAACACCTCAAGCACTGTCCTTAGTCGGGCCAAAGTTTCATCAAATGTAGTTCCTTGCACTAGTATGTCATCAAAGAAACACTGTACGCCCTCTATCCCTTGCAATGTTGAATCCATAAAACGCTGCCACATAGATGGAGCAACCTTAACTCCAAACATCAGCCGGTTTACCTTGTAAAGTCCCTTGTGCGTGCTTAAAGTTTGCATTTCAGCGCTTTCATCATCCATGTAAATAAGCATTACCTATATCGAGTGTGCAAAAATATTGTCCCCCGCACATGTTTGAGAAAATGTCTTCTATTCTTGGTATAGGATAATTGACCTCCTTAATAACTTTGTTGAGACTTGTAGTCCGCACACAAGCGCACGTTTCCATTCGGCTTTATCACTGGAACCACCGGGGTTCCCCATGCTGAGTTTTCAACTTTTGTTATGATCTGTTCATTTTCCAAGCGTTCTAATTCCTTTTCAACCTTAGCTTTTATTGTATACGGGACTTGCCGTGGTCTTATGTAAATAGGAACAGTATCCTCATGAACCTGAAATTTGGCCTTGTAATCAGGAATCGCTCCAATTTCGGGCCTGAAAATGTCTTCAAACTCATTCAGTAGTGATGTCAGTTGAGACCCTTTTGTTTCTTCAACTACCCGCATGTCAGCCCAATCTATTTTCACTTCCCTCATCCATTCACGACCAAAAATTGTGTCAACATCTTGATCAATTACGTACAACTTTCCAATGAATAACTGACCCTTGTAATTGCAGTTTACAAAAGCTACACCATGCGGTTTTATTATTTCACCTGTGTACTTACGTAGCTCAACTGCAGTTGGTAACAACTTATTGTTTGGAAACAAATTTGAGAATTCGTTCAGGGAGATAGAGCTTAATGACGCCCCCGTACCCAGCTCAAATATGATATCTCTTCCTTCTACCGAAACTTTAACATTGAATTTATCATTTCTCCTTGATTTTGACAGTAAATGTATTTCATGTAATTTGTTTCCATCTTTCTCAATGAACTCTTCCTCTCGTAGTTAACCGATCTTTTTAACAGGTTCCGACTCATGCAAACACGAGCAATGTGACCAATTTTATTACAAGAACGACAGGTTTCTTTTTTAAACTTGCAGAAGTTAGCCCGATGCGATTCATCGCCACGACGGAAACATTTCCCTCTTAACATTTCAAAGTTCAAAGTGTCATTATTTGTAGTAGTAAGAGTTTTTCTTTGTGATTGTTGACCTAGTCTCCTGAACTGACCCTGGTTAATATTTTGACCTAGATTTGTACGTGATATCATTGCACTTTCTATTTTAGACAACTCTATTGCTGTTGCTGTATCAACTATTTCTGCAAACGACCTCACGTCACGCTCTTGTAATAGTCTTGTTCTTATTTCTGGGTCGGATAGTCCTCTTATAAATTGTAATCGTAAGAATATGTCGCATACTGATTTCCCACATGAACAGTTAAAGTTACAATTGGAAGATAATTTCTTAAGGTTCTTTGGAAAAATCTGTAATAGATTCCCCATTATGTTGTTCTCTTAGTACAAACTTGTGCTGCATTGCTAAGGTACTAGCTTGAGGATCTAAGTACTGTTGTAATGTATGAACCAGCTGTTCATATGATGTATTAGTCGGATCTTCTGGGGCGCATATATCATAAAACTTTTCATGAATCAATGGGGTAAGCGCATGTAGGAAAGTTAAAGTTTTATGCTTTTGATCTGTAATGCCTCTAAGTGACATGAAAGTGTCTAAACGTTTTGTGAAATGTTGAAAACTTTCTCTCTCGTCATAAGGTATAAAGCTTAGATTTGAAGTCGTAACACTTGAACTTGAAGGCTGCTGAGACTGCTCATGGGAACGACCATTTGTATTATCATTGGCTAAAGGTGTACTTATCATATTCTGTATCTTTACTTTAGTTGCAATCAAATTATTATCCATTTCTTCTCTGTAATCAAGCTCAGCTTCTAAATTTTCTTCTTTTGTTAATAATTCAATGTGATCTTGTATGCTTTCAAACTTACTACCAAGTTCATTCACGTATTGTAGTCTAACTGTAGCCTCTGTTATGCCACAGTGTTCTCTAGGTAAATGTTTGTTTACATTTGTAAGCTGTGCTTTTATGGTTTTCCTGTGTTTCTTGTACTTTAGGAGTCTTTCCTCTTCATCTTCTATTCTGTTAATTGCTTCTATTATACTCGTCGCCATTTGTTAAGTATGCAATACCTAATTCTACACAAATAAATCAAATTGACTTTGAAACCAACATTGTATTCCTTAGCTTAACATAAACCATACTGAACTGTAAATAAACAATGACATATGACAGTCAACATAACATAAACATTATAACATATGATTCATTATAACACATGATTCATTATAACACATGATTCATTATGACACATGATTTAGTATATCTATCACACAACGTACACAACTCTGGAAATATAATTAACAGGCTGGTCATCCCTGCAGAAACTAAATTAAATAATGCAGAGTGTACTTTCGCGGATACAATAATTTGCTATCAAATGGGATCTCACGGAAGAAAGTCAACGCTACTCTTGTCGTAGTTTAGAATTTAAAACTATAACAATGTTTTTGCCTTACTTTTGTACTGTAATGAAGTGGATCTATTGACGCTAAATAAATGTTATAAAACACGAACGAGGCTTTCGTAAGATCATACATACCAACACCCATATGTTTTGATATGTTTTGTATATGAATGTTTTAGTTGATTTAATCTAATCAATTCAATTATATTCAGTTCATAAGTAAATAAGTTATGATAACTATCTAAAGCTTTATTACCACAAGTAAATTTAAGTGCTCAGTAAGCATTAAACTTTACCTACTTAAAGGAATCGCCTTCGCCGCACTGTCTCGTGAGCTGGGGTGGCCGAGTAGCTCACTTCGCGAGCGAGCTCAATGAGCTACTGAGCTGCTGAGCTCCACCAACCACGCCACGCTCAATTGGGGGAATTAGCCTTGCACAATGACCCGACCGCCAAGCTGTGCACAGATTCCTCAACTAGTACAAGCTTCACCCATTGTTTCACGCATGCCAGCTGTTGGTATGGGGCCATAACGATTTTAAGATCACCTGAAATTAGTACATCATGCAATTTGTTGTTTTAGCTATGTTGACAATTAATTGATTTGTGCTTAAACAGTTAGAAATCTTATTCTGAATCTTGTATTTATTATTTGTTGAAATAGTTTCAAATAGCTTTACACCTAGAAAGCTGTTTTAAAAATGATTTCGGATATATATTTTTAGGTAAAATATTATTGATTTTACCATGAGCGAACTGTTTTTATACAACTGTAAACATTTTGGGTTGTTCTTTAAAATACTTTTGGTATTTTCCGATTAATTTCAAGGTGTTATGATATACAAATTCTGTAAATGTATCTAAAACTACAGGTGTTTGTAATAAGCAATACGTTGGGTCAGTATTAGACTGCATAACCTTGTAATGAAGTAGAAAGAAAAAAGTTCTTTATTTTACCTCTAAAAATGAACACATGTTGCTTACAACTTCATTCTCTATTAAATAATACAACAGTCTCTTATATTTTACATTCTATGTCACAACAGCACATAAAGCCATAGTCACATCGACTGTCGGCTCGGTTGGCCTTCACACCTCACGAGGATAAAGGTTTTTTACAAGCAGAGAAGGAAATTATTTCCCTAACTATAGGGAAGAATTTTTTTTTCAATACAATACATCAAGGAACTTCTTAAAGAACATTAATGCAGTAATACAAAAGTAAATTTAAATAAACTATGATTTAATAATTTTAAAGCAATCCCAGATAAGTGAGAGTGCTAACAAATGCAAACCAAAATATTTAGATTTTTAGATTTCACTAGTCTATACCACAGTAAACCATCTTAGTCTCTCGAAAAATAAATCTTTTTGCAGAAAAATCACAATCTTGCGATGTTACTTGAATGAAGGTATCTTCTTTAAAATCTTATATATTTTACAAAACTGAGTTAGGCAATGACCGTTGAAGTTTTTAGTATTAATTAGTAACTAAACATTTAACATTTTTAGTTTACTCTGAAAAGCTTTTAGAGTTGATTCAACAGTTGACCCATAGATATATTCTTATTTAATCTTTGAGTAATTCCTAAACATCAGGTAACCAAACGCAGAGAAAGCCATATTTTCATAATTTAAACTTGTACAAAAAAGTAAATGCAATTCTCTATTTTGTCTCATTTACCCAATTCACCATATATTTTAAATTTCACATAATTACAATGGCTTGACTAAATGCAAGCAAGTCGTCGAGGCATGCGCTGCTATGCGGTCTATTCCTGATCGCCAAACAAAAGTCAAAGGTCCATTGATTTATTGGTTTTGGCGAGTGGGGAGTGAACGTCAAACAAGTGGTTTAACATCTGGTGTGTGCATAGCCAACAACACAGACGCTATTACACCTAGTGATGTTCGTTATACCAACACAACAAGGACTAAACCTGGAGTAGTGTTGCAATCCACAACAAACAGTTCCTAGATCTGTCGATTGCTGCGGTTGAATAGGCTTCTAGTCCATCTAGAATAGGTCGTACAAGCTGTAAACTGTGGTCTTATAAATTCACACTGCACCACCAATTGCTGCTGAATGCTCAAGGCACTGGAGACTCTTTAACTTAGTTTTGTATAATAACATTGACTATATAATAACTAAACAAATACTTAAACACCGACTCAAGTACAAATGTTTAATCCGACCCTTTTGGCGAGCCTACAGCTTTAACACACTTAGATTTTTCATAGATGAAACTTTTTCAATTATTTTATGCAGATCATCTTTATTTTAAGGTTATATTTGAGTTATAAAAATACTTAATAATAAAATAAATCCATAGTAACGCAAGTGTTAGCGTACACATGTTTAAACCATTGAGTAAAATCAAATATTTTTTTAATATTTGAAATTAAAATGTTTTTGTAGGTTATACGTTTGCGACTGTACGAAAGTACAAAACTCTGGAGTATATGAACACATAATTGCCTATTGATTTATAAAGATTATTTAAAGGCAAATAGCTACAAAATAGTTAATTTATTACACCATAAGTTATAATAATTTAATTTACAAATCTGTTTTGTTGATGAAAACGATTATTTAGAAATAAAACCCATAAATATATGAATTAGACAAAGTTATTACGTTTGAATTGGGTGTAACACAACCAGAAGTTTAGCATCACTAGATAGCAATAAAACTCCTAATTAAGTAAACCAATTAATAAATCAATGTGTTCTTGAAACCCCGACCTTTGTTCCATAACGAGGAACCGTTTCGACTTATTTTTATCAAGCGACTCAACACCAAGTATTGAACTTTAGTAAAGTAGTGATTATATCTGCTTCGTTTCAAAATAAATACTCGTCTTCCCAGTTGGCTAGGTTGTTTACTTATACCAAATTCAAAATTAATTCTAATTTTACATTATTATTTTAATTTTAAGTTACATTTTTGTTTTATATAGCTCTTAAATTCACTTTCGAAAACATGTTGTGAAAATAACTTGCTAGTGTTCAGTTCTTGTGCGGGGATAGTGCAGTCATAAAAAGGGAAATGTTTTGTAAATGTTTCAAACTGTTTACCATAGTAATCAATAAACGAACCAATTTTCACTAGAGTAACATCAAACTTTGAAGACCCATGGGGTGAAGCAATAAAGGAATTTTGAAACGAGAATAGTCCTTTACGAATAGAAACCCATATACATGCAAAGTTTCAATTACAAAAAAAAGGAGTTTTTGTGTCAAAATGGAACATTTATAATTTCAGACAGACACCAAATTCCGTTTGTAATAGTGGTGCATAAATGGACTACCACTATTGGATTGGTACTTCAATCCAGGTTAATTCAACTTTTTAAAACAAAGGTTTCAGTAAAACTCTCCCTTAAAATTTCGAAACCGAAGAAAACAAATTATGAATATAAGATCTGTGATGGTTGCACCACAAACCACACCAGTGGCCAACATGGGAGGTAAACCATAGCTGGTGCTTGTTAGGATGTCAGTTGTGGCACATTTGCCGCTCAATGTGGTTGTTACCCCTACTACGTCCGGGTGCGCGTGGAACTGGCACGTCGTTGTGTTTAATAAACACTGTCAGCACTCGAATTAAAATACCACTGTCACGATACCAAGCGAGTGTCACATACCAAGCGATAGCATTCCGCAATGATTTTCAGACTAGACATTTTAAGAAAAATTAAGATTAAAAGTTTTATTTAGTTTCTTGTGCATAATAATATGCAGTATTTTGGATTTAATTAAATAAATGTTACGTGATATTTACGTGAAGGTTGAATTTTTATAAATGTTCAGTAAGTTAATTGAAAATCATGTATTTTTATGATATTGTATGCGATAATAATATATTTCTACTTTAAAAATAGTTTATCTGATAATTTATCTTACAATGTATAAATATTCTCAGTCTTTTGGCAGACTTGAAGAAATATTTGTTCTATATAGTTACATAATGTTAGCATTATTAGTGAATTTCCTATGGAAAAGTGAACTATCAGCATGACCCGCACGGTGAAACTTAATCCCGGGACCACCATAGAAGTTCCTAACGTCACCCCCTGAACACGTTTTGGGCGGTCGTTCAAAATTATATATATATACATATGTGTATGCACTCTAGCGGTCGCATTTTTTGTTCGATTTACTTCAAATTTGGTAGGAATGTTCCTTTCTATAATCAGTCGGGCAAGTTCGCTGGGCAAAAACAATCGGAAAACTCTAACATCCTTTTTTGGGGATTATTCTTTCAAATTTCGGGTTTTTTGGCCCAAAAAGGGTCAGAAAAGCCCCAGATGTAAAATTAATGCTTGTACTAAGATGGGAATTTGTAAAGCGAAAGTTTTAAGCCCTCTCTCATCATTCTAGCATAAATATTTACCGAGTTATTAAAGAAAATGTATATCGGCTAAACACAGCACGTTGTCTTATGGGGTTTTTACATTAGACAAGCATGTTATTCATTTGTTGGTGTATTTGAATCATCCCCAGCAACCTCGCGCCTACTTTCAAGCCTGACTGGACCTTCTCCTAACCTTATAATACGCAAAATTGTATTCCTAACATTGCAGGTAAATTAAACCAGCAGCATCAGAACAGCCAAAAAATCAATGTTTTCAGATTTCAATAAAATTTGAATAAATGTATGTTTTTACACTGGTTTTGAGTTTTAAAAGTTTTGTATGTGGAAATTCACTTCTCTCACGTCAGCGTGCTGCGTGCGAACTCGTTTAGATAAAGGCGCTTATTTTTTATTTTTTTTTTATTTTTATCGGTGTTAATAGAGAAAAATAACTCAAGACAGAAGGGTTCTTGTCTCATAAAAGATAATCTCTAACAGACGGGACATCAGCTTCTGTCATGAAAGAGAGACCCACCAAAATACAGACTGGAGGAGTGCCCACAACTGTCATATCCAGCCGTCTTTGTTACAAGAATACCAGCATATCGAACATGTTGTTAGCATTATTTACAACAATGACGAATCATTAAGTCATAGGCACGGGTATTTTGCGCAGACGAAAACAGTACATAAATATGCTCAACTACCCGACATTCTTGAGTCAATAGTGCTTGGCACAACAAAACTGGCAAAGTAAATGTATTGCTTTTAATGGTCTTTGTTTACTTCAGTTTAGTAATGATATCGTTAAGACCTTATATTCATGTATTAAAATCAACTTCATAAACAAACATATACAGAAATGTAAGTTTTAAAAACGTTAAATTCAATATTCTGATTTAAAATATTCATTGAATACATATAAAGAACGCAAAAGCCTGAGTTTTGTAATAATTTTAAATTTTACTCAACTGACTAACTCCATTACACTAATATTGTATCTTCTAAAGCTCATCCCCTGAAGATGGTTGTTTTTTACAATCCGAAAAGAAATATTTAAAAGTCAAGAGTTTTTTATTGATACTAAACATGTACACGTAATGAATAGAAGCCACAGATTGCCGAACAAAAATATATATTGATCCAATTTGAAATCAATAATATAATTATTACTTTCTAAAGGCTTGCCTGTACAATTTAAGACCAGAGGCATTTTTAAAGTTGAACCATCTTTAAGTGCAGGATAGGTCAAGCGAGTGGCACCCGGCCTTGATATAGTAGTCGAGATAGTAGTATATAGTATGAGTTATTGCATGACGCACTCTGTGTAGGCAAGAGCCAATAGATCAATAGCACGTGTCTCCTCTGATGTATTCAACCTTCAACTAATTGTTTAATAGAAAGGGATCCACACAGATCAGTGCACTTTCTGCTTCAGCATCGCCTAGTTGAGTGTACAATTTAAACTCGCAGTTTTGACTTTTTTGGAGGAAAACGATGCAGCAAAATTGTCCTTCACTCACTCACAAGTGTTGTGTTCAACCAGATAAAATAATGAACAGGATGTCTTTCCATTATGCACCTAATGGACATACAGAGGGAACATTTCGTAAGAAAAGATACGCAAAAAAATGCTCCAACCTTAGGGTTTTGCGATATTGATTAAAATACAAATATGCACATGGAAGATAGCAAACTTCTAGAAACTATACGCATTTAATAGAATATGGATCAAAGGCTTCACTTAAAATATCCCATGTATTTGTTCGGTACAAATATTTTATCTGAGTTTGGCTAGTTGTAAAAAGACAGACAGACGTGGCTAGCTCGATCCCGGTCCCGGCCGACTCCAGTAAGATCATAAGCGGTCACCTCTGGCTTGCCCCCGGTACCTCGCTGTCTTTAGTTCACCGCACAGGTCAATAGCCTATGGTGACGAGCAGTTGAGGTTAAAAAAACCTTCAGTTACTTACTTTGTTTTAAAAGCTCTTACCTTTTACAGTAGTAACTTAATCAGCTTTACTAAAAACTTCTTATTTCTTTGGCAATTCTTTCGCGCATTATACTTGTGCTTATTTAATGTTTATAGGTGCAATAATTTGCTGTCTATAAACTCACCCACGCTGGAGTTAATGCTCAATGTGCTGTTAACTCGCTAATTATCTAGTAAGTTCACATACACACTAGCTTCGATACGAAAACGTGTGATGTTAGTGTGTGCTTCTGATTTATATCGATTTAAGCCCTTTAACTTAATGTGGAATAGATAAACAAATTATTTTTCACCACACTACGCTGAAATCACCTGTTTCAAAACGCCATTTTAATACCGAAAGTAGGGTTTTTCCGCCCAAGGGCCGAAAGTCAGCTGATCTATTAAGTCAGTGTTGCCAACATGTTTTCAAGCGTACACGACGTTACCTGGTTAATACGTGCATTCTATTTAGTGTTCTTTGGTTGAAACACTGGTAAAAACAACAACAAAATTCAAAACATTGTACTATCGATGTTTTGTTTATTTATTAACAGTTTTTTGTCCGAGATTCGTGTTTTATAACCGATCACATTTAACCCGTTAGTAATTACAATGACCAACATCCCTGAGGATTTATGTTTTCAAATAATCACAGCTGTACTTTCAATTTGTATGTAAATAGTTACAAAAAGTAAAATAGAATGATGATAATTCATAACCTCATAGTTTCGTTTATAGGATGTTAATTTTCAAATAAATATTCACATTTTTATTTTATAGTGTTTATTCCATAGTGTAGTATGGTGAAAAATAGCGTTCGCACCTCTGCCGAAAAGGTTTTGCATAGCCCTCGAACGTTTTTATGACCTCGACTTCGTCTCGGTCATAAAACACGATCTCGGGCCAGCAAAACCCCACTTTCGGCCCTTGGTGCGAAATATACTATTATAGTACTTGAATACCGGTACGAGTACGAATGTTTAATCCGACCCTTTTGGCAAGCCTTCAGCTTTAACACCCTTAGATTTTCGTATATAAAACGTGTTCCATTATTTTATGCTGATAATTTTATTTTAGCTATAAAGAATTCTTAATAAAGAACGAACTCCAAACGCAAGTATGCATTTAAACTTGTTAAAACAATTGGGTAAAATCAAAACAATATTTTATTTAAATATTTGAAATTAAAATGTTTTTGTAGGTTTCGTTTACGACTGAACGAAAGTACAAAACTCTGGAATACTCGAACACATCATTGCCTTTTATTATTGATTTATGACAATTATTTAAAGTCAAATAGCTACAAAATAGTTTGTTTCTCACCCCATAAATTACAATAATTTAATTCACCAATCAGTTTTTTTATGAACAAATTCAGAAATATAACCTATAAATATATGAATTAGACAAATATATTACGTTTACATTGAATGTAACACAACTAGAAAATTAAAATAACTAGATAGCAATAAAACTAATAATTAAGTAAACCAATTAAGAAATCAATGTGTTCTTGAAACCCTAACCTTTGTAACGAGGAACAGTATTTTTATCAAGCGACTCAACACCACAATACCAAATATTGAACTTTAGTAAGGCAGTGATAATATCTGATTCGTTGCAAAATAAATACTCGTCTTCCCAGTTGGCTAGATTGTTTACTTATACCAAATTTTAATTTTAATACATATTTTATAGTATGACTTTAATTTTAACTTATTTGTTCAGCTCTTATATTTACTTTCGAAAACTATTTTGTGAGAATAACTAGATGGTGTCCAGTTCTTGGGCGGGGATAATGCAGTCACAAATACCCCCGTAGCAGTAAACCTGCATACTCAGCGAATTTGCAATGCATATTAATTTATCTTAATACCACATAAAGCCACATACCAAGTTTCATCAATATACATTCATAAATAAACGATTTATGACATTTTAATTATTCTCCATAAGAATAACATGGCGGCTGAGTATGCAGGTTTGCTGAAATAAGGAAGACTAAAAATGGGGTTTTATACAAATATCAATATAACTCAACTAGGTAAAGCCACATACCAAGTTCTATTAATTAATGTTCATAAGGGAGATAACACGTTAATTATTCTCCATAAGAATAACATGGGGCTGAGTATGCAGGTTTGCTGCTACGGGAACTATCGGCCAAAAATGGGTTTTTGTTCAAATATTAATAGATCACAGTGAAATGAAGCAACATACCAAGTTTCGTCAGGATAAGTTGATAAATAAGCGAGATATACAATCTTTCTTATCCTCCATAAGAATAACATTGGACAACGTACTGTGTTTAGCACTTTCAATATCTCAGTAACCAATTACCGTAGAGCAATGATTAAAACATCAAATTGTGCGTCTTTTTAAGCTGATTCCAATGAAAAAAAATAAAATTTTACTTTTTCAAAAATTGTATGTAAAAAACTCAAAAAACCCATTTTTGGGGTACAAAACCCTCCCAAAATACCCTTTCGGATAGATCGATCCGTCTGGTTTTCGAACTTAAAGTCATAAATGCTGCTTTACACGTTTGTACCAAATTTCATAAAAATCGGAGCTGTTTACGAGAGTTATCGCACCAACGGACACACACACACACACACACACACACACACACACACACACACACACACATATATATATATATATATATATGGATATATATGTATATACAGTTTCGAACGAATGGTGTTTTTGGGGTCTGGGGACCTCAAAACGAAAAGTTATCATGGTCCCGGGCCTAGGTCTTACCATGCCGACTACGGTAATAGCTTCTTCCCTATAGGGGAAATTCGCTAAAAGGGAAAGGTTTTGTAAATGTTTCAAACTGTTTACCATAGTAATCAATAAACGAATCAATTTGCACTAGAGTAACATCAAACTTTGAAGACCCATGGGGTAAAGCATGGAGTAAAGGCATTTTGAAACGCGAATAGTCCTTTACGAATATAAAGCCCATATACCTACCTTCATGTAAAGTTTCAATTGCAAAGTAGGAGTTTTTGCGTAAAAATGGAATATCTATAATGTCAGACAGACACCAAATTCCGTTTGTAATAGTGAGTGCATAAATGAACTACCACTATTGGATTGGAACTTCAATCCAGGTTAATTCAACTTTTATAAAACAAAGTTTTCAGTCAAATTCTCCCTTAGAATGTTGAAACCGAAGAGAACAAATTATGAATATAAGATCTGTGATGGTTGCACCACAAACCAAACCAGTGGTCAAAATGGGAGGTAAACCATAGCTGGTGCTTGTTAGGATGTCAGTTGTGGCACATTTGCCGCTCAATGTGGTTGTTACCCCTACTACGTCCGGGTGCGCGTGGAACTTGGCACGTGGTTGTGTTTAATAAACACTGTCAACACTCGGATTAAAATACCACTGTCACGATACCAAGCGAGCGTCACGCATTATAGCATTCCGCGATGACTTTCTGACTAGGCATTTTAAGAAAAGTTAAGATCAAAGGTGTTATTTAGTCTTGTATAATGTTGTATTAACGATTCTAAATTCCTATTAATGATTGGTTCTCCTCGACTTAATAGTTTCTTGTACATAATAATATGCAGTATTTTGGATTTAATTAAACAAATGTTATATGATATTTATGTGAAGGATGAATTTATATAAATGTTCAGAAAGTTATTTCAAAATAATTTATTTTGTGTATATATGTCTACTCTAAAAATAGTTTGTCTGATAATTTATCCTACAATATATAAACTATTTTAAATATTTTGGCAAACTCGCAGTTTTGACTTTTTTGGGAGAAACGATGCAGCAAAATTGTCCCTCACTCACTCACAAGTGCTGTGTTGATCTAGCTAAAGTAAAGAACAGGCGGTATGTTTTTTGTTTTACCGAATTTCCCCTATAGGGGACAAGCTATTACCGTAGGTCTCATGGTAAGACTTAAGCCCGAGACCATGATAACTTTTTGTTTTGAGGTCCCCAGATGCCAAAAACACTATTCGTTCAAATGTATATATATGTATATATATATATATATATATATATATATATATATATATATATATATGTGTGTGTGTGTGTGTCCGTTAACACGATAACTTGAGTAAAAAACGTCCGATTTTGATGAAATTTGGCTCAAATGTGTAAAATGACATTCATGACTTTAAGTTGGAAAACCAGAAAAATCGGACCATGGGAAGGGGGGTTTTAAATTTTCCAAAAATCAGTTTTTTGCATTTTTCACCCTACAATTTTTAAAAAACTTAATTTTGGTTTTGACCATGTTATAGAGCTTAAAAAAACAAATAATTTAGTATCTTGAATTATTAACCTAGGTTAAGTGGTTGCGGAGAAAATCCAAAAAAACCTGCTCATAAAATCTCCCATGTTAATCTTATGGGAAAAAGGTTTTTGGCTTTTCCTCAGTTTATTTTAATGTAAACTTCCCATTTGCTTTTACCAATCTGTTCAGTGCCACAAAACAATCAATTTGGTGTTTAAATTGTGATTCTGCGCCCAACCGTTGCAGAGATATTCAAAGTGCTAAACACAGTACGTTGTCCAATGCTATCCTTATGGAGAATAAATAAAATTTGATATCTCGATTATTTATGAATGTATGTTGATGAAACTTGGTATGTGGCTTCACATAGTACTGGTATATTGATATTTGTACAAAAATTTGATTTTTTGTTGATTATTCCCGTAGCAGCAAACCTGCGTACTCAGCCCCATGTTATTCTTATGGAGAATAAGTAAAATGTAATGACTCCCTTAATTATGAACATAAATTAATAAAACTTAGTATGTAGCTTCACTTGGTTGAGTTATATTTGATAATTATATAAAAACCCATTTTTCTGTTCCTTGTTGCAGCAAACCTGCTTTCTCAGCCCCCATGTTAATCTTATGGAGAATAACTAGAATGTTATATAGCACTTATTTATGATTGAATATTGATGAAACTTAGTATGTGGCTTCGCCTAGTTAAATTTTATTTATATTTGCATAAAAACCAATTGTTTCTGTTCCTTGTTTCAGCAAACCTACGTACTCATTACCAATGTTATTCTTATAGAGAATAATTAAAATCGCTTATATGTGAATATATTTTTATAAAACTTGGTTTGCGGCTTTATGTGGTATTAAGACATATATTATGCATTGGAAATTCGCTGAGTACGCAGGTTTGCTGCGACGGGGGTATTTCCATTATGCGCATAATGGACATACACAGGCAACATTTCGTAAGAAAAGATACGTAAAAAAATGCTTCAACCTTAGGGTTTTCCGATATTGATTAAAATACAAATATGCACATGGAAGATAGCAAACTTCCAGAAACTATACGCATTTAATAGAATATGGATCAAAGCCTTCACTTAAAATATCCCATGTATTTGTTCGGTACAAAGATTTATCTGAGTTTGGCAAGTTGTAAACAGACAGACAGACGTGGCTGGTTCGATCCCGGTCCCGGCCGACTCCTGTAAGATCATAAGCGGTCACCTCTGGCTTGCCCCCGGTACCTCGCTGTCTTTAGTTCACCGCACAGGTCAATAGCCTATGGTGACGGGCAGTTGAAGTTAAAAAAACCTTCAGTTACTTACTTTGTGTTAAAAGCTCTTACCTTTTACAGTAGTAACTTAATCAGCTTTAATAAAAACTACTTATTTCTTTGGCAATGCTTTCGCGCATTATACTTGTGCTTATTTCATGTTTATATTTATTTATAGGTGTAATAATATGCTGTCTATAAACTCACGCAAGCTGGAGTTAATGTTCAATGTGCTGTTAACTCGCTACTTATCTAGTAAGTTCA
The DNA here is from genome assembly GCA_963675035.1 of Allygus modestus. Classification (NCBI taxonomy): domain Eukaryota; kingdom Metazoa; phylum Arthropoda; class Insecta; order Hemiptera; family Cicadellidae; genus Allygus; species Allygus modestus. The sequence goes on along the minus strand of OY776114.1, from coordinate 81,243,688 downwards.
CATACACACTAGCTTCGAACTATAAGCTATACGAACACGTGTGATGTTAGTGTACATATATATATATATATATATATATATATATATATATATATATATATATTTATATCGATTTAAGCACTTTAACTTAATGTGGAATAGGTAAACAAATCATTTTATGGTACAGTGCGTTGCACGAGTGAAAAACCAGGCCATCCATAAGACTAATGTTAATGGTAAAATGGTTAAGATTAAAAATGGTTCAACCTTAGGCTTCTCTGATATTTATTAAAATCCAAATATGCACATGGAAGATAGCAGACTTATAGAAACTATACGCATTTAATAGAAAATAGATCAAAGCCTTAACTTAAAATATTCCATGTATTTGTTCGGTACACAAATTTTATCTGAGAATGACTAGTTCTACACAGAGACAGACGTGGCTGGTTCGATCCCGGTACCGGCCGACTCTTGTAAGATCATGAGCGGTTACCTGTGACTTGCCCTTGTGATTAATGCTGTTAGGGGCCATGCATAAATTACGTCACGCTATATTCAGGCCCTTTTTGACCCCCTCCCTCCCTGTGTCACGCTCTGTCACGCTGCTCATTACCCCCTCCTCCCCCGTCACATCACACTTGTTAATTATTAAGTTTTGGATTTTGGAGTACGGTATTTCGTCACTGTAACTGACGCGTCACGCAGCCCTTAAGCCCACCCCCCTCCGCCGGGTCACGGTCTGTCACTATGTGCCGCACCCCCTCCCCCCCGGGAAGGTGTGACGTAATATATGCACGGCCCCTTACGGTACCTTGATGGCTTTAGTTCACCGCACAGGTCAATAGCCTATGGTGAAGGGAGTTGAGGTTAAAAAACCATCACTTACTTTGTTTTAAAATCTCTTACCTTTTACAGTAATAACTTAGTTAGCTTTAATAAAAACTACTATTTCTTTGGAAATGCTTTCGCGCATTATGCTTGTGCTTATTTTATGTTTATATTTATTTATAGCTGCAATAACTTACTGTCTACAAACTATACTTTTTGAACAACCTTTTATTAGCCCTGATGATGATCGGTGATCGGTTACTTGATGGGTCTTGAACATGACTTCAGTTTGAAGTATGTTTTAAAACTGTTTTGGTTGTGTTTTTCTTTCTCGTTTTATTCTTAAAAAATAAAATGTATAAATAATGGTTTGTAATATTTTGTGTAGTTGCTAATGAATGTATAATGTTCTATTAGCGAATTTCCCCTATAGGGAAGAAGCTATTACCGTAGGTCTCATGGTAAGATTTAAGCCCGAGACCATGATAACTTTTCATTTTGAGGTCCCCAGATGCCAAAAACACCATTCGTTCAAATTTGTATATATGTATATATATATATATATATATATATATATATTTGTATATGTATATATATATATATATATATATATATATGTGTCTGTAAGCACAATAACTCTCGTAAAAAAGGTCCGATCTTAATGAAATTTGGTACAAATGTGTAAAGTACTATTTATTTGAACGAGTTCGAAAACCAGATGAATCGCACCATCCAAAGGGGGGTTTTTGGGGGGTTTTGTAACCCAAAAATGTGTTTTTTGGGGTTTTCACATGTAATTTTAATTTAAATCCAATTTTAATTTATACCATTGAATTCAGCTTAAAAAAAAACAATTTGGTATTTTGATCATTGCTCTACGTCAATTGGTTACCGAGATATTGAAAGTGCTAAACACAGTACGTTGTCTAATGTTATTCTTATGGAGAAAAAGAAAAATTGTATATCTCGCTTATTTATGAACATAAACTGGCGAAATTTGGTATATGGCTTTATCTGGTTGTGGTTTATTGTTGTTTGCACAAAAAAACAATTTTTCACAAGAATTGATTACATATTACATCAGTAATATGTAAGTATTACTGTAGCCTAGGTAACCTAGGTACTTGGTCCCCATGTTATTCTTATGGAAAATACTTAAAATGTTATATATCGCTTATTTATGAATGTATATGGATGAAACTTGGTATGTGACTTTACTAAGATGATTTCTATTGATATTTGCATAAAAACCCATTATTTTGTGTGCCTTGTTTCAGCAAACCTGCGTACTCATCCCCAATGTTATTCTTATAGAGAATAATTAATATTTTAAATATCGCTTGTTTGTGAATACATTTCTTATGAATCCTGTTAAGTGGCTTAATGTGTTATGTTATTATTCATTGGAAATTCGCTGAGTATGCAGGTTTGCTGCGACGGGGGTATTTTTATGTATGTTGTTTTGTTTTTGTTTTTTACTGGGAAATTGTTAATGTTGTACATATGGCAAAATAAATGTGTATTTATTTATTATTATTATTATTTAAGTAAAAAATGTTTTAAATGCTGTAATATTACTTATTTCCTCTAACTTTGCATTCTATTTTATTTTTTATTTTTCAAGTAATAATGTTATGTCAAAGTTTGGATTATTCAATACATTAATTAGAACAAACAAATCAAATTTAAATTATGTACAACTTTGGGTTAGACATTATTTAGTAAAATTGTAATTTATTTAATTTATTTCCAAATTAAATAAGTTCTGAGATGGACATGTCGGCGAAACCTTGAACCTGCGGTCGATATTTGCCGCCCCTGCCTCTGTGCCTCGGCCGTGACCTAGCTGCAACGGCGCCCTCTCCGCTTATAGACAAATAACTTTCCCGTTTATCATGACTGTTATCGTGTTCAAACTTGACCCAATTCATGCCATGAAGTGATGTGTTCAATATGGATTCATACGGCAAAATATGTAATTGACTGTTTAACGGGTAAACTAAATATTTATACAGTATGTCCAGCTTCCACCATGACAAACTATACCAGGTTATTTCAAAACAAGCAAAAGATGCATTACAACATATGAGTATTATCTCAAACCGTTTTATGTCTGTTGGTCTGAATATGTTTGTTACAAAAAAATCAAAATCTCAGAGGTGGTTTAAGACACAATAATTCAACTTGATACATATGTTCAGCTAATTGAGGTCAGAATGCCATACAATTTTTATTTTCCTACAATTTCCTTTTTCAAAATGGCGGCAATTTAGCATTTGTAATGTTAAATATCCAAAATAATTGAGATATATTCAAAAACGTTATCTGGTACAATCATTCAGACCACCAAATCAAACGATGTGACATATATAAGATTGATTGATGGATAACGGAGAAAACTTAAAGTTAGTGATCTATAGTTAATTTATTATGCTTAATAGGGTCATCTCCCTACTTTTGAACACTAAATTTGTGTTTTCTCAGCTATCCATAAATTAATATTTAAATATAACACACCGTTTCTTTTAGCTTTAAATTAACTAAATAATTGGTTTCTTATTTTTGTTTATATCTTTCACTTTTTTTAGATATTTAACATTTTGGTAATTTTAACCTGCGATCATTTTGAAACAGGAAATTCTACGGAAAAAATGTGTACGGAATTCTTACCTCATAGATGAACATATGACCCAAGTTTCAATTATTTTATCTATAACCGTCTTTGATATAATGAGGTTTTTATAAAAGACACATTGTAGTATTACATTCGTTGCTTGTTTTGACCTCCCAAATAACCCGGTAAAGTTTGTCACGGTGCTGGAAGCTGGTCACCCAGTATATTGTGAATATTGTACGTGTGTTTGATGTAATTAATCGAATGCCCAACGGAGTTATGGTATAACTATGCTGATTTGTTTAAAATCATAAGTATTTTTAATCTTTATATGGATACTCATTCGAAAATATAGCTGTAGAAAGATAGGTTTTGGTAACTTAAAAACTAATATTGGAAATTAATCATGTGTAATAAATGTGAATTTAATAATTTGTTTATAGTAATATTTATGTTTTTACAATTTGTATCCTACATTCTTAGTAATGAATTAAAATGTAAAACACATTATTATTTATTCAACGGGTTATTTTAATCATTATTTTATTTCAGTATTGTTTTAAATATTATTGTAGTTTAAAATAAAAATCCTCAGTATCAGTGAGGTCTTATAAATCCTTTCTTATTAATAATGCAGTTCATGTACTTTTTTCAACTATGAGCAAATTGGTATTCCAATTACACAAATATGTACTTTGAAAATCGATTCCAAACCCCTTGAACCATCTTCACGTTCTTCTAACCTAATAAGTTCGTGTTAGCAGAGATGCTATCTTTATTAGTGGTAATATTACCCACTCACACCAACTGTGCTTGTAGTCTCACTTTTCTTCCTATCCTACCTTTAAGTGTCCATTTGCTTCGTGAATTCTAAATATAATAGTTTTTTGAACACCCTTCTATTCAAAAAACGTTATAGTAATCTGTCTTATTTTTGTCATAATAATACACATTCCCATCGTGTTTTGATTGGGTTTTGTTGTGATTTGGATCAATGATCATTACTGCGATTTCTTGGCAAACTCAGAACAATTTGGCAAACGAAGCTACCGCGTTCTTAGATGGCGCCATTATACCGCCCTCATTCAGCAAGAGGGTCATTCGTAAAAAAGAGTGTAATCAATCAGCTTATCACAACCCGTCGACTATTAAATGGCAAAACTAACTATATGAGTAGGGCCTAGTTGTATTTTTGTACGTACATATTTAGAAGGCCTGTTTACGAATATAAAGTTTGTTTCGGAAAATTTAGAATTCTTTGATATACCAAATATAGTTTTTAACGGTTACATCATAATACGATTTGAATTAGGATGTGTTTAGTTATATTTGTTTTAAGATTTATGAATTTTATGATTCTTTACCAATTTATGATAAGGGTGGAAGAAACAACATGGTAATTTCTCACTCTAAGATTATCGCATGCGAATCCTCGATCGATTCTACTCTTAAAATATAAATTATCCTACTAAGACTTCCTTAAGTACGACTCAACGTGATTCGTATTGTTATTATGTTATAATTTAAAACTTTCCTTAATAATAATTTTACTGAATTGTCAACATTTTACTTGCAATGAAAAATACATTATTTATTCTAAGTAACAGCTTCGTGTCATCAGTAAAACAAGACTAATGTTGATAAATTCCATACACATTTTTAAGAGGTGTTAAAGTGGTTGTTGGTCTAGTATTAGACGAGACGCCAGGTTAACATAAGTCACCAGACCGGGCCCGTCGCCAAGCTAAAGATACCTTGTTGAGCTTCGAACATCTTACTTTGAGACAATCAGTCAGAATCAGTAAATAGAGTAAATCATGTGCCATTGTATATTTACAGGTGAACTTGATAGTTGACCTAAGGCTTTTCTCCAGTAGTTTCATGTTTTTTTTATAGTTTTTTTTATTTATTTTTTAACAAGCTGGCGTAAGCTGGAAAGATGACAATAAAGGGTGAAATTTTTAACAACCATTTAGTCCGTGCCTTAAATATGTGTCTTGTTTTTTATGAATACATAACCTAAATACACATCATAATATTTAAGTGTAATAACTGATTTACAGTACAATTGTTTTTAACGCGAGTATTTTTACAATTCGCAACGCGTACAAATAAACACGAGACCAATTCTTAAAATTAAGGAGGGGATTTATGATTGTCAGCTAGCCTTAGATTGTCCAAGAAAGTAACAGTTACAACTTACACCACTATTAGTCTGGACAAAATCCTGTGACCTTACACCACTATTAGTCTGGACAAAATCCTGTGACCTTACACCACTATTAGTCTGGACAAAACCCTGTGACCTTACACCACTATTAGTCTGGACAAAATCCTGTGACCTTACACCACTATTAGTCTGGACAAAACCCTGTGACCTTACACCACTATTAGTCTGGACAAAATCCTGTGACCTTACACCACTATTAGTCTGGACAAAATCCTGTGACATTACACCACTATTAGTCTGGACAAAATCCTGTGACCTTACACCACTATTAGTCTGGACACAATCCTGTGACCATACACCACTATTAGTCTGGACAAAATCCTGTGGCCTTACACCACTATTAGTCTGGACAAAATCCTGTGACCTTACACCACTATTATTCTGGACAAAATCCTGTGACCTTACACCACTATTAGTCTGGACACAATCCTGTGACCTAACACCACTATTAGTCCGGACACAATCCTGTGACCTTACACCACTATTAGTCTGGACAAAATCCTGTGACCTTACACCACTATTAGTCTGGACAAAATCCTGTGACCTTACACCACTATTAGTCTGGACAAAATCCTGTGACCTTACACCACTATTAGTCTGGACAAAATCCTGTGACCATACACCACTATTAGTCTGGACACAATCCTGTGACCTTACACCACTATTAGTCTGGACAAAATCCTGTGACCTTACACCACTAATAGTCTGGACAAAATCCTGTGACCTCATACAACTTTCTCTTATTGATTTAGCTTGAACGTCATCATGTAAAAGCACAATAGAAACATCGAAATAAACAAAAAACTGTAAAATATACAAATAATTTATTAATGAAACTTTACAAATAGAGAAATGTAGAGTGCTTAAATGGCACATTTTTAATGAACAATGGCTCGGTTTTATGGTAAATTATTATTACTGTATTATATTATAAAGGGATAATTGTTTTTACTTAATTTTTAACAAAACTGAAAGTGGCTATAATTTATACTGCTTTACTAATTTTACAAAAAATTCAAATCAGTTCTCCATAGTTCAGAACTATATTTTATCAGTTAGAATACGCAAAATAAAATGTGATAAAACAAGGAAAGAACAATTAATAATAATAATGATAACAATATACGTACAGTTTTAGCAACAAACTGGAACTAGAGATACGCCAAACTAAAATCACTGTTACTCTTATAACCGTTATCTATTTTATACTAACTGGGTAACTTGAATTCCAAAATAATTTGCTAAACCATCAACTATGAACATTGATGCATTTACACTGTACCAGAATTTAAATTCAATATGGAATTTGAAACCTATTTTCATTGGTTATTATCATTGGAAGGCAAACAATGTAATCTAAAGTATTTCACGTCCCTTTTTAGCAACATGAATTGACTAATAAATTGGCAATTAGTTGCTCGAATCTTTCACAACACTGACGATATCAGCCGCAGCAACTTTGCCAGCGATTGGGACAGACTGCAAGCGGAAGCCGCGAGGAAAAGGCCAAAGTCAGCCTGAAATGCTGTACGGCTTGTTCAGTGTTGTACAACAATGTACGCAACTTGATTAAGTAGAAAATGGCCGTCAGTGTGTCTTCTTGCTGTTATACGAGCATTGTGCAAAAAGACAAGGAACACCTTGGCAGTAAGGATGCTTCAAATGAAATGAACTCATTCGCACCGTCACGCATAGCGTTGGTTAAGGCATTTAATTATATCTCATAAATAGTGATGTACATAAGCATAACACTAGGAACAATGCTGATATATTTATTACTAGATATATACTTTCCAAGACAAATCATTGTTTTCCTGTTACAGGTATGACATTTCTCAATATTCTGCCACTCCCTATCCATAACTTCCCTTCATCCAGACTTGAAATAGTTTTACAGAAATGCCTTCTTTCTCATCCTGTCTACAGTCAAGCTGAGTACATTGAAGCAGACACATTACCTTGCTTGGGTTTTTGGGAACTTAGATTGTAGGATAAGCGTGTGCGTATGCCTACACTACCAAGACGCGAGAGGTATTGAGCATAAATTATTCCTAAGCGTGGATTGTACACGGACTTATTATCTTATTCTCTTTTGCTATTTTATTTTTCTTTATTATTCTGCGCACAATATTCTGCACAAAGTTTGTGATTTGTTTGATTTTCTGAACATGTCTGATTTTTGTTGTTGAAATTGCCTTTTGATCAAGTTCTATTGAATGGCCGACCTGAAGGAGACTGCTAAATCAATGCATTAATTGAAATAGGGGGGAAGAGTAGGCTCGAGTACTTTTAATCTGAATTTACGTTTTTAAATTAAATTTACATGAACCACATTACTAAATAGTTTTACTAATTTATCACTGCTATAAACACAACTTGTTAAATTTGTAGTTATTTTAGTTCTTTTTAATCTGTAAAAATATTCCGGTATATTAACCCATTATGTAAACAGTTTTTTCATCGTAAATAAACCATACTACTTCTGATTACAAGATTTTCAGCCAACGCAATCTATGACCCCTTGGCCCTTTGGTCAGTTCTACGTCAATATTTTGTTCACAGATTTAAGCATTGCGTTAGCTGTCTACTTCAGGTGCATAGTCCTGTGTTTTTGTAATGTTGCACTTTTAATTATTGTTAACTTTAAAATTACGGAATGGTTTTACTTTTTCAAAAAAGTAACAATCCTGTCAACTTTTTCCATATCTGAGAGTGTTAATTTGAAGTTAGGTTAAACCGTATGACATTTAAAATCAGTACATAATTGTTATAAAATATTTTTGTGGAGTAAATTATTCGTACGGAAATGAAGGTTTGGATTATTAAGGTTACTTATGTGTTTGATCATTTTGTAATGCAAGTGATAAAGTGTGGGGTTGTCTTTTAGCGTAAAATTATACATAATATTGCTTAAAATTGTACTGTAGAGTGTTTTTTGTTCCACTTCATATTTAACTGGTTTTGTATGACACTGATATTTAAAATATCTACATAATAGCAATATATATTAAGTAAATTTTGTTGGCAATATGTACATTATATATTTTCTGAGAGGCTGCAAAATAAACTAAAAAGGGGTGGTGGAGAAAAGATCAAAGGGGAGTGACAGAAACTTTTGGGAAAGTACACATCTCTACTTGGTCTGTTTATCTTTATTATTTGGGCTGCGACGGTAATTAGAGTTGTTTAGTTGTTTTCTGGATAAGGCCCAACTTCAAACGCTGAATGTTCATTTGATTATTTATTTTTAACGGACATAGCTAAGATAACATCTGCCCCCATATTATACAAATAGTTTTGTATAACAAGAGGTTTGACACAGAATAAACACAATTTTAACCCAACATGAGAATATTTCGTTAAATAAAAAATCTTCTGAACAATTATTCCCTGCAAAAATAAATTTAGTTTTCAATCACTGCAAAAATGTAGGCTGATAATTTAGTCAACGTATTATTGTTTTATATTGGGGGTTACGGTGCCGGCGCGGCGGCAGGTTGTTGACTTGTCACATTGCCCGCGTTACAAGAGATTAGTGGATGCAATTGTCATATACTGGGACCCACTTCTTGTTCAAGCGAGCTTTTGACCTGCTAAACCACTTACCACAAGAAATTATTTTAACTTTGACTGTATTACGTATACTCGAACCCCATAAAACGGTTCGTTCCCTGGTTTTGGGATACCGTACTTAAGGTGGAGCCCATAAAAATAAATGTAATTACAGTAGTTCAAAATCTATACTTTACGGTTGATGGTTTACTTTACGGTTTAATTTCACAGTGGTATAAAGAAAATAGCTTTGACATGATTTATGCCTCATAAATACTAAAAGCTGTACACTAGTCAACTCGAATTAAAATAAGGACAAATAATAGACCTTACAAAATATTAGGTTGATTTAGTTGTTCTCCCAATGACCTCGAGTGTCGGTCATTACAGAACACTATTATTCGGTGTTTTGATTACATTGTTATAACACGAGTTTCCGTGATTCTGACAGAACCAAGCGTAATTATTACTCTTCCCGTGGTAGTAAACTGCTTCTTCTTACTGCTTATTAAATTGTAATACACAATTGTAGTTCACATGCGCTATGACAAAACAATAAAGTGTTTTTGTTTAACATGTTTATTGTTCACTGATACTTCATGAGTGCTTTACCTGCTGTTTTACAATAATCCTTGACGCAGAACATTTACAAAGGCTTCCGACAAGTAATGTTATGGACAAATTGTAAGTATTAAAACTTAAACTTAACTTATATAATGTTTAACCACAGAGTACACTAGTTGATCCTTAAAATATTCAGAGAATTAGTTACCTTGTTTGGGAGTAACTTTGGAGTGCATTTAATGCTGATAAAAATTCTATAAAATCATTCACTTATACAGGGTGATTGATATAAGTGTGTAGCTGTTTTCTTTAAAAGTATAAGAGAAATTAAAAAAATATTAAATTGCAACAACCCTGGATTTTTGGTTCTGGATAATTTTGTGATTTGATATTTTGATTTTATCTCCCATTTTTCCAATATGGCGGTCAACTTTAGTTTTCTTATGAAATGCCCATAATTTTATTATTAAATCAGGTATAAAATAAAATTTTAAAACGTTTTTATTCTCTGTGTTTTTTCACTGCACCTAACCGTTAAGGCGATTTTTATTGTTTTTAGCATTGAGTCTCTCTCCGTATGTGTAGCTCTGGAGGCTAAAGAACTAGGTTTAGGAAAGCAACACCAAGAATAAAAACGTTTTAAACTTAAATTTTCTACTCCATTAATTATTACAATTATAGGAATTTCATAAGACAAAAATTGAATTGGTGGCCTTATTGGAAAAATCACCTTAACGGTTAGGTGAAGTGAAAAAACTGAAAGAATAAAAAACGTTTTACAAATTTATTTGATACCTTATTCATTAATAAAACCATGGGAATTTCATAAGAAAAACTAAAGTTGGCCGCCATATTGGAAAAATGGCGGATAAAATCAAAATTTCAAAACCACAAAATTATACAGAATCAAAAATTCAGGGAAGTTTCAATTTAACTTTTTTTAATAGCTCTTATACTTTTAAAGGAAACAGCTGGCACACTTATATCAATCACTCTGTAAAACTGGGTGGGAGTTTTTAATAAATTTATCATGAGTGGAAAGCATTAAAAATGATTTCTGTTAAAGGCTTGTGTTAGGCTTGTGTTATCAATGTAAGTAAATCATCTCGTGCACTTCAGGTGATATCTTGCACTAGCTAGTAAAGTTTAATGATTTGTTAATTTGATTTATTATAACCTACTCTTACAATAACTAAACAATACTGAAGATATCTATTTTAAAATAATCTTATGTTAAGAGTTAAAATATTAATAGCTTGACAAGCATTTAAAAAAACCTTAAGTTAAAAAATAAAGTTTATCAAAAAAGGCAATAAAGTAATTTAACTTCCAAAAAACTTACAAATATATTTCTTGTACAGTGTTATTAATATCGATTAATATCCACCATTGCAATACTGTACCAACTTACAAGGTGTGCAAATAATCTGTTAAACAAAATGATAATTCCATTACTTATTCCGTTTTAATTTATTCAAAAAGCCTCTTCATTCCCATTCACCCCATTAACATATTGTTTTAACTGTCGATTCATCAACTTTGAATTGGTTTTGTCGTTATACCCATTAGGTGTTAAGAAATCCGGATTTAGGTACGCGTTTAAAACCAAGTTACGTGTGGAACTGCATAAGTGATTTTATGACGCAGCTGCTAAATATTTCGCTCGTTCTGCAAGTTGTGTTTTAATAATTCATAGGCAGTTTAAGAACTGTTGCGTAAGGTTTTGTTCCTGTAAATACTAGATTTTGTAAAAGATGTTGTGACCATGAAACTTGTTAACAGCTGTTCATAAATATGCATTAAAACAAAAAAAAAAGAGTCCTGTAAAAGTAAAAAGCAATATGGGAGGGATTATTGAGGTGTAATACTTCCCTTCTTAGGTTCATGAAATGCCTTTTACATTGCTGTCTCATACTTATTCCTCACTATTTATAACCCTACGTTGACATTTTTTATTTAACTTAACATTTTTATTTAATTTACGGCCTGAGGAGAGGGTTTACTAATCAACTAATACGTTTCCTTAAATGTTCTCACCGAGGCCTTTCATTCAAGTGAACGGTTCAAGGGTTTCCTCACAAGGTCCTGGTTCGGTTTGGTTTTAAATATTTGTCCATTCGTTATTAGCATCATAACATATTCAATTAATCGTTAATTAGTTCAATCAGTTCGTTAATATTCAATTATTTAAAGGTATCTTATGATTTATTAAACCTAATTCAATTGAAATTTAACTTAAATTAACGGTCATTACTTTTGAAATGGATATGTGTAGGCCTACACGAATCACAATTAGGTACTTAATGTACATATTTTTGGCTATAACATTATGGTTGTTCAACGTAGCAATATAAGTTGGTCACTAAATTTGGAAAATTGGTTTTTCTAATACTAAGTATTTACTCACCTTTGTCTGAGGTTGGTAAACAAGCGGACAAACGCGTGAGTGTGGGAAAGCAACGAGCAGGGAAGTTGGAGAGCGCAAACTGAGAGACAAAATCAAAAATAGATCTCCGAGTTGGTACATAGGGCATCGGCCATGCCCTCCCTGACTTTGCCCCTCCCCCTGCGTCGCGTCATGGTGTCATCATCAACATTACCGTCTTCATCATTATTTTAAATTTTGTAGAACCCACTCTTAATGACCCATGTAAAATGTTCTGTATATATCAATTTTATTCCATAATGATTCTTAAATAATTAAATTGTTTATAGAACGTTATTTGTTTGATAAAGACAGGAACCAGATGGTATTGTATCTTATTTTATAAGATTTTGTAAACATTGAAAATGATGTTCAACAATTGATTACCTCTTGCACACCTATGAAGAACCCACGCTTGATTTTCCTCCTTTGATTTATCTCAAAGACTAATTCGCTATTTTGTTTTGTTTAAGTTGATTTCATGTAAAAATAAGAGTTTTGATGTTAATTGTAATTCCCGTCTCATTATTTTCGTATTATTTCGCAAGTTCATCAATTAAGTAGTCCCGCAACAACATAAAATGTTATTGCTATCTTAAAACACGTATAAACCACAGAAGATTCCCTGAATAATGTAGAACGCACATCGTAATTAATTAATCTATTAGTCGTTCGGATGAAAAAAAAACTTACTACAAAGCCATATATAAAGAATAATTGGGATGAGTTTGCCATTAGCTCTTATGATGCCATGGGGAGGTATCATATAGATACGATATGATGTTTACCATGAATATGATTTGTTTTAATGTCTTTTAACGCCATACTCGCTATTCGTAACTTGAAGTTATATTAGATTGTTATGCTTAATTAAAATCAAACTTGTTTTTTACGTACTTTCGACCAAATGTTGAATAGAATTAACACCTTGTGACGAGTTTCATCATTTTGTGAGCATCAGATAAAAATGGCTGTTGGAGGGGGATTTTATGAGCCTAAACATTTACATTCAAAATCTAGCATTTTTAGAATTTTATTTTTTTAAGTTTAAGAGATATTAACAAAATTTGAATGAATAGCACACCATTAACCTATAATTTGATGAAACTTTATTACACCATTTTTTTCGCACGGTGATTTTCAATACCCCCGTCGCAGCAAACCTGCATACTCAGCGAATTTCCAATGAATAATATATGTGTTAATCTATAATCTATCTATAATATTATAAAGAAGAGGTGGTTTCTGTCTGTCTGTCTGTCTAATGTTCCGGGTGAACGCAAAAACTACTGAACCGACTGGGCTGAAACTTTACACATAGGTAGATCTTGAACCCATGCAACACATAGACCTATATATTTCCCCCCCACTTCGATTTTTTAATTTTATTTTATGTCCCCCCTCCATTTTATATTTTTGCCCCCCTCCCCGATTTTACATTTTTACTCCCCCCCCAATTTTTATTTTTGCCCCCTACCCCCGATTTTATATTTTGCTCCCCCCTGCCGATTATTTATTTATGCTCCCCCTCCCATCCTCCCCAATATGTTTTTTTTGTACTTTTAATTTCTAAACGCGAATCCAAAGTGTTACGTGTACTGATTTGGAGTCGCAAACCTCACGCCGTTTACTACCCGACAGAGTTCCTCGACTTAGCAACAGGACCCGAACTATCTGCCAGTATATTTCGTTAACTTTGATTTAATTGTATATTAAACGTGTAAAATGTAATTTTAATATTGTAAAATAATGTGGATTGTTATTTGCTTTAGTTAATCTACCATTTATATACAACCCGTACGAAGGACGGGTACACAGTTAGTACCACATAAATCCGCATAGAAAGTTGCATAACAATACTGTATATTCATAAATAAGCGCTATATACAATTTTAATTATTCTCCATAAGAATAGCATTGGGGATGAATACGTAAGTTTGCTGAAACAAGGATCACAAACAATAAATGGTGTTTATTATATAAATATAATTCAACTAAGTGAAGCCACATACCAAGTTTGATGAATATTCATTGATAAATAAGCGATTTATACCATTTTAATTATTTTCCATAAGAAAAACATGGGTGATGAGTACGCAGGTTTCCTGCAAAAAGGCACACAAAAAATTGTATTTTATGTGAACATCAATATAACTCAACTAGGTGAAGCCACATACCAAGTTTTATCAATTTATTTTCATAATTAAGGGAGACATTACATTTTACTTATTCTCCATAAGAATAACATGGGGGCTGAGTACGCAGGTTCGCTGCTACGGGAATACTCCTTAAAAATGCTTTTTTTGTGCAAATAACAATAGACCACAACCAGATGAAGCTGTAAACCAAGTTTCGTTAGTATACGTTCATAAAAAAGCGAGATATAATTTTTTTTCTTGTTCTCCATAAGAATAATATTGGACAACGTTCTGTGTTTAGCACTTCCAATATCTCTGTAACCAATTAACGTAGAAAAATGATCAAAACACCATATTGTGTGTTTTTTAAGGCTAAATCCAATGGTGAAAATATTACAATTAAAAACTTCAAAAAAAAATTTTTGGGGTACAAACCCCCCCCCCCCAAAATACCACTTTGGATGGGGCGATCTGTCTGGTTTTCGAACTTAGTCATAAATGCTGCTTTACACGTTTGTACCAAATTTCATTAAAATGACCTTTTAATATGTATATATATATATATATACAGTTTTGAACGGATGGTGTTTTTGGGGTCTGGAGACCTCAAAACGAAAAGTTTTCATGGTCCCGGGCCTAGGTCTTACCATGCCGACTACGGTAATAGCTTCTTCCCTATAGGGGAAATTCGCTAAAAATCTATGTTTTCAAAGATTTACACAAAGTTACAATGGTAATCTGTACACAAATCAATAACCATAACAATAACTTTAGAACTCTGAGGCAGGGCAGAGCCCTAAAGGATTCTTAAAACGCAAATGAACCCTTGTTAGCCCATACAATTTGAGCTAAAATTATAAAATTGCTAAAATGTTCACCTTTGTGCAAATTTTCAGCTCAATCGGGCTAGGATGTTGGCATCAAGTGGAACAGAGGTCACGTCAGAAATCACCTCTTTTATAATAGGATGGATCAAAACTTTCCTTTTATCTTCAAGATAATTCGTACTTCGATTTTGTAAGAGTAATACATTTATTTTCAAAGCTACTCCCTCCAATCTGTTGCAAAAAATACTTTGATTTGCGAACAATTTTTTTAAATATATATTCAACCATCTAAAGTGGTGAATGATCAAATCTAACATTTGATATGTTGCTCAACCAAAGATCTTTCAAATAAATGCAAACTTCCATTAAGTGACCATTTTTTTCATACCTTTGATGGACTTTGAAGCCAGCTGAGCATTGGTTATTATTGCATGCTTGGCAATAAAAGCAATAGTAAAAGTAATTGTCATTATTTAGGTAATATCTGAAGTAATAGCTGAAGTAACATGTTATGTTCATAATATTTCCATCTGGAAACATTGTTTAACTTTTAATAAATGTTAAGTCAATTTCTTGTATGACCATCATCATAGTATTATATATAAATTTATTTTATAATTTATTAGCTAAGTTACTATCATTATTATGTAGTCTACAAAATTTTTCTGTATCGTTTGACACTTTCATTCGTTTATAAAAAAATCTCTAAAGCAATACAGGAATCAAACTGTACTGAATTAAAGTAATTCGGTGAATTTAATTCCCTCACACATTCCGCAACGAATTTAGGTGGAAAATAATAAACTAAACACACATTCAAGGATACAATATTTGTTCACTTCCAGTATACAATATGTATTATAATCCAAATATACTGATAACATTTACAGTAATACTTTTTTCAACATAATAAATTAAATGTAAACAAACTTAAATTGTCGATCAAGAATATTTTGATGTAAATCACCTGATCACGAAAGCGCAGCAGTACAGTACGTATCAGCTCAATAAAAAACCTTAACAGCTGTTATGGTTACTGATTATCCTAATATTAAGAGTCTTCATCACCGGAAGTTGCTAGACGCCATCTTTGAGTTTTGTCCCATAAGGCCAATGTTAACTTTGTGCCTCCGTTACTCCTCACCTGATCGTCACAATCAATTAATTTTGGTGTCAAATTAAAGGTTTCGTCGTCCTCTAGGGAAATACAATAGTCGAATTTGGATTTTGTTATAAATTAATGAGAACATGTACAATGTTTCAGTTCAAAATTAAACTATTTATTGTAGAACTATGATACCCAAATTAAGGAATTCGACATTGTATTTCCCTAGAGGAAGACAAAACCTTTAATTTTACACCGAAATGAATTGTATGTGACGATCAGGTGAGGAGTAATGGAGGCACAAAGTTAACATTGGCCTTATGGAAGAAAACTCCGAGATGTCGTGTAGCAACTTCCGGTGATGAAGACTCTTAATATAAAACACTTAGAGTGTTTATTAGTATCATATCTGGACATTTATACGAATATTATTTTTAGTAAAAAAAGGGACTGTTGGATTTCCAGTTCTAACGACACCTTCAGATTGCTGCAAACTACAAACGCAGTTCTTTGCATCACCTTGAGTATTTTTAAGATCGAAGGCACTGTATAATTATTTAAAACCAACACATATAAAATCCAGGACTTCTGTGAAATACTTACCCATTAATGTTTAGACATTCCTAGCAATCAAACAATAAATAAAGTAATTTTCTTAGAACTAAATATATTGTGACTAGGGATTGCATACCTAGGTATTCTATAAAATATCAAAAGCTTCTTAGGTAAGTGAAAAATAAATGATTTTTAATCGTATACTCTAATATGAGTTAGGTTTGCTAGAATGTTTGCTTGCTTGCTTGCGACACAGATCTCAAAAACGGCTCCAATGATTTCCTTAACATTTTCGAAATAAATAATTTCTGGGATAAAAATAAGTTCTAGACAGGCCTCATCCCAAGGAAAAATCAAATAATGTAAAAAAAAACAAAATGAAAAGTTAACAAAATTAACATTGGGCTTATGGAGTTTCAAATCAAAACAAAAGAATTGTAACAGCTGTTCATAATCAACCAGGGAACTGTCAAAGTAATACTCATGTTGTTTATGATTATTAACATGTGGTTTCCTGAGAGCAGAGATTAAAATACTTGAGTGAATATTACATAAATAGAGTAGTAAAATAAATCAAAGGTACATTGAGCTATAAATAACAACCTGAGTGGCCTTAAAAATGTAGAAAAGAGGGAAATGAGTTATACAAATCTGATTATCAGTACCCCCTACTGTGATAGGGGGAAGTGGTGAAATATGTTCCAAGTCATCTAAACAAACTGACTGGCCTTCCCCCGAGCAAAGCTCGGCCCCCAGGTAATATGAATTACTGTTATACCAATGCATTAGTTGATATATGCTAACCTAGTTTGAACCGGCGCCGGCCGCGCCGCGTGATGTACCCAGATAATTTGAGGTGGCCCATACACAATCAGGTTCAGGTACCTGAGAAGGTAGGGCTGGGTGAGGTTAGAATATCACTTTTTAGAATATGAGGTTATAAATAAATAAATAAAATTTAAATGTCTTTATATCCCCAAAATACAACTTATCGGAGAAAGCAAAACTTCTAAGGAAGTGTCAGATCTATAATTCTAAGAAGTTACATGTCGGACATCAAACGGATTGTTATATTTTAAGTCATAACGAAAATTCTATCGAATGCCTTGTCAAAGTATTAAATATTCTCTGTTTGGTACTTTGCCTGTCTATTCGAGCAATGTGTAAAATAACTATTCATTCTATCAAATACCCGCGTTCACTCATTTGTAGTAAACGAAGATTACGCGTCTGATCGATTATTCATACCACAGAGAGACGAATCTATAGATTCCTTTGTCTGTGTTCATACGCTTGTCGCCCATCCTGTTCTCAAGGAACACAAGGACTACAAGGATTAAGAATCTTAAGTCCAAGTAAGTTCAAAAGTTCAAATTTTCTTTGCCACAAGGAGCTGTGAGAAAGATGCACGACAGAACAGGAAACATCGGATTAAGTTCCCACGAAGCACGCCCAGAATGAGTACACAATGAAAGTGCGAGAGGAATATTGCTGAATGTATTGTTATTATATTTTGTGGTGTCCAGCTCTTGCACGTAACGTTACCCGAGGATAGTGACCTATGATAACTCTCCAGCTGTTGTAGCCTGTTTCGCTTCATCAACCAAGTTGTCCGTCATAAGATCTCCGGAAAAAAACGCAATAAACCACCATGGATAAAAATACTTACCACAACTGTCATTAGTTTCGGAATTTCGTTTATTCATGCTTATCCTTTTGAGCAGGCCATTATATTTCAAGATTATATTTGGAAGCAGCACTAAGCCATTGTACTATTTTAATTTAGACTTGTCTAACTGTATATTTTGTTGTTTGGTTTATTATTTAATTACTATACTAATGATAGTGAAATGTGACATTTTGATCATCCTATTATTGTGACTGTGAGGTTCCTTTTTCAAGGACGGGAAGCCAGCGAGTATAAATAATAAATACCAACCTCCTCCCTCATTATAATTTAAAATAGTAAAAAAAAACTAAAACAATTTATTTTATTTTTGTTAGAAATGTTGGCTTGTTTCTACGACAAAGTCACATGCACGGTAATAAATATACTAAGTAAAGCATAAAATATGTATGTGAACAAACATTTACTAATCAACCGAGAATTTGAATTTGAAATGTAGAATAATATATTTTTCCTGCCTTTTTCTGTGAATTTATTAATGATTTTTGTACCTTACAACATATATTTTATTACGTTGCCCTTTTTTGTCTCAGTGTGAAAATTGCTATTTTCATAGTTACCAAACCGGGGTTAAAAGGGCAGGTGGATGATTCTTGTAAAGGAGCAAATGTGAACGTGATACGGCTGATACCTTTTTAGCGAATTTCCCCTATAGGGAAGAAGCTATTACCGTAGGTCTCTTGGTAAGACTTAAGCCCGAGACCATGATAACTTTTCATTTTGAGGTCCCCAGATGCCAAAAACACCATTCGTTCAAATTTTTTTATATATGTGTGTGTGTGTGTGCCCGTAACAAACTCTCTACAACTCTCGTAAAAAAGGTCCGATCTTAATGAAATTTTAAACAAATGTGTAAAGTACCATTTATTTGAACGAGTTCGAAAACCAGATGAATCGCACCATCCATAGGGGGGTTTTGTACCCCAAAAATGTGTTTTTTGTGGTTTTCACATGTAGTTTTAATTTAAATCAAATTTACACCATTGAATTCAGCTTAAAAAAACAAACAATTTGGTATTTTTATCATTGCTCTACGTCAATTGGTTACCGGCATATTGAAAGTGCTAAACATAGTACGTTGTCTAATGTTATTCTTATGGAGAAAAATAAAAATTGTATATCTCGCTTATTTATGAACATAAACTGGCGAAATTTGGTATATGGCTTCATTTAGTTGTGGTTTATTGTTTTTTGCACAAAAAACAATTGTTCGCCTATGGTTTCTGTAGCAGCAAACCTAGGTACTTGGTCCCCATGTTATTCTTATGGAAAATACTTAAAATGTTGTATATCGCTTATTTATGAATGTATGTGGATGAAACTTGGTATGTGACTTCATTAAGATGAGTTCTATTGATTTTTGCATAAAAACCCATTATTTTGTGTGTCTTGCTGCAGCAAACCTGCGTACTCATCCCCAATGTTATTCTTATGGAGAATAATTAATATTTTAAATATCGCTTGTTTGTGAATACATTTCTTATGAATCCTGTTAAGTGTTATGTTATATATTCATTGGAAATTCGCTGAGTATGCAGGTTTGCTGCGACGGGGGTATTATACTCATGATTCAAATTATTTATATGTGGAAAAATTATAATTAATACATAATATGATTAAAAATTATTCAAATTCAGGGTTAATCACAAGAATATACAAAATTAAAAATCAGTAAAAAGGTAATATACTTCAGATAAAAGGTAATTTGAGGTAAACCACAAAATTAAGTCAACTTGAGAGTTTAAATCAAGATGAAGTATTCAATATATTTAAAATTGTTGACTTAAGCAGGAGAAAAAACTTGTATATACGTTTTAAATAAATGTGACAGTAAGCTTTACCAAATATTACGTTATTTTATTTAGTATCGATATTTACATGAGCATGTTATTTTTGTTGATACCCTATGGATAAATCTGGAGATATCCAACTCAATAAAATCACCCATCAATAGATTATTATATAATTATCAATATGAATTTTACTAATAGTTCCTCTCATTTCCTGGGGAAACCTTAGGCTCATTAATACTGTGAAGTTATTTTATATTCAGTTTTATTCATAAAAAACAATTACCATTTTATTCATAAAATCTTACTTGTTATCGCAATGCATATACAGTATTATTAATTTTGTTTGCAAGTGTTATTTTATATCATTGTAATCACACTATTTGTGTAATTAATTTTACAACGAGTTAAATCAGTTCAGCGTATATAATAGGATAAAGATATTCGGAAACGAGAGGTAAACACAACTCCTTCATACAACGTGTTTTATTTTAAGATTTTTAATACAATATAAACATCACAACCTATACAGGCACAACTTTCTTAATACTAAATTTGTATATAAATATGTACACTATTTACAAACATTTGTACACATTTATAGACATTATGTCTCGTTATTTTATAAGAAAGCTCCATTATTGCTAATTAATTTTATTCAACTAATATTATATTTTATTAAACTTCTTTACAACCTGTTTCACCTGTTAAAGCTATCTTTAAAATTCAAACTCGATAACAACTAAATAAGCATGTGCGTCTGACAAGGATATTTTATAGCAGTATTAAATATAAACTTAAAAATAAAAAAGTAACGCAACAAGTAAATAATACATTATTAAATTCTTACATTATCAACTGATGTAAAAATTAGATAAAGCTGTAATAAGTTACTAACCTAACAGGCCGTCCCAACGAACAATGGAATGTGGATAGAAAAGATCTTCCTAGTTATCTAAAGTAATATTTAACAAGTTTTCCTAACATACTATCACATTTATCGCATATATATACATCCACCTCCAAAAGATGACAGTGTAATAATACTTAATGTTGCACCTAAGTTGGTTTACAACAAATGGTTGGTTTATAACAAAAATAATATTCCTTACAAACCAAACTGTGGTCTTGCAGGTCAATTGTCCACTTTCGAACTGATATTTGGGATTCGAATATCAGTCAAATACTAAGAAAGATCAGCCTTAAAATAATATTATTTTAGATTAATAATAAATTTAACTGACTATAATGCAATTGCATCATTTAATTATAGTTATCTAGTTATTTTACTCTAAGATATTGTTTTCCATTATGAGGAATCCCAAAACTTAAATACATATTTTTTCGCCAAATGTGAATAAATTATAGAACATTAGTCTAGTAGTTTAATATTGATAAAACTTTCACAGAATTTTAAATTTACACATAATAAATCTTTTAAAAAAGTATAAAAACAGTGAAATCTTTTCAGTCTAATAATTTCTTTCCACATACGAATACAATGCAGAAAACGTATTGTTGCATCTATAACAGATTTATAGTGTTGGAAGGTTTATAGAACAAGTATAAAGGAAAAGGATTTATAATATCTTTAGATACAGTAACCAACAATGCTATGCAACTAATGCTACGTTCTCAAATGGGTTATTTTTGTTCAAACAAAAATGTCAAAAGTCTAAATTGTTACTTTTAGTATAATATGAATTCAGTTGTGTAGTGAGTTGTGTAGACATGTAATATGAAATGGAGGATTTAATGTTGAATGTTAAAGTACATCATGTTATTCTTTTTAAATATTTCCTTAGAAAAGGTATATAAATCATGACAATTATTTAGAGAATTTTAATGTAGCAGGTTATATAACTAAAGATTCTCTTATTCGATTCAATACGCTCTCTGCATCCTTTCTCACCGAGATAAAATACACTTTGAGTTTCAGACCTACGCGAAGAATTTGAGATAGATCTCGTGCAGACTGGTTGACACTCCGATGGTGAAGCCCAGGATGGCGATGAGGATGACGATGAAGTTCTTGAGGAAGAAGAGGAGCTTGCCGACGCCGCGGTAGAAGTCCCAGAAGGTGAGCATCTGGATGATGGCGGGGAAGGAGAGTCCCATGGTAGAGAGGCAGAAGGCGCCGATGAGGGAGATGAACAATTCGAGGTTGGGGATGGCCACGGCGAAGATGACTGGAAACAAGGAAGAGTAAATATATCAAAGCTGAAATAGTTCATAGCAATGCAGTATTTAGTGCGGTGAGTCGTGATAAAATGTACTCCAGGAGGATATGTTTTAGCCCAGGCAGTTTTGTGTTTTATATTCTGTGGTATTAGACATATTCTTATCTCTTCACATGGAAGTATACGGGGTGGGAGAAAAGTATAACTAGATATTAGAAAACTGGTATCAATTCTGTAATATTACTGATTTAATTTTGGAATTAGAGTCATATTACTGAGTACCTTGACTACCCATGGAAGAGGTCTACAAGTCCAAACAGTGGAAAAATCGGAAAACAGATAATCTTATATAATAACTGACTTCTTTCAAAAGAGTGTAAATTGTATCCCTAGCCATTTGAGGAAGTTGGTTGGCAATACCAGTGGCTATGTTGAGATTTTATATATGTTTTCTTTTGTAGGAGAGCAGGAGGAGAGAGTTTACAAAGTAGAACATGTACGTGTTTTTACATAAATAATGATCATTATTACAGAATTTACAACAGTTGTTTGACACCTAGATACTTTTCACACACACTGTAGCTTGACAAATTCACATTTTGGGAACAATAATTTATGCATGTCTTAAATTAAAATTTAAAATTCCAATTCATTTTCATGTTACAGTAGTGCCTTCAGATTGCCGAAAACTTAAAACCACTTCTCTGTGACATCTAGAGTTTTTCGAGTTTGCAGGCGTTGCATATTTACCAGCGAGGTCAACGTTTAGAAACAAATGTTCTATTTATGAACGATTTATTAAGGTAGTTAACACATAATTAAATTAATCAACATATGTATATGCTTTAATTAAACAATAAATGACAAATACATATTTCGAAAACAAGTGACCACTGATAATTTATTCTTTTTACTTTGCTTTTCCAAATTGCCATCCCACAATCCCGGCAACGCTTCTCCCCTTGGTTAAGAGGGGGCTGCAGTCCTCTGCGTCTGCCTGCTTCTCCTATATATATGTGAGACCGTGTTTTACACAATTTATTTTTGTTCGAGTATATTAACTTTAAAAGTCTTAACTTTCCTTCTCAACGGAACATCCAAAATAGATTTTTGTATAGGTAATTTTAAACAGCGAAAATATACCTAGTGATTTCACTGATATCAGTGAGCAGAAAATTGATATCACAAATAGCTGATATCACAGATAGCTGATATCACAGATAGCTGATATCACAAATAGTTCACCCATAAAAAATCGTAAATATTGAATAACTTTGAATTTCTGAATGATTACTATCTGACATATCGAAATTTTTCTCCCTGAAATCACTAGGTGTCATTGATAGATTTCATTGCTTTTTAAATGAGCCATAAATCAAACATACAGGATAAACTGCTGAGAAGGGACGGGCTTTGAATGTTAACATTGGCCTTATGGAGGAAGCAGGTAAAAACTTGGAATGTTTCGTCACTGGATATTGACTGTAACTTTTGATTTCTGAAACTGATAATAAACCCCTATATAGCGAATTAATTTGCTAGGGAAACCGGACACGACTATCTAATCTAGCCATAAAAATGTAGGCTGGGATCGAGAGATTACCTTTTGACATGATTTCTTCGTAAGTGTAAACAAAGGCTCGCACTGCACGGGTTACGTATGGCTCAATATTCACAGGATATTAGCCATAGTATGTTTGTACAATTTCAAATATTTTTGGGGAAATATTAAAAAATCTCTATACTCCTACTTATTCTCTAGGAATATTTCGTTTATAAAAGTATAAGATAGTATAGGTTTCTATAAATGAATTAACTGTATCTATTTTCTTTTTTGATGAACAAAATAAGTTATTTTGGGTTAGAACTATCATTAAAAATATTTTCAAACTCAGCATTAATTTAAATAGTTTGTGTTGAAATTAGAAAACCACTGCAAACCATAACTTGTAACTATAATATAAGCAAAACGCTACGAGTAAACTAACATATCCTATCCTGTCCTATATAATCCTATACTCTAATATGAGTAAGGTTTGCTTGCTTGCTTGCTTGCTTGCCTGCGACACGGATCTCAAAAACGGCTCTAACGATTTCCTTTAAATGTTCAAAATAACTCATTTCTGGGATAAAAGTAAGTTCTAGACAGGCACCCTAGGAAAAATCAAATAATGTAAAAAAAACTAAAATGAAAAGTTAAACGAGTTCGCACGCAGCACGCTGACGTGAGGGAAGTGAATTTCTACATAAAAAAAATAAAATCTCAAAATCAGTTAAAAACATACAATTATTCCAATTTTTATTCAAATCTGAAAATATTGATTTTTTGGCTGTTCTGATGCTCCTGGTTATATTTACCTGCAATGCTGGGAATACAATATTGCCCATTATAAGGTTAGGAGAAGGTCCAGTCAGGCTTTAAAGTAGGCGTGAGGTTGTTGGGGATGATAAAAGTACACTAACAAATGAATAACAGGCTTTTCTAAAGTAAAACCCCCATAAGACAACGTACTGTGTTTGGCCAATACACATTTTCTTTAATAACTCGGTAAATATATATGCTAGAATGACGAGAGAGGGCTTACAAGTTTTGCCACACTAATTCCCACCGTTTTTCATTCGTTAATTTCAAATTCGGGGCTTTTTTGACCCTTTTTGGGCCCAAAAACTCGAAATTTGAAAGATTAATCCCCAAAAAAGGGGTTTAGAGTTTTTCGATTGTTTTGCCCAACGAACTTGTCCAACTGATTATAGAAAGGAACGTCCCTACCAAATTTGAAGTAAATCGGACAAAAAATGTGACCGCTAGAGTGCATACACATATATATATATATATGTCTATATATATATATATGTCTATATATATATATATGTCTATATATTTATATATATATATATATACATATATATATATAAAATTTTGAACGACCCCCCAAAACGTGTTCAGGGGGTCACGTTAGGAACTTCTATGGTGGTCCCGGGCTTAAGTTTCACCGTGCGGGTCATGCTAATAGTTCACTTTCCAAAGGAAATTCACTAAAAAATTAACATTGGGCTTATGGAGTTTCAAATCAAAACAAAAGAATTGTAACAGCTGTTCATAATCAACCAGGGAACTGTCAAAGTAATACTCATGTTGTTTATGATTATTAACATGTAGTTTCCTGAGAGCAGAGATTAAAAGATTTGAGTTAAGATTACATATATAGAGTAGTAAAATAAATCAAAGGGACATTGAGATATAAGTAACAACTGGAGGGACCTTAAAAATGTAGAAAAGAGGAAAATGAGTTATAGAAATCAGATTATCAGTAAGGGAAGTGGTGAAATATTACTACAAGTCATCTAAACAAACTGACTGGCCTTCCCCCGAGCAAAGCTCGGCCCCCAGGTCTAATACAACTAATACACTAATACAACTATACTCTAATATGAGTAAGGTTTGCGCACGTCCGGACTTGCTTGCTTGCAACTCTGATCTCAAAAACGGCTCCAACGATTTCCTTCAAATGTTGGAAATAACTAATTTCAGGGATGAAAATAAGTTCTAGACATATCTCATCCCCAGGAAAAATCAACTAATGTAAAAAAATGAAAAGGTAAACAAATTACCATAAGCCAGGCGTTGCCTGGGCATATTGAGTTGGGCTTATGGAATTTAAAATAAAAACAAAGAATCATTACATCATTACATCATAACAGCTGTTCATAATCAACCAGGGAACTGTCAAAGTAATACTCGTGTTGTTTATAATTGTTAACATGTGGTTTCCTGAAATCAAAGACTAAAACTGTTGAGTGAAGATTGCATATTCCAATTCATTTTCCAATTCAGTGGTCTTATCCGAAATAATAAAAGGGATATCGAGCTATAAATACCAACTGGAGTGACCTTAAAAATGCAGAAAAGCAAATGAGCTATAACAATATGGGGAAAGTGGTGAAATATCACTCCCAGTCATCTAAACAAACTGACTGACCTTCCCCGAGCAAAGCCCGGCCTTCCAGGTACTCAACTATTAACTGAAAATAAATTATTCTTTTTTTCATGTGATTTGGGAATATGAATTCAAAATGTAATACCTAAGGACGAATTTATTCCTACCTGATTTATTCCAAGAAAACCAGTGGGTATGTTTTTATTAATGATACAAAAATACTTTATACATTCTACTCTTACTACCCCTACTCTAGACTACTTGTGTACTCACATGTGATGAACACCAAGCTGAACCTCGTGACGTACTCCCACATGAGCTTGCCGCTGGTCACCTTCGGCTTGAGCTTCTGGTTCCAGATGATGTCGAAGGCCACGTAGCAGGCGAGTCCGTGGGTGATGAAGATGGAGGCGGCCAGCATGAGCTTTGCGGCCTGGGCCATCCTGGAGAGAACAGAGGTGTCAAGTCAAATACAGTACTACAAGAATAAGCCGATTTTTGTGCAGATGCCACCGGCGTAGGTATTATGTCTGAAATTAACGAGTATGTGTTATTTTAAATCCCTTGGAGTTTAGATGTGCCTTTTGATGGTCTCAGGGTAATTTAAGGGTCAAAAAAATTATCGGGAAGCCTCCAAAGTACAGTTTTCCAATTTAAATATCATTGATCAGCTGATAAATTAAAAATAAATTTACTTCGAGCACTACTTTCTCACTAAAGTTCCTGTACTGTTGCATTGGCATTACTTACAAGTGGTCGTTGGGCAGGTTGAGGGTGATGCTGCCCATGGCGTCCTGGCCGTACTTGAGGTAGCCGAAGAAGCCCACCAGGGTGTAGAGGATGGTGATGGGCAGCATCGCGCAGTTGAGGACGCCGAACATGTTACCAAACCTCTCCGGCCTGTCCATCTCGTTCTCCAGGGGCATCACCTACAGAAAGGAATGGTATTCATATTCATATTCACCTGGACTATATCCAAGACTTAAATAGGTTATCTTACCTCCGTCAATAGTAAAATGTGTCAAATTATACTACTGACACATTCACTATTGATTGTTTCACTTTGTTCGTTGCAAGTGCAACATTGTCATGTACCAAGGCGCTTGCACATATTTGGACTATTGACTATTGAGGTAAGATAACCTATTTAAAGAACAGTATAGTGAGCAAGTAGTCAACGATTGCCAAAAGACAACATTATCGAACTGCAGAATCGGTTGGTTATAGTGGTGGTGGTGGTGGTGATTGTGGTGGTGGTGGTGGTTGTGGTGGTTGTGTTAGTATTACTAGTTCCATTACAATATCAAATTATACGTGTTTTGCAAATGACACCGTCTTCAGTTTACATTAAATTGTACACATAGAGCCTATACACAAAAACTTTATACATGATAAGCCACAACACTACAGCACCATTTACAATATTTCTTCATTAGAACATAGCGTATATTTATATTTAACTCATATTTTAAACATTCCTACTGTGTTTGACGACATTTCAATAAAGCCTATAAGCGAGAAAAAATAATGAATACAGTGTACAAGTTTGTATTGATAGAAGGAGTGATAATATTTGTGCACCTTAATAAACAAATAATACTTCAAACAGTTCCTATTATTTAAAATAAAATCATAAATTACCAGCTTCTTTTCCCCGGTTTTTAAATTCAAAACTTATCACAGATCCCCGATATAAATTCCCTGTACGGATAACAGTATATTCTGTTAAACATAAACCTTTTTTTACCTATTGTAATCTACCAACATACTAACCACTCCGATAGCCTCCATGGCGAACAGCACGGTGCCGAAGAAGAGCGGCATTCCCTTGAAGTTGGCCACGGCAGCGCGCTGCTCCAGGGAGGGGATGTCGGTCAGCATGTAGTAGGCGATAATGGCGAAGCTGATGACGGTGACGAAGTTGGCGGCGGTGCTGAAGGGCGCCAGCAGCTTGAGGTTGCGTATGCAGTTGATCAGGATGAAGGGGACGAAGAGAAAGCACATGTAGACCCGCACGTCTATCGGATCGATATACTCGTCTGCCACCTTGGAAGGTAAGTGAGGTGAGATTTACTGGGAGTGAGGTTATGTAAAGTACCTTCATTGAAAAATCTTACTGTTGCAGCAGTCCGAGGTTTGTTGTGAGAGTGGTCAATTGAAAATCAAAAACGTGTGGATTATTAATTACAATCGACGGTCTTACAAATCTCCAAATTTATCAGGATTCATTTCCAATTCTTACAATAACTGACAACAAATCTCTGACCAAACTAGTAAGCCGAAAAACAGACCAGGATGGCAACTTTATACGTGATATAACAATCTTGAATGGCCTCTACAAAAAACTAAGTTGACTGTAGATAAATACGAATTGTTGTCAATGTTAATTTAATTGGGTACATACAATTTTTGTATTTGTTATGGTATTAACTGAAATATTATTTATGTGCCTTTAAAATAGTTTAATTATAAACGTGCTGTGTTTGGTTCAGTGTAATTGTTTAATGTACCAACTATAATGTTTTAGATCAAAAACTAAGTGGAGTAAAATTTCTAGGATAAAATTCGCATTGTTATAACAATTTGTGTCATTAAATCGTTCAGTTAATTTTAATACTTACGGCTTTAATGTTTGAAGCGACGAAGACGTAGTAGATACAGCACGAACCAACTTGATACAGCATTAGAAACAGATTCGCGACGAAACTGAAACCAAATAAATACGAATGATTACGTGCTCCAGGTTATAAGTAATATACTAACAGGACCTTATTCTTATTTAACACATGTTTAGTTTAGAAGTGTTTTATTTTCTGTCATCATTAAATTGGTAATGATTTCGTATATGAAGATTAAATTTGTCTTCTGTACCTGAGGAATTTAATCTCTTTTTGACATACCAACAATAAAACAATGTACTGGTTTATTGTCAAAATTTGGTTAGTGTGTAATTAATAATTTTCTACTTGTAATATTAACTTGAATGCTAGTTCTAAATTTCTGTGGTATGCCTGCCTCATAAGCGAGCTAGTCGACCAGAGCCTTGGGAATTTGAGAAGATTCAAATCTGAATCTAGCTGCTTTTGATTATTTCATGGTTATTATTGAATTATGCTTTCCAAGAAAATGTTGGTTTTAGATAGTAGCAGGCTTAAGGACAGTGTCCTAACAAACAAATTCTACTGGCGTTGGCATATTTTTAATGTAAACAGACGTTTCCCTTTCAAACTATTAAGACTAATTTAATTCTCTCCAACCCAGTAGTTTAGACCGACATTAATTTGCTGGATATACGCTTCTCCGGCCTGTTTCTCCTGTGCCAAGGCGCCAGTTACCAGGCAGTGGTGATGGGGTACTCACTCTGCGTAGGGGGCTAGCCTCCTGAGCGGTTGCGGTCCCTCGAGCAAAGCGGCCTCCAGGGTCTCAGGGTAAGTCATGCTCGGCTTTTTCCTTCGTCGGCAGAGTTCATATTCTGCTGATATCTGGAGTGATCATAGGTTTTATTCAGAGCTTTGGATACAGTTGCAAGTATTTTTTTAATATTATTAGCAACATAAATCTGTTCGTGGTTCCCAGAATGTAAAATGTATTGTTAACTGTACGAAATGATTATGTGATCAATCTTTTAATAATCTTTTTATAAAAATTAAATCAAAAAGTTCAAAAACTCTTTAAATACTCATTCGAAGAGCGTTATAGGTTGTTTGACGGTAGTAAGAACAGTTGTATACTTTTGATATCACCAACATGCACAACCCTCATGTAGAAGTGAAGCTGCATAAAGTACTAATTTTCTAGAGTCAGAACAATATATTGAAGGTAATTTAAAATTATGTATCGAGTTTCAAAAAGCGGAGTAACAAATCTGTAATAGATGACAAATTAAAGTCATTTACTTTAAAGTTATTTAGCAAATGTTTCTATAAACTTAAGTTACATAACTGAAAAATCAAAATATGCCTAGAACAACACCAGAGCAACAACTTACAACACAGTACTGAGTGAATATTAAGTCAAAACATTTAAAGTACTTTTTAAAGAACTTTTCTCACAATTTAGAGATGATATAGTGCAATTAAAATTGAACTTTGGTTATTGAGGCATGAAATATATTCTCATATGAATTATGTTACGTGTGATTTCTATGTGTGTAGTGCATTTTATTTGTGTGTTAAATCTGTTTTAAATAATTTATTAAAAAGAGGCTTTTTTATTGTTGATTTTTTGTTTTTGCGAGTATATTTTACATTTTTTACTTTGTTGTACATTTTTAGTTTCTCGTACAATGAAGTATTTTTGATTGGCTGTATCTGTAGCTAACTTAGCTGTGTCTGGGTATAGTCAATTTGTTTTTATTTTGGTAGACAAAATCAATATATAATGTATGTATTGCTTGTCATCATAAATTGAAAAAGAGTACTATATATTTCCCAGATAGTTATGGAGAAATTACATAGATAGTTAGGTTGATATGGTTGATTTCAAAAGTTATTTTCCCTTGTTGTTTATTATGTATTTAGGATAGAAATAACGATAAGCAGGAATAACAGAGTTGTATATAAGAGGAGGGGTTTAAATTCTAAATTATTGCGTCACTCAGTTCAATAATGGTGCAATTTCCTCTTTACAAACAAAACTCATGAAACAATAGTATTTACTTTTTGCTTAGTAACAGGTGCTTTAATCTACATCCATATCATTAATGATACGCCAATCTGTCACACCTACCAGTATGTGTATGCTGTATGTGCACAGGAACCCGATGATCAGTGTGCCAAGAGTACCGACCATGTACCCTGCATTGTGAAAGGCGTTTGGCATCGCCAGAATGCCTGTGCCCAAACTTGCCTTAAGCATGTGGAAAAGCGTTTCTGAATACCTGTGATAAAAAACACTATTAGTTAAGGAGGATGAAAAGGAATCCTGAAAGTTTAATAAAAAGCGCATTATAAATAAGTTTTTTATTCAGTAAAAATGCATTATTTCTTAGTAGCCAAAAATGTAGCCTATAAGTGCAACTCCACTTTTACAACACAAAAATCTTGATTTTTGAATTTGTAATTGAATATTGCCCAACACCTTGTTAATTTACGATATGTACGTT
This sequence comes from Allygus modestus, assembly GCA_963675035.1. Taxonomy (NCBI): domain Eukaryota; kingdom Metazoa; phylum Arthropoda; class Insecta; order Hemiptera; family Cicadellidae; genus Allygus; species Allygus modestus. The sequence continues at coordinate 81,212,169 of OY776114.1, read as the reverse complement.
GTATTTGTAAAGTGTATTTAGACTGCGAGACATTTACAAAATTGTTAACTTTGACTGTAAATAATAATAACAATATAAATGTGTACTACTCTTGATTCTTTGTCTTATCTGTAAGAAATTTGATTTAAATTACAATTCTATAGCGTGAATGGGCCATAGCCCCCAACGTTGCTCCAGTACTCTACCTCATCTGATTTTTGTTTACTCTTTAATGCTAAGGAAATTAAAATAATATAAGTAGAGACATATGGCAGTCCACAAACAAAGTAGGCACTTAATCACGTGTCTTAATTCTATCAAAGCAGACGTGTTTAAATCGCCATGCTATTTAAATGGGAATTATTTTATTCCGTAACAAATCTTCGGTATTTATCCGTACCGAAATCTTTGTGGTTCATGGTTCTTATTTATTTAATAATAATAAATAATTTCCCTCAAAATTTCAAGCCCAGTCCTTTAATAAAATGAGCTCCATCCCAGCTTTCTACGACCTCTCATTCGCTCACAATTTCATAGTCAAATTTTTGCTTACGGAATTAGGTATATAGATGTTGCTACTTATCAATTTTTATTACCGATTTCAAATCTACCCACATCTCCTACCACATATAAATGAACTCGTTTTTCTGTGCTCCTACGGCTTTCCTTGTTTGATGCATATTAATTAAAATTACTTACAGATAATTGATGTATCTGTTGTTTGAAAAATCCTCATTCACAATCAAATACCCGTATTGATTGATGTACCTTTAATTTGGATGAAGAGGTTCAGAAGATAAGAAACTTTCGTAATTAACATGTTGTATTTTATTATTTTCTTTCTTATAAACTATCTTTGCGATTTTATTCCTTAAAAGTATTCATTTATATTGTTTAAGGACAAAAGATAAATTATAATAAAACCAAGCTACAACTACTAGTAGTAATTAAAGTGTAACTCACGTGGTCGCATGTTTGACTTTTCTGTTGTCGTAAGGCTCGTAGAGTTCATCTTTTGGTGATTTTTCTAAGCTTCTTGGTACAACGTATACGTTTGACAACGCCTCTTTTTTCTTGTAACTGTGAAGATAAACAGGAATTGATGTAAATCTAATATTACTGTCATTTATGAATTGCATTAATAATTAGTTATCGAAGTTTGCACCATTAAAATCAGTTTACATTTCTTTAATTTTGAGCACTTTTTTCGCTTACTTGTGCTTACTTTCTTCGCCTTCGAAGAGGCAGATTTCCCCGTAAAACTTGGCGTTACCTTTTGAATTTTACGATGCAAATTTTGCAATAGTTAAATAGTTAATTAAATTTAAAATTTCAAATATATTGTTATTACTTTCTTTACAAAATGGATCGTGGTTAAACATAACATAAAACAATTTATTTCGTGGAGTAACATAAAACAATTTATACTTTAACTCTTGTGGCTTTGAGAGCAATAAATTTTATCAGAAACACTTAACTCCACGAATATCCTCGTACAATCTCGTATATGATGTATCTAAATCTACAAATCCCTCTCGAAACAGATGTAATATGGCACACTGAAGGATCAACAAAATCTCCCCCACTTTAGTAAAACAATTCATTACTGTCTGTTCAATTGCATTATTAATAAAATTGCCATTTCGAGTGGCAGGTATTCAATACGTCTTATTATATCAATAAATCTGATTGAAAAAATTAAATACTACTAATAAAACCAACCTTTTTTCCTCTGAATATGGTGGTGGTGCGAGTGATGTTTTTGATCCTAAAATTAAACCCGGGTTGTCATAGGCAACCTGAAATAAAAGTAAATTTGTATTTATTAAAATTTCAAAACATTTCAGTAGAGACAGAGCAAAAACAAGATTCAGGATGTCCATTACGGAGAACATATCAACACAGCCCTCAGCGACTATTATATTACCGTTTATTTAATTGTCGTTTTTATTATACTTTGTACTTTGACTTTACTAAATTGTCATTGACACCTTCGATAACGCTATTTATGACAGATTTTTAATTAATTAATTATATAATATCAGGCTTCGAACAAACTGTATATTTATATAAAAAATCTTGTATCTCAAACGATAAAACAAATAGTTTATAATAATTTTAAATCTAGTGTCCTTTTTATTGTTAGACTGTTTGAAACAAAATGCAACACTACAAAATTTATTTGCGTTCATCCTGCTTATACATTCAAGGGGGATGGAGACAGCAACCCTGACGTGAATTCGAAACCTAATGTTGGCATATTATATTTTAGAAGTTCGTCAGAGGTCATACATAACATGCACTGTAACGGCTCATCCCGGGCTTTGCTCGAGTCGTTCCACGCACAGTCCTTAGTTTCATAAACCATGTTTGACATTTTCCTACTGTAAATTGCCGGCCCGAGTTCGCTTAATTCCTTCCTCCTACAGGATTCGTAACATTTGCCGATAACTCTCAGGTTACATAATAAGGAAGGAGGGAGAGTGGCAGGCCTTGAAATTATCCTTGGCTTGTCTGCTTCTTTGAGTATTGACATTGTTTGTCTCAACTTAAAGTATTTCTGAAAGGTCTACGTGATCTGAAGTTTGCATTTACAGAGAATCGTATTAAAATAATTCTGGTATTAGAATCTGTAGATTTTGTATGATGTTATTTAGCGTTATAGTAATTATAAACATGGTTTTCATTAACTTATGGTGTTTTAAACACTATCTTATTTGTTGTTACAACCGAACAATATGTAATAAACTGGGTATGTTTAATTTTTTATAAATTATGAATTTATAATTTTTATAAATTCACGCACACGATCAGAATACACCTGTACACATTTTACATGTTGCAATGGTACTTGTAAACTAGAGGAATTCACTTATACGTACATTTATGGTTCACTACGGATAGTTGTATATTTCTTTAAACTCTTTCTATTTTTGGGTTAAAACATATTAATTATCTTGCCAGATTCCTGGTTTGAAAACGTAATGCTGAAAAATATAAATCAACAACTGAAAATATAAACCTGAAGACGTTTCAGGCGGTCTCACAGTTAAAAAACTCATTATTCAGGAAAACCGGAAAAATCTACAATCAAATATATTATCTGAGCCTTTAGCAACTAGAGCCTGTTTGCTATTATATAAATTTTATATAATCCTGTTATTCGTAAAATGATCAGTTAATTACCGTGCAATTAATTATGTGTTTAAAGTGATTATTATTTAACATTGTTCAGATATATTTTTCTTCTAAATGCTTCTGACGTTGCTGAAGATGGTGATTGTATTCTTGGTTAATTATTTGGCATTCTCATTTTCTTCTTTAAAACTATATTAAGTGAAACAAATTTTAAATTTAAACCAATATAGTTCGAATTGATACTCAATTCATCGTCAGTTGTTTACCGTACTAAACAATGGAACGCCAAGTAATGTTTCGAAATAATAGTGGTGGAACGCCTTCCAGATATCAATTCGAAATATATTGGTTTGAATTTAAAATTTGTTTCACTTAATATAGTTTTAAAGAAGAAGATGAGAATGCCAAATAATCACCCAGAATTGTTCAAATATATTTTAAATTGTTACTATTTTAATTGTCTAGGATATTTCCATTCCCTCGCATGTTGACTTGCTAGGCATTTATAGATCATAAAATAACAGTGAAAGGTAAAGTCATATCTGGAAGGCGTTCCGCCATTATTATTTCGAAACATTACTTAGCGTTCCATTGTTCAGTACAGTGAATCTTACACAACTCCCACGTTTAAGTTCAACCACGTATCATTGGTCTTGCCTGTGGAACATCCACGCTGTCATTGTAGGTTGTATAGCATTTAATAATTTACAAGTAAGGATACTAAAGTGTGCAATAAATTTAAAATTAAAAAGCGTTATGGTTTTTGTATAGGCAAGTAGTAGTTACAGTCTTGACCTAATTCAGGTGTTTACAACTATTTTGTCTGGATGAACATTCGAATATGGATTTATTATGCCGTTGATCAATACAAAATTTAATGTAAACTCTATTCAAGCTACAAATAAGAATTTTGATTTCCGTAAATAAAAGACAATAAACAAATCATAATAGTGTCTGCACTGTAAAAACTTACTTTCAGAAAACTAACACAAAGAATCTATAATTTAAAAGAATCACTAATCACTAACATCTTTAAACTATAAAATAAATATATAAACTACATATTGCTAAATGAATCTTTTTTTCTCCAGTTATCTTTCACAACGTCAAAGATAACGTTCATGTGTTCAGGTGTTCATGTGTTCTTTGCTCATGTTCAAAATTGTATGATTCGTCTACAAAGTTGTAAACAAATACATTTAGCAGTTATGGAGGGAGTCATTTGCTACTTTTATTTTTGCTTTTGATGGAAATCCCTAAAAACACCACTGGATAACCTACTGGGTAACCATCAATAGGAAATTAACATTTTATCCTCAATCAGCTTTAGTACAGGAATAACTCACTGAGTAAGACTATTACTTAGTTCTTTTGGAAAAAAAACTCTTGAAAATAAAACAAAAGGCCGGAACACTTATGGGTTGTATCTGCACACAGAATCTTAATAAAATTAGACTTTCAGCAAAATGTCCGATCATAACCAGAAAACAGTGATATAAAGGCCAAACCCACTTTTTAAAGTACAGGAAGCATCAAAACAAAACAAACTCAGAATGTTCAACAAAACAATATCTATATATTATAGTAATTGCCTATTAGTTATACGTATAGTGGGATAAAGTAAAAACAATACTTCTAAATAAAAGTCCTAGATCTTTTGTTTTTTACTATTGTTTGTTTGGAAATATTTGTTAAAATAAATCAATGACTCACCAAATACATCGCATAAAATACTATAACACACGTATTGTTCTGCTATTTTCTTTTTATAGTTTCAGGTTGAAATAATGATTCATACATCACCCACAACAAAACACAACTTTAAAACATAGAGAACAAAGCTAAGAGAATTCACTTGTTTACAGTTTTTCTTCTCACCTTTTCGCCGGGTTTGTTCATATGTAACGTCTGGTGATCCATTGCCGCCGGTAGCACCAAGTATCAACTGTAGTCCGTGGTGTGAAGATCTTCAGCCTCCCAGATACGAAATCCAATTGACTCTGACAGCTCTGTAAAGCAAGTTTTATATTAGTCATGACCCAATTCCAAAGATAACTTTCCGATTCTCGAGATAAGTTGAGATTTGTGGGAAAAGTGTTTTGATTATTATTTCATAATACTGCCCCTCCCGCCCCCCAACTCTCATACTAACAGTGACGTTAACCTGTAAACAAATTATTATTTCATGATTAATAAAAGTATGTATTGCCCTGTTACATTATACAATTGTATGTGTAACTACTAGCTAGTTTAAGTTGATGTTTGTTAATAATATGACTGTATTTAAGATGCTAATTCTGAAATATATATAATGAAATAGGAAAACCACGGTGCAATTTGAGCGTGTATTTCAGTGATTTGAGCGATTGTGTCAAACGTATCGCAACAAAAATGTATTATTAATAAATTAGCTGTCACATGATTCCTAAATACTGTATACCAAAATTGATAAAAATATTCGATTTTCTATAACTTCGTCTCATTTGTATTGAATATTCCGATACCTATTAGAAACTATGATTTTATTTTTTACTTGATTATTATACAAAGGTATTAACCATAAAAGTTACTGTCACAGGATTCAGAAATGACCATAAACTGTTTTACCTATTTATACAATTTTTTACACAACTTAAGAGTAATTTTCCCGGTAAACGAGATTTCGCAGATTAGTAGAAAGTAGTTAAATTGAGTATAATAATGAAAAGGAATTTAAAGTCGAACCTTCTAAAAGCCCAACGGGTACTCCGAGGTACTTCGAACTTATTAGTCTGAATAAAAGCAAAGGTTCTTACAATATATTTATTATATTGTTTATATATTATTTTATTTAATTAAGTGTAGCATGTATTGTAAAATACTCAGGAATTAACAGGAAAATATAAAGACAAGTAACCAAAAAGAATAAAATTGATAACGTGTATATAATAACACAACGATTCAAGGCCTCATTAGGTAAACAGAAGGTCTTGCCACGATTATAGCTGCCAAGAGAGAGAACTAGAAAAATAAAAAATACAGGAGTGAAAATTGTTAATAATTATGTTTGATTTTGTTTTAAGAAACTTGAAACAAAGGTATTTTTATGGTCTGATAAAACTTACTGAATAAATTGAATAAATTCTTTACAACATTTACTAACTTAACAATACAATTACAAGTTGAGTTAATGAAATTGAATTTATAAACGGACAATAATTCAGCTTTCACAAAATGTCAGTCTGTCAGTCATAAACATCAGAGACTATTGAATACTGCAATTTCTACTTCAGATTGTCAGTTGAAAGTCGAAAAATATAAGTGTTTAACGATATTCAACTTATCTTTGTATTTACCTAGTAATTAACCTTTGAAACTCATTATAGCGATGGCTTTGTTAAAACTGTATTTATATTTATTCAGACTTTACCTACGGTTTAGAAGTTATAACACTAGAAGCGATAGGTAAAGTCCCCAAACAAATCTAATAATTTATAAATATTCTCGGTAAAAATAAGTAATTACCTGCCAAGTTCACAAACGTGTTCGTCAGAAATTATTGTTATCAGTTGTTCTGACGTAAAACAGGAAATAACCGCGATGGAAGCCATGTTGAGGAGGGTTTACTGATAAGTCTAACTATAAGATATACCATAACAAGGTTTTCCTGAGGAATAGTCACGTGGACACACTGCGCCAGTTGCACCCACGCTACAATTACACTGTAGCTAGGCGGTAGGCCTAGGTCTGCATTCCGTACACATCCTGCCCTTCCTACGGCCTAATCATGTTTCCTACGTCAACAGCTGAATTGTTGTGTCCGTCCTTCTTCAGCTGATACGTATGATTATTTGAAAGAACATTATTTTCCCGCTAGCCCACTAAAACTGTTTGTATGATAACGTTTTAGTTGTATGACATTTGTTATGTTTGTTAGTAGTGTTAGCCTTAAACAAATCAGATTGAAATTTCGATTTTACTGACAAAACCTATAATTTATTTTTACTTTTTTGTACTTGAAATAATACTGTCAAGTAATTCCATACAGCAAACCAAATTAAAACATATGATTTATTTTCCGTTGACCACATCTGCTGACATTCATAATAACTGACCTGACAATAACTGACCTACCTACTGCTACTACTTACCTACCTACTGCTACTACACAACTTCCTACTGCTACTACACACCTGCCTACTGCTACTACACAACTTCCTACTGCTACTACACACCTGCCTACTGCTACTACACACCTGCCTACTGCTACTACACACCTGCCTACTGCTACTACACACCTGCCTACTTCTACTACACACCTGCCTACTGCTACTACACACCTCCCCTAGCTGTCTTTAGATTTTAGTATTGATTCGCACTTAGGTTATGTAACAGATTTTGTTTAAAATTTATCTAGGTTTTTTTCAAACGACAAATTTTAGAATTTCGTCCTGTTAAAATGTTGTGACAGCATTTATCACGAGTTGTCTTCCAAAAATTTGACACACACCCCAGGCTTCCAGTCATTTAAACTAAACTAACCCAATTAAAACCAAATTCTTATTCATTTAAGATAACACTAGCGTAACTTACGCTTTTTGTCAAGAAATATGGTAACGTACTTTTATTAGTTCCAATTTACAATATAAACATTAATAAAATCATTAAAAATATGTCTAAGCATGTATTGTATTTCTCGTAGCTGCATCTTTACTTGAAAATCCTTAGTAGGTTCAATTCATCAGCCTCGCTCCGAATACCGGCAAATCTTGATATTTCTGCTCTGTGGCAATTCATCTCGTCGCGCTCCGCGGCGCCGACCGGCCTTCTGTTTACTTCCTACTGGGTACCATTATACAGTAGTATAAATTACTTTTTTCAGACAGTTAATTAATTATGTGTCCATCAGATTCCTCAAAGCTTCGAGGTTCTTTAGCCGTATTGCAAAGACCTTTGTAATAAGATTTACCCCCAAACTCAAATACAATGAGAGCGTTGATTCCACACCTTTATTACCAAGGTCTTCTCTCCCACTGGTTTAATTAAAAGATGTAAAACCCAACTTATCAGATAAAGATAAAGCTCGGGGGTGTCTTGACACTGACCGAGGTTGCGTCATATACAATTTAGATAGTGAAATTAGCTCTAGGACAGGCCCGACCCAGATGTTAAAGAGGCTTTCGAGACAGTGGCTTAGGTTATGGCTTAGGATCGTGATGTGTGATCGTGTGATTGAGATAAAACCAAAGGGGTTATATGAGGCGTACACAACCATTTATAACTATGTTGCAACTAATTTTTGAGTGTTTTCAAAGACAGTTGTGGGGGATACCTCAACAGGAGCATGGTAATATTAGCTTCATCATTATATTTAAAGAATAAGGCGAGTTTTGTGCAGAAGATTATGGCCAAACTACTGGGTCGATTTTGGTGATTTACGTATCGTTTGAAAGTCCTTAACGTCTAGATGTCATTTTTGGGGGTCTAAAGTCAGTGCGTGGAACCAGAAACCCTTGGGAAGCCCTCAAATTACGGTTTTGGCCCATTCAAATTACATTGGACAGCAAATCAAACAAAAGAAGCTGGGATTAAATATACAAACATATGGTTTGCTAGTATGATTTAACTTTGTAGTAGTAACACTTTTATATTTTATATTTTTTCAGATGATGCTGAGCACAAAATCTGATCTTTAATTGACAAAATAAATACATTCGTAACTAAATAGATGTGATAATGATAACTGCTAGTCGATGAATGCTCGTGGTGTATAGGGTATATAGCAGGGATAATCGAAAGGTTCAGTAAATAATAACTTTGGAACATGGGATTTTAAAATTGAAAAAGTTAGCAAATAATAAATATTTAAAATCCATTTAAAAACGTATAGGCCTGATTTCAATTACTTCAACAAATTTTCATTGCTAACACATTTTTGTAATTTTCAATTTGTATGTACAACCGTAATACAGTTGACTCTTATCTTATTGGTAATCCTTATTGAAAACATCGTTAGAGTGTATGCAATTTCCTTCACGTCGGTAACTGGTAATTGTTTAGCAAACTTGCAATGCTTTAAACTCTTAAACATGAAACACTTTACTTGTAAATTTGAATTTATAATTTTTATGAATGTAGTGTGAAATTGTTGTTTTCAAAGCCATGTAAGCATTTGCTAAACAGTAAATAGGTTTTCTAGCAATTGTTGAAATAAAACATACTAGAACCAGTTGTAAAACTTAGTATTGGTTTATAGACTTGTTTATGGGTACTTCATTTATTGTACATATTGATATGTATCGATATTATTTTAATTTCTGCTATTGGGTCATTGATAAATACTAATGCTTATTTCTTGGATATGTTTTTTAACTAATTACCTACTCAATCATAATAATAATAATAATTAAAGAAGTCAATTTTGTTATAGAAGTGGTTTTACCCAACCACGTTGACGAGTTTTAACAAGGTTTAATACCAAAAATCTGCCTCGTTTTTCTTGATCTACCCTTTCACTTGATTTCTCGTTTTGACGAGAGTAGTTCGTCAAGACCTGACCCGCACAAAATTGTAAATTTACCTAATACATCAACGCTCGAGTCACAGTTTAAAAAGTAAAATATTTTGTATTCAGCGAAATACAGTGTAATCCTTTGAAAGGATAAAACTAGTATCACGAAGTAAATTGCAGGCGTCCAAAATTGCACCTATTTTTAAAATCAGTTGTCAGATTATTTTTAATTCCTAACTTACTGTACAGTTTCTGCTATAGCAGATGTTACCTATAATTTAAAATATAATGGGCCTATAGCTCCTTCGTAATTACCAAAACGTCTAGGGAGTGCTTTACACTTCATGGTGAGTATAGGGAGAAAACTGTCCTGTACTATGAAATTTAAAATCATTGTCTTTTCTTCAAGATCAATTTTCCATACCCGTCAAAAGTAACCCGTTACCTTATTGTTCTCAAATTTCGAAAATGATTCAACCGAGGCCAAAATGTATTTTATACTTCTATCAGGATCGAACTTTAACACATGATGATGAACATAACACACACCTTGACGGTAACTAAAATTAATCCAAAACAAACAAAAAATAGTCTTAAACTATTGTGAAGTTAAATTTAGAAACTTATCAATGAGTTTACAACATGTTGCAGTTTGCCGTAGAGAGCTGATTAGGTACGGTGATTAGCCTCGGATCTGTTCGTGAGGTATTCCTCAAGTTCGAGGTCTCGCATCCATCGTGCTACTACCAACCACGTTTTCCCAAGTTCCTCACGTTCCTCGCAAGATAGTATGCTTTAGAGGGTGTCGACGATGATAGTGGGTGTGTCGTGATTAACAACTAGCAACTCTACCCCTGATTACATCTTTTATTAGTAATACAGCAATGAAGACGGTTTTTTCGGTAAATGGTTTACGCCAGTGGTTTTAGCGAATTTCCCCTATAGGGAAGAAGCTATTACCGTAGTCGGCATGGTAAGACCTAGGCCCGGGACCATGATAACTTTTCGTTTTGAGGTCCCCAGACCCCAAAAACACCATTCGTTCGAAACTGTATATATATATGTGTGTGTGTGTGTGTGTGTGTGTGTCCGTGAGCACGATAACTCTCGTAAAAATTATCAGATTTTGATGAAATGTGGTATAAACGTGTAAAGCAATATTTATGACTTAAAGCTCGAAAACCAGCCAGATCGCTCTATCCGAAGGGGTATTTTGGGGAGGTTTTGTACCCCAAATTTTTTTTGAATTTTGTACATATAATTTTGGAAAAATCAAATATTAGTTTTTCCCATTGGATTCAGCTTTAAAAAAACACACAATCTGGTATTTTGATCATTCCTCTACGTCAATTGGTTACCGAGATATTGAAAGTGCTAAACACAGTACGTTGTCTAATGTTATTTTTATGAAGGAAAAGAAACATTTTATATCTCACTTATTTATGAACGTATACTGACGAAACTTGGTATACGGCTTCATTGGGTTGTGTTCTATTGTTATTTGCTCAAAAAATTTTTTTTGAGCAAATAAAAAAATAATTAAGGGGTCTCCCAATTATGAACATAAATGAATAAAAACTGGTATAAGAATTCTCCTAGTTGAGTTATATAAAAACCCATTTTTTGTGTTCCTTGTTGCAGCAAACCTGCGTACTCAGCCCCAATGTTATTCTTATGGATAATAATTAAAATTTTATATATTGCTTATTTGTGATTATATTTTTATGAAACTTGGTGGCTTTATATAGTATTAAGGCATTTATATCTCCATTGGAAATTCGCTGAGGATGCAGGTTTGCTGCGACGGGGGTATTTACATATTTGTGTTGTTCTTATATTTATAAAATAAGTAATCTGATATAAACACTTTAAATATTCAAGCGGATTCTCGACATTTCTCCCAGGCCGGCCATTGAGATGGGTTTGTACGGATATTCGTCTCATATAAGCAAATGCCGGAATTGTTCTCAAAAAGGGTCGTACCCCACCAGGAAGGGGAGGATAGGTCCAGGTCTTGTTTTAAGATTTCCCCATAAAATAATGTTTTTTTTTAATTCTGATACATTGTAAATCATTTTCGTGGAATAATAATAAATATTACATTTGTATTGATTTTTTGTTTATTTTACTAGCTGTATACGTCTGCGTCTTTTGTACTCTAACATTTGAAAGAACTTTGAAAATATGCCTATAGAAACTACTAAATATGCTCTAAAAAGTCCATAAATCTGCGAAAACATACCTTTTATTTTAAAGTTGTTTATTTATGTGTTAACACGATATGACTACTTAGAAAACAAAGTTAGATTCAACATGACTCCGTTTGAACTGTCCTTAAAACTGAGAGTTCTTAAAAATATTATGAGAATTCCTATCTAGTTATTTGTTAAGTGTAAAAATAAATCATGAGACTTCTTGTTACTTTGAATGAACAACTTTACATATTATCATGCACTCATGTCATCCAGTGAGATTCCATTGATCTTGTAATATCAAAGTCAAGAGTTCAAGTTGTTGAAGATCATTGATCTGGAACCTGTCAATGAAATAAGGAAGCGAAGGACGTTCAAGTGGAACTGATAAATGATTGACATGATGATATCCTCAGTGGTGAGTAGTGATAAGCTGATACAAGAGCACGCGTGAATCTTATCGGTAAACGAGTACTGCGCAGTTAAACTATGAATTGCGTGTAAAATCAGGCATTATCATTTGTAAAAGTCACAAATACAATTCAAAAAGTAAACGTTATCTCCAAACTTTCGTAGTTTAGTCAAAATTTGTTCCAAGTTAAATATACTTTAGTAGGTTAGCATTTAAAAACGATTTTTCGCACTTATTTAATTACGGGATGTAATAACAACACGTAATATGCTAATAAAAAAGTTGTCACTTATTTAACACGAAATGTTTAAGTAGTCTCTACTTTATTTAGTTTCACTATACAATTGACGAACTACTGCATCCATCACGCTGACCGGAAAAATAACTAATCAAATAGTAAAAGCGAAGCAATTTAGATTTTTTTGTAAAGTAACAAATAAAAATAAGAAGTATATACAGAGGTTATAACATACTTTTTGAAAGTTTACTTTGAAAACAATATTCCCTATCCCTGTAAGACCAACGGGATGTAATTAAAAACGTATAACAACCTTAAAAATGTATGTAACACATATACTTTACTCACATTCTGCTCGGTAAGGATACATACTACTAGGAGTACCACGTCACTATTATCACGTCAGGGGGTGAGCTCACATAATTATGATCAAAGTTTTCAACTCACAATATTCAGCGATACCATGTTAATAATAACCCATAACCCAATGATTCCATTGTTATTGCAGCTTGACAATGTGTTTCAAATGCAAAAAAATACAGAGCGATTTTATACTAATTCATAAAACTGTTATCTTGAAAGAAGAAATATAAAAAGTTTATATTTTAGTTCACACCTGGTTACTACCAACTCCCACACCTCTAAGAAAGTCCCAGAAACATAAAATAATCAAAAAAGGTCAATCTTCTGATACACTGAGACAATTTTAGTGTATAAATAAAAACAACCAACATGTTTGAAAATAAATCTAGAGTTACCAGGTGAGGGACCGGTTCTGGCGCCGCGCAGTTACTGTTCCCGCTCCCTGGCCTCGAGCTGTTGCATAAATCTCCCAACCTCACACACCACTCAGGTACTTGTGAATGAATGCCAAGATCATACTCATGCAAATCCAAAATGTTATAAACCTTGAGTGTTGTTTATTTAGACCGAGGTTCAAGAATAAATCTGAATTTTTTTTCTAAATGAATTAAATGCTTGAAAGTGTTGGTGTAAATGGTTAAATTTTAACTTTTCGGTGAATTACCTAAATTGTATTGTTTATTTGCTGTGTTATTTTAGGCAGTAGCTAATGAATGCATGTTTAAAACAAGAAGATTTACTACGTTTTTAAAACTCACTTTGCATGTTCAATTGAAATAAATCAAAATCAAATAAAAATTTGAATATCTATTAAACTATAATCCTAAATCCCTATATTGTTAAGCATGTGTAATCAAAATATGTACAAAATTCATCAACAAGTAATTGTAAGATAATTAATCTAAGGAGGGTTTAATCACTACTGGTGGCCCTCAAGTATTTGCATTAGGACTAACTAAATGTATCGTGTATGCTAATGTAATGAGTTGTTCGAGGTTACCTTTTGTGGTTGTGTAACTAGTTTCGCTAATGACACTGCTTTAATATATTCAAGTCATAACATTTTGTTATTTTAGGTTACATTAACTAATAAAGAAAAACTAAACTTTTATGAAAGACTATAAGAGCGATTTCACGTTTGTTAACAATGAGCAACACTTATCTAGTTCGTGGTGTATGGAGACTTCGGTAATTAATGAATTTCTATGGAAAGTGAACTATTAGCATGACGCGCACGGTGAAACTTAACCTTATGGACCACCATAGAAATTCTTATCGTGACCCACTGAACACGTTTTGGGGGCTCGTTCAAAATTAAATATATATATATAAATATATGTGTGTGTGTTTGTGTGTGTGTGTTTGTGTGTGTGTTTGCACTCTTGCGGTCGCATTTTTTGTCCGATTTACTTCCAATTCGGTAGGGACATTTATTTCTATAACCAGTTGGACAAGTTCATTGGGTAAAACAATCGGAAAACTCTAAACCCCTCTTTTGTGGATTAATCTTTCATATTCAGAGTTTTTGGGCCCAAAAAGGATCAGAAAAGCCCCGGATGTAACATTAATGCACGCAAAAACATGGTAATTAGTGAGGCGAAAGTTTAAAGCCATCTATCGTCATTCTAGCATAAACATTTACCGAGTTATTAAAGAAAATGTGTACCGACGAAACACAGTACGTTGTCGTATGGGAGTTTTACATTAGAAAAGCCTGTTATTCATTTGTTGGTGTACTTTTATCATCCCCAGCAACCTCATGCCTACTTCAAGTCTGTCTGGACCTTCTCCTAACATTATAATGCGCAAAATTCGTAGTAGTGGAGAAACAGGAAAGAGGCCCCACAATCGGCGCTTTTTCCCCATGTTATTCTTATGGGGAGCCGTTTTTGCACCGACGCCAGCTCCCGCCTATAGAGCTCCCGCCCGCTGGCCTATATTAAATATACCCCTGTCTATATTAAATATATTGTCCCCATCCCCATCCCTCCTCTATATTTTTAAAAATTAATTTTCAAATTCAGGCTAAAAAACTATCTTTGGTGTTTACTGTCCGATTTGTCTGCAATTTGGATATGTTATTGTCCTAGGCAAGTGTTTTAATAAATTTCACTTACATTTCCCAAATTCACTATTACGGTTGAATTAAAACTGCCAACTATTTACTGACTTTTGCACCCTAATTTCCGTTTTGACTCTTGCCATATTTTGACCCTAAAATTCATTTTAATACATCCTTTGCAGAAATCCACGAGTTCTGGCTACTTGGGAACCCGAGCCATTTGACATATAATAAATCACCCTTCCTCCTAATTACCTTCTCTACCAAATACATGTCTTTATATTTAGTCTTTAACAATTCTTCTGTATAAAATCCTCCTTTGATTATATTGCCATTCTCATCTTTCAAAATATAAGTCACAGGCTTTGTTTTCTTAACTTCTGCTATTGTAAAAAGCTCTCCCGTCCAGTTAGGGGTATATCCTTTACTAAATACATGTTTATATTTAGATATCCTTACACTATCCCCCACCTTATATTTTGGCTTTTTAACTTGTACTTTAGATGCTAACCTTTCGTGTACGTCTTTAGAGTTCTTAGCACTTACTTGGTTAGGTTTCATGCCTATGGATCTATGTACTTTATTATTATATATCCTTATTAACTTTGGAAGTAAATCCAACCACTTGTAACTCCCTTGTGCACTAAACTCTCTATACAACCAATTCTTTAAAGTTCTCTGGAACCTTTCCACAATAGCCGCCTTAGTTGTAGAGTAAGTGTGGTAGTGATTAATATTTAGAATTTTCATTAGTTTGGTAAAATGTTCATTAAAAAATTCTTTTCCGTTATCAGATTGAATATTTTTAACTCCCTTTGGGAGAATAGTTTTTATAGCTTCTGTGACTACTAATCCAGTTTTATTCTTTAGTGGAGCAGCATAAGCTTTTTTAGAAAATGTGTCTATTAAAGTTAAAATATATTTATTCCCACAATTCTCTCTAGCATAATTCCGCATATCTATTAAATCTATTTGAACAGTTTCGTTTATACCCAACACCTTAAAAGACCTTCTAACAAAGTTCTTTCTCGCGGGCTTATGCAATTCGTAAGCAATTTTTTCCATTTTTTATTCTTTATTTTTAATGTTAACGTATCTGCCAGTCTCTGTCGTTTCAAAAACACCTCCATTGCTACCAACTAACATACCATCACTCATTCTTTGATATACATAGTTTTTTGGCAAATATGCCCCTCCATCTAAAGTCTTAAATCCGCTTAAAGATGTAGGGTCTGCAACCAACAATTTAGGATTGTACATCATCAAATCGATTTCATTATTGTCTTGCATAAATTTATTAGTTTTATTGTTAAACCTTAATGCGTGAGATTTTAAACAAATATCAAATTTAATATTGTCTTGTCTAAAAGTTTTAATATTATCGTCATACCTCAAAACCTGTGACATTAAACAAATATCACTCCTATCTTTGCCTTCACGTACATTCTTTATTAATTTGTCCTCTGCATCCCACACATCGCTATCTAATGTTAATACATTATAATTTTTATCCCCCTGTTTTATTATGCTTTTCTCACCTTTTGTTAATATTTGATTAACAACAGCCACATCATTTGGCAATGTCCCAGGTAAAATGTTTGTTAATTGCTTATTTTTACCATCAAATTTAAGACCGTCTAAAGTCACAGTCTGATGTTTTGTAACACAATCGTTCTCATCAACAGCGGGTTTAACACGAACTAGCCTTTTATTATTAAAATCCCAAAAGTTTAGATCCATTTTTGGTACTTGAGAGACGTTTACAACATCATCGCTTTCTTTACCAGCCAACAAATTACTTATTTTTCGCTTTTTGGCATTCCAAATACCATTCTCCGATTCCAAAAATTCATAATTATTTTTGTCTTGTACAAAGACACCATCTTTTCTTATTAAAGTTTGCTCTAATGTGGGCACATCGGTTGCGCTTTCACCTCGTTTAACATTAGTAATTTTGCGTTTATTAGCGTTCCAATTATTATTCTTGGATTCTAAAAACTTATATTTAGTATTACCTTGTACAAAAGCATCACCTTTCCTGGTTAACGTCTGCCCCAAAGTCGATACATCATCAGTAAACTCCCCACCTTTAACACTACTAATTTTATAATTTAAAGCATTCCAACAATCATCTTTTAGATTTAAAGTAGTTTCTTTAAAACTTCTAGCTTCTGGTTTACTATATGGGTTATATACGCGATAAAATTTATCTATCATATTTTTATTTAATAAACAATTCCACTTTCCCTCAATTCTTCTATGATAGAATCTATCTCATTATCCACTCCAGAATTTCCCGCCAATCGGCTTAACCAAAGCAGTCTTAACCTATCTACAAGCTCATTAGGATCGTCCCAATAAACATAATCTATTTTATTACCAGTTACCTGCCTTAAACCTTCACCAACAGTCTTAAACAGGGGTTTAATTATATTAAGATATTTAGTGTGTTTATTGCTTGACATCGCCGCACCTGTTTTATAACCCTTTAAATGTGCATTTGTAGCTTCCAAAATCTCTTTATAATTTTGCAAATCAGCCTGACTATAGTTTACGGGTTCTTTTAAAGTTAACAATTCCCACAATCCCTTTGTCCCTTTATAAATTTTTTCTCCAACCGTAACATCATCATTGGCAATTTGAACTTCCTGATTCCCAATAAAAAATTTATTTCCTTCTCGCCTAATACCATATGTGGTGTCTGTCATACTACTTCTACTAAGGTAATTTCCTAAATAGTCTGATGCTAAAAGACCAAAATCTAATTTGTGTGGTGTTATTTGTGTTATTCTTGGTATTCTAGACGGGGTCTTTTCTAAAATCATTGGGAGAACTGGCCTCTCTGTTTTTGTGGCTAAATTTTTTAATTCTTGCAAAGGCTCTATTAACGGTTGGAATGTTTGGAACCTCTCTTCAGCCTCTAGAAATTTACCACGTTTTAACGCCCTATATTTTTCTCTTATTTGTTTTGCAGACTCTACCAATTCTTGTTGAATATTTGTTTTCATTTTATTTACATTTTATTTATCCCATTTGTCAAAGGATTATACTCAAACACCTTATCGTGTATTATTAGGCAATATGCAGATGTGTTTGAAGGGACGTTTTCTGCAGTTTCAATTTCTAATTTAATATCTACAACCCCCTCTTTGATTGATTCATTCTGCCTAGAACAATCTATTATAATTAGAGGATATTTATTTATAAAGTCAGCTCTGTTAAACATAGGATCGGGGACGGTGTTGTAGTAACTCTCCCTAAACCTCACAAACATCTCATAAGCTTTAGAGGCATCTCCATTTTCAAAGTCGAGATTTAAATCGCTATAAGGATAATATTCAGAGTTTAAAAACACTTTGAGATTTTTCAATTTACAGTGATCAAATTCATCAGTTCTTTTTCGTGCACTGTTGTCCCTACCTGTTTGGAAACCAAATATAACATACCTGGGCTTCTCCAAACTCGATGACGTCTTAACTGACCATGTGTGTCTCTTGGTTTCGGGGTATGATGGGAGTTCGTGTAGCTCCAAACTTCTAAATGCAATTTGCAAATTTTTATTTTGCAATAACATCTTTTGTAATTGAAGCTTCTCCCCATCAGATGGTACCACGTGCGGCATCACCCACTGAATCGATTTAAGTGTAATTTTAGGAATAGGATCGACACCAGTTGGAGCATTAGATGTTGTTAATATACAATTTAAGTCGTTTTTGGATCTTTTCAACACCAATTCTTGTTTAACATTTACTAAAACCTTATTAAAATCCTCAAACACACCCATTAACAGCTCTAACGGGACACAAGTACTAAACTTGCCGCTTTTATGGAACTCCTTTAAATTTTCATCAGAATCAAATGCTGCATTTGACAATTTAGTTGTTTTATTGTAAGAGCACAATATTTTCATAAGACTGGAAATTCCCGGATTTCTTACAATATCTATTTCTTTACCAGCAACTTCGTATCTAATTTCGTCAAATAAGAATGCAAATGCATTATTTATAAAATGTCCTTTATCATGATTCTCTATTTCTCCTTTAATATACAAATAACTCCTACATGGGAGTGTTAGTAAATCTTGATTATTTATGCATATTCGAATTTCATCGGAATTATTTATTGCTAAAGTGTTGTGTGGAACATAGGAGTGATTTGTAATTTTAACCAGGCTATCATCGTATTGGAATTTTCCTGCAACGTCTAGAAAATCTTCCATTTTTATTAATAGAAAATTTTAACTTCAACCCAATTGATCGCAGAAACCTGGCATTTTGCACACTCAGCCCGTTCTTGTAAATTCTCATATCTTTTTTATATGACAAGTAATTGTAGTTTCTTCGTTATTAAAGTCAATTGGCTTGTCGTGTTGATCTGCAAATGTAATGCTAACAACATCTAAACTTCTCTTATTTACAGGGAAGTATATAATATTTCTGGGGACCTCAATAATCTTGTAGCCCGGAGGAGCTTCTGGGTAAAAACTGTGTATGGTGTGTGATTTGTCACCATTTAAATAAGACCCATTCGCAATATTACATTTTACTCTAATCACATTTACATTATTTATGTTGATTTTATTTACGGATTTAAACGCAATATCTGGAGTAGAAAATCCTTTAAATCCCAATAATTCAGACCCTAAACATGGTTTTGTAAAATCAAACACATGGCCAGAATGTAATGTGGCTTTCATAGTTTTATTATCGGCTATAAGTACAAAATCTGGGAGTTGCTTTTGAATTTCCTTCGCAAGCTCAAACACTTCGTATGTACCTTCAGCAATTTCAATTACATTTGGAGCTTTGTGATCGTAATAATACACATCCTCACCCTCGTCTATAGTTAATTTTGTGTCTTTAAGTTTATTTAATTTTGGAACTAGGCCTTTGTAAAATATAAGTTTGACTTTTGTATTAATTAATGCTACTTTATTTTGTATAATAACTTCAACTTTACCATCTAATGCCCGGTTTAATTCGTCAATTGTAACCTCCCCTTTTGGGGTTGTAATTTTGTGCATTTTGTAATATGTCAAAGTATTTAGAGGTTTTTTAACATTAAATATAGAATTATAACTTTGAAAATCTACCAGCCCAATTACATAATCACCATTTAATTCTATAGGAGGAAAGAACACCGACTTCAACTCTGGCTCTGTACCTGTGAATGTTATAGTAAATGAATCCATTTTTATAAACTAAAATTTTTCAGAAATGATAAACATAAAATTCCACAAATGGAACTGTTTAAATCTTGTATTTGATCAGTTGTATAGTAAATTTTAGATGGTACAAAATATTCAATTACCTCTTTTGGGGGCTGTATTCCGAAAGGGTCAAAATATATTACAACATCTTTATTTTTACGATATGCTGTCCAATGTGTGCCCCTGTCACTGTCTAAATTAATAATTCCACATTCTCTTACTTTTGGGGTCTGTTTTCTTAGCTCGTTTTTTAGGTACACCCCTCGAAAGTGAGGCACGTCTCTTGCTGCCTCTAACAGCTGAAAGTTGTCCATCTTTTTTATTAAATTTTAATCCCATTCCCATTTTTGCCTTAGCCTTCATCAAATTTGTCACTGCATAAGCTGCTGCTTTTTCGGCCAGACTGGCGTCCTTTGCCGAAACCCTAGTCCAAGCCTGGTCCGCTAATCTCATATCTGCCTTGTTCCGGGCGGTTGTATCAGGATTATTCATGTAGAATATGTCGTGCTCTTTACAATAAGAGTCTAGCTTATTTTTTGGAGGTACATTTCTGGCTAAATTTTCAGGCACGTTAGTTCCGGGCCCGCACCATTTATAATTTCCAGGTATGTGGAGTGGGAAAGGAAGGTTGTTTATAAGGGTATTTAACAAGCCACGGCCTCTATATGGCTTTAAGAATAATCCCTTACCCTTCTTACACTTTCTCTTTGCCATTTTTATTATATAAAAAAATTATTAAACAAAAGATTTAACACATAAAGAAAATACACCATTATATAAAAAATGTCATTTATTCAACAAAAGAACAAATTTAAAATTGCACATAAAGAAAATACACCAAAGAAGTTGGGCCTATTTCCTAATAATATTCGCTGTCTTATAATAGGGCCCAGTGGTTCGGGGAAGACTGTTGTAATTTATAACTTAATTGTAAAAAAACAAGGATTAAAGTTTACAAATTTATATATAATATCCAAATCTTTAGAACAAGAAAAATATAAAAAAATAATTGAAATATTCCGTTTGTGTGATGAAGTTAAATTACACACATATTCAAACTGTGAAATCACACCAAATGATGTAGAATCACACTCAATAGTTGTATTTGACGACATAAATAGTCCAAATATCACACAATTTTTCTCAATGGGCAGACACAAAAATATTAACAGTTTTTACTTGTGTCAATCTTACAGTAAAGTAAACAAACATTTACGTGACAATGTTAATTTCCTAATATTATTTAAACAAGACGATTTAAATTTAAAACATGTGTATAACAATCATGTGGGAAATGATTTTTCATTTAACCAATTTAGAAATCTCTGCCATCAGTGCTGGGATAGGTCTAAATATGGCTTTATTGTAATAGACAAGGAAAGGCCAAAGAATAGTGGCAAATACAGATTTATGTTTGACCAATTTTATAGTGACCAAGGGCAAGGGTGTTGATGCCATCCACAATAAACCTCTTGTCGTCATCAAAAGAGAGTACCTTTTTGTTCATCGTTAATGTTTGCAGATGGTGGTTTGTGGATTTAATTCTTGTAACATTCTCGTAGTAATCTTCTCCAGTTGCAAGACAGTGTAAGTAGTGTTGGTGTCTTAAGAGATGTTTAACTGTAGCGCCGTCAGCTCCTTTTGCCTTCTTAACCTCTAGCTCATTTTGCTTTTCTTTTTCGTATAACCACTGTAGAGGAATGAAAGAGTATAATTTTGGCCTTAAACCACAATATTCATACATAATTTGGCCATTTAATTCATCTTTAAACTTGCCCGTAACTTTTTTGTTTTTATCAGAGTATAAGAAATGGTCTTTACTGTATGCAGAGGTGTCAAAACGGTCCAAGTCGCTTTGTATTTCCTTGTAAAAGTCCTCTGTTACTATAGAATAAAGAAGGCTGTCCGTGTCTGTCATTAAGAACTTTTTATTCTTAAATTTTGACATATAATTATAGTGGAAATCATACATGATTACTTTGCTGATATCCAAAATGGTCATTCCTAAATATATTGGTTTATCAAACTTTACAATTAATTTATTTAAATGCACAGCATGCAAGTTGTTGTCGAACATTTTGCTGCAGTCAAATCTTGGCTTTGTAACATACTTTGTTAACTTAGACTCGTCTACAAGATGTATATCACGAAACTTGCGTTGGTTCATAATTGTTCGACCAAAGAGACTGTTATTTAACAGTTTGTAAAAGTCTTTTTCAAAATCATGTTCAGCTTTTTGTCGCTTTTCAATATTAAAATTAATATAGGGTGCAAGCCAATTTGATTGTCTGAATTTTAAGATTCTGTGGTATTTTGTAACTACCAAACCCAGTTCTTCGTATTTTTTTAGTGCCTTATAATGTAGAATATATTTGGTTTTGTCATTTAAGTTTGGTATTAATTTTCCATTCATTTTTTCTGGTGCGAGCGGGTAGTCGTTGTGCAAATCGTGTAAACTTTTATCGTATTTTAAATCAACTTCCAAAATAAATCCAAAGTTTTCATTTTTATTGGATTTATAATCTTTCTCATTTGTCCATCTAAAGCCATCAACGGGCAACGACTCGCACATTGCTGTAGAGTATAGTGAGTTGCAGTCTAAGTATACAAGATAGGTGCTTTCTTGATTTGGGTCATAATGTTCGCCCATGTACTTATTGTTGGCTTTAGCGTAGCGCGTGGAAATCATGCTTACACCACCTCTAATGGCATGTTCTATAAACAAATGCATGTCAATGTCACTAAATAACTGTAATTTTATGCCGGTCATTCTAAGACACGCCTCCCATGTTAGTCCAGGCAGTGAGTACGTGTGGACAGGGTCGAGTTTATAATCCTTTAAACTCAAGTCCCTAAATGTCTCAAACACATCAGCCAATAACAACACATCTGTTTTAAGGTATAAATCGTGATATTCTTTTAAATTCTTTATATTAAAATGATTCCATACGTTTTTAGCGTGTTCATATTGCGCAGGAGATATACATTCTTTAGTTAGGCTGCTGTAAAATGCCTCTATGGGTGGTAGGGGCTCTAAAAACTTTTCTGGTCCTGTCATGTATTCGTATGGAAATTCGCCCTTGCGTTGTAGTAGTGGATTGTCTATAAATCTAAATGTATTTAAATTGGAAGCTAATTTGCTTAAGGGAAGAGACAGAAAGTTGTAGGAATCCAAAAATACCAAATCATCAACAGAGAACGATATATATTTTTCCATGTCCTTGGCTATGCAATTCAATTTGCGATTGAGTTTTCCCAAGTGTTGCATTATTAAATGACCATCATAGTTTTTAAGGTTGTGGAAGAATACTGGAATTTTCTTGGTTGCTTTATAGTTTAAATTGCAAGCGTTGTGGGAGGGTCCACGGAATTTGCCTGTTAGATGGCAATGGTCGCGCACTTTATCACCCAATAACAGCTGTTGGCATATGTGACAGTATTTAGAGTTTTGGAAGGATGCCTCTTGCTCTGCAGTCATTACAAGGGGAACATATACTTCCATCTGACTTTTAATAAAGTCATAGGTTTTAAATAACTTTTCGAAAAATACATCCATCACATTTTCACCGCTGTACAACTCTTCGTAAATAATTTTAGAGTCTCTCACCACAACATAAGCAAATCCAGAAGGAGTGTGTTTGCCGCCGTTTATAAAACATTCGAAATCTGCATAAATCACAAAGGGAGCTTTAAGTTGATATTTGTAATTCGTAAATTGTAGTGTATCTTTTTCAGACATTTGTACTCTTTGAGCATCAAAGGGTTTACAGTGTGTTGTGTGACGTTCCAATATATCTTTGGTGCCAAAATGTTGCAAACAGAACTTGCAAAAATATTTCTTATGGTCATCTTTTGTAGAATTAAACATTAACTTATCAAAATCACGAATTAAACAGTAATGTGATTTCTGACCATGTTTTAGAAGCAGCAGGTTGACGTGAGTATTGTCGTTTAGTTTAGTTGTTCTCAGTGGATATATTGTTTTTCCTTCAATTCCATATACATTAACACTTATGTTGTTTTGTTTTTCAAATTTATCAATGTCAGATATTTTTACTGGATATTTTATATTTGTCATATTTAACTGGTCCTCATAGAGTTCGTAGTGAACTACTCGATTTGCATTTTCTTTACGATTCCTTGGATTCAAGCTTGCTAAAACACTCCAGGTGAAACATTTATTATCGGTGTTTTTAATATTTAAAACAGCATGTTTTGATTTTATATTTTCTGGCGTGGGAATGTATGATTTGGGAGTTAGGGGCTTATATTTATAAACATGCAACTGCCAGTATTTGGTGCGGTCATATATCCATCCACTGCCTTGAGCTTGATATTTGTGTATGGAGGTATCGATTTTTAAAAGTGAATTTTCAATTTGAGTCTTTAGCTGTGCTTTCTCAATTGATAAATTAGTTAAACTTCGAAAATCAGCAATACATTCTTTGTCAATGATTAAATCACCATTATTGTCCACTGAGTGTTTGATGAATTTTACTCTCCTAATAAGAATCCATTTGATGGGTAGAGGACAAGATTGGAGAGTGTCTAATATATCCGCGGACTCGCCGTAAAACTTAAACACATTATAGGGTCGCTTGTCACATCGTAGGTGGTGGCGGGGTTTGTTCCGGGTGATGACTCTCTTACACACATTACAAGTATTGTGGTTCTCTAACATATGCATTTTAAAATTGCTATTGTTAAATATTTGATGACATATTTTACAAATTTTAGGAATAACTTTGTGAACAAGTCGATAATGGCGTAATAAATTGCTTCTGTTGGAGTAAGACGTGGAGCACTGTGCACAGGTCAACATTTTTTGTTGGAATGAGGGTGGTGGTTTTGGGGCTTCTATATATATCCTTGGTTGAAAATTTTAAAATTATATCTTTTTTAAATAATAAAAACATATTTTTTAACTCTAAAATAAGACATTTTTGCGGTTTAATTACTGCAAAAATTAAAAAAATTTCCAATTTGGTGGTGCAATATTATTTTTTACATACACATTTTAGGTATTAATACACATTTGGAAATGTTGAATTTGGGAAATGTGAAATTTATTAAAACACTAGGACAATAACATATCCAAATTGCAGACAAGTCGGACAGTAAACACCAAAGATAGTTTTTTAGAATTTGAAAATTAATTTTTAAAAATATAGAGGAGGGATGGGGACAATATATTTAATATAGGCAAGGGGTATATTTAATATAGGCCAGCGGGCGGGAGCTCTATAGGCGGGAGCTGGCGTCGGCTCAAAAACGGCTCCCCATAAGAATAACATGGGGAAAAAGCGCCGGAAGTGGGGTTAAACCGGTAATTCACCTCTACTATACAATAACTTCTAAGTTGTTTACATGTGTTGTTTATTTAGTGTGGAGTTATTTTTGAACTCGTGGATTTCTGCAAAGGATGTATTAAAATTAATGCAAATTTTAAATGGGGGAAAATAAGGCAGGGGCCAAAAAGAAAATTTGTGTAGGGTAGGATCGGGCGTCGGTGCAAAAACTGATCCCATAAGAATAACATGGGAAAAAAGCGCCGGAAGTGATGCAAAACCGGTGTTTCTCCACTACTATTCGTAGGGAATTTTATCAGCATTGCAGGTAAATAAAACCAAGAGCATCAGAACAGCCAAAATATCAATGTTTTCATATTGTAATAAAAATTGGAATAAATGTATGTTTTTACACTGACTTTTAGTTTAAAAGTTGTTATGTGGAGATTCATTTCTTAGGTTGGTAATTTATATTTACTGTAGAATAAATTATAATAAAGAGTGGTAAACAAAAGTAATTACTGCTATTCCTTCTAGAAGGCTCAGCTGGTTTAATTACGAGGCCCCCTGGCAGAAAAGGAGCACAAAAGCTAGGTAGGTCAACGAACAGTGAGCGCGAATCTGGTTCCAACCGGATTGTGTTTACCAACATCCCAGCAGTACAGGTCAGTGTTACCAACATCTCAGAAGTAAAGGTCAAAGTTACCTAGGAGTGAACGTCGACTAGTTCTTACCAGAAAACGACCCAAGCCAAGGTTAGCAAGCGGTCTAATTTCAAACTCTGATTTAGTAAAAAGCAAAACCACATGACTGGTATAATTTATTTCCCACTGGAAGAACCCCCAATTAAGAAAAACCATCACCGATGTAATATTCACGTAAAGTCTAGAGTGAATTACCATAATTTTAATAAGGAAAGTTCAAATTAATTAATGATAAGGCTGGACATCCTCAATACGAAGTGCATTGTTAAAGCATAACATTTTTGAAATGTTTGTATAAATGTTTTCCTCAGAAACGCTACTTTAAAGACTTCATTTATATAACAATTTTAGAATGGTTCAATCTTTTAGTTTGTTAGCATTTCAAAAGATATTAAATCGTTCCAAATGTATACACAAAACTTGACCAAAGAAATTGCTGTACTACAGTGATAATGTCATTATTTAAAAAATAGCCTATATATCGCATTGAAAGTAGAAGATAAAGCTAGTCATTATTAACATTAGAAAAACAATAATAGTTTTAATAATCATTGTATAAAAACAACATTGTATGCAAAATATACCACTATCCTGATGTTTAAAAAAGTTGAATTTCTTAAAGTAATTGGCTACGCCGGCGCCGGCCTTCCCCAACTGCAGTGGCGGAGGAACAAATGGCAGTAAAATGGAGCTTGTCATTAAAAGACGATAAACCCGGCAAACCCCGGCAGCTCGCAGCTGGACCAAGGATCTCGGGAACCGCGGGATTCCTGGGCACGAGAATATCACGTGACGCCTCAAGGCCGGTCTCAAGGCGCTAGGAGGCAAGAAATGTCCCGTACGTGTGTGAACTTTGATGGAGGTGACTGTTTTGTATTAATTTTGTTATGAAATAAAATGAATAATATGCATTACGAGGAGAAGAATGTGAAATATTACAAGGGTGAAACTACTTCGCGATAAATTAAATGGAGCTTTCGACAAGTGTTAAGATATAATAGGAAGCTAACAGGTAATCTCGAACTTCTAACAGTTTTCAGTGTTTTAACAAAACTTAGGCTGGTTAACCATTTTTCAAATCAATCTATGGTATTTATTTTAAGTTAGACCGTTGTATGCACGAAATTAGCAAAATAAAATGTCATCTAAAAGGAGTACAGTAATATCATAAAACCTATTGATATCGGTAAAACAATTTGTACATACAAAACTTACTTTTATATTATTTATATTATTTTTTGCATTTACAAATATTTATATTTAAATATCCTTCCTTTATTAAATTACAAATATTAGTAGGTATTTCAAGGTTTTCAGGAGTTTCAAAATGGTTCTCGTTTTAATTTCATTCTATTCAAACAACTAAACTTGAGAAATAATAGGTTATCCTAAACGCATAATTTTTTCAAGTTTACAAAATTCAATATAGGGTTACAAGTTATTATAGGGTTAGCAAAATATTTTAAAAAAACAATGCCTACTTGTGCTTGTACATAGTTTTTTCTAAATGCCAATCTTTCGATGACAATTTCAGTTGGGCGCACCAATTTTTACTGGCTTAACAAAAAAATCTACAGTTTTTGATATTCTTCTTTTTTCATCGACCTTTAAAATCATGCATCGCTTAACGGGGCTTTATACACCCCAAAATGCTCCCTTTTTGGGGGTTCATGGGCAAATTTGTGATACTGACCAAAAAGTACATGTTTCTTTACTATACAGATTCCGGAGTTTTGTTTTCCTATTACGACCCCTTGAAAATGTAAGAGTATTTATCTACACTTTTGACTATATAACCCTGTACAGTATCATGATGCTTTAACACTGCTTAAACTAATAATGTAAAATTAAATGTCATTGTGTGGTAATCCGTGTACCAAAAATTGGACATGGTTTTCCATTCAAACAAAAATGCAAGACTTATATACCTTACCTAGGCATATTTTAAAGGAATATTTTCTTAAAACTGAGGAAAACTAAGATAAACTTTGATTGCCCACTCTACTTTTCTCCTACCTGTTAAGATTGCGCCCTTTCCTACAAATCCTAATATAATGATTTCGGAAACGTAGATTTTGTAATTGTTAGTTAAGTGGGCACGAAAGTGTTGGTTCATAGACCTAAGTGTCAAGACAGCCCTGAAATAACCGCTTATTTACCCAAACTATTGACACTGAAAGTCAAAGCATCTCTCAACGTGGCGAGATTCGCTAGTGCTAATTTACCCTTCTGTGAATAGTTGATGAGTCGGTTCACTTGGTAAGGTGTAGTCTCCAGATTGTGGCTGTGATTATCGCTCATCACGTGGTCAAAACGCAATCATCTTAAAAACATATCACTCACATTTGATATCAGTTTACTTTTATTTGTCATTATTGGTTTATTTTTATGTTGGACTACTTTTTTGTTTTAATATTTTCCTCGTGCAAACATAACACTGCAATGTAAGAATTACGTACTGTTTTAACGTCGATAGACTGAATTTATTTCAGAAAATATTTCATAGCAATTGTTTCACTATCAGCTTGTTAAAGATGAACCTGATTTGCCAGGTGGCTTCCACAGACAAGAATTCACACGGCCACGACAACACAAATTACCGATTACAAAACACTGCTATATGTTGCAATCGATTTGTGCCGTCATGGTCAAATGTATTGTATTGTGTTATTTAATTTATCTCAGGATGCTACCTGGTGAACCATCTTTATTTTACCTTAGCTTATTATGATGATGCCATTGCATAAAACATGGCTTGAAATTAGTTCTTTAATTTGAGCTGCCCGAATAGTCTAAAACAATATCCGCAGCTCAAGGGCAAAACAATAAATAAAAACTATATCGTGTATTTGTTTTAGGCAGCAAAAAATTAAATAATATTTTTATGGACAGCACATAACTGGATATTCTTGGAAAATAAAAAGTTGCCTTGGTCAAACATTTCAGAAATGCAAATTACTAAAATATAATTCGCCAACGTTAAAATAATCCATTATATACAAACCATCCAAAATAAATGGAATGTGGTCACTTTAATCGCTAAACATGTGCAAAACGAAGACTAAAAAAGCTCGATTGTAAATTAAGTATAATTATCTGACCCGCGGATTGAGTATTGAGCTCGTAGAAAGTACAGATTTTTGTAAAGGCAGCAACCAAGTAAAAATTACTTTACTTCACAGGATTTAAAAAATACCTGCATTGTTTTGAATGACAATTATTTAACAAACTTAACTAGTTACGACAAAAATATGTAGTTCCTCAAAATTAACATGGTATAATTCTTGTGCGTCACGAATTAGCGTAATAAAATGTTTTACGATTGTTAAATCCTAATCTTTGGATTTTTGGCAGTGCCGGGATTTAGTTTATCTTAATCTCAAGGTCGTGGTAGCCGCTCACGACTCCGGCGGCTGTCTGATGCTGAGTGACCGAGCCCAAACTCCAAGGCCTACAGCAATTTCGACAGGTAATTGTTACAAATTGGGTTAATTGGTGCACTAGCTTCATTATCTAAATTGAGGTTCTTTCCTACGGTGTGTTTTATGGCGCACTGATATCTAATACTTGATTGCTCGTTGAATGTGATAACACTCTGTGGTTTTAAAAGGTAGATTATTGTTAATTTATGACCCAACACCAAAATTTTCGTTTTTTATACCCCATATTTTGATAATATGTGTAATGTGTTCAGTATATAAATTCTTTCAAAACAAGAAAAAATAGGAT
This sequence comes from Allygus modestus, assembly GCA_963675035.1. Lineage (NCBI taxonomy): Eukaryota > Metazoa > Arthropoda > Insecta > Hemiptera > Cicadellidae > Allygus > Allygus modestus. Next base: position 81,182,365 of record OY776114.1, on the reverse strand, counting down.
TTATCTAACAACTATTCCAACTAACATTGATTTCAAGTAAAATCCATATTTTATTCGGTATCGTAATCTTCTCAACTAGTAGTACAAGACAACGCGTAACCATATCAACTTTAGAAGACAAAAATATCCTCCATATGTTGTTTGCAATTAAAAATATGTCTTTATATTTAAGTAATGTTTAAATAATGTATAATTTAATAGAATTTAAATATCCAAACACCCGTGGGAGAATTGCTTTGTAACTGCAAAATTCACTTGTATATCGATGTTGTTATCACTCCCCACTATCACTTGTGTTGACACCTCCGCTGTTTTATCGTGGGCGTGCAAGTCACGGTTCCATAGTCTCACTGACATTGCGTTAGGGGCTGGTCAGGTTTGTAATGACTTATGTAATTCGAAAATAAGCTGAGGAAACAGACTAAACAAAAGTACAAGCGGGTATTTTAGGTTCCCAAAATAAATAAAAATCGTCTATAAAAATAATTTTTTACTTTTTGTTAACTTTAACTAAGGTTATTAAAATACCAAATTAGTCAATTAAATAAACTAATTCGTTAAATACAGTTTATTTGATCCCTATTGACCAATGAACAATTGTAACAAGGCTACACAAGGCATCTCACCCATTCTACACTCACCATTCATTCATATTCGCCTTAAAATACGCCCTAGTTGCATCGGTGATTTAATGATTCAATACATCTTTTACCTGTAAGAAACAAGCTCTACATTTTGGTTCCTAGTGCACCAGCATAACACACATGAAAAGCAAACGTTATGGTAATTTGAATATTAGCTTATGTCTAATATTATTTAATAATCTGAAGATGCATTTGGATATACATTGTACATTTTTAAAGAGTAAGAAAGCACAGATGTGAGAGCATATATTTATATATGTTTTAATATGTGAGGCTAATATGTATGTGTTTGTTATTTGTATGTTTATCATTAATAGTTTCTTGTATAGTTATTTATTACAAATGTATCTAACAATGTAAAAACCATTTTTAGATTTGAAACTATCACAAATCAATTGTAATTATTATACTCACTACTTTTTAATGCCAAGCCACGTAACCACTATAACTCCTCAATCTTCTTTAAATTTCCCCGTTTTGAATTTGTACGACAACAAAGTAAAATTTAACCTTCGCGGAATGTTACTCGCGTTTACGTGTTTAGTCGAAGCACCGAATAGGCAGAACAATCGATGGAAACATGGAGGAAACCACATGATAGACAGTTATTAAATGTTAATGACGACAAACAGCCGGCATACCTGCTCCAAGCGGTATGCCATACTGGTGCCTTATTGTTTATCAGTGCCGATCTACACATGGCAGTATATTCAAGGTCAGCCTCGACTAGATGCATATTGTTGCTAATATTTAGCACTTGTAACTGGTTTTAGTTCTAAACAAATTATGAAGGCATTGAACTAGATTGAATTATATCGATATCCAAGAAACCTATGACACTGTTTGTTTGTATTTTATAACTGAGATAGAGTATATGTAGACAACTGTTAGTATTGAATAATCTTGCAAAAGCGTGAAATTAATTTATAGAACCAAAATTACATTTATGAGCTTGATAGATTCACTGTTTAGGGCTACTATATTATCTAAACAGAACACAATAAAATAAAAACTGAGTACCGATAAAATATAATTGTTAAAATTATATTATATCGTGCAAAGATTAATTTACCATTTCGTTCCAATTAACTAATTCTTACCAAATATATTGTACTTTTCGTACATCAAAGCGATTTCATTATTTGTCTTTTGAAAAGGGAATAATGTTTTTTTATATGCGAGAAAATGTGATATTTTCCTCCCAAAACACAACAAAATATACCTACACATATTCTGTAATTTCACACAATACATAAAAGACGGTGCAAAACGACCTGTTTATATTTCGATGTAATTCTTTCATAGAACATGATCGGCATTGATTGCTTTAATATTTTGTCCATATACCGTGTTTTATGGGGGGCGCTTTACGCGGGATTTGAATTAAAAAGTATGATGACTAAAACAATCGTGCTCGAGTTTCTTTGTTTACTTTGGATCTGATCAAGTTAAAACCGCTTTCCAGTTTTAAGATCTAACCTAAAACTCCCTCCTTGATGGGGATCGTCGCAATGTAGTTCAACGTTCCGCAGGTTGCACCATTGCATCTTACCAGGAAACAAAAGCGACGGAAAGCTACCAGAGCCTCTGGATATGTGTTTGATTGATTGTCGTGTGATGACAAGACTCTGTTTGAGACAGAGGGCACCGCTCTGTGGATGGTGTCGGTATTGGGACACTGGAAAGGTTCACTACTTCTGTTGTAATTCGGGAAGAATACGACTCAAAATAAGACGGCATTGCAAAGTGATACAAACAACAGTACTAACAGCAAACCCATGTTGAATGGCACTATTGTGAAGTTACAAGTTACAAACACATTGAGCAATCTTGTCGTATTATATTAAGGTCCGGATTCCGGATGTGTTTATCAGTCTTTCCTTACGGCTACAAAATTGGTTTTAACTTACAGTAACTTAAAATGGTTAATAATTGTTGAAATAAACATGGAAATTAATTAGCAATGTAAAACATTGAGAAGTAAATGAACTTTACCTATGACATAAGATTTAATGGAACAGAAATATAAATTAACCTTAACAGACTTAAAAGCTGTCATTTAAAGAAAGCTTATTGTAACGTTCTGTTTTTTGAAACTAGTTTGGACATATAAACAATGTTATAAAAATAAACAGGGTTTTCTTGATAGCAGTTATTTCATTACAATAAATACGTAATAACTTATCTTAAAATTCACATGAATTAATAGGTTTACAACGAAAAAACTTGGATATTCCTTCTTTCCGAGGTATTACTCCAAAGTTTGTCCTAAGACGCCCGCATACCCCACGTACTAGCCAAAAAACGTGCCTAACACTCCAACACAATTGATAGCGCAATTATTCGCTCTAAATGTAACAGGGAATAAACCAAAACAAAGTCTTTTTCTGGATAGGTTAGGCTCTAATTTGACAACAAAGACGTTAAGGTCAATGTCAGACGTGAGCCTGTGTGAGAATCCATCTCAAGGTCAGCGATTATTGCCTGTTTATCGCCCGAACACTTCAGCGCAGCTATTACTACTGGTGATGTGCAAAACCCCTTCACGCTCCAGCAGTTTGGCGAACAAAAACTAACAATGCCCTAAATTATACCGGAGCACAATGCGAATTTGGTGGGGACATTTACGAAATAATGGCACCCAAACAGTGCTGCGTGACTTTGGTTAGGACCATTTGCGAACTACAATTCGCTGTCATTAGTTTTAAATGGGTGTGCTGCTGTGTTAATTATGTTTTGGAGGTTCGAGTACACTGTCCTCGCATTAAAATTGTTGAAGATACAACGTATTTCGGATATTTTAGCACTCATTGAAGCTGTATCTGATTGAGCCCAACATAACTGATAAAATTGGAAGTCGGGAATTTAATTCAGTTGTCCCTGAATATAGGGAAAAAGCATGGTTGGTGAAATTTAATAGTAGATTTTACAAAAGTCCTTCGATTTCATTAAACATTTGTTTGAAGAAATACCGATTACCGATTGTACAACGAATTAGGAAATTATTATATCAAGGTGTGCCATACCGTCCTTACATATTTGGATCTCGCCCTTTTTCAGAGACATATTAAGATTAAAAATCAATTACGATATATGCTGTAAGTTAATTAAATTAACAACCGAGCTAGTTATTTCGCACTTTCTTTAGTTCTGAACTACAAGTCTCCAAATACATTTATATTGGGCTGTTCTGTTGTCCCTAGTCCTATTTTTTGCATGCGTTGGGTGTCAACAATAGCCAATAGATGAATCGGTGGTATGTGGTGTTTGTGGAATCCTCCATCAAATAAATAATGAACATAATTAAAATCTAGTTTGGGTGCAGAAAGCTGGCGTAAGTTGAGCGAATTTACAGCCCAAGGCGTTAAACAAACATTGTTCTAAGTCTTTTAATTGATGGTAATAATATGCATTATAATAAGGTTACGAGGAGGTCTAGTCAAATAATAAATAGGTATGAGAGCACAGGAGAAAATTAAACTATACGCCGTAGTTTTGAAAAAATGGGGTTTCCAATGTTAAATCCCAAAAACCGCATTAAACTCCGCTTTATCTTTACATTTTCTTTAATAACTCAATCATCAGTTACATGCTAGATTGATGAGAGAGAGATAGAGCGTTAGTATTTAAATTATCTACTACCTAAAATCCGGTGCGACGGTTGAATTTATTTATACATAATACTTATTTATATTTTGTTGCAATCGCTTTAAAACATGGAATAGTCTGGGTGTGTCAGCTTTCCATTAATGATTAAAGTTTTCACAAATTATTTCCCTATATTTTCATTGATTTTTCTTTTCATGTACAATAACTAAGACAATACAGGGGTTCCTGTATAATCTATTGCAACTAGCCGGGTGTCTCACGTTTAATCTATAACGCGTGGGCGACATCATTAGATATAATCCGTTGATTGACAATCTTTAGATAAGACACGTTGGAATATATTATTGAATAATGTGTTCATTGAAATTTTATAGTTCAAGAAATTAAAATTTCTAAATAAAATACTTTATTCTATCCTACACTCTAATACGAGTGCTTGCTTGTTTGCTTGCTTCCTTGATTGCAACTCTGATCTCAACAACGCAACGGCTCCAACGATTTCCTTCCAAATGTGTAATTAACTAATTTCTGGGTTGAAAATAAGTTATAGACAAGTCTCATCCCCAGAAAAATCGAACTAATTAACAAAACTAATTTGTAAATTTAAAGTTTAACATTGGGCTATGGAGTTTAAAATCAAACATAATAATCGTAATAGCCTGTTTTTTATCAACCAGTGAAATGTCAAAGTAATACTCATTGAGTTTAAGTATTAACATGTGGCTCCCTGAGGGCAGTGACTAAAACCATTGAATGTACATTACATACAGTGTGGTCATGTCATATACAAAATGAATCATTGAGCTATAATAACAACTGGAGTTATCTTAAGCATGCAGAAAAGAGGAAAATTAACTAAGTAAATCTGCTTGATAGTGGCAGGACGTGGTGAAAGAGGATCCAAGTCATCTAAACAAACTGTTCTTGCCTGAGAAGAGCTCGGCCCCCGAGTAATATTTGTCTCATGACAATTTCATATTCTCAATATAATTCTCAACAAAATTATACTCTCCATATAAATGCATTTTCTGTGTTTTTTTATATAAGTAGAAATACTTTTATGAAGATGACAAAATAAGGTTTTAGCATTTTATTTTCGATGAGCAGGGTCACATCTTAAAATCTCTTTTAGAAATTCCCTATTATGTTCATGTAAAGCTAACATTTTTATTGTTTTCGATAACCTGCTAATAATTTTACTTTTTTCGGCTTACAAATATGAAAAAGAAGAATGTTTCATATTTGCAAGATTATATAATATTTGTTAATTGTTCAGGAACCATGCAACCATGTTTATTTTGTATATAATAAGATTTCATCATAACACTTGCAAATAAGTGTCTAACATGTAGATTATTTTAGTATTAGACAATATTGTTTCTTTGTATAATACGTATAACACTCGTTAAAACTTGCACAGGTAAATGCAAATATTATGCAAAGACTAAAATGTAAATTTAAATCTATACACAGATACTGAATTATTCAAGTAAAATTAATTAATTTTTAATTTGTAATCATAATATATAGTTTTAATGAATAAAACTGCTGTATTTTCTAATTAATATTTGTATTTTGTTGGGCGATTTACTTTTATTAAATAATGTTTAATTCACTAAGTTACAAACTAGTAATCTTATAATAGTATTTATTTTGTTTGTCTTCCTTTCCTCTTTACACTTTTATACCATTATATTTTTGCAAGTGGTTTAAATTTATAAAGCAATAGACTTTAGTTTTCAAATAACTTAATTTAGAATCTTATCTTATGGTTTTTGTTATTGTTATTATTTTACTACATTATCATAATCTAAATCACTTTGTTACAATTTGTATCTTACAGTGGTTCAAAACCCCTCTATGATTTTAATTTGATTATTTATTTTAGAATAGATTGATTGTTCTTGATAATCGATCATTTAAACCTTTTTTTAGGGAGATAAAAAAGAAATGCTTTATGCACACAGTTGGCCAGACTGTAGTGTGGGACTGCTCCATATGTAAGTTATAACCAAAACTCTAAAATAGGAGATCACTTTAACTTTACACAACACTCCGTGACTATTATCTTCTAAAATACTTATTCACATCCAACAATGTTTATAATTGTTGTGTTTCGCACGTGTCTTGTTATTGTTTTGTGTATGTTGCGGTGGTTTTGAGGGTAACATTTATACAAAATTGTGTAATCTTCATATCTTAAAAAAAATGTCTCTTTCCCTATCAACTAATCTATCTGCAACTACTTATTTTTTTACATCATTGAACATCGTTTTAAACTACCGTTAAACATAGCTTAAATCAATCAAAATATATTATTTAATATTTTTAACAGCACTTAAACACAGTGAGTAAAGTTAAATACTCAATCTTGGAAAAAATCAACAATGTAATTAAAGTGATTTTTAACACTGAACATACATACGAGACGGCACTAACACAACTGTAAGCACTAGATAGTTGTAGGCACTGCTGTATGTACCTGATATCCTCATGTACGGCGTGAAGGCACCAGACTGAGGCACTCGGCGCGTTGGCGATATATTTACACGAGCCGGCGAAGGCGGGGAGGGGGCTCAATCGACGGTTTGATAGAATTGCTGATAATTCGCTAGGATTAGAGGATTTAGAGGGTAGATGTGCTGCCTGTATCCCGTCAAGGTGAGGCAGTTTAGGGGGAATTAATTAAATTTATATAAATTAAATTTTGTATTAAAACATGTTATTGATAACCTTAAGCTGTTGCTATAATTTAGTTTAAAAATATTAAAAGTAAAAAAATACATTGAAACTATATTACTATTTATGTTTTTCAATTTAAATTGTAATGTATAACAGCTAGATCTGCAAAGGTTAACACAGACATTGTCAAACACTCAGAAGTACAACATACAAATTTAGCACACTAAGTGGAAATAAGTGACAAGTTTATCTATCTTGAAAAACAGTTGTGCACTATTAATTTATTTTAGAGCTTTACAATCATCAATTCGTGCTGACGCTGGCATTACTTTTATAAAACTTTTAAACAACATCATTACCTGGTCTTTCACCTGGTCTACCTGGTCCTTCACCTGGTCTTTCACATCAAATATGTCTATAACGCCATAATATGTCCAACTGTTCCACTTAAATTTTAATATAATTAAGTTTTAATTGTTTCCTATAGACTGAGTATAATATTCCATCAGAAAACGCTTGTAGTAAGCGCAAGGGTAGTAACCCTTGAACTAATAATGTTTATAGATTCTTTAGATTTGAAGTTATTTAAAATAATATCTTTCATCTGAACATTATTACAAATATTTAATTGATCTTTGAAAAGTTTAGCACTTTATTAGTAAATAAGAACTAACAACTGCTTTTCTTTACTAGAAAAAATTAAACAAAATTACTTCTCTTACATGCACTGTACGAAGATCACTCTTTGTATCCATGCTTAAATTTAGTGCACTTCACGTTAGACTACAATTTATAAACGATGCTCTTGGCTTCTATAACAGTTTAATCGTAGAGGTTTGTACTGGAAACATATAAGCGTAATAAAAAAAGGTTGATTTTAGAATTGGCCTTTCATTATATCGTTTTAGCGAATTTCCCCTATAGGGAAGAAGCTATTACCGTAGGTCTCATGGTAAGACTTAAGCCCGAGACAACGATAAATTTTTGTTTTGAGGTCCCCAGATGCCAAAAACACTATTCGTTCAAATTTATATATATGTATATATATATATATATATGTACATATATATATATATGTGTGTGTCCGTGAATGCGATAACTTGAGTAAAAAACGTCCGATTTCGATGAAATTTGGCTCAAATGTGTAAAGTGACATTCATGACTTTAAGTTCAAAAACCAGAAATATCGGACCACGGAAAGGGGGTTTTAAATTTTCCAAAAATCAGTTTTTAGCATTTTCCACCCTACAATTTGTAAAACACTTAATTTTGGTTTTGACCATGTTATAGAGCTTAAAAAAACAAATAATATGGTATTTTGAATTATTAACCTAGGTTAAGTGGTTGCGGAGAAAATCCAAAAAAACCTGCTCATAAAATCTCCCATGTTAATCTTATGGGAAAAAGGTTTTTGGCTTTTCCTCAGTTCATTTCAATGTAAACTTCACATTTGCTTTTACCAATCAGTTTAGCTCTACAAAACAATAATTTTAGTGTTTAAATTATGATTCTACGTCCAACCGTTGCCGTGATATTCAAAGTGCTAAACACAGTACGTTGTCCAATGTTATCCTTATGGAGAATAAATAAAATTTGATATCTCGATTTTTTATGAATGTATATTAATGAAACTTGGTATGTGGCTTCACCTAGTACTGGTATATTGATATTTGCACAAAAAATTGATTTTTTGTTGATTATCTTCTTAGCAGCAAACCTGCATACTCATCCCAAATGTTATTCTTATGGAGAATACGTAAAGCTTTATATCTCCCTTAATTATGAACATAAATCATTAAAACTTGGTATGTAGCTTCACCTGGTTGAGTTATATTGATAATTGCAAAAAAAACATATTTTTATCGTCCTTGTTGCAGCAAACCTGCGTTCTCAGTCCTAATGTTATTCTTATGGAGAATAAATAAAATGCTATATATCAGTTATTTATTTAAGTATTTTTATGAAACTTAGTAAGTGGCTTTATGTGGTAGTAAGAAATATATTCATGCATAGGAAATTTGCTGAGTACGCAGGTTTGCTGCGACGGGGGTATTATGTTTTATGTTGATAATTATTTAAAAAACTTTAATTGGAGATTATAACGATAAACCATAAGTTTAGCTATACTTAGGATACAACAGAAATTCCCAGTTGTAATGAAATGTAATCTTGGTAATGAAGGATATAAAATCAAATAATTGAAGACTTTCAAGATATAGAATTTGCCTTATAATACATCAAAACTAAAGTTGGGTAGTTTTGGTAAAAATAAATTTACAAGATTTGTTGTTTATCCTCTCTTACAAAACAAAATGGTAAACAACTCAATTTTTGTCAACCCTTTCTTACTATAATACTGCTTTATTTTACTTAATTGATTCAAACAATTTAATTAGTTTGAGAATATATTTCCCATTAAAATAATTGTTATTATAAGTAAAATTATAAGTTATTATAGTTATACAGTTATCTATTGTGCTCTGTGAATATTAAGTATTTTGGGATTTTATAAGAATAGTGGTTATTTTCGGCGATTGTTTGAGATAACAAAGTTGAATAATTCATAAAAATTATAAAACAGATAGTAAACCAACCAAAAACAACGTTATAATTTTTGACGTTAAATATAATACAAATGTAGTTAAGTTTGGTAATGATATTGAATAACTAGGCTCATTCTTCGTGTTGTCAGTAATTAGTGGTCTCTTACAAACCAAGAAAGTGGTACTAAAATCAAATCCAAAATTTTTTCAAAGAAAGTTTTATTTTCATCAATCTCGTCCGTTATATATAATTAAGATGGTTCTATTAAAGTTGAAAGTATAAATATTATTTATTGATTTACCGTCGAAAGTTAAACACGCAGTAGCACGTACACGTCTCCCTACTTGAGTAATTGACTTACTTGCGCATGAATATTAATTTTTGTATCCAATTAGTTGACGATTTAGCTTTAAATAGAAAGATGTGTTTCAATGATTTTTCCATTCTTGGTGTTTTGACCATTACATATTTCTTAGATCAAGGTAGAACGAAACGCACAACTGATAAAAGTCACGAACTCTCTGAGTAAATTTTCTTTAATAATTTTAGCGAATTTCCCCTATAGGGAAAAAACTATTACCGTAGGTCACACGGTAAGACTTAAGCCCGAGACCATGATTACTTTTCATTTTGAGGTCCCCATTTACCAAAAACACCATTCGTTCAAATTTGTATATATGTATATATATGTGTGTGTGTGTGTATGTGTGTGTGTGTGTGTGTGTGTGTGTATGTGTGTCCGTAAGCACGATAACTCTTGCAAAAAAGGTCCGATCTTAATGAAATTTGGTACAAATGTGTAAAGTACCATTTGTTTGAACGAGTTCGAAAACCAGACGAATCGCACCATCCGAAGGGGAGCTTTTGGGGGGTTTTGTAAAAGAAACATTAAAACTATATTAATGTTTTTGGAGTTTCAACATGTAATTTGTATTTAAATCATATTTTAATTTTTAACATTGAAATCAGCTTAAAAAAATTTGGTATTTTTATCATTGCTCTACGTCAATTGGTTACTGAGATATTGAAAGGGCTAAACACATTACGTAATCTAATGTTATTATTATGGAGAAAAAGAAAAATTGTATATTTCGCATATTTATGAACGTAAACTGACGAAATTTGGTATATGGCTTCATCTGGTGGTGGTTTATTGTTGTTTGCACAAAAAACAATGTTTCACCTATGGTTCCTGTAGCAGCAAACCTAGGTACTTGGTTCCCATGTTGTTCTTATGGAAAATAATTAAAATGTTATATATCGCTTATTTGTAAATATGAATGAAACTTGGTATGTGACTTAACTAAGATGAGTTTTATTGATATTTGCATAAAAACCCATTTTTTTGTTCCTTGTTACAGAAAACCTGCGTGCTTATCCCCAATGATATTCTTATGGAGAATAATTAATATTTTAAATATCGCTTGTTTGTGAATATATTTCTTATAAATCCTGTTAAGTTTTTTAATGTGTTATGTTATATATTCATTGGAAATTCGCTCAGTATGCAAGTTTGCTGCGACGGGGGTATATATGACGGGGGTATATGCTGTTATATTATCCTAATTATAACAGTTATGAATAAAATTCTAAAGTAATGAATCGTCAAACACAATCAAGCCTATGGATATAAAACTATAGCTTTTATATTGATTTTATACATGATTTTGATATACCTACCAAAGCTAATAATCTCGGGGATTATTCTGCTGGTTTACTTATACTAAAGATTGATTAGCACAGCCGTCAAATATAACCAACTAAAGATCAAAAGTAGTATATACCAAAAAATAAATATAATGCTCATGTTTTATAAATGATAATTTATTAAAATAAATATAGAGTTATAGAGTGTTTTCCCCCCTTTTTTGTAGTTTTGTATTCGGTAGAGATCTTTACTTACGTTTCCTTCAATGAATTTATTTTTCACTTAAACCCTCTGATTTTTACATCACATAAACAAATAAGTAGGGTTGAAATGACTGACCAGACTCTAGCTGAGGTTGTAGATGTAGCTCACTCAACCATATGTAACAGCAAGGTCACTCGGAGCTCAGTGATCCTTCCTTTATTAGCATGGAGGTTTTTAAAGCTTAATCTATTATCCGGAGAAAATTCACTGATCCGACTTTATTTACATCGCGTGTGAGATTCAGATGAAACATAATTTTTATTGGTGGGGTTGTCTTTGAGTTCTTTTGACAAAGAGCAAAAAGTTTGTGTATAGGAAGCTTTGTCGTATTTTGCGTTGTAGAGTGGGGAATATTTAATGTTGACTCTTTTCTAAACTAGTTTTTTCAAGAGATGCGTTGGATATTTTCATGAATCCGTTACCATGTATCGAATAGAAAATTAAATAAATGCGTGAGAATATTTACACGCCCCACTCCCACAAATATGTTTTACACACTTTTTATATTTTTGTAAGATTCGGTGTTACGTTATAAAATAAGTACATAATGAGTAAGTACGATGAAAAGTGTAACAATTTGCAAAAAACTTTTACGAATAAGACTTTTTTTACGCTTCCTATTTAAAAGGCACGTGACAAATTCTTCTTCCCACTACAATTTCACCAGTGCTGTCTCACGTGTACGCAGAGCATGTTAGCCGTGCGGTGGTGGGGGCGTGTTGCGCTCGGCCAATGGGAACAGAGGGCTTATCCGTCTGCCACTCGCTAAAGCCTAGTGTAGCTGTGGATGAGATACTGCCACTCAGCTTATATAACTCACTAAAAATACACTGACGCCAGGATTACTGCGGGAGCAAAGTTTGAGTAGTTCTGAGAATAGGATAAAACTGTGATTTGATTAATTGAATTGATATGTGTCACATAAATCTAAAATAATATACTACTTCGGTCACCACATTTCATCCTCGGTAACCGAAAATTTAAAATTCTCATTTTAAATGTGATTGCACTAATAGTACTGCAATTGGTGGCTAGCCGTACTGAATCTTTTTGACGACCTCCATATGGCACAAAACCAGTCAAGGACCTACCGCTGTACTCCGCACTGCAATGGGAGCTTTGACGTCAAAGGAGTTGGCACATAACGGCCATGCACAGTTTTGCGTCACTGCCTCACTGTAGGAAGGCTTTGACGACAGCCGTTACCAATAACTATTAAAACCGGTTTCGTATTGTTTATGTTTATAATATTCTTTTAATAATACTTTAGCTCATACAATCATTTATTCTTTTTTACTTAATCAATTTGGATCTTATTGCTAAACAGTTATATTTGTAAGGTAATAAGATATAGTTAGTACAAATTTTAACAATATTGATGTTAAATTGTACGCCACAGTTCAAAAGGGATCAATTTAATTTAATAAAATAAAACTATTTGTGAAATCCGAAAAGCATAATATTTTTAAGCTAGTGTTTTTCCGTCTCAGGAAAGTTTAAAGGAATCGATCCTTAAAACTCTTCCTACACACCAACTTTTTAAATAAATAATAATATTGTATTAGACAAATTCTTTTACGTCGTTAGATGGGATCCACGCAGGTTTTATCATTGAACCCCTCCTTCACCTTGTATTCAACATAAAACATCGATAACTACTGGTGTAGTCTGTTGTATGTTTGAATACATTTTTTAAGTGACCAAACCGGTTCCGAGCCCCCATTAGTAAATGGCACAGTCACTCCTGATCATGATTTGCAAGGTGCCAAGCTAACTGTTCCTATTATTCTGTATCGCGATTTCTCCGCGATTTCCTTTCATGACAAGTCCGAACTGGTTCTACCCGTCAAGATAACATAATCGGAGTTTATGACCTTCAATTATATACACTGTACCTACAAAGAGTTTCTCCACATTGGGATATCAGCTGAACAATTTACGGTGGAATAACAAATCCGTTTTCATGTATTAGAGTATTTTAGTGTTAAAATATAATTATTTTTAATTTAATTCTTTTTTTATTTAATGATTTTAAGTATTAAAATAATCATATCTGAAAATACCTCATGCTTTTTCTATTTTTAAGCGTAGTTTTGATTAGCAATGAATCATTAAGACTGCATCTAAAAAGACAATTCAGAACTCTCATTTTTATTACTGTGGATACTGATAGAATAACGATCGAAGACTTGGGAGCATTCGATAGCATTAACGTAAGACTGATTTTAAATATTTATTTAGTAAAGTTCCAAATTCACACAATTGTATGTGTTGACATCCAAAATCATGACAGATTTGATTATAAGGAGAACTCTGACCACTCGGACTTCCCCAGAGGGAGTGCCAGGAGACAAATGAACTTTGTAACAGAAGACGCAATAGGTCCGGTCAAGGAGGACAATAGTTCTTTATTTGAACCAACAAATTCGGTATTGTACAGACATGATGTGTTCTACTTTTTAGACTCAAAATTACAAAATTCTGTTTATATGTGTCAATCATATGCTGTAACTACACTTTTTCTGAGAACAAATTTCATTTTATAAAGCTACATCACTCAAAAGGGAACGTGGGGCTAGTTTGTATGGGATGTACGGACAAAGTGGTATTTACAATGAGGCATCGAATCCAAGTCACGATGTCGTACATTTGAAAAAATATAATGAGGTACGATTTTTTTGACATAATATAACCTTTGAGTCTAAATTCAAAATGTGAGTACAGTGTGTTTGTTTTCCACGCCTAAAACCTATTCAATTGTTTTTATAAGGTTAAATTATCAGCTTAGTGCAAAATGGTGAAAGAAGCAAACTGGCGGTGAGAGATTAAAACATGTATTCCCCTGAAAATAATCGTCCTCTGCACTCAAGAAATTGGTTTCGGCTCAAAAGCAAAGTGTACTTTGATCTATTGCTTTAATTTTAGAAAAGTTGTACAGAAAATTGCTTTAAAAATGAGTTTTTTTACATTTATTCCAAACACATTTTACAGATGGGTTTGATTGCTTCAAAATGTTAAACGTGACTGCAAATTTTCTCCCTTGGTTTACTTTACTTAATATTAGTTATGTTTAAGTAGAATGTTCAGTTAAAATACATATATTACAATTAAATAAATGTAGACGATTACATTTCTTTTATACCCACGTCACGTCTTCGTGAATTGAAAAAGATTTTGTCAAAAATTCCAAAAAAGAAATTACGAAATCAATCTTAACGTTATCTCTGTTTACGAGTAAATATGTTAGTAAACTGTAAAGCAGTGACAACAACTTAGTTAAGGTTTCAACTGTATTGTAAATTTTGTGTAATGTACTGTTGTCGTTGGTATTACTACACATTTCGGTACAACTGTAAGAAAATCAAGGAAGACCAGAGAGAGAGAGAGATACTCACAGCACGACGAGAGGTCCGACAGTAAGGGAGCGATGCGATGTAGGAGTGAGGAAGTTACGGCGGTTCAGAGGACCTCTTTGATAACTCCGTCAGGTCCTAAAGGTCCTTGTACTCTACTGGTACTAGGACCACGACCTAGAGGTCTCACGTAGTCATGGAGGTCGGGGGACACTGTTGTGTATTTAATTAGTAAGTTGTAGACACATGTAACATGACATACTGGCTAGTGTAACTGGATATATAGATCAGCTGGATTATACAGCTTGTCCAGAAATGCCTGACCTAAACTTCACCAGGTGAAAACAAACTAATCATATACAGTGTTTCCTATCTTACTTAGTTTTCTGTCCATCTGCCTGCATCAGTTTGTTTTTTCTTTCAAAACAGATCATTTTAAATTGTGAATTTAAAGCCAAACATGATATTAATTTGTAATTTGTTTTCAAAATTAATACTAACAAATTTTAAAAGTTTCAATCTGATATATTAAACCATTACTGAGCAGAAACAAGTTTGTAAAACCACATACAGACAGATAGGCAGATAACTAAGCACATCTTATATATTAATACGCTAAGCCGATTTTACGCTAAGAGAACTCCTCCGTTATTTCTCAGCCGATTTTAACGATTGAGGTACCAAAATATTCGTCCTGATTCGCAGTTGTGCATAAAGCTTTTCATTTTTCGATATTTTCCTTCACATACAGAGCACATAAGGCCTTGCAACATGGTATTTAAAGTTCAGTTTGTCTAGGTAGTCATTGTGATTATAACACAAATATTTTATGTATTTTTAAGTCCACCATCCATAATTCCAACAAACTACAGGAGTTATTGAGCAGGTATTTGAAAGAAGATGGGTTCAACTCAACAAAACAGTTATGGGCTTATTCCCGTTCCAATGAGGTTCGGCCCTAACAACCTTCAAAATTTCCACGTTAATTATATACTTACTAGACCGATTGAGCAAATATTTGGTAGAAAGACAGCAGGCAATGCACTATAGGCAGAAACAGGCATATACTTTCCATCCCGTAAGTCCTTTGGGACTTATCTGTTCTGTAGGCTTTTAAAATTTTAATTTTTTCGTCACTGACTTTAGTAGTTAATTGAACCAATTGAGCCGATTGAATTAGTTAGTAGAATAATTAATGCATCAGAATAAAACCATTGCCTACACCTGCTCCAAAAATACCAAATAATGGAACTATAGAATTTATGGGTTAATAAATGTGTCCAGGCTACATCGATGGAAAAATATAGTGTTAATATAAAGATATTCAAAAAAAAACTAACATTGAGGTTAGGGTTGTGAGAATAATAATTTTAAATATACATATGGGTTAGAAAGGTTGAGATCTTGAAACAGCTGTTCTTGCTTCTGCTCTTTATAGCTGTCAAATAAAAGTATCCACAGCTGCTCGCATTACAGTTTCTGAATGTTTATTTTCTTCTGAAATGTAAACATCGAAACTTAGGACGTTCACGGGGCGTAGACCGAGGGGATTTTAAGGAAGTGAATAGGCCTATGTGTTGAACGGGTTCAAGATCTACCTTTGTGTAAAGTTTCAGCCCAGTCGGTTCAGTAGTTTTGCGTTTACCTGGAACAGCAGACAGACAGACAGAAACCACCTCTTCTTTATAATATTATAGATGGATTAGGATATGTACAAATTGCGAGATCATTCAAACTGAAAATTTAATACAAAACCGACATGCCCAAAATGAAAATAAACGAGCAAATAAGCAAAGAAATTATGCTCGCATTGGAGAGGAACAATGAATATAAGTACCCTAGGCACTTTTAACTAGGTATACAATGAAGTTGTCTGCTTGCAATATTGAGCGGAGCGAGTATTTATTTAATCAATAATTTTCAGAAATGTATCGACGAATCGATTTTTCCCTTGGATAATCTTCGGGAATGATTGGAGGTTGCATATTGTTGACTGCAGAGAATTTTAAAGGATCTTTTACGCATGAGGTACAAATAAATATAGTTGTCATCATTGCTGACTATGTCCAAGCGTCTGCAGACTCTGCATTTTTGATTCGCGAGGGCTTCCAAATTATGCCTAAACCTCTCAGCATACTCCTCATCAGTTTCATGTGCAGTCTCCTGTCGATGGTACCGGGATGCATTTACGGTGCGTCGTCCAAGATTTGAACCTCCTCTCCGTAAACGTGGCATTTCATTCACGTACAAAGGTAAACAAACCACTAAAATAAACAAAACAACAATTTCACAGAAAACTACTGTATTTACAAAAAGCTTATAGTAACAGTCTGCATTTAAATTTGATCCTTATAACAGCTGTATAATCAACACACAGTAAACAAACCAAATAAAATATTTCTCCTATTAAAATAACATGGTAACTTTAAAGGGCCGTAGGGCAGAACCCTTATGCCCGATTTGGACCATTTCAGATTTATACCTTTCCATAGATGGTTACTATGACCGAGCAAAATTTCGTGAGGATCACTCCAGCCGTTCAGGAGGAGTACGTGTAAATAAAAAGCCAGAGTGTAGTATAGGAGCTCCGCTCAACAAACTGACTGGCTTTTTGAGCAATGCTTGGTCCCCCAGGTGGTTTAATAAATGTAACTAACCTCTCAAACATAACATTGTACTGTGATCGCGAGCGAAGCCGTGACGGGCTACTAGTGTAGGCCTACACATTATGATGAATCTTGTTTGTTCTGTTCTACGGAATAACCTGGTGAAGTTTGGATCAGTAGTTCTGGACAGGTTTATAGGGGTTCGTTATCAAATATGAGATAAAAGCGACCCAACTTACAAGTAGTGGTCGTTTAATAATGAGAGATGTTTGGCTGAGAAATTATTTGATCAAAATCAAAAGTTAGTACCAATTTTTCAAGACAAATATTTAAGAGTACTATCTGAAAGAAACCTTGCACTATCACTTATAAATTGTTGTAAATGTATCATTATTGAGGGTCATGAACAATTATAATTTTCGTCGGATAAGTAGTAAAGACTTTGTTTTCCTTCAATCCCAAATCGCTATATTTCAAGCAGGCCTAGTTTAAAAACTTAATTTTAAATAATTGATCGGCTTTTGATGAACGCTAAGAATACCTGTAAGTAGTCACCCCTAAGTGAATAGTAGGAGTTGTTTATAGGTGTGTACTAGAAGCATTCAAAATGCCTGTTCAATCTTCTTAGAGTTGATAATTAGGTCAGAGAATGATAAGTATCCCTAGAATAACTAAATTAGTTTCACAGTATCCTGTGCGAAATGTGTTTGCGTACGTATGGGAGAAAAGAGAAAAATACACACACTCGCCATGTATTCTAGCCACGCACAATGAAGAGAGGGTGAAGGGAGTGTATAACCTATTTCACTGTTCATTCAGAACCTTTAGTGGGGAAAAATTAGCAATGTTATGTTTTAATAACAGTAATAAACGTTAATAAATTGTAGATATTTGATCAATTATTTTTTCAACAACAGTTGTAAAGTACAGTAATATAACAGATGAGCAAATACCCCAACGGAACTATCAGACCAAACATAATGATTTGTAATTAACAGTTGTAAAGAAACAGTTACTAAAAAAGAGACTACTTTGGCTAATAGAAATAATACAACTACTGTGATTGCTTAATACCGAGTAACGCTGGAGTGGGGAAAGCCCCCCTTGCAACTATCTCTGTCTCTTTCCCAAAATACCTCAAAAAAGGACACCGTCCAAAATAATTCGGCTACAGCACATGTGTATGAACCTGATACTTAATTGTTTTATCATGCTCTGACGCAAGTAATCTCAAAACGCATGATAATCACTCAATTATCATTATCAATTATAACCCTTTCGATTAACGTGTGAGTAATCTCACTTACTCAATTACTAACAAAGTCATTCATTCATTCATTCATTAGTGAATTTCCTATGAAAAGTGAACCATTGCCATTACCAGCACGGTGAAACTTAAGCCCATGACCACCATAGAAGTTCCTAACGTGACCCACTGAATACGGTTTGGGGGGTCGTCCAAAATTATATATATATGTGTGTGTGTGTGTGTGTGTGTGTGTGTGTGTGTGTGTGTGTGTGTGTGTGTTTGTGTGTATGTGTGTGTGTTTACACTCTTGCGGTCGCATTTTTTGTCCGATTTGCTTCAAATTTGGTAGAGACGTTCCTTTTTATAATCAGTTGGGAAATTTCGTTGGACAAAACAATCGGAAAACTCTAAACCCCTTTTTTGGGGATTAATCTTTCAAATTTTCAGTTGTTGGGCCCAAAAGGGTCAGAAAAGCCCCGGATGTAAAAATAATGCATGTATAAAGATCGAAATTAGTAAAGCGAAAGTTTAAGTCCTTTTTCGACATTCTAGCATAAATATCTACTGAGTTATTAAAGAAAATGTATCCGACTTAACACTGTACGTTGTCTTATGGGGGTTTTAGATTATAAAAGCCTGTTACTCATTTGTTGGTGTATTTTTATCATCCCCAGCAACATCGCACCTACTTTCAATCCTGACTGGACCTTTTCCTAACCTTATAATGCGCAAAATTGTATTTCCAGCATTGCAGTTAAATGAAACCAGGAGTATCAGAACAGCTAAAAAAATAAATTTTTCCAGATTTTATTAAACATTGGAATAAATGTATGTTTTTACACTGATTTTTAATTTTAATGTGAAAGTTCACTTCCCTTACGTCAGCGTGCTGCGTGCGAACTCGTTTGTTCATTAGTAAATCCTTGAACCCATCGGTAGACAGTCCCATAACTATTGTTTATAATTATTATTGCTATCGTAATTCGGAAGTTTTACGATGAAATGATGAGCATTGCTACTCGTTTAATAACCCATGTAAGAGCGTGTTAAATAGAGTTGTTTGTATTTTATCCAAATTGTATATTTTCTCTGTATTGTAAATAATGAGTCACACTGCACTGTTTATTACAGTTTTTTTAGAAATAATTTCAATACTTTATTATTGACGTCACAATCAACAACCTAAGTCAAACCTTAGCCAAGATGGTGGAGAGTACATCATTAGGATAAGATGAAAAGTTATATTAATGCCAATTATTATATCATTGTTGTATGTCTGGACTCAAAGTCTAAACCAACTCCTCCCGCTGGGTTAGTCATGTTTCCGCCCAGTAGTAAAAACATTGAACTATTATCTAAATTTAAAATAGAAATCAGCTGAGAGCTTTCATGGTATAGTAAAGTGATCAGACGTTTAATAACATGCTTATAAGCAGGAGTTAAGTTTTTGTAAGCTACATTTAATATCCGACTGAAATTTTCTTCTAAATTGTAAGGTTAGTTATGTGAAATTGTACCCCTACTACGAATAATACATGCCATATGATTGTACCCCTATTACGAATAATACATGACATGTGATCAAGCTCATCAAGTGTCCGAATTTTAAAAATGTGGAAATATTTCTTATCATAAAATACTAGTTGTAGAACTGTGTAAAAATTATTATCTTTAAAAGAATAGATTTAAAACATTTGTTGAAGAAGAATTTGAAGAAAAATGCTTTATTTATATGTAACTAAGACTAGGGTTTTAGACGGTTACCCAATTCCTGGTGATTTTACACTTGTAACTATTTTATTATTACGAAGTTTGTGAATAAATTGTATTTATATTATTTTTAAAACCTATTACAGAACCGCGAAATGGAGAAAGTAAGCGAAGATCAAAACTGTATTGCAGAGTAAATTTCATTATCCCTTCCAACAAGACTTAAAGAAGTATTCTACTGTGTGTAAAAGTGCTAAGTTAAAAAATCTTTAATTTTATCCTTGCTAAACTCGTTTCTTGTTTCTGTAACTTCCTGCATCCTCATCAGGATGCAGCTCTATTTTTTATCTAGGAAATAAGTTCGCTTATAGCTGTTATAAGAAACTATTACTGGTTGAAAAAATCCACTTAGTTAAAATAAATTATTTATGAGCTACGAAGTAGCTGCAGCCATGATAACAGATGTCAGTACTTGGCGATCACGGGCGTAACATGGCCACTGATAACAGAACCATCCGTCGATAACGGGCTAGCACCTGGCTACTCCATCTATCAATTTGAGTGCAGCTCTCGGTCCATTGTTCTAGGCTTAAAACGTCTCTAAATAACGGTTATTATCTCTTGAGACTGACGTCATTTATTTTTTTACAGTGTTCTTGCATTTTGTACTTAACGGGATTTGAACATTGATTAGGGATCAAATTTTGCTAATGGTAATTCACGTGCTGTCGTTGGAGTTGTATGTTACAGCATTTCTTGCTAGCTAAAAGGCTTTGTTGTTTATATCGCCTTCAACATACTTTCATGCAAGATTGATTTGTGACTTCATCCGATAAAATGTGTCGGAATCCCCGTGAATGCATGATTTTTTAAACATCTAAATTTCTCCATAAAATGACAGATCTTTGTGGTCACATCGAGTTACCACTTATTGGTGAAAATGATAAGGCAAATAAAGTTGTAATCACCTGCATTTGTTTTTACTATCGCAGAAACGTTCGACACTCTATCACGTACGTTTTCGTTTCTACTAGAGCTATAATTTCTGTTGGAATTAGGTTGTTGCCAAACACATCAGGAATTTGGAAGCATACCCATACAGACAATTTTCCTGTTAGCTCGGACGACGGAAAGTCCCCAATGCAACGCCCTCTTGTGCGTGAGCCGGTTTACAAAATCCTCAACTGGATGAATGAGAAAGTCCTCGAGTCTGACCTTGAGCCTCGAGAGACTATCCTGCTCCCCCAACAACAGCCGTCCTTGACCTTGTCCGCGGGTCCTGCATTGGCTTTGTACTGCTTCTTTTCAACGGGTTAACTCGACTCAAGCAGCTCAACAAATGGGTTGATTGTAGCGACATCATACTCTACAACTCAATTTAGCACTTTGAACGCACTGCGGACGTCTGTTCGCTGATTCGTTATACACCCTAGTAATTCTTTATACATTATTCTCAACATTTATGTTCAAGAGCATTGTTTTTTTGGGAGATGACCATAGATTAAATACCCCCGTCACAGCAAACCTGCGTACTCAGCGAATTTCCAAAGTACAGTATAATATATGTCTTAATACCACATAAAGCCGCAAACCAAGTTTCATAAAAATATATTCACATATAAGCGATTTTAATTATTCTCCATAAGAATAACATTGGTAATGAGTACGTAGGTTTGCTGAAACAAGGAACAGAAACAATTGGATTTTATGCAAATATAAATAGAATTTAACTAGGCGAAGCCACATACTAAGTTTCATCAATATTCAATCATAAATAAGCGCTATATAACATTCTAGTTATTCTCCATAAGAATAACATGGGGGTTGAGAAAGCAGGTTTGCTGCAACAAGGAACAGAAAAATGGGGTTTTATATAATTATCAATATAACTCAACCAAGTGAAGCTACATACCAAGTTTTATTAATTTATGTTCTTAATTAAGGGAGTCATTACATTTTACTTATTCTCCATAAGAATAACATGGGGCTGAGTACGCAGGTTTGCTGCTACGGGAATAATCAGCAAAAAATCAATTTTTTGTGCAAATATCAATATACCAGTACTAAGTGAAGCCACATACCAAGTTTCATCAACATACATTCATAAATAATCGAGATATCAAATTTTATTTATTCTCCATAAGGATAACATTGGACAACGTACTGTGTTTAGCACTTTGAATATCTCTGCAACGGTTAGGCGTAGAATCACAATTTAAACACCAAAATGATTGTTTTGTGGAATTGAACAGATTGGTAAAAGCAAATGTGAAGTTTACATTAAAATAAAGTGAGGAAAAGCCAAAAACCTTTTTCCCATAAGATTAACATGGGAGATTTTATGAGCAGGTTTTTTTGGATTTTCTCCGCAACCACTTAACCTAGGTTAATAATTCAAAATACTAAATTATTTGATTTTTTAAGCTCTATAATATGGTCAAAACCAAAATTAAGTTTTTTAAAAATTGTAGGGTGAAAAATGCAAAAAACTGATTTTTGGAAAATTTAAAACCCCCATAAACCCCCCTTCCCATGGTCCGATTTTTCTGGTTTTCGAACTTAAAGTCATGAATGTCATTTTACACATTTGAGCCAAATTTCATCAAAATCGGACGTTTTTTACTCAAGTTATCGTGTTAACGGACACACACATATATATATATATATATATATATATATATATATATATATACATATACATATATATAAATTTGAACGAATAGTGTTTTTGGCATCTGGGGACCTCAAAACAAAAAGTTATCATGGTCTCGGGCTTAAGTCTTACCATGAGACCTACGGTAATAGCTTCTTCCCTATAGGGGAAATTCGCTAAAAGAGTACTATTACATTCGCTGAAATTAAATATGTGGTAGGGTGAACAGAATTTTTATTTTCTGAAATGGTTTGAGCTGATTGTGAACATTAAGACGTCATTTATATTGGTCATACATCCTATATAAATCATCATAGGAAAGTTTTAAATGTCACCCTCCAAGGAAAGAGATGCCTTAAACTGCCTAATGGAAATGTACAAAAAAGCAGTTTCTCTTTTAGCGAATTTCCCCTATAGGGAAGAAGCTATTACCGTAGGTAATACTTAAGCCCAAGACCATGCTAACTTTTTGTTTTGAGGTCCCCAGATGCCAAAAACACTATTCGTTCAAATTTATATATGTGTCCGTTAACACGATAACTTGAGTAAAAAACGCCCGATTTTGATGAAATTTGGCTCAAATGTGTAAAATGACATTCATGACTTTAAGTTCGAAATCCAGAAAAATCGGATCATGGGAAGGGGGTTTATGGGGGTTTTAAATTTTCCAAAAATCAGTTTTTTCCACTTTTCACCCTACAATTTAAAAAAACTTAATTTTGGTTTTGATCATGTTATAGAGCTTAAAAAACAAATAATATGGTATTTTGAATTATTAACCTAGGTTAAGTGGTTGCGGAGAAAATCCAAAAAACCTGCTCATAAAATCTCCCATGTTAATCTTACGGGAAAAAGGTTTTTGGCTTTTGCTCAGTTTATTTTAATGTAAAATTCATATTTGCTTTTACCAATCTGTTCAGTTCCACAAAACAATCATTTTGGTGTTTAAATTGTGATTCTACGCCCAACCGTTGCAGAGATATTCAAAGTGCTAAACACAGTACGTTGTCCAATGTTATCCTTATGGAGAATAAATAAAATTTGATATCTCGATTATTTATGAATGTATGTTGATGAAACTTGGTATGTGGCTTCACGTATTACTGGTATATTGATATTTGCACAAAAAATTGATTTTTTGTTGATTATTTCCGTAGCAGCAAACCTGCGTACTCAGCCCCCATATTATTCTTATGGAGAATAAGTAAAATGTAATGACTCCATTAATTATGAAAATAAATCAATAAAACTTGGTATGTAGCTTCACTTGGTTGAGTTATATTGATAATTATATAAAAACCCATTTTTCTGTTCCTTGTTGCAGCAAACCTGCTTTCTCAGCCCCCATGTTATTCTTATGGAGAATAACCAGAATGTTATATAGCACTTATTTATGATTGAATATTGATGAAACTTAGTATGTGGCTTCGCCTAGTTAAATTCTATTTATATTTGCATAAAAACCAATTGTTTCTGTTTCTTGTTTCAGCAAACCTACGTACTCATTGCCAATGTTATTCTTATGGAGAATAATTAAAATCGCTTATATGTGAATATATTTTTATGAAACTTGGTTTGCGGCTTATGTGGTATTAAGAAATATATTGTGCATTGGAAATTCGCTGAGTACGCAGGTTTGCTGCGACGGGGGTATCATTCTATTGGTTTTGTTTGTAATAACTGATACTGTATGTACAATTTTCGAAAGTCTTTTTCCTTTTTGCCATAAAATATATAAACTTTTTAATCTTTTTGAGTAGTAGACAATTATAAGCGACAGAATTTAGTAAAAACTGCATTCAAATCGCTTAGATATAATACCGAAGAATATTCTAACTCTAGAAAGTTACAAGCCCAATAATAAGTGGGAATCTATACTTATTTAATAGGCGAGCAGGTTTTTTGTGACAATCACTCCTCCTAAACTACTGAACCGATTTTCATGTTTTTGGTGTCATTGGAAAGAGCCTAACGTGAAGTTGTGCAGGAAACTTTTTTTATAGAGAAATAATTTGTGAGTGAGGCCCTGGGGCCCCATAAAGTTGAGTTTTTTTCCCATTAGCTTAGCATTAGGAAATAACTATAATTTTTAAGCAATCAGCTGGATAGAGTAAATACAGTTAATCAGCAGGCCATGTTGGCTTTGGAACGGTAACACAATATTTATACGGGAATGTCAGTATAATATTACGTTGTGATCGCAAGCGAAGCTGCGACAGGCTACTAGTTGCTATTTAAATGGCAAAATTATAATAATAAACCTTACCATGAAATGAATTACTGTAAAAAGTATTGCCTGATGTCTGGCAGTGCACACACAGTTTGTAAAAAGGTCCACAGGAAATATTAAAAGAGTTTTAGGTAATTTTTCGGTTATAGTCCCCATTTATTCAACGTATAAGTTACAAATGTACTTCGATGTGTTCTATCTTTCCGGAATAAATGTAACTGCTAGATGAATAAAAACCTACCATAACCTAAAGGCGGTCCCACATTTCTCGAGAACACGCTCGAACATTCGGCCGAACATTCTCCCAAATGTTCACTGAACATTCCGTCCCGTATGTTCCCGTATGTATTCACAAGTTCGTGCAGCTCCCATACTTCTCGCGAAAACTCGGAACATTTATCGGAGTTCGGCTGAATGTTCGGGCGTGTTTGCAAGAAGTGCGGGACCGTTAAGCTAACTCATCCGCCACAGCGCAGCGTGCTGACACGATTACATAGTATCTCGAAACAGCGTCCTGGGGTTGTTATGTTAGGTTATGATGATAGATTTTTAAAATTAATCAATAACGTAAATTGTATTGGGAAAGGGAATATACAACACGTCGGCCGGTGCCTTTATACCTTACAAGAAAGACACCACACTAGTACGCTGTACCTAGAATTAACCTAAATTGGCCACGTCGTCGGCTGCAGATATACATACAGGCTTATCGCATCTCCTCAGTGATCAGGTAACTATAGCGATGTATCGAGTAAACAACCAACATAACATCAGCTCTTATTTGTGACTGTTGAGATGAATTTTAAAACTTGTATCAGTTTTGTTCTTATTCTATTGCGATGGAAATTAATGTTGTCAGATAAGTGAGAAGAACCGCGTTTCACTTGCGTCTGGGGATAGGGGGTATTTTTGACTTAGTAGGGCCTATGATCAATTGAATATAACGGTTTGATTTGCGACGCAGAACAGACAGATTTGTTACTGAGGGGTCACGTTACGACACGTCCTGCGACGGAGGTCAATCTGAACAGGATGCAGACCGGCCATCAGCTATATTGGGTGTGTCACGTGTTGTCACTTCAGCATTGACTCATCACCTTGACTGGGGTGAGACGTCGAGCGGCTTGCGAATCCAGCTGTCCGAATAAACGGGGGATCGGACCAACGAGTTTAGTCATGGGTGCTAGAGTGCTTATCGGTGAACAGGGCAGCCTCGCTGGAGTAACCTTTTAAACAAAACATCTGGTCAAAAAAAGGTAGGGTTGGTTACCAAGGAAACGAAATGTTTTGTACAAGAGGTGAGTTGGTAATAACTGGAGACAACGAAATGCGATGGAAAAGCCTGCCGGTGATTATGTTTGAAGTAAATGCTCTTCAAAATTAAATTTCATTGGAGTCACGTTGTTACGTTTTTGAGCTTGTAAATGTTCACGGAATCTATATAAATAAAATTAGTTTTGCCTATACGTTGCTTGGAATTATAAGATTTTTACATATTTTCACGTTTTACACCCTAGGGAAAACAAAACAAGTCTTACCTCAATTTCTGTCTGTCTGTCTATCGGTAACGCTCATGGACGGGTTTCTGTTCGTTTTTCACGGGAAAACGGGTACACTGACATTGATGAAACTATGTTTCTTTACATACATGCATACACGCGTATGCATACATGTATACATGCGTGAGACGGTTTTAGGTGACTTTAAACTGGCATAAACCTTCTGGAAAAAGAATGGCGGCCGCTCAAAAACGTGATTTCGTGCGATTTTGGTCACGTTTTGTTCGCTTTTCACAGGGAAACGGGTGCACTGATTTCGATGAAACTTTTTTTGTATGTTCTATATGTAGTTTAGAAGGTTTTAGGTTAATTGGATTTTTGGAAATCACCTTAGGACTCTGTCCCACGGAGTTTTAAATATCCTATGTTATTCTTATGGACAAAGTATTTGTATTTGTTTATATTGAACCAGATGATGACATAAGATTAAGAATAGTTAATCTATAAAAATATGTTGTAGTTATTATTTATAAACGTAAAGTGAAGATTGGTAATAAATGACATAAGTATACAGAGAGGATATATATATATATAAAAGATTAAAGTTTTTTTCTGTACATTGCTTGAAATTAACATTTTTTTGCATATTTTGCACATCCTAGGGGAGCCAAAACAAGTCTTATCTTAATTCCTGTTCGTCTCTCTGACCTTCGGTAACACTCAAGAGCGTGTTTTTGTTCGCTTTTCATGGGAAAACGGGATCACTGATTTTAATGGATCTTTGTTTCTTTGTTCTATTCATTCGTGAGAAGGATTTAGGCTACTTTAAACTTTCATACGCCTTTTGGGATACTAATGGCGGCCGCTCAAAAACGTTTTTTCGCGCGGTTTTGATCGTGTTTGATCGCTGCTCCGAGGGAAACAGGTGAACTGATTTAGATGAAACTTTTTCTATGTTATATACGTACGTTAGAAGATTATAAGATACTACAACATTTTGAATTCATCTCAGGGCTAAACCCCAAGGGATTTTCAAGATATCATCTTATGGTTATGGACAAAGCATTTATTATGGTGTTACATCTTAGAATTTATAAACAAAATCAAGAAAATTATTTAAGTGACCATATACCGGATGAAATTAATTAAGTTTTGGACTTGAATTGCAATATTTGGACTATCTCTTTTAGGTTATTTTAAAGGTAATTTCTGCCCTATGGTAATTACCAAATGGCCGCAGTCATAACACATCATAACACCTTATATAATTGAAATTAATTCAGTGTGTTTTCAAAATTATAGTGTTACGTCTTAAAATTGTTACATAAAATCGAGGAAATTATTTAGGTGACCATAAACCAGATGAAATCAATTGCATTTTGGATAATCAATCGAATTGTAATATAATACTTTATGTTCTTAGCTCTTAAGGCTTCGAGTAATTTAATACAAAGCCTCTAATCAAAAATTTAAAATATATATATATATATTCTGAACCAGTTGATGACTTAAGAATATTTTTTCCGTAATCAGGTGTTTTAGTTCTCATTTAAAATTTTCAGTGAAGATTGGTAGTAAATAACAGAAGTATATAGAGTGGACATATTATCTAAAGCTATATTTTTCAGACACATTTACTCGCTCACATTGTGATCACTGTAACTAAAAAACGACAATGTTTAAGAAGGTGAAATTTTGGATAGTGGTTCCCCTTATTCTGCAGATGTTCAATAAGGCTAGAGGTTTGAAACAAAATCATCCCCGGCCTTGCCCTAATTTAATTGTATTGTTGGCAATCTTATGACCATTAGTTCGGACCTTTTAAATTGAAATTCGCTAGGAACCAACCTAATATATACCTAATACCTACCTACCCGTACCTCATATATCGGAACCAACACAAGCCTATTCCCGTTAAGAACGTGTTATAGGGCCCCACCCCCGAACCTTCAGAATATTTATTTTAACAATCTTGCACCTGTTACTGGATTGATGGAGATGAAATTCGGTAGCAAAAAAAGTAGACAACAAAATACTTAAGGGCTCTGCCCCACTGACCTTTAATATAATCATCACAAACTACTCAACCAAAAGAGCTGAAGTTTGGTACTTTAAAGGAAGCAAGAACAACATGGCCCATAATGGGGAGTCATGGTGTTGTTCTCTAGAGATCGCAGACACTTTGTGTCATTGTGAGTCATGGGGGGACGAGATCGATGCCTCTCTAGATAGATCGTTTATGTAGCCAATTTCTGAGTGTCTCAACTTAACAGTAAATTTGAAAATTAGTTTTTGATAAGATTAAGGGGTTGAGGAGTTTTATTAGGTCCTTTTAAAAGTTGGGAACAGGACGTTGGAAAACAGGTGGTCTCATAAACATCCCTCCAATACTCTGTACAATCGACGAATAACAGGAACTACTGATCGACAGTTTTTTCACTGAGCTTCATAAACAGATTAATTTCGAAAGTGCCTTGTGCCATCCTCACGTCCACCAATGAACAAGCAACGGAGATCAACATATAGGTGAACATCTCTTCCAAAGCGAGGGACGGGTGTGTCAATTTGTTAACACCGTCCTTTTAACCAGGGCCACGCCATTCACTACCCGACAGTGTTCTTCAACTCAGTAACAGTATCTGAATTATCTGCCAGTATATTTCGTTAATTTGTATTTAATTTACTTAAAAATGTAAAATGTAATTTAAATATTGTAGAATTAATTCGGGTGTTATTCTTTTCAAATTCATCTATTATTTAGACAACCCGTACGAAGGACGGGTACACAGCTGGTCTAGATATAAATTATCTCCCTGGTTTGTCCTATGTAAAAGCTTTTGTAGTCGGAGCATTTCAATTGGTAGATTACCCGTTTGGTCATATTTATCTTGGGTTTTTGTCAGATTAAATTTTTTATTTGTGATGATTAAGGCATCGTTTTGCGTTCTGCACTCTAACTGACTTAATATTTAGATTTCTGAAACTATTTCTAATAGCCTTATTAAATTTTGAGCCTTCACTTACATAAAATATTTCTTTTCAGCGTGTTGTTGTCTTACTGGTTTATTATTCCCTTCTTGATGTTATTAATTTGTAATAATTTTATTCACAAATTTATTATTGGATCCATTCGTGGTAGGTAGAAATCAAGTCATTTTGATTTCTTTCTTAAAGTTGTCTCTGTTCATCGGAATGTTTAGAAGTCGGTTAATCATTGCTTTAAATCCTGCCATTTTATACTTCCAAGGGCGGTGAGATTGGAACGATATTAGACGGTCTGGAAAACTCTACTGAAAACTTCAATGGCTTATGGAGTTCGAAATTACAACAGCTGATCCATGTGAATTCAAACTCTATAAGCCCAATTTTAAAGTTTTAACTTGAATTTTCTAGCAAAATTTGAGTTTTCGCGTGATTAAAGATTTTGCCAATCAATTTCTTGGGATTAAGCAAAACTATTCCGTCGGATTCCGAAATCCATTTTGCATTCATACATTGCTCATTTAAAAGAATATAGGAAGGAAAATGTTGAATAAAATCCAATGTATTAGGTCCAGATCTTAGACACTTTCACTGGCCGTCTATGTTATACTAAAAAGATTTTTTGCATACAATAGCTTTAAAAATACGGCATAAAATTGTTGACGAATTTGTTCCTTTTTTGTCATCATATAACCATATTTTCCATAGCCAGAACGTTTATTTTTATCAAGAAATCAAATAAAAACGAACTATGACATTTGGTGTAAAACAACTAAAACTAAACGACAAATAACCAAGCACAGAATTTCTATGCATACAACATGAATTTTGATTAAGTAAAACAATAAATATCCTTTAGAGTATGGTTTTCTACGGTGAGAAGCAAGAAACGCAAATGTTTAAGGTATTTGAACAATTACTGTGCAGTAAGTACTATGTTAGGCTATTACTATGCTATTATATTTTATATCACTTATTGCAGTCATTTTTCAAATACCTTAAACATTTGCGTTTTTCACATCTCACAGAAGAAAACCTAATCTAAAGGATAGTTATTGATTTACTTAATCTAAATTCATTTAAGTTTTGCAATTGTCACACACTTTACACTTATGCTTTTATATTTGATAATCGTAAATTACGTGACAATTTCACAACTTCTGACTTGTAGATCCCTGAAACTGGTGTCACAAGGGGTTCACAAACTTTAGGGTGATAACTTTTGCAACCGGGTGCTAAAATAGTTTACAAAATCTTAGTTAACACTCTTGATTAAAACTGCACCAGCTCATTTGATTTGCATAGACGCGTAACATCCATTTGAAAACATAATTTTTTCACACATTTGCACAGTTTAACATACAGAGAAGATCATTGAAAAGTCGTATATATATATATTTGTTTAATTACTATAATAATATGTTGCTAAGATAAGTAACAACGTTTCAGTTCAATTTCAAATAGGCGGCGAACTCAAACGTTCACACCTGGAACAGCAGAGCGCTGTGGCGGAGAAAGCGGAAACTACGTCGGCACGCGGCCTGAACAGTACGCTGCCTCATAACCTCTGTTGGCAACTGATCAATAAAACAAAAACTGTGTTTGCAATGCACTAAATACAAATTGAATTGTTCAACTACTATCGAAAAATAACGAATGCCAACACATGCAAGATATATATGCGTAGCCCTTCAACAAATCTAAATAAAAACTCGATTACAAAGTTTAAGTAGTTAAATATTATGGTGCTCTCTCGACTGGGAGTTGTGGCGTGCTCCTGTAATCCAGCTACTTGGAGGTCGGATGTTGTGGATGGTTTGAGGCGGGGGGTTCTGTGCTCAGTGCTCCCATGTTGACTGGGCGTCCGCACTAAGCTCGCCATCAACATGAGTGCCCGAGAGGAGTCTTGGGCGTCCAGGTTGGCTAAGGAGGGGCGCACCGGGCCAGGGGGGAAACTCAGCAGCCAAAAGTCCCCGTGGTGAGCAGTAGTGGGATCGCGCCCGGGAGTGGGAACTGGGTTACAGCCTTGCCAATACAATTAGACCAACATCCTATTTTTGCTGGTTAAAACATTGTTTTATATTATCGCTGTGCTAATTTAATACATTTGTTCAATAAATCAATGTGCGTAAAAATAATCACCCCAACTTTTAATTTTTGCTGGATTAAAATTGTTTCTATTATTACTGGTCTAATTTAATATTTTTTAAATAAATCAATGTGCGTAAAAATTGGCCACATCGCAATAGTTTTGAAATCATAGTGGATTTAACAGCCTTGCCAATACAATTAGACCAACATCCTATTTTTGCTGGTTAAAACATTGTTTTATATTATCGCTGTGCTAATTTAATACATTTGTTCAATAAATCAATGTGCGTAAAAATAATCACCCCAACTTTTAATTTTTGCTGGATTAAAATTGTTTCTATTATTACTGGTCTAATTTAATATTTTTTTAAATAAATCAATGTGCGTAAAAATTGGCCACATCGCAATAGTTTTGAAATCATAGTGGATTTAACAGCCTTGCCAATACAATTAGACCAACATCCTATTTTTGCTGGTTAAAACATTGTTTTATATTATCGCTGTGCTAATTTAATACATTTGTTCAATAAATCAATGTGCGTAAAAATAATCACCCCAACTTTTAATTTTTGCTGGATTAAAATTGTTTCTATTATTTACTGGTCTAATTTAATATTTTTTTAAATAAATCAATGTGCGTAAAAATTGGCCACATCGCAATAGTTTTGAAATCATAGTTTATTTAATTCATAAAACAATTAATTCTTAGCCAGTAAGAATATTTTCTAGTTATAGTAATGTTTCTAAAGTTCTTTTACGTGTATCTTGCGCCGTAGTCGCTCTCATATTTTACGGTGTAGAAAGTTACTTCTTGTCCAGCCGAATATCTTATTGGGTATTGTGAAATGATGGTGTAATTGTATTACAATTTCAAGTGATACAATTAAAATTGCCTGTTTACCATTTTTGTTCTTCTTAATCATCTTATACTGTTAAAAAATCACAATTATATCGGTATGTTACTAAGAAATTATTGCGGATATTTCCCAACAATCGGAAAATTACTGCAGTAATTTCTTAAATAACATAAACTGACCCCCACCAACAATGAATTAAAAACAAATACAAGGTTTTTATTATACCTTGTTTTCCGTCAATGATCTGTGTTAATCCTGTGTATGCTACACAGGATTAAAACGGATCATTGGCGGAAAACAAGGTAAAATAATCCATTTTTGTATTCACAAGTGATCCAGGGACTCATACAATGAAAAAGAAAACAAACAAAATAGGGAGGCTATATCTAAATACCTGTATACAGCCGGATATGTAAAGGCGTGTTTTCCTAGCGACGATTTATGAACCGCTGCGGGAAACGGAATCACTTGCGAATAGGTTTATACGAATTCCAGACCACTTAAATAACGTGAACACAAAATAGAAACGTTAAATCCAGCATGCATGTATGATGCAACTAGAAGCCCCCGGGAACTCACACATTAAGTTACAAATTCCAATTTTAAAACCTCCAATTGTTATCTTGAATATTGTAAATTTTAACATTGGGCTTATGGAGTTTCAAATTAAAACAAAAGAAATCATAACAGCTGTAAAAAATATACGGTAAACTGTCTATGTAATTTTCATTGAGAGTAAAACCAAATTATAGAACCGTTGAATAAAGATAAACAATACTTTGAGTTATGATAACAACTGGAGTGACCCCAATTGGAGGTCTGGGGGCTAAATATTAGTTAGGAAGGACTCCTAGCTTGGATGCTAGTTTTCAATCCACAATTATTAGAATGTCATCACCAACCAAGATTGACATTATAATAGAACAAGTTTTGGCATTGTACCATTTGTATGAAAAAATATGTATAGCATTAATTTCTCCGGACATATCGGATCGTGCAATTAATATTCAAAACGTCCATTACGAGCTCAGCAACTTCTGTGCAATAAAGTACTGTAATTTTATATTCATTTATTGTTTACTAGTAGAATGTACCCTTTCTTCGCACGGGTTAGGAAGGTTGAGATCTTGAATCAGCTGTTCTTGCTTCTGCTCTTTAAGCTGTTACAGTTTCTGAAGGTTTACTTTCTTCTGAAAAGTAAACATTGAAACTTAGGACGTTCACGGGGCGTAGCCCGAGGGGATTTTAAGGAAGTGAATAGGCCTATGTGTTGCACGGGTTCAAGATCTACCATTGTGTATAGTTTCAGCCCAGTCGGTTCAGTAGTTTTTGCGTTTACCCGGAACATCAGACACACAGACAGACTGACAGACAGACAGACAGAAACCATCTCTTCTTTGTTAACTAGCTGATGTACCCGTTCTTCGTACAGGGTTTTTTTTACCCGTTCTATAGTCAATGCAATTTGCATTTTAGTTAGCTTGAAACAGCTGTTCTTGCTTCTGCTCTTTAAGCTGTCAAATGTAAGTGTCCTCAGCTGTTCACATTACAGTTTCTGAATGTTTACTTTCTTCTGAAATGTAAACATTGAAACTTAGGACGTTCACGGGGCGTAGCCTGAGGGGGTTTTAAGGAAGTAAATAGGCATGTGTTGCATGGGTTCAAGATCTACCTTTGTGTATAAGATTAGGACGGGACGGTCTACCTGGGAAACGGTGCCTTTACGGCTGACATCGACTGTAAAGTTTCAGCCCAGTCGTTTACCCGGAAACATCAGACAGACAGAAACCACCTCTTCTTTATAATCTCTTCTTTTTAATATTATAGATATATTGATTTGTTATTTTTTCCAAATTTATAGTGGTAGTAACCATATATTTTCTTCACAAGTGTCTATCAATTTAAAACACTTAATCATTTGTTGACTTGCAGTCACCTCGTGGCATTTTTCTTCTTCGTGGGAATCCTCTTTTGGTATCTGACAATAAAGATAAAATAAACGCAGTCCCTTAGCGAAATAAGGAAAATATCAAGTGTTGTTAGAACAATCTAACAATATCGTTCGTTTTTAACTAAAACCGATTTTTTAAAGATTGAGTTCATAATTATCTTTTGCATTTTTAAATATACTGTACAGTTGATTAACGAGACTACTGGAAAATTCTAAGTTTGTTTGATACTGGGATTTCCAACAATCTTCTCGCTATGACTCTATCATGAGGCACTTATTTGAGCAGCTTGTCACTTAAATGTGAGTAAACGGTTATGTTTCCAGGTATTACAGATTCCATTGATGCATCCACCTCAGGTTGTTTGTCCACCATTATAATCGTTCTCTTCTCGGCGGTGTTTGCCAGTAGGTTCTAACATCAATCAGTGTGGTTCTGTTCTATGATTTTGTTTATTTGTGTAGGACTTTTTAAAAATGTAAACGATTGAATGCGAGCTGAATGGTCATACTTGTTTTCAGGTTCCTTTAAGTTGCACTTAAAACATTGCATACATAATTTCATTGCGTTCTGGGAAGTAGGATTTTCTAAAATCCCTTTAAACACCCCAATATTTTATGTGCATAAAGAAAATCTAAATAACTTAGCGTTTTGCATAGTTCAAATTTCACTGCGCTAATAAGCAGTCAATTCACTCTCAAAATGTAACAAACTGTTTGTTTTTTTTTGTTTTTTTTGTGATTATCACTTGACGTGAGTACAATTTTTTCTTAAAATTCATCTGTTCAACGATCATAAAGACAACTCCGTTTTCTATGGACCTTGTGATAGTTTATTTTACAACCTTTTTCACTGGTAAACGGGTTTGTCCCTTAAAGATTTGTATGTTTCGTATTACATTTTGTGGGGTCGAAATATGAATTCAAAAACAAAAATCCAAAACAAGTTTTAAATTCCGAAGATTAATTTAACCTAAACATTAAAACCATTTAGTTTTAAACCTATTACGATGCAGTTCAAAGGAGCGTTGGACTTGAGTCTATTTTTTTAGTATACAGTGAAAATAAAATAATAAAACTGTCCCAATTGATGTTTGATAATGTTTGTAGGTATTACATGAATTATGAATTTATTATTTCTAAAATGTTGTATTGGAGATCTCTGAGACCTCAGCCGCGTTTAGCCAACGAGTGACTTCCTTGATCCACAAGTGCTCCTGAGCACTGGGGACCCAAGATAACCGGTTACAGCTGGACCTTATCAGTGCAGCCAATCATACGGCAAAAAAGTACTTTCCTCTAAGTTAAAAAATAGTAACAGCATTTTAGTTTACATATCATTGCTATGACTTACAATCTAAACCCAATCATATTGTAAGATTTTATTTCATGTCACAAAAACACAGATAGCTAGTAGATTATAATTTATTTTTTTATTTTTACCTATTTGTGAAATACACAATAACATGACCAGCTTTTGTTTAACGCATAAAAGCAGGACTTGTGTTTTTATCATAAACATATTCTTTAAACATTACATGATATAAAAATTTGTAAGCTCAGCATGCTCATTGTTATTAATTCACAAAACAATAATTAAAAACTTTAAACTATAGTAGGCCTAATTAAAATTAAAATGTATTGATTGTTATTAAAAACCTACCGTCCCAAATTAGTGATATATATTAAAAATATTTAAATTACAATGGTATTTATATCATTTCTGGCCAATCAATACACTTTTTGTTCTTCATGTTTATATATATATATATATATATATATATATATATATATATATATATATATGTATATATATATATATGTATATATATATTTTTAATAAACACTTATTTGAACAAATATAATAATTTAATGCGTTTGACGATTAAAATCACAACAAAATTTAATAACTATTAGTTTTTAGCGAATTCCCCCTATAGGGAAGAAGCTATTACCATAGTCGGCATGGTGAGACCTAGGCCCGGGACCATGATAACTTTTCGTTTTGAGGTCCCCAGACCCCAAAAACACCATTCGTTCGAAACTGTATATACATATATGTGTGTGTGTGTGTGTGTGTGTGTGTGTGTGTGTGTGTGTGTGTGTGTGTGTGTGTGTGTGTGTTTGTCTGTGAGCACAATAACTCTCGTAAAAATGCTCCGATTTTGATGAAATTTGGTATAAAAGTGTAAAGCAACATTTGTGACTTTATGTTCGAAAACCAGCCAGATCGCTCTATCCGAAGGAGTACTTTGGGGGGGGGGGGTTTGAACCCCAAAAATGGGTTTTTTGAATTTTGTACTTATAATTTTGGAAAAATCAAATATTAGTTTTTCCCATTCAGCTTAAAAAACACACAATTTGGTATTTTGATCATTCCTCTACGTCAGTTGGTTACCGAGATATTGAATATGCTAAACACAGTATGTTGTCTAATGTTATTCTTATGGAGGAAAAGACAAATTTTATAAATCGCTTATTTATGCACGTATACTGACGAAACTTGGTATACGGCTTCATCTGGTTGTGGTCTATTGATATTTGCTCAAAAAAAACAATTTTTTGACAAAGGCTCCCGTAGCAGCAAACCTGCATACTCATCCCCCATGTTATTCTTATGGAGAATAATTAAATGCTATGTCTCTCTTAATTATGAACATAAATGAATAAAAACTGGTATAAGACTTCACCTAGTTACGTTATATTGATGCTAGCGTAAAAACCCATTTATTGTGTTCCTTGTTGCAGCAAACCTGCGTACTCAACCCCAATGTTATTCTTATGGAGAATAATTAAAATTGCATACATCGCTTAGTTGTGAATATATTTTTATGAAACTTGGTAAGTGGCTTTATGTGGTATTAAGACACTTATATCTCTGTTGGAAATTCGTTGAGTATGCAGGTTTGCTGCGACGGGGGTATTTTCACTATACAGTAGATTTATCACCCCCTCCTTAAACCACGAATAAGATATGTACTGTGAGGGGGAAGTAAACTTTCCCTCCTTTCCAATCCTATTTTCAATTAGAACTAATGAGTATCACGATATATTTGTGGTACTATAATAGTATTTTCACCTAGCTTGTTCACCTGATTTTCACTCTATAGTCACAATTTATATATGTTTTGGTGTGCACATACAGAGTGTCTCACGTAAGTGTCACAAAACGATTACAAACGAACCAATTGACCTAGAAGGACGAAATAAAATAATTTCAACTAAATCAACCCCCAGGTTTAACATTGATATATTTTTTGTTTGTTAGAAATACGGGGTGTTCCAAAAACCGAGGGTCACTAGTTTGAATCTCAGAATATGTTATGTTATAAACCATTTTAAATCTCTACAACAGGACTAACTTTTTGACGGAAACAGAACTCACTTATCCCGTCTCGAAATGGCGGCCATTGTTTCGAAAAATATTGACATCGGAATGTCCTGTATCTGCTAAACCACAAGACATAACTTTGTTCTGATTCAAAATTCTTACTCGTATTAAAATCAGCGTTACCCTGGTACGTGTTACATGACAGTATTTAAAAATAAATATTAAATAAATACTTTTTTTGAAAATGTTTGTATGCTCAAAACTCCCAACTGTCAAATAGTAACGTACGTCAAAAATTATATCATCAGGTCTTGGATATCCTAGCAACTTCCTTATTTACATGGCACCAACCTCGTATCTCTTTTTGTTTTTTTTACAATCAACCAACATCATTATTTCCCCATATAAAATGCATATTATTTAAGCGTAACACTTACAAGTAGACCTACTCTGTGGCCTATTTTATAAATGGGTTATGTATAACTTAAATTAATTTTATAATGTGTATTCTCAATACATAATACCATTGATTATACATTCTACGGAATGTATTCCGTAGGATTATATAATCCTACGGATTATATTCCGTAGGATGTATAATCAATGATAATACTAGTATTGTATAAGGAACATACTACACATTATTTAAACAACCATCCAAATAATTATTTTGAGGTGAGAGTTGGAAAACATT
The DNA here is from genome assembly GCA_963675035.1 of Allygus modestus. Lineage (NCBI taxonomy): Eukaryota > Metazoa > Arthropoda > Insecta > Hemiptera > Cicadellidae > Allygus > Allygus modestus. The sequence continues at coordinate 81,143,771 of OY776114.1, read as the reverse complement.
TAATAATAGATGTACGTGTTGGAGCCTGAAAATAGACAATGCAATGTGAGTGTACATTAAAGTGTTGTTGTAGGTATTTTCACTTTTCAGGCGCTTATAAAATAGTAACGCTGTTGACTGTTGTTGACTACTCAGTTCTATCCAGTTATTTAAAAGCAGGTTTGCTCAGTTCAACTTACCTGTGTAAAAATCTCAAAGGTGATATGAGATGAGCACAGAAACCTAACTAACAAAACATACATATATTACGGAATAAATATATATATTCTTGATACATATATTCATCAAGAATAAAGATACAAAATTGTACCTGCGGGAACGAGCTCTTAAAAAGGTCAGTAAGTGTGTCTAACATGTTTTTCATCTGGGTTCTTCATGGCAAGCATATTTGTAATGCTCATTATATTTTGCATGGTGGGACATTTAAGATGTTATTACAACTAAGTGGTCCTTCAGATTAATACCGGTATTTTTGGTTTAATGTATATTTATAGTTAGAATACGTTAATATACTTTTTGGAACTTTTATAACTATTTTGATGTTTTTTGCTTATCAAGCTCTTTATTTATTTCGATTTTATGATTTTGTTATATTCACAGAGGATTTATTTTGTATGCCGTCTTTATTATTTGGAAACTCTGCTTAATGGTCGAATAGTTGAAGTCATTGACTTCACGGAAACCATCTCATTCCAAGTGAAGGTTACTTAGACAATTGTCTGGGTTGTTTTTGAATCGCTGTTATGATTATTTTGTTCTACTGTAAAACTCAACCCCAATTTTTTTTTTTCATTGCAAATTAGTTTTTTATAAAGTTAGGCTTTTTGGGGGTGGGACTTAAGAGCTTAATTTATATAGAGGGCTCATCTGGGGTGAAAAAGTGAAGCTTCAGTAAAGGATATTTTTTTAAACAAGTTATAAAGAACAAAGGTTTCAAGGAAGTATGCGATGTACAACATATTTTACTCAGACCTTTTTTAAATCTTCCTTAAATCTTTACTTTCTCCCCCTATACATAGTATATGGAGAAAGTATTGTTTTCGTAAAAATTTTCGTATTTGAGTTGTTAGTGGAAATATTCGTTTTGCTGCTCCCTGAACCCAAAACAGTGGTTTTTACGTGATGTCTGTCTGTGTGTGTTTGTGTGTGTGTGTGTGTGTGTGTGTGTGTGTGTGTGTGTGTGTGTGTGTGTGTGTGTGTGTGTGTGTGTGTGTGTGTGTGTGTGTGTGTGTGTGTGTGTGTGTGTGTGTGTGTGTGTGTCTGTGTGGATGTTTACAGAGCTAGAGCCCTAACCTATGGACCGATTTTTATGAAATTTGGTATGTAGGTACTAATCCTCAATATCTCCAGGCGTTTTTTTTTTCATTTTTTTGAATTTTTTAATTTTAAGGGTAATTATCCCCCAAAAAACATGTAAAATCCAAATTTCTCAAAAACGGCTCTAACGATTTTGATTAAACTTTAGTGGTTTGTAGAACTTTAGGTTCCAAACAAAATGACACCACCCGCATTTCTGGAAAAATTCGGGTTCAGAAATTACAGGACTTAAAACATCCAAAATTCAGTTTTTTGGATTTTTCGCAAAAAATCATAAATGTTCAAAAATATTACTATTCACCATTAAAAAGAGCTCAAAAAACTAAATAAATTAGTATTTTAAATTACTATTCTACGATTGCTAGTTACGGAGAAAATTGAAATTTTCATTTAGCGGTAAACGCAGTACGTTGTCCAATGTTATTCTTATGGGGAATACAAAAATAACTATTTCTCTCTTATTTACTGATCAATTTCATTAAAATTTGATATGCAGGTCAAGTTGGCATTGACCAACAGAGGATGTTCGAAATATGTTGTTATTTAACCCTGGGGGGGCAAGGGGGCATTTCCCCTCTCAAAACCACTGTGTGTAGCAACGGACTCTATAGTGCCTCCCTAAAAGAGATTTGGGTGGATATTTCTGAAAACAACTAGACAATTTTCTGTACATTTATCTATACTTCATATTCTATATTTAGTAAATAACAACTATTTATGTCATTAAAGTTTGGCTAAAAGGGAGAAAGTATGTGTCAGTTTCCTGATACCGTTTATTTTTTAAGCTTCCCTACCCCTAACGCGCAGCACTAAGCAATGGTTTGCAGGGTTCCGTTTTGTAGTTGCTACATAGGCACTTTAATTAAATTTAAAGTTTAATACTCAAGAGGAAAATATTGTCTGCTAATGTATCATTTCACTTCTTAATTTTGTTTATATTTAGATGTATTTATAACAAAAATTAGCTTTTTGCAAACTACACCAATTTAATACAGAAACATTATTTGGATATTCTCAAAACTAGCATAGGTAAATTTATTTTTAGGACATGATGATAGTATAATTAGTGTAGCCTTTTCCCAATCTTAACAATGTAGTTTCACGCGGTGGCGCAAATTTTTCTGTAGGGCAGACCGCTCCAGTAAATAATTTTTCGCGTTTTTACCTGTTTGCCCCATGCTAACACATGGCAGCATGGTGTTTCTTCCTGCTTGAATGTTAACTTTCAAAGCCCGTTCCTCCTCAAAGGATTATCCGATAGCGTTGATAAAGAACATACAAATACTTAGCGATTTCAGTGATACAAATTTCAATACCACAAATAGTTGATCAACAAATTCCAAAACATTTTAATATTTACAGTTTGTTATGGGTACACTATTTGCGATATGGAGATTTCACTGAAATAGCTAGGCAGGTAGGAATGCTCTTTTAATGTGCCATAAATGAATTAAATCGGATAATCCGACGAGGACGGACGGGCTTTGAAAGTTAACATTGGTCTTATGGGAGAAGCAGGAGACGCAGAGGACTGGAGCACCCTCGTTGTGTGAGACCTGTATTCAGTAAATGTTCAACCCACAACTAATTTAATTTCAACATTTATAGGAGATAATTTGTGCCGTTTTTAAGGTAGGATTTGCAAGAAAACAAGAAAACAAACATTGTTCATCTTTATTTATAATTCTGAAAGCGAAATTTTTAAGTCAAAATTGTGGGAGTTTGGCACATTGCAGAACGATGGGGAGACAGCTCAAATTAAAGGTCTTGATCCCAGGGACTCAGAAAAAATATCGTTTTTTCTACAAATTCACCAGCAAACGAGAATAAAACGTAAAACATCCCCCATAAGTAAATCATGGGGATTAAAAAACTATCTGCTTTGTTTACACTAAAACATGTGATTAAGTGTCTACTTTGTTTTCGAACTGACATGTGTTCCTACTTTGAGAAAGATGAGGGGCTATAGCCCCTTGAAGCCACTAGTATAAGATAATGCATGATTTATAGGGTTTAGAATTCCACATTCGTATGTACGGTATTGATTTACCTCAACATTATAAAAACGATAGTCCGTAAAAAAAAGTTGTATCCTAATTGTATTAGAGTATTTATCCATTGCGGTAAAATTCACTTCTACTTAGCATTTGATAAAAATGCCCATATTAAAAAAGTATAAGACGTCAAACAAATTAAGATATATTTTTCTTGTTTTACATTTATTTCAATCTGAGTTTAATTAATTTGTCGTCTGCAAACCTTTTATCTAATCCAAATTACTTACAGTTCGATGGTTTCTACAAACAGCATTTGTGGCATGGTCAATGGTCGTGCCACCATCAGAAGAGAATACTCGCTAAAATGCAGTCAATGTGACTTCGTTTAGTTTTTATAAAGCATATATTACACAAAATGAGCCCAGTGTTTCCAACGCGCATAAGCGATGAGGTGTATGCCCGTTTTTGGACAAACTAGTGTTTTTGTGTTTGTTTGTGTAAACGTTTATGTGGCCGTTTCTTAATATAGATATAACGCCTCATGCCATGTGCCGAATTTTCTTCTGAACATGTGCAATGTGAACAGAGTATTTTGGGCGGCACACATGTGTTAAATCGGAGATGAAAACGGCACGTAAACCTCCTTAAAACTCTATTATACAGTTGAATTTGAACTAATTACAACATTAATATCGACGCAGCAGTAGGACTATAATTGTTAAGCAACTTTCTATTACGAAATGAAGAAACATCTGATACACATCCAGTGCGATTACTTACTTAAGGTCAATTCCAATTCACTTTTAATACTAGATCTCTCAGAGAAAGTGTAGAAACCGAGGCATCAGTCGTCATTACAGAGTGCCAAACATCTCCCAATCTCCGCTTGAAGTTTTGCAATGACTAATGACAAAGAACGGATCTAAAACATTCTCACATTAGGACTGATGATGATTGGTGCTTCCGATCAAAATCGTTTACCTTGTACCAGCTTATATGAATATTTACATTGTATAGAAGCATAAGTGTAAATATAAGGAAGTCCCGCAACAATTATAACAAAACTACCCTGTTATTCAGCAGGTCAAGCAGGTTAGCATGAGTTCTATCTCTTTCCGTTTTATATGTCTGTATGTGTGTGTGTATTTTAATACATTAATACTCACACTACAAATTTATAGTAGTAGTAGAGATTCATAATGAAAAGTAGTAGTATGATTCATAATAAATAGTAGTATAGTAGTAGTACTACTATTCATAAATTTATAGTAGTAGTAGAGGATTTTATAGTAGTAGTGATTGTGTACTCACAGTACACAATCGGTTAAACAAACACAAATTATTCTTGGTATGTATTTACCGAAGTAGTTTACTAATTATTAAAAAAATCGATTTCTTTGCAATTTTAGTTTTACGTTTTACAAATTAAGTATAAATAAACGGTATCAGGAAACTGACACATACTTTCTCCCTTTTAGCCAAACTTTAATGAATAAATTACTTTTTATTTACTAAATATAGAATACAAAGCACGGTCGAATATACAGAAAATCTTGTAAACAAGTTGTTTTAAAAAACATCCACCCAAATTCTTGCTTTGGAGGCACTACAGGATCCATTGCTGCACTCGTGGTTTTAAGAGGGGAAATGCCCCCTATTCCCCCCCAGGGATATTAAGGGGCAACATATTTCGAATTAACTCTGTTGGTCAATGCTAAATTGACAAGCATATCAAGTTTGAATGAAATTGATCAGTAAACAAGAGAGAAATAGTTATTTTTGTATTCCACATAAGAATAACATTGGACAACGTACTGCGTTTACCGCTAAATGAAAATTTCAATTTTCTCCGAAACCAGCAATCGTAGAATAGTAATTCAAGATACTAAATTATTTAGTTTTTTGAGCTCTTTTTTATGGTGAATAGTAATATTTTTTTATATTCATGTATTTTTATGAAAAATCCAAAAAAACTTAATTTTGGATGTTTTAAGTCCTGTAATTTCTGAACCCGAATTTTTACAGGTATGCGGGTGGTTTCATTTTGTTGCAAAACTAAAGTTCAACAAACGACTAAAGTTTAATCAAAATCGTTAGAGCCGTTTTTGAGAAATTTTGATTTTTCATGTTTTTTTGCGGTTTTTGGGGGATAATTACCCTTAAAAATCAAAAATTCAAAAAAATGAAAAGAACACCTGGAGATATCGTGGATTAGTACCTACATACCAAATTTCATCAAAATCGGCCCATTGGTTAGGGCTCTAGCTCTGTACACATCCACACAGACACACACACACACACACACACACACACACACACACACACACACACACACACACACACACACACACACACACACACACACACACACACACACACACACACACACACACACACACACACACACACACACACACACACACACACACACACAGACAGACATCACGTAAAAACCACTTTTTTGGGTTCAGGGAGCACCAAAACGAATATTTCCACTAACAACTCAAATTCGAAAATTTTGACGAAAACAATACTTTCTCCATATACTATGTAGAGGGAGAAAGTAAAAACAACTATTTACACAAACTACCACCTCTTAAAAATAACATTTTGCTTAGTAATCAACTTTTAAACGGGTATCTCTCTGCATAAATATTTATCTAAGTAAATATCAATACCACGTTACATTACTGGATACCTAACTGATTCTGAGATATTAATATCCTATACTCTAATACGAGCTATGTCTGTTTGTTTGTTTGCCAAATTTATCTCGAGATCCAGCGGAAGGATTTTGCTGAAATTTTGGGATTAGGGGCTTTTGGGTCTAAAAAATCGATTGGTGAAAACCACTACCTCAGGAAAACTCGTATTTTTCTAAACAACTCATTTGAAAATTGAAAATGTTAACATTGGGCTTATGGAGTTTAAAATCATAACACCGGTTACTATGAATAACAAAAACAAACCATTATATCAGCTTCTATAAATTAAAATACCCCCGTCACAGCAAACTTGCATACTCAGTGAATTGCCAATGAATATATAACATAACACATTAAAACACTTAACAGGATTTATAAGAAATATTCACAAACAACCGATATTTAAAATATTAATTATTCTCCATAAGAATAACATTGGGGATGATTACGCAGGTTTGCTTCAACAAAGCACACAAAATAATGGGTTTTTATGCAAATATCAGAAGAACTCATCTTAGTGAAGTCACATACCAAGTTTCATACATATACATTCATAAATAAGCGATATATAACATTTGAATTATTTTCCGTAAGAATAACATGGGGACCAAGTACCTCGGTTTGCTGCTACGAGAACCATAGGCGAAAAATTGTTTTTTTTTTGTGCAAACGACAATGAACCACAACCAGATGAAGCCATACACCAAATTTCGTCAGTCTATGTTCATAAATAAGCGAGATATACAATTTTTCTTTTAGCGAATTTCCCCTATAGGGAAGAAGCTATTACCGTAGGTCTCATGGTAAGACTTAAGCCCGAGACCATGATAACTTTTCATTTTGAGGTCCCCAGATGCCAAAAACACCATTCGTTCAAATTTGTATATATGTATATATATATATATATATATATATATATATATGTGTGTGTGTGTGTGTGTATGTGTGTGTGTGTCCGTACGCACGATAACTCTCGTAAAAAAGGTCCGATCTTAATGAAATTTGGTACAAATGTGTAAAGTACCATTTATTTGAACGAGTTCGAAAACCAGATGAATCGCACCATCCGAAGGGGGTTTTTTGGGGGGTTTTATACCCCAAAAATGTGTTTTTTGGGGTTTTCACATGTAATTTTAATTTAAATCAAATTTTAATTTATACCATTGAATTTAGCTTAAAAAACAAACAATTTGGTATTTTGTTCATTGCTCTACGTCAATTGGTTACCGAGATATTGAAAGTGCTAAACACAGTACGTTGTCTAATGTTATTCTTATGGAGAACAAGAAAAATTGTATATCTCGCTTATTTATGAACATAAACTGGCGAAATTTGGTATATGACTTGATCTGGTTGTGGTTTATTGTTGTTTGCACAACAAAAATTTTCGCCTATGATTCCTGTAGCAGCAAACCTAGGTACTTGGTCCCCATGTTATTCTTATGGAAAATACTTAAAATGTTATATATCGCTTATTTATGAATGTATATGGATGAAACTTGGTATGTGACTTCACTAAGATTAGTTCTGTTGATATTTGCATAAAAACCCATTATTTTGTGTGCCTTGTTGCAGCAAACCTGCGTACTCATCCCCAATGTTATTCTTATGGAGAATAATTCATATTTTAAATATCGCTTGTTTGTGAATACATTTCTAATGAATACTGATAAATGTTTTAATGTGTTATGTTATATATTTATAGGAAATTCGCTGAGTATGCAGGTTTGCTGCGACGGGGGTATTTCTCCATAAGAATAACATTAGACAACGTACTGTGTTTAGCACTTTCAATATATCAGGAACCAATTGACATAGAGCAATGATAAAAATACCAAATTGTTTATTTTGTATGCTGAATTCAATGTATGCTGAATACCCTTTATAAAAAAGAGTACTTTGTTAAAATATGAAGATACACATTAGGGCTAATATTAATAGCCCTAATCAATCATTATAACATTATATATATATATAATTTGAACGAATGGTGTTGTTGGCATCTGGGGACCTCAAAATGAAAAGTTATCATGGTCTCGGGCTTAAGTCTTACCATGAGACCTACGGTAATAGCTTCTTCCCTATAGGGGAAATTCGCTAATATTGTAAACAGCTGTTTATCATTATGGAAATCAAAACCTACTTGAATAGCAACTCCCTTAATGGAAATAAAAAACTACTTGAATGGCAACTCAAACTCTTTTTTCGATAGGCGAGTGAGCGAAGCGAACGAGCTCATATTACAAATGAACAAGTATTTGGATTAAAACAAATTCAATACCTCTTCTGCGGAATAGCTCGGTCTGCGAGCATGGCTCGGTCCCCCAGTACTTTGTATGAAAAACGAAAACGGGCATACGGAAAGAAAGCGGAAAACAGCTAGTACACATGTTATATTGTATACTATTTGCTAGTATTTACCTGCTGAATAACATGGTATAGATTGTTCAGAGTTTGTAGACACCCAGTATATCAAAGTGTTGTAAGATGTTTTCAATTACACTCTGTATTGCTGGCTCATCCCAGCCAATCTCGTCCGCCATCCCCTCTAATGTGTTCTCTGACGTCACCTCTGCCTTCTCTTGAAGTTTACATAGCGTGGTTTACAGGGCTTGCTTTCTTCGGTCGTTAAGTTTTCCGGAGAAACTGTATGAGCCGTATATTTTATATCCATTATTCATCCCCCAGTGATAACCAACATTTTTACAACTGGTGGTTCTTAACCAACCTCGCCACATATAACACCGCAACACAATACAATCGTAGTGCTATTTGAGGGGGGGGGGGGTTGCCACAAATTTGATTTTTAGGCAGCAGTTGTTGTACTTCAAAGGGTTATTCGAAATGGGATGTATTTGGTCATTGTTTTTTATTTTTTTATTTTATCACATACGATTAGTTATAACCAGGGCCTGATGGAAATTAAAACCCCTAGACGGTAAAAAAACACAAATATGAGTTTTTAGCTTCCGAATTTAAAACTCTTTTTAACGTGGGAGGACATAATCTTTTGAATTTTGTAGCCAATAATTCTAACAGTTTAATTCATGTTTCAATACGTTTGGTACAGAAGACATATTGTATTGGTTTCTGTTTTCTTTTTATTTATCAGCGACGTTATTAGAACATTCTAACTATATACATCCATTTAAGCAGTAAACCTCAAGACTATGGGCGTAAGTGAAGACTTTTAAACTTTAAGCCCGAAACCGTTCCCGGTGTATTACAACATCCATCGCTTGTAACGGCGCGGCGGTGGCGGCGGATTGACGATGACTGGCGTTTGTGCAGCATATGCCGTTGTATTGCGTCATGGCGGCCCCGGCCGTAACACTTGCTGTCAGCGTTCACCAGACACCAGATTGAGGTGCAAGTTCTCATTGCATATGTCACATATTCTAAAAGTGAACATGAATTTTCGAATATTTTACTTTTCGTCTACTCGGAGACAAGTAAAAGACCCCGAGGAACTAAACTGTTTTAAAAGTAGCCTACTCACACCATTGTATAACTGGGTTATACACAAGATATTACAATACAACCAGCTTGATTCGAATACTGTCTATCACCCGGAGTGACTTCGTTCGCGTGGTTTTTTTTAACTACCATTGATTCCCGTTTATTTTCTCTTTGTTAAACATATTGTTACGATGGACAATTGATTAAAATCATTACTCTTAAGGTTAACATTGATAATTTCAAAGTCCAGTGGAGCAAACCCCTTAAGTCCTAGTACTTTGATTAGTGGCTAGGCTAGAAACCTTCCTAGGGTTAAACCTAATTGACCAGGCAAAGTTTCAATGCAATCGGATGAGTGGTATAGGAGCGCATAAAGAATAAACAGACAAACACACATTGAATTGTATATATATGGAGAGAGAGATTAAACTTCAGTTAACAAATTGTAGCTGATTAAAAAGATTTGCAGTGCCCTAAATAGCTTAATCCTACTCTAACTGACCAACTGCAAAGCTGCTCGAATTCGAATCCTACTTTCTCGATAACATCCGATTGAAAGTCTATTAACTTCGTTATATCTAGTCAGAAATTTCTAAAATCCAATTTTTCCTTCAGCGTTGTACCGAAATGGCTGGTATTTACCTATTATAAAAATGAAATGTAAGCAAGCATTCACTGATGGCCAGAGACTTTGATTTCCAATTTATAAATGTATTTTTAGCGAATTTCCCCTATACGGAAGAAGCTATTACCGTAGTCGGCATGGTAAGACCTAGGCCCGGGACCACGATAACTTTTCATTTTGAGGTCCCCAGACCCCAAAACACCATTCGTTCGAAACTGTATATATATATATATATATATATATATATGTGTGTGTCCGTGAGCACGATAACTTTCGTAAAAATGATCCGATTTTGATGAAATTTGGTATAAACGTGTAAAGTAACATTTATGACTTAAAGTTCGAAAACCAGCCAGATCGCTCTATCTGAAAGGGGTATTTTGGGGGGGGTTTTGTACCCCAAAAATGGGTTTTTTGGGGTTTTCACATGTAATTTTGATTTAAATCAATTTTTATTTTATACCATTAAATTCAGCTTAAAAAAACAAACAATTTGGTATTATGATCATTGCTCTACGTCAATTGGTTACTGAGATATTACAAGTGCTAAACACAGTACGTTGTCTAATGTTATTCTTATGGAGGAAAAGACAAATTTTATATCTCGCTTATTTATGAACGTATACTGACGAAACTTGGTATATGGCTTCGTCTGGTTGTGGTATATTGATATTTGCTCAAAAAAATCATTTTTCCAAAGGCACCCGTAGCAGCAAACCTGCGTACTCAGCCCCATGTTATTCTTATGGATAATAATTAAATGCCATGTCTCCCTTAATTATGAACATAAATTAATCAAATCTGGTATATGACTTCACCTAGTTGAGTTATATTGATATAAGCATAACAATCCATTTTTTGTGTTCCTTATTGCAGCAAACCTGCGTACTCAGCTCCAATGTTATTCTTATGGAGAATAATTAAAATTGTATATATCGCTTATTTGTGAATATATTTTTATGAAACTTGGTAAGTGGCTTTATGTGGTATTAAGACATTCATATCTATTGGAAATTCGCTGAGTATGCAGGTTTGCTGCTACGGGGGTATTATAAAACTGGCCAGGGAAACCATCCGATTAACCCATTTTCGCTTTCTGAAATCAAGAATCAAGAATCAATGTTTTATTACCAGTTGACAAGCTACATGCATTTGGTATAGTCAAGGTTGTTTACATAATTGTTACAACACTAGTCAAGAACAATCACCAAAAATGTCTACACAATACAGAAAACTTCATATTAACACTAAATAAATACAACAGGAGGGGTCAAAGAGGATGGTGCAACATATTATTTATAAATAAGAAATATAAATAAATACAGCATGCTTCCTAAATGGTAATCTCGGAGGATGGGATTTCAAGAAATTCCTTGTCATTATAGAAAGTATTTTCTACTAGCCAATTCAGAATCTTAGATTTGAAAGTTTTGAACGGGAGCCGCAACAATTCATTAGGCAGTTTATTTAGGTATTTCAATCCCATGATTCCATAGCTTGACCTTGTTTCCTCTAACCTAACAAAAGGCACATCAATCTGATTTGTATGTCTAGTGTCAAAATTTTGCAGGTCTCCCCTGACAGTGAGGGAGTTAATATTCTTAAAACTAGTTAACAGAATGTTAAAAATATATAAATCTACAATAGTAAAAATTAAAGATTCCTAAAAATTGGTCTACAATGTTCAATTTGGTTAGCTTTTGCCATGATCTTAATTACCTTCATCTGTATTTTCAGAACATTGTTGATGTAAGGGCCATTGCACCAGAAAATAATTCCATAGTCAAAATTGGATTTAAATAGGGCAAATTAGGCTGCTTTTAAATAATCAAAAGGAATGACATCACCCAACCTACGAAACAAGAAAGTTAATCTACTTAACTTAGTACAGAGGTGATCAATATGAGGCGACCATCAGAGATGGTGGTCGATATGCACTCAAAGGAATTTAACCACACCACTATACCTGGTGTTTAGTACATCTGGGAGATACCTAAGTCCTAAAATAACAGATTTATCTTCTCATTGTTCAATAGAAAAGATAGAAAGAACTATATCGTCAGATAGGTCAATGTAAACTCAATTGTTTACATTATCTTGTTATTGTTAGCTTTTGTTTAATTAATAATTTTACTTTAATGAGTAGTTTATCCAGCGAAGCGGTCCAAATTTTTCACAATCTATATTCTTACTTACGTCCATCTTAATAAAAATGAACTTTGTGAGATATTTTGTTGACAGTTTTAGCACAATTTCTATTTTATTTGGTGGTTGTTACTTTGATATACATTCAATTTTCAAAGGTGGTCTTGGGTTTCTCATATGTGTAACAAAGTTTTGATAAGAATTAAACCTAATCTAGAAATAAAACCTAACCCAGTAAACGAGATGACTGCTTGGGCCTAGTGGCTCTTCCCATAACGAGATGACTGCTTGGGCCTAGTGGCTCTTCTCATAACGAGATGACTGCTTTGGCCTAGTGGCTCTTCCCATAACGAGATGACTGCTTGGGCCTAGTGGCTCTTTCCATAACGAGATGACTGCTTGGGCCTAGTGGCTCTTCTCATAACGAGATGACTGCTTGGGCCTAGTGGCTCTTCCCATAACGAGATGACTGCTTGGGCCTAGTGGCTCTTCCCATAACGAGATGACTGCTTGGGCCTAGTGGCTCTTCCCATAACGAGATGACTGCTTGGGCCTAGTGGCTCTTCCCATAAAGTGATGATACAGGGTATTCCACTAGCTACAGGGTAATTTGTATGAGCTTTCGTATTATTGTTGTAACACTTACAACGACTCCCTGTCCAAAGATTCGTGTTGGTTTCCCGCAGTATCAGTTGATTTCGTTGAGAAAAGACCCCCAATCACCTCAACCGCCATGTCTCTGATGAGACCACAACAATTTAGGAACAAACAGTTTGAGGAAATCGCAGGTAATGCGCAGCCAAGCAATACCAATGAGATAATGTAATCTTGGGAATTGCTTTCACCTCGATGAATCATGAAATGTTTGAATATTACGAACTGTGTATCCGTAACAGTTCTGTGCGTTTTTTATTCAGTCAATACAATTTGTTTACGTAATGTAAACTCTTGGCCTATTTCGTTTACATGGACCTCCTGCTGGATCTTCACTAGGCTATCAAACTAAAGTTGGTTTTACCTCCTCACGTCTACCGCAATACGAGCATATCCAATATCAACATGAAGTTAGTATTTTAATTTGGAAAATAACTGTAATGGTTTGTCATTTTCTCTATAATTGTTGGGTCTGATGATTAACGGTGTGACCGGTCGGTATCGATTGCCTTGCCTTGCCTTGCCCCATCTTTTATACTCGTATATATTTACCGTTGTGTAAATGAGAATACAGTGTAAGAGTACATGTATTGTAGAGTGTAGTAAGACGGTTTCTATTTGCATCGCATGATTACAACATTACGTATTATGCTAATAAAAGAATTGTTTAGTAATTCAATATATTAATTTATATAGTTTAGTTATCTTCTTACTTCTTAATCCCCAAGGGGTTTGTTTGTGTCCCATTTATATTTAAAGACAGATTTGGACGACTGCAGTGTCACATTAAAGGGATATTACTCAAGATGTTTCGAAATAAATTTATCTCCCCCAGTCCTCAGGGGTCCCACCCCACTGCCCCACTGGCCTTCAAAGAATTAATCAGCTGATATTAGAAAACTGTATAATTAAAGACTGCCACTGTGTCATTTACCCTTGTAAAGTTTGTATTAAGGTTGTACTGAAATACATTTTATGTCTGCACGATCCCCAAGGGGAGAACGGGATACCGTTTCGTCTCTTTTGACAAATACATTTATTTAAAATTAATGATTTCAGGCTAAGAAAAAACAACTTTATTTTAGAAGCATTATAACCCACTTAATGTATGACTCCGATTTCTTACAGAGGGTTTATATCGCTTTCTATCAGGTTCTATAAACCAAATTTTAATCAAAATCGTTATACTGTAACTAATTTTACTAAAATGGTCTTTTTCTGATATTTTAAGAATCTTTGGGCATAATGGCCCTTCAATATCAGAAAACATTAGAGAAACTAATTTTTGTAATACCACAATAAAAATTAGTCCAATTTTTACGATGGTTTTTATTTATCTTCCTATCATCAATATATTTTTATTTTAAATTTTGCCATAGGTTGGAATGTGTAATTAATTCGTTGAGGCAGCGAGCAGTATTTATTATTTTCTTGTTTGACCTTGTTAGAGTTTTAACTTACAACAAATATCAAAATTAATCTGCAAGTAAAATCTTTTTACTTTGCTAGTAAAATATACTATTAATTTATTACATTAATAAATAAAATTCACTTTTTTTAAACATATGTTTTACAGCGTAGATTTACAAAATCAGAACTGTTTTCCCAATATCGACTCGACTTGACAGATACTAATAATTAATTTAACCTTTTTGATTTTAAATATTATACTAAATAAACTCCGGCAACAATAAACGATTACCAAGGAGACTATTTTAACACAATTTTCTAAAATATAGAAAACGGACTCTTGAGAGTTTATTACTTATTCGCCTCCTAAGCTGTTTTATTCAATTAACCAAACCTAAACTAAGGTCGCTTTTCGGAGTATGTGGTAAGTTATCACAGTTGTTCTCTCATCAAATTAACAGTATTGATGGATTTGGCACAATTTTCAGTAGTTTGTGTTATTTTTTAAATTTAATTATCCATATAGCAAAGTATGAAATAAAAATGCACGAAGATTATTTCAACCTATTTTGCCAAACGACAGTATTATTTATTGACATTTCTTGGATTATTAAAATATTGTGTCAGTGGATACTAAAGTTAAGAGCAGGTATAATTTACAAATAGTAACAAACTGCAATTTCAGAAACAGGGGACCGTTTAAATTGTTAATGTTACTTTCTGTTTTCTTCCAATCGTAAAACTCTTCAACTGAGTGGAGGTAAAATATCAGGAGCCAGTATTTCAGTGTCCTTTTAAAGACAAGCGGTGGATGTCTTTAGATATTTTGGTAGCAAGTTGTATAACTTTGCTCTCCAACATGAAGGCTTCTCTCAAGTAAGCTCAGATAATGGTGTGTCAAAGATATATTATAATATACTAACAGATTTGTTTGACTTATAGAAACGATGGCGAGCTGCTATCAGTCGGCAATGTTATCAGTACTTAGTGGCATTTTAGGTTTACTTGAACCTACCATGTCAAAGTGTAAATATTGTATATAGTTTAAATTAACAAGATTGTTCATCTGTTCCAGGAGTGACCACGTGGGTGGTAGGTGGTGTGGTGACCTGCGGAGCCTTGGTGGCAGAAGGGTTGATGTGGTGGAGGCGGCCGTCACCCGGATCAACCAGCAGTTACGTGATGACGATGGCTGAAGGGCCGGAGCGAACAGTCGCAGACGTCGCGGCGTCGTCTGTGAGAAGGTTCCGGCGCTGGAGGCGGTGAATCAGCAATATATAGGTCGGAACCGACCTATCTGCCTGCGACGTTATGCTAGGTGATATATAATAATCACGCATTTTATACGTATAGTTTATGTGCTGAACCTTTCTTTCAAAAATCGTGCAAGATATATGCAACAATCGGTGTAAGTAAGACTGTTCTTTTTAGCTTTGATTGGAACAGAGAACATCTAGTAGTAATTAAATTACTCGTAATATTTACAATGTAACCTTAGAGAAGCTCTGAATGTAATTTTTTTATTTATTTAGCAAGAATTTAAAATAAAATCTCGCATTGACTATAAATTAAATAATGTTTTTTAATTTTATTTAGAACTTAAAAGATAATGCAGTAGTCAAGAACAGTTATGAAGTGAAAATAATGGGGGTTTCTGCCTTTCTTCATACAATCCACTCTTTTATTTCATATGATATATTTCAAATTAAATTTTAAAAAAACATCCAAAGGAAAGTATGTTTTGGCCAGCTCAAGTGGCGATATAAATATGTGCAGATTACCGCCCTCCTCGGCCTCCAAGTTAGTTGATCCAATGGGTACGCGTTTATCGCGGCTGCATCCGGATTGCACCCCCCTGACCATTAGCGCCAGCGCCATACGGATTGCTCTCCCAACCAGTAGCGCCAGCAATATACGGATTGCTAGCCCTGACCTGTAGCGCCAGCGACATACGGATTGCTCCCCCCTGACCAGTAGCGCCAGCGACATCCGGGTTGCTCCTCCTGCCAAACGGGGCTTACGATTACTAACGGGCCTGCATACTTCCCCCTTCCACTATAGTCACGTGACTCTGTGCGGCCGATCATCACATTAAACAACATTGAAAGAACACGACCCATCAAACTTTTTTGATCTACTTGGAATAAAATTTTAAACTAATTAAATGGACCCCAAAAATATGAATCTGGATTGTACGGCAAACAAAATGATTCCGTTATCATCCAATTAAAAATTATTTATTAGTACTAATTACGGGTTAATTAAAGTGAAATATTTTGAGTATTTTGAAACTTTGTCGTTTGTTTACACTTTGCAGAACTTTATAAAACTCAGACCAGCTGTTTTTATGTTTTCTGCTTTTGATTTCAACACGGTTGATGGTTGAAAAACAAACTTTGAGGCCGACCTGGGTCCATCAGAATGTTAGTATTCAAAATTGGAAACAACTCTGCACTACTAAAGATTGGGGAAATTCTGTTGATACATCAATCATCAAAATCGGTTCAGAAATGTCGGAGAAGTACCCCTTACAAACCTCACCTTAGCGTATAATAGATCATGAAGGACAAATGATTTGAAAACCCGAAAACTCTATTTTATATTTTGAAAGTTAGTGCGACATTGGTGACACTGTATACACATTTTAATGCAGTTTATAATGATATACAAAAATTATATATTTTGCGATTTTTGTATCAAAGAGGCGGTAAATACTGGTGGTAGGTCAGGTTTGGTCAATGCTTTTAGATGAGATTAAAAGCTGCAAGTCGGTCGCAGAGAGTCACGTGACTAAAATTGTATGAAGGCGCGTTACTCATCGAAGGCCCCGTGCCAAACCGGTTTGATTTAACCGAGCGACAACATACGTTTTGCACCCCCTGGTCGTGGTAAAATAACCAATCCCAATCTGTACACTGATTGTACTTAAAAGCACGGTACTTAAATATTGCATTTATCATTTGATATAATTTGTGATCATCTCATATAATTTCACATCAATCTTCATTTGTCATTGTTCTCTTGCCGTAAACGCAGTTGTTGATGAATTTAAATTTGACAATAATTATGGTATTTACAATGTTAAATGAGGCCAGAATTAATTTTTGGTTACTACATGTTTTTAAAAAGCAAATTCTCGGCGGGAATCCTTGAAATAGTCGTTATTCTCATAAATAAACTAATCTTTATTGCAAATACTATATATATATATATATACATATATGTATATATATATATATATATATATATATATATATATATATATATATATATATATATTAATATTTTATGTATACATAACTAATTTTTAAACACTACAACATTGATTCGGACTTTGGTTTAGATAGGTACAGTCAGATTCAGAAATATGGACAAGCATTCCAGCACGGTCATGGGGGAGCAATCCGTATGTCGCTCGCGGCCATCCATGGGAGAGCAATCCATATCCTCCCGTTTACCATAGGTAAACCCACAAAAATAGGAAAAGATAAAGGAAATTTACATAAACGAAACCCAATTCATCTTGCAGGATGTCCTATCCCTTAGCAATACGTCATGCTATTATGCTATAAGCTGTCCGATCCCTTATAGTTGTCCCGCTTCGAAATCGAAAGCGACTGTAATTTGAGAACGGCGGTGTGGCTGCAACAAACAGTGGCAATGACAGATATTATTTACACACCCCACCACGACATTCTTCCACCATATCTTGCATATATCTTGTACAATCTTTGAATGAAGGGTTCAGTGGAAGTACTATATGTGCACATGTACACTGCCAGATCATTATCTATCACCTATATAATGTCGCAGCCAGGTATGTTGAATCCGACCGTAATATGGGCCTAGAAAACTAAAATGGATAAACTTCGACGTGCCTCTCTCCCGTTGTTGGTGCCTATTACAGTGCTGGACAATCCCATCACAGCACAGCCAACAACCGCACCCGAACATGTGCGGGGCGCGGGCGGGTCAACACTCTGCAGGTTGAAGACGATCAATGGACCATTCAACAGCCGGACACGAGACACGAGGGCGAGTTATGCCACACGCGGAACGACTCACGGAGAAAGTGTCGGAAACGTCTCAGTCACGGCCGACTCCGGCTAGGGGCTATTGTACTGTTGTCGCCGCGGGGTTGTCGTCGATTAATATTTGGTATAAAGGCCCGAGTTGTGCAACAAGATCGGTCTATTGTGACGCGGCGCGGTAATACTCGTCAGTCCGTGGTCTGGTGTCGACACTACTACTAACCTACTGCCAGTGCCCCATCCTAGTTACTGTACGTGTGTTATGTGTCGTTTCCAACTGCAGTGATGCGACAAGGGGTGGTACACACAAAAAATTATACGTACCAAATAGCCCATTACGTTTTTAGTTATACGCATATAAACGCATACTTTATAACTGCAATTTTTTAGGATAGTTTTTAGCGAATTTCCCATATAGGGAAGAAACTATTACCATAGTCGGCATGGTAAGACCTAGGCCCGGGACCATGATAACTTTTCATTTTGAGGTCCCCAGACCCCAAAAACACCATTCGTTCGAAACTGTATATATATATATATATTATATGTATATATTATATTATATATATATATATATTATGTGTGTGTGTGTGTGTATGTGTGTGTGTGTGTGTCCGTGAGCACGATAACTCTCGTAAAAATGATCCGATTTTGATGAAATTTGGAATAAACGTGTAAAGCAACATTTATGACTAAGTTCGAAAACCAGCCAGATCGCTCCATCCGAAGGGGTATTTTGGGGGGGTTTTGTACCCCAAAAATGTTTTTTTTAATGTTTTACATATATTTTTTGAAAAAATCAAATTTTAGTTTTTACTATTGGATTCAGCTTAAAAAAACACACAATTTAGTCTTTTGATCATTTCTCTACGTCAATTGGTTACCGTGATATTGAAAGTATGTTGTCTAATGTTATTTTGAGTAGGTCTCTGGAGCTAGTTTTCCTGTGCTAAATTCACTGAGATTTTATTAAATTACAAAATTAATTGCACTACTTCAACCATGAGATTTTAGTCCATTCAAATACATTACATTTACCTTTCCTTATAGTTCGAGGCCGGAAATTACCCTCAAACTTCTGACGTCAAAACGACGTAGAAGTTATTTCATGAGGGTACTTTTCGGAGGAAGTTTTCCGCTTCCCAAGCAAACATTTGAAATTGATAATTTTATAGCAGGGTATTTTTATAAAGAGCGTCAATGACGTTTTTGCCTATTGTTTATGTTATACATTTAGACTTAATTAATACCATCGTAGTTTTATTACGATTTTAATTGTATTATTAGTTTGTTACAAATTTCAAACCAGCCAATTGATAAAATACTGCTTACAAAAAAACTCGTATTGTTTTGAGCGTTTAAATTACTTGCGGTCCACCGGGAAAGCGCCACTAGGCCAGGTAGCACACCGGCAAAGCGCCACTGCCAAACTTACCCCCCCCCCCCCAAAACGTACCGTCAAAGCGCCGGTGCGGTTTTCATTTTGACAGAAATATTTCTGAGAAACTGTCCTAGCAAATAATGGTAAATAATTGTGTACTCTATTTATTTACAGTTCAAACCAATAGATTTAGTTTGTCTCTTAATTATGGTTTTATCTTGACTTTTATTTAATGCAAACTTACCTGTACTTTGAATTGCGATTATCTAAATTCAGCATGTAGACTTCACTTAATTCAGGAAAAAAATCAAATCAGTTAAATATACAACCAGTATTTATTTTTATAATATTAAAACAGCCATATTTGACTTACGTATTTGCAATCAGCCCACCTTCACAGACACGCATTTCAAGAAATTTAATATATACATTTCTCCGTTTTCCCCGTTTTCCCCGTTTTTCGCTACAAAAGTTTGCTATCAACGAACTGTTGATGCATGCACAGGGTTGTTTTTCTTCTTTGCGAAGGTCCTCTGGTTTTAGCGGTATTCGTACCAATGAAGGTATATATCTGGGTCTCCTTCAGTGTGTCGAGAAAGATGAAAATGCTCGGTTGAGGAGACGGACACGATTTTTTGAACTTGCTATGAAAAATTTCACAGGCGTTTATGGTCGGTCACCACCGAGATCGTCATGTCCGAGTTCGTCACATCTATGAAAATCAATGAGCCGTACTAATTAGGGTCGGCTGTCTACCTGCCCCGCCGGGTATGTCATGCCTCCTCCGCCCGAACAGGAACAACTTATCATAGTCACAGATCACAAGAGAACGGTCAAATACAGTTCTGAATCTTTACGCTCAAAGTTTACTGATGTTGGTTCTTCATGTAGCTAAAAATTATACAAACTAACTCGTGACAAAATTGATGACAAAATTAAAGTCATACGACTACATATCACACTGAAAGGAAGAATTAGGCCGATTGATGTTTGTTCGTGAGTCAGAAAAACAGCCTTAGTACAAAAGGATTCGTGTTACAAAATTGAAAAGTGTCATACAAAAGGATATCGCACTGAAAGGGGTGCATTCATTATATTATACTAGGATAGCAAGATTATTTTATGTTTATTTATTACATTGCATTTTTATTTGTGTTAATTGTAATAATGTTCTCGCTTATTTTACATTTTCAGGATGTTTACTCCGTCAACTATTAAATCATGTGGGCTCTTCATTATTAGAGCAACTATCAACTGATAAAGCGGAATGTTAAAATTTTTAAAGAATATTGCTGTTTACATTTAAAATAGAGTTTTAAAAAATGCAAATGTGCATGTTTGTTCATTAGCAAGGGCTTGGTATTCTTGCGGATAAATAAATACAATAGTACAGCTGTCAGTTTAAATTTACCAAAGTTGCAGTAGTTTTTATATGATATTTTCGCAATTACTTGCTTAAAAATATGTCAAATACATTCTTACAATTTAAGAATTTAATAAATATAACAACCAAATCCTATCATGGATAAAAGTTTAATTGAACTTATATTTAACACTTTTAATATTGCTCGGCGAAATGTACAGGCTAGTTGTAATTTTCAGCTACATAAAGAACCAACATCAGTAAACTCTGAGCGTAAAGATTCAGAACGGTATTTGACCGTTCTCTTGTGATCTGTGACTAGGATAAGTTGTTCCTGTTCGGGCGGAGGAGGCATGACATACCCGGTGGGGCAGGTAGACGGCCGACTCTAATTAGTACGGCTCATTGATTTTCGTAGATGTGACGAACTCGGACATGACGATCTCGGTGGACACGTTATGGTCCGCCAAAGGTCCGGAGTTTAGAGCCCAAATGAGAGTGAGAATCCGTAGCGTTCATAGTTTGTTTACATTCCATCTTCCACCTAATTACCCAGCTACCTGGGGGGGAGGGGGATACCCGTTTTGCGCATCGCGGTCAGGTTTTTGACGAGGGTCAGTTTTATTGCCTCCCGGTGAGTGGGTCGGTTTGCGCACACGGTCACTTTTCATCGGGCTAGAACTAACCCCTTCACCCCCTACCAATACAATACAATACTTACTTTCAATAATTTAATAAGTTGAGTATGCAGTGGAGATAATATGACATAGTATGTTTTGTATATATCTTTATTTAGTAAACGACAACAGTGTCTTTGTAGATTCAAGTATCAATGTATTTTAGATGTTCTCAAAGAAGAAAAACTCGTAATGAAAGCATACGGCCATTGATCCTTACAGCCGAATTCTTCTTGGTATAACGCTACAAATTCCTTTGCCAGCACCATCACGGGGTTGTTTTGGGGATTTTTATGGTTCAATGGTTGGTGAGTTCCCGAATTGAAAATAATGCGGTTTGGGTATCTTTATCTTAATTTGTTTGCTTCTCTATGCCGGTGGAATTTTGCATTTAACGTTGTTATATCTTAATTTATACTGTTTTTCAACCCAAAACTAAAAACATTCTGTCAACGTATTTTGGAGGCTTGCCTTCAAGGCTTACCTTCTCAACACAACGAAAAAGAACCATTAAGCAAAAACAAACTATGTTTAGCATTTCTTAAGTATTTTCAAACTAGTTTTTCCATTTACCGTAAGTTTTTCATCAATGACTACAAACAGTATAGTTGTATTAAACATAGTTACAATTTTCCCATCACTTAATAATGTTTAAAAAAGGTTGATTTGTTTGTTTCTTTTTATATTAATAACAATAATTATTGTAATAATTCAAGGCCAGCTAAGCTGCAGTCCAATGACCAGCTAATTAGTGCAGTATACACTGACCGTGTGCGCAAAACGACAAGTCCGCAAGGGATCCTAAGTGACTGATGTGCGCAAAACGACTAATGGATTTGACAGATTCTTGACCGCTGTGCTCAAAACGAGTATGCCCACCTGGGGTAGCGTTGGCGCTTTCCCGGTGCGTGCCAGGCTGACCCTTTTACGACCCTCGCATAAATGGCACTTTCCCGGTCTACCCATTACTTGAATGACGATTATTTAATCCTTACTTCATTGCACAGTCTTGAAGCTGGCATCCGTTCTCAGGATTCTTGGAAATGTCAGGGGATTGCTACTTCTGGTTGGCTGGATGCGAAAAGGGCGTCAGAGTTTCAACCTTCTTAACCTTCCAGTATTACTGCAGATCAATCGTTCATTTCGTTTCTAGTTCTTCGTTGTTATGTTTTCTTTCTTTTTATTTTCCGGTTTGTAGGATTCGTGTTTAATCACGCCCCCACTCCTCCCAGGTGGAATACACCCGTATGCAATGAGGAATAAGGGGGTGGGGTCAAGGGGCCTCACTCGATTCCTCCTCTTCTGCCCTGTAATATAAACCCTATCCTAGGGACATTCGACTTTTGCAACCCCCTCAAAGGTGCGAAAGGGAACGACACCATCGTGAATTCCCATCACCCACCCCGAGTAATCTACACGCCATCTACATTACAAACTACCAGTCCAAAATGTCCCACTAAGTTCAAGTAAAAGTCCAGAAAGAAGCTCCAGCTTCTTCTGTACATCTTCCTAGTCCTCTCCCATCTGAAAAACAATAAAGACCAAAAATTATTTTTTTTCGGATTTTTTTAAACAATCCGAGCTATTATAAATCTGTACGAATAACTTAATAAAGGATCTTCAATTAGACACTGATGTGCTCACCCTTCAGAATTATAATTTCAGAAATAATTTAGTATTAACGGAATTCAATATATTGTCCTGTTGTGGCTTAAGGTTTGTAAAATATCAACTCTTATTAGGGATTGGCCCCAAAGGTTTTCAATGTTGTAGGTTAATCTCATAGAGTTACTGTATTCACACAGCTGACTTACTGAGACTTGATCCGCAAATAGCTCATTAGATCATTATTCTAATGGTTTGTGGATTTTATTAATTCTTTAAACGAATCGCAAACTTCAATACTATCTAGATTTCTTGAAAATGATATGACTTTCATACATATGATTTTTTTCACAAAAATTCAACCGTCTACTGGTACTCAATTTATATATTTGTAATATATTGAAGCCTAAAAGTGCAGAAATATAAAAGTTAACATTAATATGAGCTACTAGAGATCAGTGAATTGAATTATAGAGATCTATAATTCGTCTGTAAAAAAGAATTATAGATCTTGCAGTAAAAAGTGTGTGTTTATGTGTGTGACATCGAAGAGATCCAAGCCCCCACAACAAATGCTAGTCTTTGTTTATTAGTGAATTTCCTATGGAAAAGTGAACTATTAGCATGACCCGCACTTTGAAACTTAAGCCCGGGACCACCATAGAAGTTCCTATCATGACCCCCTGAACCCTGAACACGTTTTGGGGGGTCGTTCAAAATTATATATATATATATATATATATATATATATATATATGTGTGTGTGTGTGTGTGTGTGTGTGTGTGTGTATGCACTTAGGCGGTTGCATTTTTGTCCGATTTTCTTAAAATTTTGTAGGGATGTTCTTTTCTATAATCAGTTGGACAAGTTGGTTGGGCAAAACGATCGGGAAACTCTAAACCCCTTTTTTGGGGATTATTCTTTCAAATTTCGAGTTTTTGGGCCCAAAAAGGGTCAGAAAAGCCCCGGACGTAAAATTAATGCTTATATTAAGCTGGGAATTAGTAAAGCGAAAGTTTTAAGCCCTCTCTCGTCATTCTAGCATAAATATTTACCGAGTTATTAAAGAAAATGTATATCGGCTAAACACAGTACGTTGTCTTATGGGGTTTTTACACTAGAAAAGCATGTTATTCATTTGTTGGTGTATTTGTATCATCCCCATCAACCTTGCGCCTACTTTAAATCCTGACTGGACCTTCTACTAACCTTATAATGCGCAAAATTGTATTCCTAGCATTGCAAGTAAATTAAACCAAGAGCATCAGAACAGCCAAAAAATAATGTTTATAGATTTCAATAAAATTGTAATAAATGTATGTTTTTACACTGGTTTTGAGTTTTAAAAGTGTTGTATGTGGAAATTCACTTCCCTCACGTCAGCGTGCTGCGTGCGAACTCGTTTTTAGTTTTAAAGAACTCGATCATTAAATGATCAACATTTCAATTCAGATCTTGTCTAAAACGCTTACTAAACTGTCAATGGCATTTGATGTTTGATAAGTCAAAATAACTAAATATTGTAAATATTGCATGCAATTTTCATCCTCTATGGTTCTAATTGTGTTAACGAGAATATATTGTACAACACAATTTGGTAGCTAGTCATTAAATAAATTAGTTAAGAAGTTGTATGCATGTATGCATAAACCGAAATATATGGTGACTATAATAAAGATTTAAGATATTATTATAATAATATTATTATAATAAATAACTCACGGTATGCCGAGAAGATCTGCGATGCTCCCTTCTCTTACAAAAACAATTTTAATTTACAATTACTTAGCAACAACAAGATAAATATGAATATTTTAGGTGTTTGAATTGCTTGGCAACAAATGACAATAATGAGCAAATCAGTTCCCTTAGGTAGTATAAAAATTATATTTATGCCCCATGTCAATGATATTGGAAAAAATGTTTGCTTGTTTACTGTTGTTATTATTTCAAAAACTGTCTTTTGTTTGTATTAATGAATTCAGTCCCTACAAAATATTTTAGTATTTTAAATTTTGTTCTACGTCAATCTGTTGCAAAGATATTCAAAGTGCTAAACATAGAACATTTTTCTACGGTATTCTTTTGAAGAATAAGTAAATTTGTATATCTTGCTTATAGCTGTACATAAACTAATAAAACATGTTATGTAGCTTCATGTGGTTTTATAAACGCATATTTTTAAAACTTTAGTATGTTGTTTTATCTGGTGGTATTCCATTAATATTTGCATAAAAATCCCGTTTGTGGTCCCGGTTGCAGCAAACCTGCAAACGCAGTGAAAATGTTATTCTTACGGAGATAAATATAATGTCAGATCTCATTTATTTATTAATATATTTCATTGAAACTTGGCAAGTGGATTTTTGTGGTGGTGAGTTATAAATGCATTGGAAATTTGCTGAGTGCACGGGTTTTATGCCATAGGGTATTTTTTGTAATTTGAACACTAGCGCCCAATGTGGTTTTAAAACAACCGATTTTTCAATTTATTTTCCAACTTTTATATTTTATTATTTTTACTAAGGGTCCCATATTTGTTTAAATAAAAAAACTTGTTCACCTTCACAGAATTGGAAACAGCAAAAAGGTTGAGTGCCACTAAATCATAGTTTAGGTTGGAAAGGGCTAACTTGTTATCACACTTCATTACCACAAGCGTCACGGCATTGTTCAGTCTCTGGGGCTATCTGCATCTGACTATTTGGTGTCTAGGAAAAGATGCAAATAATCCAGAACATGAGCAGTGGCGGATCCAGCTTTAGAGTCAGGGGGGGGGCGAAAACTTAATGGTGGAATACCCCCCCCCCGAGTTTTATTGTTACGGATAATAGTTGTAATAGTAATCGAATATTAAAAAAAACAAAAAAAACAGTTAAACCCAACATACACTAAAGTCAACTGAACTAAGACAGAACAGGCAGAACAGCGTTCATGCGCAGTATATGGGTGTGGTGACTAATAATATCACGTAGACACCGTGGATGCGTGGTCAAGCTCCCGTTGCCATGGTAACGTGTCGTACTCGTACGCACCACTCTTCCTGCACCTCGCCGCCCCGCCCACTCGAGTACCGCTGTTGTATCTGAGATCATCTGATAACTATACACAACGTTAATCTTGACGTTTGCCAGCACCCACACCCCAATACGCGACGGTGGTTTCGTAGGTAAAAAAGGAGACGGTGTAAGGGTAGTCGCGGAGTCGCATCACTGCGTCAGTGCCAACTGTCAGGCGTCATCAGAACGAAATTATCACTACCACTAAATGTTTACGTTTGGTTCCACAACTTTAGTATTTATACAGACCGTTTAGAAAAATAACTTATTATATGGTAGACAATGCATAAATTGGATTAGCGATAAAGAATAAATCGCAACACATTTAACCAGATTCAAATTACATAACTGCACTATTTTTATAAAGTTCATATCAAGCATTTCTGAGCTTGAGGGGGGGCGAGGGGGGGCGATTAGTCTCCAAATTAGTCTCACAGTCACAGTATCCGAACTAAACCTGAAGATAGACCTGTTTTCCAGTGCGATCTCGAAGCACCACCGGGCAGTTCCCTGAAGATGACTCGTGTTGGTGAATTAGAAAATAGATTCGTTTTTACCTAAGGTTACTTAAAAGGGGTACCAGCTTCTACCTGCTTCCCCACCAGGCCAACGTTAACTTTAAAGTAAGTCCGTCTCTCCTCCACGGAATAACCGTGTTGTATTTAACGTTAATTTAAATACCAAAAAATACCTATCGATTTGAGTGAGCAGAATGACGATATCAAAAATAGTTTACCCATACAAATTCTTAAATTTAGAATATTTTGGAATTTTATTAAACTTTTATTTTCTGTGATATCAACATTTTTGTACACTGAATCGATAGATACTTTTCCTCTTTAAAATTAGCTATTAATGAACAACATCGGATAATCCGTTGAGGAGGCATAAAAATGGAAAGACTGTGGTGGGGGTGACTTTCCTCTCAATCCCTTGTTTGCTAGCTGTCCACCAAGTCATCACCCTACACCCCTGAAGTACTTGTACACAAGCCATAGCAGTACTCTCGTTTCCCGTATTGGAGCAACGCCAATCGTCAAATAGCACAATTAGATGTTACGGAAAAGGAAAATAGCTGTGAGGACGTGAAAATCGTCCCAATTTCGGAGTGAGGCGTGAAGGGCGGTGCGATAATGTGTTATGTGTTGAATGCTGGGGGATATCAGAGCGCTGCGCTCCACCCCGCCAGTGTCTGTCGGTCTGTCTAGGCGCGCGCGTCAGCTGCAGACGAGAACGTAAGTACCGCTCGAGAAACACTTCCACTTTTATACTACTATTATATTCAATACTTATAGAACAAATATTATATGAGCATATATAAACTGCATTAGGTGCGAAAAACTATGTATACTCTATGTTACAATGGTGGATTGTTTGTAACAGTTATGGCTTGTACTTTACCTCACATTATTTTAAAATAAATTATTCCGACCTGCTTTGATTTTACCTTCTCTCCCAAATACATGGAGATAGTATTTTTTTATCAAAGTTTCCGAATTTAAGATATCGGTGGAAACGTTCGTTTTGATGCTCCCTGGGTTAAAAATCATAAACAATTTCAATTTATCAAAATCGGTTCAAAAATATTTTAATTTTAATTTTGTGGTATGTAGTGCATTTCGTCTCTAACAAAATTACATCATCCGAATTTCTGTAGATTTGGGTTTATAAATCATCCGGCTTAAAATTATACAAAATTACGATTTTTACTTTCTCCCCTTATACATAGTATATGGAGAAAGTATTGTTTTCGTAAAAATTTTCGAATTTGAGTTGTTAGTGGAAATATTAGTTTTGGTGCTCCCTGAACCCAAAAAAGTGGTTTTTACGTGATGTCTGTCTGTGTGTGTGTGTGTGTGTGTGTGTGTGTGTGTGTGTGTGTGTGTGTGTGTGTGTGTGTGTGTGTGTGTGTCTGTGTGGATGTGTACAGAGCTACAGCCTTAACCAATGGGCCGATTTTTATGAAATTTGGTATGTAGATAGTAATCCACGATATCTCCAGGTTTTTTTCATTTTTTTGAATTTTTGATTTTTAAGGGTAATTATTCCCCCAAAACCGCCAAAAAACATGAAAAATCCAAATTTCTCAAAAACGGGTCGAACGATTTTCATTAAACTTTAGTCGTTTGTAGAACTTTAGTTTTCCAACAAAATGGCACCACCCGCATTCCTGTAAAAATTCGGGTTCAGAAATTACAGGACTTAAAACACCCAAAATTCAGTTTTTTGGATTTTTCATAAAAAGACATAAATGTAAACAAATATTACTATTCACCATTAAAAAGAGCTCAAAAAACTAAATAATTTAGTATTTTGAATTACTATTCTACGATAGCTGGTTTCGGAGAAAATAGAAATTTTCATTTTGCGGTAAACGCAGTACGTTGTCCAATGTTATTCTTATGGGGAATAAACAAAATACTATTTCTCTCTAATTTACTGGTCAATTTCATTCAAACTTGATATGCTTGTCAAGTTAGCATTGACCAACAGAGGACATTCGAAATATGTTGCCCTTAATAACCCTCGGGGGGGAATAGGGGGCATTTCCCCTCTTAAAACTACGAGTGTAGCAATGGATTATGTAGTGCCTCCAAAGCAGGGATTTGGGTGGATTTTTTTAAAAACAACTTGTTTACAAGATTTTCTGTACATTCGACCGTGCTTTGTATTCTATATTTAGTAAATAAAAAGTAATTTATTCATTAAAGTTGGGCTAAAAGGGAGAAAGTATGTGTCAGTTTCCTGATACCGTTTATTTCCCTATAACACCATAAACTTAAAATAATTCAATTGTCATCATTAAAAATGCCTAAATTAAAGAAATGAGTATTTTTAATTAATGTATTATTCTTTTTAGTTGCGGAGATAATTTGAGGAGTTAAAAAATATAATTTTATAATTCTGCACGGAATCCATCTGTTTTTTGTTCTCTAAATAGTACTGAAAACGTCACTTTTTTGCCCTAGGACCTAAAAAATCAGCTGTGATTTTTTTAAAGTCCTAGGACGTAAAAGGTCAGCTGTTTGCTAAATATTATTATTGTTTCATTAATTTTGATATGCGGAAAAGTGAAATACACATTATAAAAATTATTGTTTGTAAATAACAGAAATGTATACTCTCTCTATTACTTACTTTGTAAACATAACCTCAAAATTACAACTTTATAGTTAAAATTGCCAACGATTACAAGTCAAATTCCACATTATGATAAAAAATGTTGTTCATTACTCGGAGCAAAAGTGTCTTTTTGGTGCTTAATCGTTTTTAAAAGCTCGGCTGCGCCTCACTTTTAAAACACAATTGCGCACCAAAAAGAGCCAGTTTTGCTCTAGTGATGAAAACTACTATTATCTCTTATTTATTGATCAATTTTATTAAAACTTGGTATGTAAGTTATCATTGACCAGTAAAGGATATAAACGGTATCAGGAAACTGACAAATACTTTCTCCCTTTTAGCCCTACTTTAATGTATAAATTACTTTTTATATACTAAATATAGAATACAAAGCACAGTCGAATGTACAGAAAATCTTGTAAAAAAGTTGTTTTCAAAAACATCCACCCAAATCCCTGGTTTTGGAGGCACAACAGAATCCATTGCTACACACGTGGTTTTAAGAGGGGAAATGTCCCCTATCCCCCACCTAGAGTTATTAAGGGGCAACATATTTCGAATTTCCTCTGTTCATCAATGCTAAGTTGACAATCGTATCAAGTTTAAACGAAATTTATCAGTAAATAATAGAGAAATAGTAATTTTTGTATTCCCCATAAGAATAATATTGGACAACGTATTACGTATACCGCAAAATGAAAATTTAAATTTTCTCCGCAACCAGTAATTGTAGAATAATTATTCAAAATACTAAATTGTTTAGTTTTTTGAGCTCTTTTCAATAGCAAATAGTAATATTTGTTAGCATTTATATTTTTTAATTAAAAACCAAGAAAACTGAATTTTGGATGTTTTAAGTTTTGTGATTTCTGAACCCAATTTTTCCAGGAATGCGGGTGGTGTCATTTTGTTTGAAACGTAAAGCTCTACAAACCACTAAAGTTTCATTAAAATCGTTAAAGCCGATTTTGAGAAATTTTGATTATTCGTGTCTATTAGCGGTTTTGGGGGGATAATTACCCTTAAAAATCAAAAATTCAAACAAATGAAAAAACTCCTGGAGATATCGTGGATTAGTACATACACACCAAATCTCATCAAAATTGGTCCACTGGTGTCATCTCTAGCTCTGTACACATCCATACAGACAGACAGACACACAGACATCTAGTAATTTTTTTGAAAATTTTGACGAAAACAATACTTTCTCCATATACTATGTATAAGGGAGAGAAAGTAAAAGTTTAGTTTACTGGAAGATTTATAAATGCACACCACCGTCCTTTTTATTTTAAGATTTTTAGCAAAAATAATGGAATTTATTGATTAAAATAGGTCTAAACGGGAGAAAGAATGTGTCCGTTTTCTGTTGCCATTCGTTATATAAACTACCATAACGTAATAATAATAATAATAATAATAATAATAATAATAATGATCAAATGCTTCCAACACAAATTCATAATAAGTTACTGCTATTGTAAAAAAAACAAACGTGCGCCGCAGCATCTTAGCAGAGAAAACTGCCTGCAGATACTACAAATAAACACGTGTTAACGTGATTAGCTAATTGGATAAAATAACTACCGTAAATGGAGAATGGAGATCTTCAGTGCTTAATGAAGTCCTCAGTAGTTTAACGTATATCAGTTTAAAATAAACGGTATAAGAAAACTGAAACATACTTTCCCTTTTAGCCCAACTTTAATGAATAAATTACTTTTTATTTACTAAATATAGAATACAAAGCACGGTCGAATGTACAGAAAATCTTTTAAACAAGTTGTTTTCAAAACTATCCACCCAAATCCCTGTTTAGGAGGCACTCAGAATCCATCGCTACACACGTGGTTTTAAGAGGGTAAATGCCCCCTATTCCCCCCTCAGGGTTATTAAGGGGCAACATATTTCGAATTTACTCTGTTGGTCAATGCTAACTTGCCAAGCATATCAAGTTTGAACGAAATTGTTCAATAAATAAGAGAGAAATAGTAATTTTTGTATTTCCCATAAGAATAACAGTGGACAACGTACTGTGTTTACCGCAAAATGAAAATATAAATTTCCTCCGCAACCAGTAATCGTGGAATAGTAATTCAAAATAGTAAATTATTTAGTTTTTTGAGCTATTTGTAATGGTAAATAGTAATATTTTTTATATTTATGTTTTTTTGTGAAAAATCAAAAAACTGAGTTTTTGATGTTTCAAATCCTGTAATTTCTGAACCCGAATTTTTACAGAAATGCGGGTGGTGTTATTTAGTTGGAAAACTAAAGTTTTACAAACGACTAAAGTTTAATCAAAATCGTTAGAGCCGTTTTTGAGAAATCTTGATTTTTCATGTTTTTTGGGGGATAATTACCCTTAAAAATCAAAAAATACAAAAAATTAAAAAAATACCTGGCGATATTGTGGATTAGTACTTACATTCCAAATTTCATAAAAATCGGACCATTGGTTAGGGTTATAGCTCTGTACACATCCCTACAGCCAGACAGACATTACGTAATAATCACTTTTTTGGGTTCAGGGAGCACCAAAACGAATATTTCCACTAACAACTCAAATTCGAAAATTTTTACGAAAACAATACATTCTCCATACACTATGTATAAGGGGGAGAAAGAAAATAAACGGTATCATGAAACTGACACATACTTTCTCCCTTTTAACCCAACTTGAATGAATAAATTACTTTTTATTTACTAAATATAGAATACAAAGCACATTCGAATGTACAGAAAATCTTTTAAACAAGTTGTTTTCAAAAACATCCACCCAAACCCCTGTTTTGGAGGCGCTACAGAATTCTTTGCTACACACGAGGTTTTAAGAGTAGAAATGCCCCCTATTCCCCCCCTAGGGTTATTAACGGACAACATATTTCGAATTTCCTCTGTTGGTCAATGCTAACTTGACAAGCATATCAAGTTTGAACGAAATTGATCAGTAAATAAGAGACAAATAGTAATTGTTGTATTCCCCATAAGAATAACATTGGACAACGTACTGTGTTTACTGCAAAATGAAAATTTAAATTTTCTCCGCAACCAGGAATCGTAGAATAGTAATTCAAAATACTAAATTATTTATTTTTTTGAGCTCTTTTTAATGGTGAATAGTAATTTTGTTTAGATTTATTTTTTTATGAAAAATCAAAAAACTGAATTTTTGATGTTTCAAGTCCTGTAATTTCTGAACCTGAATTTTTACAGAAATTCGGGTGGTGTCATTTTGTTTGAAAACTAAAGGTCTACAAACGACTAAAGTTTAATTAAAATCATTAGAGCCGTTTTTGAGAAATTTTGATTTTTCATGTTTTTTGGCGGTTTTTGGGGGGATAATTACCCTTAAAAATAAAAAATTCCAAAAAATAAAAAAAATACCAAGAAATATCGTGGATTAGTACCTACATACCAAATTTCATAAAACTCGGACCATTGGTTAGAGACCTAGCTCTGTACACATCCATACAGACAGACCGACAGACAGACAGACAGACACACAGACATCACATAAAAATAACTATTTTGGATTCAGGGAGCACCAAAACGAACAACAAACGTTTTAAATTTCCACTAACAACTCAAATTCGAAAATGTTTACGAAAACAATACTTTCTCCATATACTATGTGTAAGGGGTAGAAAGTAAAAGCATATCTAAAGTAAATAGACTCGTTGATATAAATTGTAGCACATTTAAAGGATTCATAACTTTAAAGTATTGTAATCTCTGTACATTATGAAGACATGTTATTGATATAAATTATATTTTAATTTTATATTATTTTATCATCAGTGATGTTGGTTAGGTATATATTTATTACAAGAATAAGCCGATTTTTCTGAGCAGGCGACTGACGACACTAGTGGGTCTTGAACGATTGTTTATGATTAATTTGAAATCTCTTAATGTATATATTATGTGACTTTAGGGGTTTTAGAAAACATCCACCTTCAGGGCTTCGTCCCCTGATGGGTTTTCAAAGTTCCAATGTTAATCTTATACGTAGTACAGAAGCAAGTACAAGTGTTTTAAGTTAACTTCTGCTTACATGATAACTTGCTTCATGATAATACAACTAAGGAAATAACTAAACTGGGTGCTCCAAAAAGAAAAATATTTGTTCGAATTCGGGAAACTGGATTCGTTTGTTTAGAATAAATCCAATAGTTTGGTATTTGGATGTTGGAAATAAACACTAAATAATCAATTTGAAGACATAAACAAGCTAACCGTAAATATATAGATTTGAGACTCCCGCAATCACACCTATACACCAAATTTTGGTCTTTAGACTATACACCAAATTGATAAAATGGAAAATATATATTAGAATTCTACACATCCATAATCACGATTTTCCATACCATGGGCATGTATGGGCTGTTAAGTCACAAACCATAGACAAATTTGTTTACAGTACTTCTGTAAACTGCTCAGCTTTGCTGTTTTGATTTGATTGTGCTATATTTATTGAAGAAAATGTATCGTGAACGGTAAATAAAAGACTTACTTATTACTATAATTCAACGTAAAGCCAGTGCAAATCTATTGAATCGTTAAACAACGGTAATGAAAATAGAAAGAAGAAACTGTGTTAATGTTTTATTCTGGGTTTTGCTGTTTTTAATAAAATGACGCTCGCCACAGTAAAATACCAACTATATTTATATTTTTCAAATCATGTGTAGCGTGTTATCAATAAAATGGTTAATCGTCCGCCCATGCGTAAGTGGTACAAACATTTTGAGAATTCAAATTAGGAAAAATTCTTCCACTATCAAAACATTAGATATTGGGTAGTACAAAAAGATCACTATATAGTTGACAAGGTAACATTGGTCCAGTAATATTTTCTACTGTCGCAAGAAAATAATACCCCCGTCGCAGCAAACCTGCATACTCAGCGAATTTCCAATGAATTATAGCATAACACATTAAGCCACTTAACAAGAATCATAAGAAATATATTCACAAACAAGCTATATTTAAAATAATAATTATTCTCCATAAGAATAACATTGGGGATGAGTACGCAGGTTTGCTGCAAAAAGGAACACAAAATAATGGGTTTTCATGCAATTATCAATAGAACTCAGCTAAGTGAAGTCACATACCAAGTTTCATCCATATACATTCATAAATAAGCGATATATAACATTTTAATTATTTTCCATAAGAATAACAGGGGACTGAGTACCTAGGTTTGCTGCTACGGGAACCATAGGCAAAAAAAATTTTTGTGCAAACAACAATAAACCACAACCAGATGAAGCCATATACCAAATTTCGTGAGTTTATGTTCATAAACAAGCGAGATATACAATTTTTCTTTTTATCCATAAGAATAACATTAGACAACGTACTGTGTTTAGCACTTTCAATATCTCAGTCACCAATTGACGTAGAGCAATGATCAAGATACCAAATTGTTTTTTTTTTTAAGCTGAATTCAATGGTGAAAATTAAAATTTGATTTTAACAAAAGTTACATGTGGAAACCCCAAAAAACCCATTTTTGGGGTACAAAACCCCCTCTTTGGATGGTGCGATTCGTCTGGTTTTCGAACTCGTTCAAATAAATGGTACTTTACACGTTTGTACCAAATTTCATTAAGATCGGACCTTTTTTACGAGAGTTATCGTGCTTACGGACACATATATACATATATATATACATATATAATACCCCCGTCGCAGCAAACCTGCATACTCAGCGAATTTCCAATGAATTATAACATAACACACTAAGCCACTTAACAGGATTCATAAGAAATATATTCACAAACAAGCGATATTTAAAATATTAATTATTCTCCATAAGAATAACATTGGGGATGAGTACGCAGGTTTGCTGCAACAAGGAACACAAAATAATGGGGTTAAGCAAAATATCAATAGAACTCAGCTCTGTGAAGTCACATACGAAGTTTCATCCATATACATTCATAAATAAGCGATATATAACACTTTAATTATTTTCCATAAGAGTAACATGGGGACCGAATACCTAGGTTTGCTGCTATGGGAACCATAGGTGAAAAATTGTTTTTTGTGCAAACAACAATAAACCACAACCAGATGAAGCTATATACCAAATTTCGTCAGTTTATGTTCATAAATAAGCGAGATATACAATTTTTCTTTTTCTCCATAAGAATAACATTAGACAACGTACTGTGTTTAGCACTTTCAATATCT
Source organism: Allygus modestus (assembly GCA_963675035.1). Lineage (NCBI taxonomy): Eukaryota > Metazoa > Arthropoda > Insecta > Hemiptera > Cicadellidae > Allygus > Allygus modestus. The sequence goes on along the minus strand of OY776114.1, from coordinate 81,108,012 downwards.
CAGTAACCAATTGACGTAGAGCAATGATCAAGATACCAAATTTTTTGTTTTTTTATGCTGAATTCAATGATGAAAATTAAAGTTTGATTTTAATAAAAATTACATGTGAAAACCCCAAAAAACCCATTTTTGGGGTACAAAACCCCCCCAAAACCCCCCTTCGGATGGTGCGATTCGTCTGGTTTTCGAACTCGTTCAAATAAATGGTACTTTACACGTTTGTACCAAATTTCATTAAGATCGGACCTTTTTTACGAGAGTTATCGTGCTTACGGACACACACACACATATATATATATATATATATATATATATATATATATATATATATATTATATATATATATATATACATATATCAAAATTTGAACGAATGGTGTTTTTGGCATTTGGGGACCTCAAAATGAAATGTCATCATGGTCTCGGGCTTAAGTCTTACCATGAGACCTACGGTAATAGCTTCTTCCCTATAGGGGAAATTCGCTAAAATTTGTCAACAGATTTATTTATCATTAACTTAGTATGTTAACGAAATAATATCAGTGAAAACATACGAGAATGAAGCGAAGAGTCAAATACTCACAAGTTGATGTGGTTTAGACATGATTTAGGTTAAACGGTGTTTTCTTTTAGCGAATTTCCCTTATAGGGAAGAAGCTATTACCGTAGGTCTCATGGTAAGACTTAAGCCCAAGACCATGATAACTTTTCGTTTTGAGGTCCCCAGATGCCAAAAACACCATTCGTTCAAATTTGTATATAATGTGTATATATATATATGTGTGTGTGTGTGTGTGTGTCCGTAAGCACGATAACTCTCGTAAAAAAGTCCGATCTTAATAAAATTTGGTACAAATATGTAAAGTACCATTTATTTGAACGAGTTCGAAAACCAGACAAATCGCACCATCCGAAGGGGGGTTTTGTACCCCAAAAATGGGTTTTTTGGGGTTTTCACATGCAATTTTGATTTAAATCAAATTTTAATTTATACCATTAAATTCAGCTTAAAAAACAAACAATTTGGTACTTTGATCATTGCTCTACGGCAATTGGTTACTGAGATATTACAAGCGCTAAACACAGTACGTTGTCCAATGTTATTCTTATGGAGAAAAAGACAAATTTTATATCTCGGTTATTTATGAACATATACTGACGAAACTTGGTAAATCGCTTCATCTGGTTGTGGTTTGTTGATTTTTGAACAAAAAACAATTTTTCGCTTATGGTTCCCGAAGCAGCAAACCTAGGTACTCGGTCCCCATGTTATACTTATGGTGAATAATAAAAATGTTATATATCGCTTATTTATGAATGTATATGGATGAAACTTGGTATGTGACTTGACTTAGATGAGTTCTATTGATATTTGTATAAAAATCCATTATTTTTTGCTCCTTTTTGCAGCAAACCTGCGTACTCATCCCTAATGTTATTCTTATGGAGAATAATGAATATTTTAAATATCGCTTATTTATGAATATATTTCTTATGAATTCTGGTAAGAGGCTTAATGTAATATTAAGACATATATATTCATTGGAAATTCGCTGAGTACGCAGGTTTGCTGCGACGGGGATATTTATCTTTTAAGTTAAGTATCTTTTAATAACCATTGTAAATGTTTATTCAACCCATCAGTTATGTTTGGATGAGCTACAGAGCACACTTATTCAAAGTAAAATTTACTTCGAATAAGTAAACATGTTTTGGGGTAAACCCCCTCCTTTAAAAAAATAAATAAATAAATACCCACTTAGGATTAAGCGATCTGACTGGTTTTCGAACTTAAAGTCATAAATGTTGCTAAAAGCTATTTTTTAATACAAGTGTTACTTTTGTCAAATAAAGGTATACTTTACCTGCTGATTCTTTTAGAGTGATACGTTGTATTTTTCGGCGAATCCGCCGGTTCCGACTTTAAAAGCATCGCAACACCTTTTCACAGACAAACAACAAATTTATCCACAACTAGATTGTTTTAGCGAATTTCCTCGAAAGAAGCTATTACCGTGGCGTGGGTTGCATTGTGGAAGAGTGAAAGTTCAGTAGTGTACCGTTGAAAATCATATAGATTTTAATTGTAAATTATATGTTTTTACTTAGAGATATAAGTTATAAAACAATTTTTATCGGAAACTCATCTTTAACTGCACTAAACACCATTCTTTCTAATATTTTATATATGTTTAAATGAGAAACGAGAAACAAAAAGATCAGTTTTGAGAGTGGGATAATTTTTGTAAAAACGGTCCGTTTTCGATTACAATCGTGTAAAGCAACAATTATGACTTAAGTTCGAAGCTTCATCCTAAGAGGTCTTCATTTATTTTTTAAAGGGGGGGTTTATAACAAAATATGTTTTTTTATTTTTTTACAATTAATCGATTTAAGAGTCAAATTGTAATTTTCACTACTGGATTCAGCTTAAAAAAACAAACAATTTATTAATTTAGTAAGTAAGTAAATAATAAAATGTCATTTGATTAAAAACAGTACGTTGTCTTATGGGGATTTTACATTAGGAAAGACTATTATTCACATGTTGGTGTAGTTTTATCACCACCAATACCCAAATATAATATTTCGATGCACAACATTACTATCCCAATGTTGCATTTAAATAGAACCAAAAGCATCGGAAGAGCCAAAAAATATTTTTTTTTATTTCGAGAAAATATATATATAACACAGGTGTTTGTTAAAAGCCATTATTTCTTGTTATGTTTTGATTGCGACAATCCGCTCCCCTCATATCCAAATAACAACACCACAAACTGTACTGTGTAATGGGTTACGAATTCTTTCCTTCTGGCTTTCGAACTCGTTCAAAGTAATGCTAATCTATAATTAATTTGTATATACAAAATCGTACCTTTTATTACGAACGTTATCGTTTTAAGGAATCCTATACTCTTAATTGAGCGTTTTATATATGCACTTCACATCTCAGAATCCTGAGGAAGGATTTTGCTTAAATCCTATATACTCTTAAGCGTACAATGTCTGTATGTACTAATTTTGCTTAAAATTTCAAAACATTGGGTTTTAGGTCTCAGAAATCGGTTGTAAAAGTCTTCAAGCCCAAGAAACTCATTTTACCGTAGGTCTCATGGGAAGACTTAAGCCCGAGACCATGATAACTTTTCATTTTGAGGTCCCCAGATGCCAAAAACACTATTCGTTCAAATTGTTATATATGTATATATATATATATATATATATATATATATATATATATATATATATATATATATATGTCCGTAAGCACGATAACTCTCGTAAAAAAGGCCCGATCTTAATGAAATTTTGTACAAATGTGCAAAGTACCATTTATTTGAACGAGTTCGAAAACCAGATGAATCGCACCATCCGAAGGGGGGTTTTGGGGGGTTTTGTACCCCAAAAATGTGTTTTTTGGGGTTTTAACATGTAATTTTTATTTAAATCAAATTTTAATTTATACCATTGAATTCAGCTTAAAAAACAAACAATTTGGTATTTTGATCATTGCTCTACGTCAATTGGTTACTGAGATATTGAAAGTGCTAAACACAGTACGTTGTCTAATGTTATTCTTATGGAGAAAAAGAAAAATTGTATATCTCGCTTATTTATGAACATAAACTGGCGAAATCTGGTATATGGCTTGATCTGGTTGTGGTTTATTGTTGTTTGCACAAAAAAACAATCTTTCGCCTATGGTTCCTGTAGCAGCAAACCTAGGTACTTGGTCCCCATGTTATTCTTATGGAAAATACTTAAAATGTTATATATCGCTTATTTATGAATGTATATGGATGAAACTTGGTATGTGACTTCACTAAGATGAGTTCTATTGATATTTGCATAAAACCCCATTATTTTGTGTGCCTTGCTGCAGCAAATCTGCGTACTCATCCCCAATGTTATTCTTATAGAAAATAATTAATATTTTAAATATCGCTTGTTTGTGAATACATTTCTTATGAATCCTGTTAAATGTTTTAATGTGTTATGTTAAATATTCATTGGAAATTCGCTGAGTATGCAGGTTTGCTGCGACGGGGGTATTTAAATATAAAACGTTATTATAACTAAGTTTAGAGTGACAAATTATAACTAAATAATCCCAAAAACTTATTAAAATCAACCAGTGAGCAGTAAAACACTTGCGTGGTAAAGAATAAATATGTGATTTTCCTCTAAGCAAGGCTAGGCTCCCAAGTACTACACAAGCAATGATAAATAAAAGCTGTAAAGTGAACGCATGTAGTTTTTAGCATATGGGTGAGTCAAACCATAAGTACTAATGTTCCCGGGCCTAGTCTAGCCTAGGAAATTCGCCAAAACAATACAGACGTTATATGTATGCGATTTTACGTTCATCCAGGAGAAGTCAATTAATGTTTATAAATTGTGATACAAAGTAAATACGTCCAATTTTCCATGTGATATGTAACGTAAGAACGCAGTGCACCAGAGGCTTGCCTACTTAAGTTTGATACAATCTATGTTTTGAAACTGATGACGTCATTTGGCAATCATAATAAACCCTCATAAACATTCTCCCTGGAAATGGAAATTGTGTAACGAATGTTATTGCTTATTGGATGGATGAGGTTGTCTTGCGGTGCTGTTGCCGTTGGTTGGGAGGGAGAGCACTCAGGGACCGACATTATCCCTGCACTGACAATATACCAACTCCGATCCCAGCAGAATTCTTCAATCTTCAATTTGCTCTTCATGAAAATTATGGTGCCACTCTGAGTTAATTACTCTTTGGCTTTTCGTATTAATTTCCTTGCTATAATTGTTCAATAATATTACGCTAATCACTAAAGGAAACAAATAATAAAAGAGAATTTAATTATTGATTGTTTTTAATTTGAGCATAAACTTATAGCCTACTTTAACTATCATCCACAGCATGAGTGCAATTTGGTTATCTGTTGTAATTGATTTAAAACAATTTCAGCAGCTATTAGACAAATTATTAATTATTACGTATTTTACGTGAACAATCTATTAAGTATCAACTGCTCAATAAAGCAATATGTTTGTTGCTTACAAGTAAATCACGTAAAAATATACATTATCTAACATATTTTAGTAGATAACATAATGCCTTAAAGACTACTCTTAAACACCTATTTTTATGAAAAAGGTTAATTAAAATGTAACGAGCAATATTAATTGATTATTCACAACCCATATTACAAGTAATATTTAAAACAAAAGATTCGTGGGGCGGGAAATTATAAGAATCTAAATGACTCATGCCGTGCCATGCCGTCTACTACTCTCGGCACGAGTCATCACGCCCAGTCACGTGACCGGGCAATGTGTCCAGTGGCGCTGCGCAGCGGCACCAAGACCAAGTACAGACCTACAGACCACGCCGCCGCGCCAGTGTCCCAATCCCGATGTCCTATCCTAAATGTCCCCATACACAGTCCAATTATTCCGGATTTCATGCCACACCGACCGCACAGTTAGCAATCAGCAGTTTCATAATGAATTATGCAAGTTGCAACATTCGATGATGTGATGTGACGTCGCTGCGTCACCCGCACTTTCAAGATGGACTGATTAAAAAGAAAGGTCACTCCTCATCAACGGCCATATGTACGTTTAGAGGACCATCATTAGCCTATATACATCGGAGCATATTACCACTTTTTTCGAAGAAGGAAGAAATTAATGTAAGTGTAACGACTAAATTGACCTCAATTATCATATTTTTCGTACATGCTTTCGAGTGCAAAATAAATCCAGCGTCGCTAGAATTATCACTTTGGATTTTTTCTCCTACCCACCTATGTGTTGCTGAACTCTGCATTGTTGATTTGGCTGTATTGATAGTTACTGAGCGTCTTGAAATTTTAACTTTGTTATGGATTGACGAGAGTTATCCTTCATTGTGATTAGGTATGATGAATACCTAATGACCTCATGACCTTATAATAAACAAAAGAGTTTAATCGAATTGTTTACTCATGTTTACTGAATTAATCTCAGAATCGTCTATTAACTTACAAGGTTGTTTGTTTTTCTTTTGTGTTTGATAAATTTTTAAACATTTTACATTCATAAGATATTCCACTAGGGGAATCAATTCGCATCTCTAAATAATAACATACACTAAAACCACTAGCAATGGAGTTTATACTTAGGTAAAAGTAAGCCAGTTTCGACATTTTCACCAACACATAACTAAAATCCAAACTCCGTACTATCGTTTAACGTAAAATTACCACACCAAAGCACTATACCACATTTGTTTTATTAAATTTGAATTAAAAAACACTTTTTTACATTACCGTTTACACAAATATAAGATCAAGGTTAGATGATACAAATATGGAGAGAGCAAATATTGCGTTGAGCAAGTAGAAAGTCCGCATGTCAAGTGCCGTTGCCTCAGCTGCACTATTGTGCGTTATGTTGCGCAACTATTGCGTCACTGATGTACCAGTCATAATCGGTTTGAAGTTAGTTACAAGCGTCGTTAAGCGGCGCAGGCGTAGTCCGCGACTACAGCCAGCCGTTTAAAACTAAATTACCTATCATCGTAACTGCGTAAACATTGCAAAACAATGAGACCAAAACTTATCTCTTAACCAAGCTGAACAATTTTCCTGGAGTTTCCTGATTAACTGTCTGAAATTTTACCACGCAACTGACCAAATTCTAACCTTCTAATTCAACTAAGTTCTCATTCGTTTAAGCCATCGGAAAAATGACGCAAGAAACAGCCAACTATTTATGTCTCATTGATCGTGTAATTATAACCCTAGTACATCTTAAATAATTCAAAGTAATCCAGATCTCCTCGTACTCTCATTAGAGGGCGAAAACTGTTGACCACCAGTAGGGATAGGGCGGACAGGCACAAACAATAGTTCAACATACATATTATGTACTATAAAATAATACAGCTATTATTTATTCTATGCTACAGCACAGGTGACCCACAAACCATACAAGCCGGTTGGCTAGTAAGAATCCCTTGCATTATATCTTATGGTAGCCTGAACACTATAGTTTGTCTGACCAGCTGTTGTGCACTCCAGAAGATTTTAGATATTTAATATTGTGTTATTCAAATTCTCCATAGCCCATGAAAATTGAATCCAAACACAATGTCCTTGTGACACTTCCAAAAGTTGATAAGTGTCAGAATGTAAATTTAAAACTTAAATTTTAAAAGCTTAGGAATGTTACAGTTACACCGTGTTTGGTATCTATTGTCATGGAAAAATGTGTAGAATTTGAATATTGCATAGAAGTCAATTTTTATAAAATGTTCAGTTTTGCAGACCGAGGCATAATAGGTGTGGCCAATCGGAAACCATTGACAGTAGGTAGGCCGGACTGCACTTGTGAGGATAAGTGCGCTTAGGGGTGGGAAGGTCCTCTGGGGCCCATGGCTGGTCGGACAAACTAAGATGGAGGCAAGCCGAACAAAGCTTCCTGAATTACAACCAGACTGACATCTGTTCCGGCACCGACTGCGAACTGAGTCTTGTGTGGTGTGCGTATGCGATACAGTCACTTTTACTACAATACCTTCGGCTGGTTACTAATTTAGTTTTTGTGATAATTAGGCTTGAGTTGGATATTAATGGTTAAACAAAGACTGATAATCCGTGACAGTTTTCATATATGGTGTTTTCAGATGGTGAAGGAAGTGGAATATATTAATCCCTTGAGCAAGGAGACCAAAGAGTTGGCAGCCAGAGAGCTGAGAGAGGATGAGGCCACAAGGGACAACGCCATCCAGCACATGAAGAAATGGGCGGAAGATAACCCTAAGATCGAGTCCTGTCGCACTGGTGAGAATTAGACTTTAAGTTTCCATTGACAATTTATTGTTTTCAGTGGAGGTAAAAGTAGATTGAATATAATGTTTTATAAGGGTTACTGTGATAACCATGTTTTTCCAAAGCTCTCCTTCACTTACCTCCTACACCTTACCAGAATCAGCACTAGAGCAGAGCAAAACCAAGCAGGGTATTTAGGTCATGATCATAAGAAGAAGAGCCCTGTTTGAGAAAGCTAAATTAGAACAGCGATGTCACTTAATAGGGCCATAACTTTGTTAATCATCTAAATAATTATGGCAGCTTCTAACTTCATTACTAAAACTTGATAAATCCTTGGCAAATTTTGATTTGTTTTACATTACATATGCCTACCTTGCGATGTAAAAAGGAAATAAAATGTGTTGTTAGGATTTAATGAAAGTTGGAACTCTGCTCAGTAAATTCATTGGTTGTCTACTGTCTGCTACCTGACTTGTTTTGATGCTTGCAGATCCTGGTTTTCTGCTCAAGTTCCTGAGAGCCAAGAAGTTCAGTCTGCCGATGGCTCAGGAAGCCATGGAGAGATACCTTCTTCTAAGACAGACCTACGCGTACGCCTTCCACAACATGGACTGCCTGCTGCCCAATATGGACACACTCTTCACTCTGGGGTTCGTATAACTTGAAGGACAGGATCAAAAAAGAAAGGTTGGCTTTATTAAATCAATCTATAGTTTTTTCAGTAGTCCAAACAAACAAATTGGTTTGTGGTTTGGTTAATCGTAGGGTTCATAAAGGGTTCACAGAAAGTCAAGCAGGTTCCTGTGTTTACTAATAGGCTAATGTATATGTAATTTATTGAAAAAAACAGAATAAATTAATATACATGAGTAATTTATTATTGATTAAAGTGATTAGTTTTTAATATTCAAACCATATGGATCATCATCTTGATCAACATTTTTCATAGTAGTTATTGATTTTATTCCTCTACCAGCGGCTAGTATACTGCCTACAGCGGAGTTTACTGTGACCCTAACAAAAAGGATTAATTAATGACATAGTTCATGTTAAAATATGTTGCAGCTACATCTTTGCAGCTCCAGGAAGAGACAAACTAGGTCGTCGCTGGATTATTGCTAGGCCAGGTAAGAAAATATATCTTGGAGACTCTTTACTGTTTGGCACAGCATCTTTACCCCAATTAGGAAGTAATCAACCTATTTATAACGGGCAATGATATTTACAGTTATTATGTAGGTAGGTAAATCAAAATACATAACAAGGTTACATATCAGTTTTTGGTCGCAGTTCTTCCTTGTCCGAAGGATTACTATGCAGTTTTGGTGGCTATTTACAATGAGTAAATCAATAGTTATATATTTATAATTCTTAGGTTGAAGACTTTTTCTTTCCTTAAAAGAGGTTGGCAGCGTCTTTTTGCCTTACTTTACCCGTCCACATAGACTATGCACCTGTGCATGGAACGTATTCAGCCAAGCAAAGAGTGAACCGTTACAGCACAAGTTGAACAGTATGCTGATAAATTTTACATGCCAGGGCTGAGATTTGCGAATCCACTACGGGCCGCTGCCATGGTTCCGGAGCCTGACGCCTTAACCATTAGGCCAACGACTCACTAGAGTTCTAAAGATCTTTGTCCTGCTGTAACTTTTCATGAATTCTAACCAAGTATTTTTTTAAATTATGTTTGTAGCTTAAACAGTGTAGCAAACAAATTATTCATTGCTAAACTTATCAGCACATTTACAACGGCTCATTCATACTTTCAGCTCGGAGATTATAACCAATTTTTGCAACATTTTCAATGACACAAGTAATTAGCAGCATGTACACTGCATTGATTATGGGGTACATAAGAAATAAGAATGGCTGTAGGATAGGGAAAAACAATCCAGTGAAATTTCAAAGTCTCCTTGACATTTCAGGTGTGTTTGACCCACACAAGTTCACCAACGCGGACATGTGTCGCGTCCACGGCATCACGTACGAAGCTCTGATGGAGGATGAGGAGTCGCAGGTCCGGGGGTTCGTCCACTTTGGTGACGGAGCCGGAGTCACCTTCCCCCACCTCACACTGTTCACACCCAAGGAAGCTGTGCGCATCGTCAAGAACGGAGAGGTCAGTTGTGCTTTACAGAGATGAATGAGACACCTTATAAGTGCAGAGAGAGGTTTTTGAGGAATGGTTCCAGAGTAAAGTAATTATTAAACTAATTTACTAAAGTAAATGTTCGGAAAGCACTATTTTACAAAAATGAGTAAGGGATTTATACTACAAATACTGTAATAACTTTTTGCTAACTACTCCAAGAGCCAAGTGAACGGCCAGCTTGAAAGGACAAGTTGTGCAACAGTCCCAGGCCTTGAAATAATTTCAGTTTTCACCAGGAAAAATATGAAAATTATAACTTGTATAAAACTGTAGTATAGTATCTTTATATAACAGTTAATTAAGGAATTAGACTTGCAAGTTGAAAATATTATTAACGGGCTGAAGATAAACCCTATGTGTAACTTAGATAAAAGCGCTAAGTGTTCACAGATGATATTTATGTATTTCAATGCCATTTTTGACTACCAATAAAGCACTGATCGTCTATGAAGCCATCAATGCAGATCTTTATTTGCAACTGATTTTGTAAGAAATATCATTTCACTGTTGTAAACCAATTATTTTAAATTGTTATTTAAGGGTTTTGTTCCCTCTCCCTTTATTCAAATCACTGCCCTGAATTTATAAAAATTAAAGCAAATAAAACCAACAGCTATCTAAAACATAACTAAATCTATGATTATTGTGCTCATTCAAACCGGTCAATTAAAAGGTGTTGTTGTTATTGCTGGGTTAGGACGTCTTCTACAAGCATTAGGCACGTCTTCCACAAGCGGGAATTTTGTGCAGGTTACCGCAAGGATAGGATATAGCAGGAAAGGAAAGGGTGGGATGGGACAGGCATCCAAATTGACCTTACAGAGCCAACTCCCGTGACAGCTGTGATCAGGCTCAAACAAGCGGACCTGTTCTGCCCTCCAACTGGTCAACTCAACTGACAGGGTATCCATGTACAACAGCCAGGGACCACATTCTCAAGTTGGGGACCAAACCTGGAGTTTCCGTCTCTAGCTGCTGCAAATGGAGGGACCAAAGGTGAAAGGGAAGCTTGTCATAATTGACAGCCAGAAGACTTACCAAATGTAATGACTTCATTTGTTGAAGCCACAAACGTCAGCCACAAAACTGGTATAGACCAGTTTTAAGGTTGTCCTGGGACATCAACTACGTTCTTAATTCACTCAAAACAAATTTACTTTAATAGTGAAAAAGCAACACAATAATACCTCTTCTTTTCAGAGAACTCTGCCAATGAGACACAAAGAAGTATATGGAGTAAACGTGCACCCTTCAGTGAAATATGCTCTGGACTGGGGCATGAGCCTCATATCGGAGAAGATAAAAAAACGTGTCAAGGTAAATATTATAACTATAACCCAGATTATATGGTATTCTTTAAGTTAAATTTATTTTACTTTTTTCCAATAAACAATTTAAACAAATTTATTTTATTACTAGCCGGCCTGATAGACGTTGTCCTGTCCTAATGTCATTGAATTTGTTTTATGTCAAACACTCATTCATTTTCAAGATGAGTTTGTTCGCTTCACTCACTCGCCTTCCCGGATTAGCTCGTTCGCTACGCTCACTCGCCTATCGGAAAAAGAGGTTTGAGTAGTTTGAAGTAGTTTTTTTATTTCCGTAATGAGAGTTGCCATTCAAGTAGTTTTTTAATTTCCATCATGAACATATGTTTATGCCTTTCAAGTATGTTTACAGCTATAGTGTAACTAACTGAACTTTGATCAAATCAATGGGAACTTAGATCAGATTAAAAATTTTCTTTTATAAGAACCTTGTCCTGACATTAACAAACACAACAAAAAAAGAATTATTCAATTTGGTGCACTCAGGGGGGACCTGGGGAAACCTGTTGTCTAAAAGAAAGGTCACCGACTTGGATCAGGACGGCAACCAGGGCCCACACCACCAGGCCTGCCCAGGGGCCCGTGAAAGCTGAGTAAGGCCCTGGATGCACTCATTCTCAAGTGATGGCATGACCAAGGGAAATAGGCATTCATTTTTATATATTACGATAACACTCTGATCTAGCATTAGCTATATAATGTTCCAAGTCAGAAACTCTCGCTGGTTTTCTAGAACTAATGTTTTTACTGGGATATCAGTTTTTTCGTTGTTTTTTTCCACCACATCATTTCTAACTACAAAAACTTACAGTACACTCCCTTTAGTCCGGTCTCGGTTGGTTTGGCCGGCCTCATAGAACTGAGATAACCGCCAGCGGGAGGGTTTCCCACGGCAGATATCGACATCAGTCAATTTGTTTGTTTATTTTCAAGCCAAAATATAAACAAAACATCTCAGTTCAGCTTATGAGCGACTTTTATTCTTTTTTAATTGCTTAGAACATCTTAAAAGTAGATTTTTTAGGAACTGCATGGTATGTTATTATAAATCGGTATTTTACATTTACAATTAACGCCAGCTAGTTCGGCTATTTTGTAATCCGGCCGAGGGCCCGGTCCTGAGGTGTCCGGACTAGAGGGAGTCTACTATATATGGTTCACTCCTAACAAACTTGGGAGTGTTTATATTTGTATAGGGTGTATCAAAATCTTTATTTTAGGTGAAAGTTTATATATGGTTTTATACAGTGTCATTTTTATGGGATGTACATAAGATTTTTTCTTTGAAAATGGTGTCAACCACTTCCATCCTTTCTGACTGCTTTTTGAAACCCTGGAGCATAATTAATTTTTGATAACAATTTTGCTGTTGAGTAGCTGAGTCACCAAATGTTATCCCACAAAGCATAGGAATAGCTTATCCACAAATAACAAGTAATCTTTTTTGTTTTTTTATTCAATTTGCATTAAAGTACTGCAAACATAATTGTGAGTATCTTTTTCATTAAATGTGGCAAGAAAAACACATTAGTAATAAATATTTCTTTAACTCACTCCTATTTTCTTTTGACCAGCAGCTAAAAATAAAAAAAAAATAATACAACTTTACAATGTGTAAACTTATTTTTGATATGAAGTGTTTTTTCTCAAAGCAGTAAATGGTTTTGAATAAATAACGTTTATAATTCAAAAGATATTTCAACTTTATATATTTACAATGGAGTAGAAAGTAAACATGATCATATTTGTTTAGATATTTTCAAATGTGGAAGAAGCAAAGAAAAATATGGACACGTCAATGCTACCTAAAGAGTACGGCGGTACAATACCAATGGCAAAAATGATAGGTAAGTAGTAAATAACATTTATACTATGTGTTGTTATATTTAGGGATCTAATTAAAATAATAAATTAAATTTACAAGATTAATTTCAACTATTGTAACTGTAATAATTTTTATATTGGCCAGTTAATTTTGTAAAAAAGTGCAATATGTATCCACTTGGAATAACAGCAAACCAGAAAGATCTAATGTCATGAAGCAACGGTTAGAAAATTATCACATTTTAGGGAATATAAAATGAAACCTCGACATTCTAAAGAACTGTAATAAAGAAAAATAATGAATGTGTGAGAAGAATTGTTTGTATACAGATGAAAATTTAAAGAGATAAATTGACTCTGATGGCACATTATAATAGTCTAAGAGCCAATGACCCAAAAAGTCACTCCATTTGCATACTTTTCTAATGCTATATAACCAGTATGACTTAAAATTTTATTCCAGAAAATCAAAGTCTGGCAGCGTAATCACGTTCCAAAAATGGGTAAATCTATATATACAATATTTATATATCTAGTAAATAATCCCGCCCAGCATGTATAATGGATGAACGGTTTGGTCTAAAGTCATCAAACAAAATTCTTCCTAACTAAATTGCATATGGACAGTCTATTAAAAATATGTTCATCAAAATCTATGTACAGAATGTTCCAAAACTGACACTTGCATGTATTCTGTGGCCACATTCATTTGTACAGTTTACATACATTTCATATGGGAAAATAAGGTTTTTTGCTGATTGCAAAAAACTAAAAGGGATACAAGGTGTAAATTAGAAAGCTGCTAGAATTTACAAGACCTTTTCAATGATATGCTTTTTGTCATACACTGCTATTTGACTTTTTTGAATTTTGGGTTATTTAAGCATTAAAAAAAACTATGTTTTTGAAATTTAGATTTGTTAAAAAACCTGTCATGTAGCATACCAGAGTAAAGCTGAGTTTATCACAAGTAAGAAATTTGAGTCTGAAAAAGGATACATGTTGTGGTTTAGAAAATACAGGGCGATCCGTAAATATTTATATTTTACACAAAAATGGCCGCCATTTTGAAACGGATAAATATAAGTGAATTTTGTTTTCGCCAAATGGTTTCTTTTATCGAGACTTTTAAAATAATTAATAATTTGACCAACGTTTATATAAAAACATTTTGAGAATCGAACCCGTGACCTTTAGTTTTGGAACATTTTGTACATAGATTTTGATGAACATATTTTTAATAGACTGCCCATATGCGATTTAGTTAGGAAGAATTTTGTTTGATGACTTTAGACCAAACCGTCTCCCGTTATACATGCTAGTTTATTTAATAAACATATAAACATTGTATATATAGATTTACCCATTTTCGGAACGCAATTAAGCTGCCAGACTTTGAATTTCTGGAATAAAATTGTTAAGTCATACTAGTTATATAGAATTAGAAAAGTTTGCAAATGGTGTGACTTTTTGGGTCATTGGCTCTAAGACTAGAAGAACTTATCTCCAAAAGTTCTGGCAGTCAATGGGTGATAAAAAGGAACACAATTAGATTCTGCCGTTTTGCCTGATGATGATCGGTGTTACCAGTTTAAATTAATTGCCTTGTACATGAACAAAGTAATAGTATATTTCATTACTAGTGCCAAAAGCGGTCTTTTCAGGTACATGACCGAGGATCACCTGGTCAAATTCAATCAGTATCTAAATAACACTTAATGTACGAGTTATGAGCGATACTTTTCATCACACTACAAATAATACGACTATCAGAAAAACACAGTTGTTATGGTTAGCAATCCACATCGATTATAAAAATCGCACAAAAAGCTTAGATGCAATACTCCACCAGTAATTACTAATCCAAAAATCAGGTCATTTTCGTTCTTCTCCCCGACTTAAAATGATATTAGCTACAGCAACACCAGCAGCACACACCTGTCGCTCTGGCGGCATTCTCAAACTGAGTGTAGTTGCCGCATAGATAGTGAAAACACAGAGGCAAAGCGCATGCATGGGGCAAGCTGCAACTATCAAGAGAAAAGAGACATGCAACGTTGCACATAATTAGAGGCTTAGTGGAAACGAACCATAAGAGTGTGGGAAAAATCTCCTGCTGTTTTCCAGCATTCCCGCGAGCAGCAGAGAAGAAAGTTAAGGGCGTGGTTTACAGGGCTATCAACCAAGACCAGCCAATAGTAAACGTGCTGCATTGCCAAACTGCTCACCAGCTGGACAGCATAATCTACACTCCAGCGACTCATGAAAAAAGCGAGCAGGGAAAGTCAGAATAATTCCTGGTGCAAGTTGGTTTTGCATGCCACAACAAAATCGCAGTTTTCATGACCTAGGAGATTCGGAATAGAACTGAAGACGATGGTTTGAATAGTTCATTTGGGCTGAGAATACAATGAGTTCAGTCATGTACCGTCCAAACTTTAGTTTTTAGATAAAATACCGCTTCATTAACCTCAAGAAAAATGTCTGTAGCCTGAAATTAACAGTGCTATAATGTTAACATTACAAGTTTTAAGGTCCCCTTGATGACAAAAGCATTTATGTAAACACTTTTTCTGCAAGCTGTTGTGTGTTTTTAAGTAAAACAAATGGGGCAAAACAGTATTGAAATTTGAGCGGTGAGCGGCAGTGAAAAAGTTTTCTAACCAGACCAGGCGGCAGTAAGCAGTGCAGCTCTCTGACTCCCGCCCCTTAGAACTATCGTAGCCACTGCCACTCACCGCTCGTATCGTACCCGAGGCCTTAATATTGACTAGAGCCTAACTGTTCCTACTCCCAGTTATAGAGGGGAAAACCACCAGTATCAACAGTCACTCACTATAAATATGTCTTATATTTATAGTCAATGGTATCACTTTCGGTACTCACAGCTGAAAAAATAGCTACTTTCGGTTCAATGTGATGAAAAAGAGTAAAGATAGTTTGAGATGTTGAAAGACGTTTCTTAATTACATCTCTACCTTCACAAGCACATGGTTTTCTATAATAAGCACATATTATTGTATTTGTTCTGTAATTTTTAAGCCAAGTTGTAATAAAGTAACTATACATAATGTTTTGGTTAGTACACTCAGGGGTGGCAGGAGGGGACAACTGCCCTGGGGCCTGGGTCCGACAGGGGGGGCCCGGGTGGCGGGTGGCCGGGCTAGTGTCTTATTTAGATTTAGGACACTGTTGTCTAAAAAAAAGTCACCAACTTGGATCCTGTCGGCAACAAGGGCCCACACAAACCACCAGGCCTGCCCAGGGGTACGGCCCTGAGTGCACGTTGTTGCATGAATGTAATTTTTATGGTGAGATCAAATCAAGTTCCTCCAATCACTATCTTGTAGCTTCTTTCATTTTATCTGCTTACATTGTCCAGGATTTAAGCAGTAGGTTAGACTCCATTACCCCCTCCCTGTTCCTTGAGAAATAAAGGATAATTTTGCCTTTAAAAATGTAATACTTACAACCTTAAAATAAGTTTCCTATAAGTTACACACAACACACGTAAGCATCTCTTTCATGCAAATAATATTTGTAAACTAGTAATTAACTAGTAAGGATTAATATTAGTACTAATACGTACTAGTATTAATAACTTGCTTTGCCATAAAATCTATATATAGTTGGAATTTATTCCTGCTTCTTTATTAATCAATGGCAACCTCTATTTTAGCTCTGTGGAAGGAGGAACTGTTGGCAGCACGACATCGTCTGTTGTCGCATGATCAGATGAAGGTTCGCCTGGAACTCTTCAGTGAGGGAGCAAGGTACAAACACAGTTGCCTCTCACTAAACAATAAAAGATAATAATACACAGAAAATCAAAATTTCCCTTTAGATCATTGTTTTGACAATAACAAACAAAATTAAGCTACCAACTCTGTAAAATGATCTTTTTTAGTTAGAGGCCAGTTATTAGCTGCCTAATGTTTGTACATCAAAAAGATCATGTTTTTATAGCTACGGGTCAAAATGTAGCTGCTAATCGTTAAGGTAAAAAGATCCAAATTAATGGAAAAAGTTGCATGACCACATGAGATAATTATGTTCATTGTAATCATGTTTAACAACGATACACTTCATGATGACATGTGACTTTTATCAACTTATTTTTTGATCTCAAAATTTACCAACAAACATGAAACAACATTATACAACATGTCTTATAACGGTGTCAAGGTCATGGGTATTTATGATTCAACTTTCACTGAAACACCTGTGTCACTCTGATGTTATCCATTACATTAACATGACATTTGTTACGGCAGGGCTGGAGCAGTGTCTGCCTTGCGTAACAACAGTTGCGGCCCTCAAACCGACATACTGGCTGGCAGCTTCCGCAAGCTTCAAGTGGACTAGTGCACTCTTCATTGTAGAAAACCACAATACTGTTCTCCTGTAGATATTATATGTTTAGTCCTGTGAACTACCATAGAAACAAATGCAACGTTCACTTTTAGAGAATACAGTAGATAAATTTCTTGAGCTAATGTTACCACTGGTGGTACAAATACAGTACTGGTTTTTTTTTTCATATGTAACGGAGCTAATTAGCATATTACATTGTAGATAAACACATGATTTGATCCATTACAAATTAAGACCAATTTTGTATTATGATTTAAGGATGAAAAAAGTTTAACACTACTATAGATGCATACAAAAAATGTATATCAAATTAAATTTATAATAGTACTGTACAGGGCATCGATCCATTTTACCGGCTACTCGATGCCGTTTTCCATGGGGGATCCCACATGCTCACCATTACTCATCTTTTCCCACTTTGTATGCAGGAATTTACACTGTAAAGAAAGTTCAAATACCAGGGAGTACCAAGAACTTTGTTCAATGCAATAAACTTTAAGAGGACGTTGGAGTCGCAGGTGCTACTGGAAAGATACAAGTTGCGGCAAAACTCAAAACTAACCCAAAAGATGTTGCACCCCACCAATGATGGTACCACACTCAAAAAGCCAAGAGAGCACTTCCGTACTTGCTAGACAATACTTAAAAAGTATATTTAAAGAATTTCAACCAGGGTCGGATTTGATTTGCATTTCGTTATGATAAAGCATCCAAAGCGCCCGCCAAAAAGGGCAAGTCCCACTTGCCCGAAAGACTTTACCACTTGCCAGTTTTTATAACAGGCAACTATGCACAGGAGTAACAATATCACTGTCGATACACGCTTACACGCCCCACTGAAAACTGAAATTCGTTATCACTATTTGGCCAACTACAAAAAAAATTTTTTAGTCTGCTCAAACATTAGAGTTTGCGAGCAAGTTTTACCAAGTTTGACAGAAAAAATTTAACACATTAACAAAGATTTATTTTTAAACTGTTGTATTTTTTTATATTTATTTATATAAATAGATTGCTCACAATTAAATAATTTTTTTAAGAGACCTTTAGTTTTAGAGATTGTTCATAGTTTTCTTATCGTAAATAAACAAGATATCAAGTTTTCCATTTAACATTGTTCTTATCTTATTAATATATAAAAATTAATCCCTATTTCTTTTGGTCCCTCCATAACTTGAGAATGAGTGCACCAAATAGAATAATTCTTTTTTTGTGTTCGTTAATGTCAGGACAGGGTTTTTATAAAGGAAAATTTGTAATCCGACCCAAGGGCTCTGTCCCACTGGCCTTCAAATTTCCCATTTATTTGATCAAAGTTCAGTTAGTTACTCCAAACAGCTGTTAACAAGGATTATATCTAAACATACTTGAAAGGCATAAACATATATTCATTAAGGAAATAAAAAATCTATTTGAATGGCAACTCAAACTCTTTTTTTCGATGCCGAAGATAGGTCTATATAAAAGTAGGCAAGTGAGCGTAGCAAACGAGCTCATCCAGGAGGCGAGTGAGTGAAGCAAACGAGCTCATCTTGAAAATGAACGAATATTTGACATAAAACAAATTCAATGACATTAGGACAGGACAACGTCTGTCGGGCCAGCTAGTAGAGTATAAATCTGATTATGACTTTTCTTCACCAGACTGGACCATATCTGAACTCGTATTCCATAATACATTTAGAATAATAAAATATTTAAAACTGATCCAAGCAAAATATATGATGTGATACTTTGGCATGTTGTGTAGTGTTTAGAAACGTATAGTAGTATTAATAATATTCATATTAAGTTCATGGATCACATTGTTGAAACTGTTTGCAGTCCTTTTTTATTTGTTTTCATGTAGTGACATTAAAGAAGGTCCGATTATGATAAGGTAATACTGGGTGAAGGATTGTTCTATAACAAATGTGAAGATAAATGAGTTTGGGTTTCTGGGTTTTAGAAGTTAGATGTGGCGGTTCCATCAGTAACTTAAATGCAAGAAACTTGGAAAGTAAAATTGGTTCAGTTTTTTGTACAGATTATAACCATACAACTAATAAGACAATTAACCATTTGGACAATAAGCTGATTCACCAAAAAATAGTCAAGATTCATAGTTTTAATTCTTAACCAAGCAATTATTTTGTTTATAAAGCAATAAAATTCTACTGTATGATGAGAGAATGATAGGTCTACTGAAAACCTATTCACATTAATAGTTTCTATGTCTATGAATAAAACAAATAGTTAATGATATGTTTCCAAAAAAAGTAAACTATGATTGGATATATATTGATTTAAAAATCATACTATGTAAAAACTGTCAATATCAAACCAATTATTCCAAACAACAAAAATATGTAATAAAGTGATAAAATGTGGAAAGCTATTATGTTTTGACTTTTCCTGTTATAAAATGTATTTTTTATAAAAATTGTTTTTATCTTAAACCCTATTACCCTTGTCATTGATCATTACCAGAAATGGTATAAATCATAAAAAATCATAAATATGACTAGAAAAAAATCAACCTCACAAGAAAGTGAATAGCCAAAAAACAGCTGTCCATGTATAGTCTGTCAAGTACAAATTCACAATTAGAAACAAATCTATCAATCCCTCTTTCAAGAGTCCAAGACTTTATATGGTTAAATTTAATGTTCTGCCCCAGCCCAATGCAGACTGACTTAGGAAGAATACAGATCAAATTTTCAAGTAAAATCCAAATATCTATAAAGTTGACAACTACACTAATAACTTAAGCTAATTTGAAATGTGGAATAAAGACTCATTACTTTACAAGACAACAAAACATTTATAAAAATCTATTTATTTTAGAAACATAAATACTTAGTATAAACATTAGTTAACCAACATCCTTCTTTACATAATGAATGTAACGCTATCAATATTCAATGCACATCATACAAATACACAAACATTTATTTATTTAATTTGGTTATGATAAACGATGATATGACTGTTATTAAAGAAACCTTTGTTGAACAAGACAAAGATAAAACTGAAAATTCGCCTGAACACTAACTTAGATAAAACTGAAAATTCGCCTGAACACTAACTTGTATACTATCACTGGTCCTTAATTTTAAAAAATAACATTTCAGCAACATTATATACCATTTAAACGATCAGTTTCAGCTTTGCAATTAAAAACATTATCAATTTCAACACCTCAGGAATAACAAACTTATGGCATGTACCCACCTCCCTTAGACAATCAATATTGCAAAGCTTCAATACTTATCATCATTTTGTTAAAAACACAATCAATTAAATAAAACAACCCGAGGAAGATCATTGAGAGAGGAACCACAGCAGAATTTAAAATGGGTTAACAAACTAAGTCTTCTAATTACTCCTAAAGCTCATTATTACACCTTAAGTTGCAGTATTGAGTCAGTGTTGCCAAAGATCACAAGATTCATGAGACAAAAATGATATGAAAAACTTGTCCTGACCATGGAAATATCTTACGCTGGCATTTGCTCTTGTTAAATTCACACAGTTTCCCTTAAACGAAGCAAACCTCTCGTGTTCAGTTTTTTCTGTTGTTTACAGACCTCATTCCAAAGTGTGTATATTAAATCAACCACTGAGACTGATCCGTTAATCACGGCCTGCACTCTTCATGGTACGGTTCTAGAGTTCGCAGGTCTCTGCATGTTGGAGGCAGGGAACTCTGCAGGTAGTTTCCACACCGCTTGCAAGGATCACTGAACAGATTGTTGTAACTGTGAAGCCATGTCTGAAACAATAGAGTGGACTCTTCATAATCCGACATATATAGGTCCTGACAGATGTCGGATATTATGGACTTCTGAGTGTACTATAAAAGAAAAAGAATACTATGTGAGGATCACCTCTACACGTAATAAATAAATAAAGAGAAAATTGTCTTTTATCAGGGATTCAAGAGTTTTTTCACAGAGTTTTTTTATAGGAATGTGACTTGGTAGTTCGTGATAGCAAATATCCACTTCCACATATCGGCAGAAAACCCCGCTCGATTATCGAGTATTTTTTAAACTTCTGAGTTGAGTCAAACATTGAAAACTTCTCAAAAAAACTCTAATTTTATAGTTATTGCACACCCTTGACTTTAAAACAGACACATGGTCCTTTCAGCCTGCGTATGACAATCTCTAGATTATTGGGGGGGGGGGGCAGTCGAGTTCGAGTATTAAAATACTCGGCCGAAAACTCGAAGTTCTGAGTACTCGCACGCCCCTAATCAACATGTAAATGATTCTAGTAAATTAGATGAGTTGACTGATGTGAAAAATGATTGTAATCCTTCAAAAACTGATTTAGCTGTTAAGGTCCACTGCAAGTAATGTATGTGACAGTCCTAGATTTGATGACAACGTGTTACTAACAGGTGACTCATCATTCGTTTTGCCAGAGAAGAAATTTGTAAGAGAGGGGCTATTGTAGAGCTTTGCCCAGGAGCCAAAATAAAGGATGTGAAAGACAAATTGTTGAAGCACACTACTAATAAGAATTTATCTGTAATATATATTCATGTTGGAACTAAAAATCTTAAAGTGTTGTATAAGCGGGCTTTAACGACGGTCACAGTAAACGTGAGGCCCTCCATGACATGGCTGACCTTTTGTTCACCACAAAAACTCATTTTCCTAATACTCAGGTTTTTGTTAACATATACGGTCAGATATAACATATAAAGCTCTCTTTAATTTCAATGAACAGCTGGAATCGATGTGCAACAATTTCAATGTTGTGTTTGTTGAGGGTAACGAGGAAGCATCTTGCCAGGGATGGTAGACATCTAAACCGAAGAGGCAACTATCACCTGGGGAAACTTTTACAGGATGTTTTTTGCTGCTGCCTTATACCGCGAATCGACATGCGACACTTTTAGTATACCTTCTGTCATTGAAGAATATGTCAATCATGTCAACATGTATCAAAAATACTACAGTTTTGCTTCAAGCAGCTCAGTCTATGTCGTCCAATGAGATTCTAGAGACAGAACATTGTTTTTTAGGAGATGTGCCCCAAGAATCAATGTAGCTGAGCCTCACTCACTTTGTTATTTGAAAATTATTCATCACAATGTGCAGGGCCTTCGTAGTAAACTCGATAGTTTTCAAGTTTTTACTGATTCTGAAGAGCCGGATATTATTTGTCTGTCTGAACACCATTTAAGAAATTGTGAGTTTGAGGTTACTTCTTTAGACGGGTTTAATGGCATCACAGCCTACTGTCGAAAAACTCTCCAAAAGGGAGGGCTGTGTATTTTCAGTAAATCTTCAATAAAACACGAGGTAATAGATTTTCACGGTTTTGTCTGGAGGGTAGATGAGAGCTTGCTGCTGTTATATTTCAGTTTAATAAAGACACATTTCTAATAGTCACTGTCTATAATCCGCAGCCATTTTCATCCTCAACACAGGAACACAAGACGTTCTATAAATTTGTATTGAGTTGTCTCGAGAAAATTATGAATCCTAGTGTTAGAGCGATTGATGTTGGTGGCTTCAATGTTGATCTATCTGTTGCTGATACCAAGGTTGATAGCTTATTATACATGATGGCTTCTCATGATTTGGAAAATAAGATAACATGCTATACTAGGGAATTTAAAAATTCAAAGTCTTTGATTGATCATGTCTATACCGATCTTCCTGATGATGTTTTTAGTTGCTCAGTTTTGATCACAGCCTTATCCGATCACCACGCTCAGGTAGTAAATGTCAAGTTATCGACCTCAAGTGATGCTGATCGCCCAAACTATTCAATTAGACGCTCTTTTTCTGATGATAATGTCCGGATATTCAAATATCTGCTGGGTAGCGAAACATGGTGTAGTGTTTACGAAGCAGGCACCATGAATGATAAAATGCGTCTATTTGAGTCTGTTATAAATTTTTACATTAAACAGGCTTTTCCAGAAAAAAAACAAAGTTCGTAAGCATTTGTTATGCACTAATTTGTCATTAAGTGATGAACAGTTGAAACTTCGGGATAGGGTCGTCAAGTGGTATTATTATACCAAACCTCTGGATGCCTCTGATGCAAGAAGACAACATTACTTGTCGTTGAAGAGGCAGTATAGGTCTATTATTAGGATCGCTAAGTCATCTAAAGTTCTTAACATAATACAAAATTCTCCTAAAAGTAAAAACTGTATGGTATTTGGTAAACGAGAATAGAGGAAAAAACCAAACTTCATTAAACATCCCTCAGGCTATCAAAGGTGAAAAGGTTGTTGATATTAGAGATCCAAATCTAGTCTCAAATATGTTCAACGATTTTTTTATGTATGTGTCTACCAATGGCCCAACCTCATCCAGGAGCCTTCCTCCTCACCTGGAGCCTTGTTCTAATACGTCTTCATTTTTCCTAACACCTGTTTCTGAGAGAGAGGTAGTGATATCTAGGAGTGTGCGAGTACTCAAAACTTCCGAGTTTTCGGCCGAGTAATTTAATACTCAAACTCGACTCGAAGTTTTGAAAACTACTCGAAAGTTCGAGCGAGTATTTCCCGCCGATTTCTGGACGATCGCTAACGATTCCGACCAGCCAAAACTCGTAATAACGCCCGCAAAAGGCAATCGCATCACGTAAAATCGGCCGAAAATGATGACCGCGAACAATTGCGACCGGCCAAAACGCGTAGTAACGGCCGCAAAAGGCAATCGTATTACGTAAAATCGGCCGAATATGACGACCGCGAACGATTGCGACCGGCCAAAACACGTATTAACAGCCGCAAAAGGCGATCGCATCACGTAAAATCGGCCGAAAATGACGATCGGACCGCGTAATTTCGGCCGTGACTAACGATTTTGTAATTTAATATTGATTATAAGCGATGTCTGGACCAGGTGAAATTGGCCAAATGACAACCGGGCCCTGTTTCATTGGCCGGTAACGAATGTCAAACCGGGTTTTTTTTGTCAATACGTAATCCAGTTTATTTTACTGGCCAAAAACTTTGTATTGCTACTCATGTATTAGTTAGAAACCATATTTAGTTTATCAAATCTTGGGTGGTATCCAAATTCCATTATACTATTTTAAAATACCAACTGATGGCAAATACTCACTCGAAACTCAAAAATAATTGACACTACTCGACTCGACTCGCCTTGATTAAAAAAAATCACTACTCGCACACCCCTACTGATATCTTTGGATCTCTAAAACCAAAAAAATCTTCAGGTTGTGACATAATGTCTTCTAAGCTGCTTAAGACATGTTGTGATTTTTTCGTTAAACCACTTGTTCACCTATTCAATTATTCATTTGAATGTTGAGTGTTCCCAGAGCATTTAAAATTATCCATAGTAAAACCCTTGCACAAAAAATGAAAATTTGTGACCTCAATAATTTTAGACCTATCTCAACTGCACCAAGTTTTTCTAAGATTTTTGAAAAGGCGGTGTTAGTTAAATTGAGGTCTTTTATAAATAATAACAATGTTTTGTCCAACAATCAGTTTGGGTTTGTTAAAGGAGGGTCTACTGTAAATGCAATGTTGCCCTTAGATCAGGTTGTTAATGCTCTGGATAGAGGAAAGTCCGCTTCTGGTGTATTTTTTGACCTACAGAAGGCTTTCAACATGGTTTCCCAATATCTTCTGTTGGACAAACTTGATAGCATGGGTGTAAGTGGTGTAGCAAAACAATGGTTTTCATCTTATTTGAGAGAATTTAGGCAGGTAATCGAAGTACCTGCATAGATGCAAGCACTCTGAAACGTTGCTTTTCTGATGTAAAGACTGTTAAGGCGAGTGTTCCCCAGGGCTCAAGACTGGGGCCACTTTTGTTCATCCTATATATAAATGATCTCAGAAGTTGTGTTAAAGATGCCCATTCATGTTTATTTGCAGACGACACGCCAATTATAATTGACAATCAATGTTGAGAGGCTATGGAGGTTAGCACTTTTGTGAAGTCAAACTCAATAGTCCAACGGTTTCGGGAAAATGGTCTAACTAAAAACACTGATAAAACTACATTGCTCGATTTCACAATCACATCAAAGCGTAATGATGATTTCAGTGTTTGGGTTGATGAAGTGCAGATTTGTTCTGATTATGAAGTTAAGTTTTTAGGATTTACTGTCGACAGACATCTATCTTACTTATCTTAACTCACAGGTATCCATAAATAACCCACCTGACAATGTCTCCTTTCATATGAGCTAAAAATAGATTTAAAGCTTATTTTTCTTTATCTCAGTCACTCAGTTTGTTAAAAATTAGTTAGCGCCATAAACGTGGGTAAACGGCGGGGGTAACTACACTGTTTTCAACTATCTGGGGTAAATGGCGGGAGTAGTCAACTACTCGACTCGATAGTTTAGAGTATTTTTAGAGTATAGTTTAGAGAAGGGGAGTACTCGACTCGGCCTTCGAATAGTCTTTAGTACTCGAAACTCGAGTACTCGCCCACCCCTACTTTCTTACGCCGTCACAATCTGGGCATCTGAAAGATCAACTACAAACATATTTTTATCCTACAAAAGAAGGCATTGAGAATTGTAGCTGTCATTCGCAGAAGAGAGTCTTGCAAATCCTTTTTCAAGGACCTAAAACTCCTCACTTTTCCTGGGATTTACATTTTTCAGACATTAATTTTCTTCATACAGAACCATAGTATTTTCCAACCCCTTGTTCCGCAGTCCTAATATGATATTAGAAACAATTTTAAATTAAATATTCCACACCATACTACTTCCTTTTTCAAACACCAAACCTGCCACGCCATTATTTAATGCCCTTCCTGTTGCCCTTAGAGCAGAACAAGATTTTTTTGTTTTAAAAGAAAACTAAATTGGAAAGTTTTTTATTCTATACACGACTACATTAAGAGTAAATAAGCTAGCATATTTCTTGTATTATTAAGACTTTTCTTTATATTCTCTTGTTTAAATCTATGTTGACGCAAGCCAATGCAGGTATTTATGTTTTATGGCATAAAGGATATTTGATTTGATTTTATTTGATTGGATTTCTTTTGCAACTCTCATTCATTACAAGAGTATCAACTAAATATATGTTAAAAACCAGTAAGATTAAAGGAATAATCAACTGATCAATGTTATTTTAATTGGACAACCTGACACTGTGATGGTTTACTAATAACCATAGCAAACTTGAAACCCCTGAAAGGCTCAACTTAACGTTCATGACTTTCAAATGACACATGATGATGATGATAACAAAATTGAATCTAGTTAAAATATCAACAATAGTTTCATTAGTAGACTCTGCAGTAAAATCACCCTATCTTTTTAAAACAGGCAAGTGAATCAAGTTGCTCAATTCCATTGAATATATTTTTTAGGAATTACCCAGCTCATATACAGTTCTTTTGGTTTAAATTGGGATGCCATTCCAGCAGTGAGCTTGAAACAGCTGTTCTTGCTTCTGAACTTTGTATTGTTAATATAAAGAGCCATTAAACGGTCAATTCAACTGACTGTTTTTCTTTCATTAGATTCCCAGAAGGTGGATGCTTTCCAAAACTCAAAAGGCACATCTAGATGTTAAGATCTTTCAAATACCTAGGGGTGAGCGAATAATAATTTTTTTAGTCAAATCGAGTCAAGCAGTGCCAATTATTTAATAGTTTTGAGTATTTTTGAGCGAGTATTTGCTATCAGTTAGTAGTTTCAAATAGTGCAATGGGATGACCACTCCAGATTTGATAATCTAAACATGGATTCTAACTTATACTTGAGTAGCAATACCAAGTTTTGGTCAGTACAATAAAACTGGATTATGTATTGACAAACAAAACACAGTTTGACATTCGTTTCCGGCCGATAAAATACAGTCTGGTGTCATTTGGCTAATATCACTTGGTCCGGACATCGCTTATAATCATTATTAGATGACTAAATCGTTATTTACAGCCGATATTAATTGGGCTGGTCGCCACTTTTGCATATATTAAGTATACCGTCGTCATTTTCGGCCTTAATTACAAGATCTAGTTGTCATTTTTTGGCCTATATTATGTTTTCCGTCGTCATTTACAGCCAAAATTATGTGGTCTGGTCGTCATTTACACTCGTTCGGTTGTTTTTTATGACTAATTCAAGTTTCTAGTCGTCATTTTCGGCCGATTTTACATGATGTGATCGTCTTTTGCGGCCGTTACTACGCGATTTGGCTGGTCGCAATCATTAGCGATTATCCAGAAATTGGCGGGAAAAACTTGCTCGAACTTTCAAGTATTTTTCAAAACCTCGTGTTGAGACCATGTATTGAAATACTCGGCCGAAAACTCAAAGTTTTGAGTACTCGCACACCCCTACAAATAACATACAATTTTGGACATAAAGTTTCACTGGTAGCCTTGTCACAACAAACGGTTAACCAGTAGGCTGTTATTGATAGTAAATAAGTGTTATCAAACAAAATTCAAAATTTCCTCCAGGATAGACACTGAATAAATCAACACGATTTATTTTGTAAATTACTGATATTATACTCACAATAAAGGATCTGACTCCAAACTCAGGGACGTTTGGAGAATAGAAATGAAGCATGGCTGCATGGGTGTTTTCAGTTAGTTTGCGGAAAACCTGGAGAAAAAACAAAACATATATACCTCATATAGTAACTAATTGCATCATGTTAAGGGCATGATGTCCAAGCTCTGGTCTTACTATGTATTTTATAGTTTAAAATTGATTTTCCAAATTTAACTTTAAATCTATTTATGAATTCTAACTATCAAAGACATTTTTGTAAGATGATAACTTTTAGACTGGTCTATACCAGAACGAAGGCTGTCATCAGGTTAAGCAAGATGGAGATGATAAAGAATGTATGGTCCTTTTGGAATTCACTGAGACAAGCTTCCTTTTCACCACAGTTCCTCCATGTTTGATGACAACAGGGGATAGTGTCCCCCCTGGCAGCGCATAGATACATAGTTATTTGGTCTACAAGAGCAAGTTAGACAGCCTGTTTGAGTTATTAGAGTTAAATCTTAAAAATATTAAAAAATTATTGACATCAAAGGAATAAAATGTCACACCAAAAGTATAAGAAAATTAACAACAATGAAATAAGCAAGTAAGTTTTCATTTTTAATTTTTGAAGTTTTAAAATAAGAAATTAATAAAAAGTTTGTTATTTGGAGCCGGTTGTTGACATCTGGGCGTACAGATCCACTTTATCGTGTCTAAGTATAAAATAGCCTGGGTCAGCAAGTTACGAATACATTATCCATGTTGGTTTGCCTAGATGAGCATGGGGATGGTTTAGTCATTAAAAACCTACACAATAATAAAGTTAAGTTCCTGGGTCATTCCACATAAAATCATGCAGAAAAAATATGATTTGACAGCCACCATTTCAGATTTTGATGAATTCTCATCTATACACAAACATATGAAAAAATACCAAATTTTATCTCTTTATCTCTAATAGTTTTTGTTTTATAGACACTTTAAAAATTAATAAAATATGCGTTTTTGATGCTTCCGAGACCTCGAGATGAACGTGTACTCTCAGTGAAAAGAATTCCTAACATAGCCATTTGTAAAGATAGTCCGATGAAAAAATTCAGTATTGTTAAGTAAACTGTGCTGATTTCAGAAAAAAATGTTACCATTCATGTTCACTTGTTTGGGCCAAAAAAAATATATTTTGTAATATTTTAAGAGTTTTTTATGCAAACATGTCTTACAAAAACGAGCATATCTCTAAAATGCACAGTGATAATCAAGTAGGCCTACACTTTTTTTTAAGTGATCTACATTAAATTTTCTATCACCAAAAGAAATTAAAAAAATATGGCATTTTATCTGCTGCTTTTAATAAAACCCAAAAAGTACATATGTATCAATTTTATAACAATATATAAGAGGACAAATGCGTTTCAATAATCTTAAAAAATGCCTCAAACTGCTTTAGCCTACAACATATATTATAAAAATATAAAGATTCACAATTATAAAAAAATGGGTATTTTATTTGCCTAGGAATTGGAAATAAAATTTATTAAATAAGTAAACTCTACAACGTAAAAAAAAACAAAAAACGTGAAACAAATAACTTGAAACGTCATTATGACGTACATTAAAAGTCCATTTAATAAGCTTCTAGGCTATATTTTTTGTTTCAGTTCAGTGATTTCAATAAAACAGTTTTGCAGAAATTATGGCATATTTTAAAAATAAATTTTGTTTTATTTCTTTAAATTCTACCGGTTTCATCATTTAGTTAGTAGTTGTCAGTGCATTGAGACATTGAGCAAGACAGTTAAAATTGATTTGGAGTATTATTTTCCACGTTGGTACACAAGTGAAAAAATTGAAGATTTCCTTAATTTCTTCTCTGTCT
This sequence comes from Allygus modestus, assembly GCA_963675035.1. Taxonomy (NCBI): domain Eukaryota; kingdom Metazoa; phylum Arthropoda; class Insecta; order Hemiptera; family Cicadellidae; genus Allygus; species Allygus modestus. The sequence continues at coordinate 81,078,181 of OY776114.1, read as the reverse complement.
GAAAAGGTCACTGAACTTTATGATCATATATTTTTCATGAAAGTACTAGGCCCACACTCTTCCTGAGTAAATAAATGCTATTCTTCCTGAGTAGCAACCAAATCTTATTCTCTTAGTAACTACAGTGCCCGGCAGCAGAGAAGTCCGTTGGAGGCGGAGCCTGCAGTCAACGTGCCCTTGAATACACCAATACGCATCACGCGTGGTTGCCAAGCTGTTTCCCCGCTCTAACAGCGCTTGACGCCGAATCATTGTACTAGTTACATTAAATCAAGGCGCTCAGGTAAAACATGTAAAACTGCAACAAATCTTGTAACACTGTGTTAAAGAACAATAAATTACGAACATTTTAAAAAAAAGTTTAGGGCGATAGCTTTTTTCCTTTTATATTTAAAACTAATTTGATTAGCTTCTTTGATTGTAAGGCTAGCAAATGGAGTTCTTGGATGATATTTTGATTTTGTTTGATGTACTAAACGTCTGAACTCTAAAATATCTACAAATATAGTTTTTTAATAGATATTTTCAGTTAAGGTCGGAACTCAAAAAAGGGTTTTTAAATCATTTCTGGGTAAATATTATAAAATAAATAATTAAAATTATACAGAAAATATTAATTGTTTAAGTGTCAAACAAATATAATGCACTGAAGTTACAATTATTGTTTTTAAAATCCTATAAGCTTGATAATTATATCTTTGCTTGAAAAGTAACTACTTATTAAAAAAAGTTCAATCTCAGAACCACAATTGGTTGAATAATCTCCCAATTGGTCTCCCAATGACGGGGGTGGAGGTAACCCATACTTACTTATGAACAGCTCATCATGTCCCGTATTTTGTGCCTAATGATGAGTTGGCTACCCTAGTTGGAGTGGAACTACGCCATAGACATAGGAGTACGCAGAGTCCGGTCAGCGTGGGTACCGGAACCGAAAAATGCACCCCCTCCCCCCCCAAATATAGTTGCTCTTGGAACTTATTTTTCTGCCAAATAATTGATTGCTTCAATCATTGTATGTCATATAATAGTTTGCTCCTCCTTGACACAAATATGAGCAATCTTATTCAATGCAATAAATATTGTGTAGGTATATTTAGTTTATAAAATATCATAATTTTACTTGTTTTGTATTATCTTCTAAAAAATATAGATTACGCTGCATAACTACGATTTCTCGGTCAAAGAGTGTATCTTAAATGTTTTAAAAACAATATAATACATCAGTCTGTAGTGAACTGAAATAGGGTACCAAGCACTTTTTTACAAAGCTAGATCCAAGAATATATCATCAGAGAATTTATTGTATCTCAGAAAAATATACTTGATTGTTTTATACCTAACTGATGATAGTGATGGAATTATTATTTATATTAGTATTTTTAAATTGTTTTACTTTTACGATTGATTATGGTGCATTCAAAGTGAGAAGTAAAGTTAAAATAAACAGTGATATAAAAGTACTATTTCTCGTTATAATCCAAATTTAAACCATTGTGGCAATTACTTTCCCTATAAATCTCTGAACTATGGATAAAAGTAGGGCGAAGGGGTATTGTACTTATATCCGGTACTCGGTTTCCAAGAAATCTGCCGATCGTCACGGGAATAAGTCAGATGACTGTTCATGTTTTGGACGTCGATTTTGATTTAATTTGCATTTGTAAACACTGTGCACAAACTGTGAACATATAATGCTTTAAGATCAGTTATACATTTTAGTTAATATTGGGTGTTATATGGTAGTTGTGGTTTTGTTTTTATTGTTTAGTATTTGTGTTTATTACCATGGAACAACCGTCTACAAGTGGTAAAAAAATGAAAACGGTGCATAGTCGTGAGCGCAAAATTGTGTACAATGTTTATTGTTTGTTTGATTTGTGTAAAACAAAACTATTGCAATAAATCACACAGGAGGATAGCGGAACCTTTTAAGGTATTTTTGCACATTGTTCATTATATTAAAAATATTTATATCATTTAATAGAACAGCAATTTGCAAATTATACTAATATTATTTTCATTATTTATATGTATTCTCATTAATCATTTAAAGAGAATAAATTGAAACACCCTCAGTATTAACAGTTCATGCCACACCGGAGCTGCTACAGAGCTTAGTTGTGTCTGTAGCCTCGAGCGGCTTTTAGCAGGGTGCCGGGACTGTGCGAGGCTACTGTACACTTGTCAACGCCGCGCTCACATCCTATTGGCTGCAGCCCAACGGACTTCTTTGCTGCCGGGCACTGTATATTCGACAATGGAGAAACACAATAAAAATAGGAGTACCGGGTACTGTTTTGGCTAGTGAAAATCTGGATACTAGCTGTTGCCTGCAACAGGATAAATTTTCTTTTCTCAACATATTTCCATATTTGATAGATATTTGATCTATTCGAGATTAGCAAAACTCTACAACTATAGCCACATCAGTAATGGTATTACCAGGGCCATGCTGCAAACTTTTCCTTATGAGTAAGCATTTAACTGTTCCTCCTATTCCATCATATGGAGATTTCCCGTGACTTGTGGCAAACCAGCATCCTTTCAAATTAAAATATTTTTGGTGGTGACATAGATTTATAAAGTTCTTACAGTTCGTATACTGTCCAGCACACCCGGTACTGAAATAGTATACACTTTTATAACTTGAGTAAACTTTTCATTTAAAAACCTTGTAAACATTTTTTGGGTCTCATAAACAAAAACAACATCGTGTTCTAAATTATCTGAGATGACACTCAAACTTGATGCAATGTGATCCTTCTTCTGTGCCACGACTTCACTCGACTCGATTAAAAAAATCACTACTCGCACACCCCTAATTAAGAGATAAAATTTGGTATTTTTTCATATATTTGTATATAGATGAGAATCCACAAGTTTCATCAAAATCTTAGATGGTGGGCGTCATGGCCTGGATGACTTGATGTGGAATGACCCTTCTCTACCAAATAATATGACAAATTCACTGAATATTCAGATTTCTATGAGATTTTGTTCAATGCATTTTTCACCCACTCCCCCCCAAATATACCGTATACCCTCCTAACTTATACCGTATCCATAACAAGATGGGAAATAAATTTGAAGTGTTGCAAGACTTTTTTATTCACGCCCCGTAATTATAAAAAACGTATGATGCTAATTAAGAAGTTATTTATATCCAGGAACAAATCCGTGTAAACATAAACAAAAAGACTCACCTTGTGTCTGGACTCGGTCCACAATTCCAGTGTTTCCCCATAGCCCTTCACATTGACCCACTCGATCATCATCCCCTTCAGAGTGAGGAGGGCCTGTAGCACTCGGCCTAGAGTCACTTGCACAATTACTACCTGCAAACACACCATTTTCAGTAGTGAATTTCATCTTTCCAGAATAAGCAAATTAAAAACCATTTTTGGTTAACCCATTGAAAGCGAGAGACACAGCATCTGCATCTATGCGATGAGTGGACTGAACGCCGAATTACACAACCCGTGCACCCATAATTCTGTGTTTCCCAAACTTGGTTGTGTTTCTTTAATATTGGTGCTAGGTTATGTGTGGATGTGTTTATCAACAAACCAGCTAGACTGTGTGAGGATGTGTACTATACAATTGTTGTTTTCAGTTGAATCTGACAGACCGTGTACAGATATGTGCTTAATATTCTACCTTTAGTATCATTCTTATGACTTTCGGTCGAGAGTTTTGTTTGAGATATAGACAATAAATTAAGTTAAATGTTTTAGTCTACTATATTACAGTAGAACCTCGATAACTCGAAACTCAATAACTCGAATTCCTAGATAACACGAAGTTTTGTCATTCCCTTTGAATTTGCCTATATAATGCTATACAGGGTGAGTTTCTACTGACGCCCATAACTTCGCCAGGGGATTCTAATGATAAAAAGGAACAAAAAAGTTCCAGTAAACGCTAGTCCGATTCCGAACCGTTTGGTCATAATTGAGAAATTTGTGTTTTCTGCAAAATATTGGACTTTGTCCCACTATTTACTTTATAAAAATGAAACCAGTTAACCTACCGATTGATATTTAAAATAATTAGAAAGGGCATTAAATTTGCTATAAAACCATGGTTACATGTACAAATTTCATTTCGTACATCGGTTCCTAGCCAATGTGAAATGAAAAATATGCTATAATTAATTATTTAGGATAAGTTTAAAGACCCTGTTTTGTTACTTTAACCTGGTGCAACGCGATGTCCAACTAGATAAAAAACTTACTCATTTAATAAGCTTTAAATTGATATGCTATTTTAAACTGTTGTAGGTGGGAATGACAGAAAAACTACTATCAACCTAAATAAAAACACGGTTTACGAGTGAGGGTATTCTTATTAATAATACAAGGCAAATGACCACAAAATTATAATACGGTAACTCAATGTTTACTTTGCATTAACAAATTAATTACAAGCCTTCAGAATGAAGAAAGTTGATTGCTAGTTGAGTAAGTTTTCGAAATGACCACCACTTTGTCTGATGCAGATGCGGACACGTTTTCTCAGCTCTCTCACAGTAAATCAGTGAGTAGATTATTATTAGTAGGTTTGTTACCTTGCTAAAACCAAATCAGTAAACAGTGTTTTACTTTAGTTTGGTGGTAGTTTTCTGTCATTCCCACCTACAACAGTTTAAAATAGCATATCAATTTAAAGCTTATTAAATGAGGAAGTTTTTTATCTAGTTGGACATCGTGTTGCACCAAATGAAAGTAACAAAAAAGGGTCTTTAAACTTAAACTAAATAATTAATTATAGCATATTTTTCATTTCAACTTGGCTAGGAACCGATGTATGAAATGAAATTTTTACATGTAACCTTGGTTTTATAGCAAATTTAATGCGCTTTCTAATTATTTTAAATATCAATCGGTAGGTTAATTGGTTTCATTTTTATAAAGTAAATAGTGGGACAAAGTCCAATATTTTGTAGAAAACACAAATTTCTCAATTATGACCAAACCGTTCGGAATCGGACTAGCGTTTACTGGAACTTTTTTGTTCCTTTTTATCATTAGAATCCCCTGGCGAAGTTATGGGCGTCAGTAGAAACTCACCCTGTATAATGTTACTTTACCTCTACAAGTCAAAGGGTCAGCATGGAACACCTCGATAACTAGAAATTTTGTAATATTCTTAGCCTATCGCCGCACCTCTATAACAAGAAGATTTAGATGAAAACCCTCTATAGTTCAAATCTTTAAAGTCGCCGTAGCTCTATAAGTCGAAGTTTTGACTAAAGAACCTCTATAAGTCGAAGTTGTTCATTATTGAATCGGATTTCACAAAACCTCTAGTGACTTTGCAGCCATAAATTCCAAACCTACCTTCCCACTACATCTACTCTTGTCCTGTGTTGTTAGTTGTGCGAGTTTAGAACAGCCTACATACATTAATTTTCAGCCAAATTGAAATTGATGCGTTGTTGGTCAGAACTGACTTTGATTCTAAAGGGGAGGGGTTTGTTTGGGGCACACGATAAGAAGTGAGCAAAAAGTCTAGAAAATAGACAGGAAGTGGTGGAACGGACAAAACATTGTAGCGGGTCACATATATATATATATGGCCTAATAAAAGTATTTCATATAAAATATTAATAAAATGGTCAAAATAGGCTGTAGGCCTATTTAGTGAGATTAAAAGATTAGCCTATAGAGAAACTTTTTACACAAGTCCAAATAAAGGTAGGAAGAGTGGGTAAAGAGGGAATAATATATTTAATTAAATAAATATCCCACGTTAATTAATGAAACATAGAAATCAACTTTAAAAAACTGATGGATAAAATTTACAATGTAAATGCAAACCTATTGAGTAACAACTGATCGATAACAAATGGATCGATCGTGATTACGGATAAACTAATGGATAAAATTAGAATTCTTAAAGGATAAAAGAATCTCAAAATTACATCTATAATAATAAAATATACTGTTAATATCGTTAATCGTAAATAATTTAATAAATTAAATGACATAACCTTAAATACTGAAATGCAAGAATTGAAGTTTCAGATGAGTGAAGAAGGTTGGAAATAGGGATATAGGAATTATAGTTTCAGACGAAATATAGGTAGAGTGAAGGAGGTCATTAGTTGGAAATAGGGATAAAAAGAAGAGAAATCTTGAAATATAGTGGAAAAAATCATAATAACTCGAGTCTCTGTGTATTCCAAAAAGGTGAGTCTCTTTGAAGTCAGGTGACTGACTCAACCAATGGGATTGCGAGGATTCATTAGATGCCTAGGGGGGTCTCTTTTATTAATAAAAATTACGACGCAGAGGGACATTTCTGTAATGACGAAGGCTTTTAGACAAAGGATTTTGTAGTTTCGCCATTTTCTTTATACAACATTCACGAGCGTGAAGGAGTCTCTGTCTGTCTTCCCCTTCCGTGAAGTGAAGACGTGTAAGTCCTGGCTCTTGAGCAGGCTAAACTATTTCACAACACAATGTGAAGTTTTTAAGTATTGGTTTTGCTTGAACATCTTAACCAGTTGGTAATGGTTATTAATAATTAAATTGGAATCCATAATTCAAGATTAAATTGGCGTAAGGAAACACAGATCAGGAGACTTATTGCACAATGTCCCAATAATTATTATGAACCGATAAAACGAAGTTAGTAACATTCTAAATTTAATTGATAAAAGGATAAGCTTCAAAGTAAAAACTATTATTGACTTTCAACAAAATAACATTTTCTGATAGTTATGACATAACTTCTCTGTTTCCTTTCCTATAGCCTAAAAAATAGGAGTAGGATAATTTCTGTGTTTCCTTTCCCTTTCTAATAAGTGAATTTGTATTTTATTATTTGCCCTAAAATGAAATCAATATAGAATTTTGATTATTGAAATGACGTTTCATTCATCTTACATAGCTCCCACCACGCACCCATAAAAAACGACCCTGAGATAAGAAGAAAATAGGCCAAGCAAATTTTTAATTGTAAAATAAGATATGAATTGAAAAATATAAATTAATAAAAGGTACAAGTTACGACATCACCAAATTACTGAACTGTGATTCATTGTTTGTTTACTTCCTTACTCTACAACATGTTCACTGAAGGACGTTTTTCATCCTGTACTATGTTAACCAAAGAAGCTTTTTAAAATATTTCCAGGTTTATTTTAGACATTTAAAACTGTTCAAAACCTTTTTAATTTTAATAATGATTATTACGGAATGATTATCAATAATACGAAGGACGAAAGGATTAGACGCTTCCATGACCCATCTATTGCATTACCGTGACCCTCAATAAGTCTAAGTCTGTGGAAAATCACCTTGATAAGTCAAAGCTCAATATTTTTAAATATTCGATAGCTCAAATTTGTCCCGTTCCCCCTAAGGTTCGAGCTATCGAGGTCTCACTGTATTCATAAATTTGCTTGTTTCATGTCTTTAATTATTGAATAAATTAATATAACAAAATTATAGCTTTGTGAAAGTACAAAATTTCAGATAACAGTGGCCACGCATGTAGTACCTGGTGCGGTAAATGACTCCAGCCGCTTCAGGCTGCGCCACCACGTACTTGACCACCCACAATGGATTAATAATTCATTCTGGTCTCAGATCTTCAAAATATACTAATTTATAATAGGAGTGAAATGAATCCAAGCAATTCACTGGCAATAGATTTTAAACAAACAATTTTCAGCTAGAACACACTACTGTGTTGGTACACAGAAATACAACGTTGTATTAAAAAAAGAAAGTTCTTATTCAAAATTCTTATTATCTCACTACAACAAATATTTTGGAGTGTTCATTTATGCAATCGGGTAGGCTTACAGCCAGATCTACTTTTTCTCAGATTTCCATATTATATTTCACTGTTCTCACTGACCTGAGGTATGCCATTGTCGTGCATGGCCTGGTAGTCCCTGCTGATGCTCTGCTGAGTCAGTCGCACCTCGGGGCACACTACCTGCGTAGGACCCACCGGACTGTTGCGGAACTCCCGACAGATGCTTAAGTTCATGTCTTGGAACTGACGATCGATGGCAGCGATCAGTGTCTCCACAGCTCTGCAAACAAGAAAATCATCTTATGACCAATGAAGTCTACGCTTGCAGCACCAGTTTAAAATAATTGATACCGATGTGATAGAATGCCAATTACAATGTCCATTTTCTTTAGAAGTTAAAACTTAACAAAAAAAACTCTTAATTCCATATTGCTCTGAATAGAAAAATTCTTTTTTCCTTGAGAGTTTAAAGTGTAGTATGGGAGTTTTCCCTTCCATTTATTTTGTTTTTAAATCAAACGAATGGTAATTTTCACCTGGACCATGTATAGCAAGAAATTTAAGTCTTTATACCACAAAACAGTCTGAAAAGTTTAAAATGTGGCTATTTTATATCATCAACTGTCAAACATGATGAAATTTGCTTCATTTGAACTATTATAAATACAAAGTAACAATGTAGCGGTTAATGTACTGTCAGTGACCATTAAAAACACAAAGAACTGCAACTGTTTCTTCAGAGTATCAGTAATGAAAAGAAGTTTCTTGGGGGGATCAAGCTATTAAATATGATGAATGCATTAACACGTTCAATGCTGAATGACAAAACCGGACTTTCATCAGAAGTGGGAAACGGCAAGCTTAATTTAAAAATCCGTTCTGTATTTTTAAGATGGAAAAATCCATAGAGCTTCACAGAGTTCTAAAGGTTACAGCACTACTGCACCAACAAAACTCGGCCTAGCAAGTGCTATCCCTGTCAGATGTTTTTAAAATGACACGAAACAGTGGTCAAACAGTGGACAATTCCGGGCGCTCTGCACTGCGAATGATTCACAGCCCCTGGAATCGGGCGCACAGCAGTTAACCGTGTTAACTAGACGAAGACGAATATATGCCAGACCATTCTACATGTTGACCTCAAACTGAGGCACTAAGTGCAATGGGTCTACTGTTTTGTTTCCCTCTATAAATAAATACATTTTCTTCGATGCCTAGACACTAATTTACACAAACTAAGAATAGCAGAGAACCGTGAAAATTAAAATAAATGTCTGGAATTTAAAATATAACTTGTGAAAGGACAGAGTTGCATTCACTAATAGCCAGTGGCGGATTTAAGCAATTGCCGCCTAAGGGCTATTACGAAATTTGCCGCCCTCCCCTCCCCCAACCACTAAAATCTTTGTCCTTTTCGCCGCCCAGGTTTACCCACATGTTATATATCTTGTTTGGTTATATTTTGTAACAGTATCTAAAGAAGTTATGAATTAACTGAATGGATAAGTTTAAGAAATTTCTGTTGTTTCATAGCTGAAAAAACAGTAAAATAATGTATAATTGACTTGATTCACATTAACACAGTTTAATATTCAATATAGCCTACTCAATGACAATCAGCCCTAGAGACAAATGTTCGTGTTAACACGTTAACTGCCATGCCGGCCCGATCGGGTCGGCCGCACAATGGCGCCAAGCGGGTACGTGCCGACCCGATCGAGCCGGCTGACTGACATTGGCGGTAGTTTACTTTTCCGCCACTGAGCGCTCTCAGATGCTGTCTGGTGGCAATTAACTCAACTACGTGTGGAAGCAAGAGACCAAGCTAGAAGCAGAACATTGTCTGTATGGATTTAATTGGTTTGTTAGCACAAATTAAATGTTGGAATTTCGCAATTTATCGTCGACCCAATCGGGTCGGCCAAAATTCCTTTAACAAATTTTCAAATGAACTATGAGAAATTGAATTGTTTAGCTTTATTTTACTCATTAGCTTGTCTTGTTTATATTTAAAATGAATATAGGCGCTTATTTACTTAAATTAGACATGGCATTTTTTAATAAACTATTTTGAATATGACTTGCTATTTTGAGAAAATATGCAGGAAAATAACTAACATTTGGCTAAAAACCTGTTTATTTTACATTTCAACAAAGACTACAAAGAATGAACATAATCATAAAACAAATTATGACAATGTAGTAAACATGTTTTTACTTGTGTAATTGTTTGAAGCAGTCTTTGCATAAGAATGGTTTTTGTGGACACATTTCACATAACGTTGTTATTTTCTTGAGGTTTTTGGCTGCCACACGACCTTGTTCACTGGAAACCTTCTGATAGCATACTTTGCAGTTCTTTCTTGCCCGTCTTTTGTTTTTTCCTTCCCCAACAAATGTTGTACATTCAGTTAGATAGTGATGGCCCGTTACTCTAACTGGTTGGATAACTTCATCCTGGAGTCCAAGAAGAGAATAAGCCAGATTTTCACGGAATGTGGTGATAGAGAAAGTGTTTTTTCGTGCACGTTGGGCATTGGCCCCAACAGCTTCTTTGTACGCGAGCCATGCGTTCACTACCGCGGTTCCTAAAAGAAGTTCTTCACCAACTTTGTGGTACCATCGTACCGTTTTCCTGACTGGGGTGCTATACGATGACATTTGATCTGATAAATCGATCCCCATTTTGGCCTTGTTGTATTCTTGCACGACTAAAGGTTTTAGAATAGGATTGCCTTGTCTCGTTCTTTTGCCAGTATCAATGAACTCAGCTGGGTGTTTAGTCGAAACCATCTTTACTTCCCTCTTATCTAGCCAGCGAGTGTACACTATTCCGGTCGGATATTCTAGGCTAACCATTTCTCCAACTTGTAATTCTTGATTAGGAGGAATGGTCTTTTTGTGGGGGAACCATGCCCGATTACTTAGAACAGTGCCAACAACGTGTGTTTTTCTGGCCAAAAGCATGTTGGCCAAATCAACGGATGTGTAAAAGTTGTCAATGAACAATACATATCCCTTGTCTAGGTAATCATTCATCAAATCCATTACGACTGATGTAGCCAGTGTCGAACCGTCATCTTTGCCGGTACCTTTACCCATGTAAATTTTCACTTTTAAAGTGTAGCCGGTCGTGTCACAAATCTTGAAGATTTTGATACCGTACTTATGGTTTTTTTTAGGCAAGTACTGCCTAAAAATGAGACGCCCTCTAAAAGGTATCATGCTCTCATCAACAGCCAAATTCATACCGGGAGACTTCTTCTCTTTGAACTTCTGGTTCAGGTATGAAACAAGTGGGGCAACTTTGGCTAATCGGTCATCTTGTGCCAATGTTTCATTGTCACTGAAATGCCAGAACCTTAAAAGTAACTGGAATCGGTTCCTTCCCATAACACGGGGTGCAATCAGGTTTCTGTATAGTGACTTACGTGACCAGTAGTCACTCAGTCTAGGCATTTGGATCAATCTCATGTACAATAAGAGCCCCAAAAACTTTTTCATTTCTTCTGGATTGGTGGGCTTCCATTTACGTAACCTACTACTACGATTCAACCTAATTTTAGCAATTACTTGAGCAGCATTTTGGTTGGTTTCATTTACCATAATCATGATCAAGTGATCATGATTAGTCGGATTTTTAGTCGAGTATGACGAGAAAAAATCAATAGGCTGTGCTGTTCTAGGCAAATTAAAATGAAACTCTGAACTGCCCTCAAAATCAAAATTCTGTTGTTTCCCCTCAAATGCTCCCCATTTCTCGTTTTCTTCCTGTTTCATTCTTGCTTTCTCTGCTTTATTCAGTTTGTTATATTTATCCCTTAAACTTACATAAGGACCTACCTCATCAATCCTATCAGGAATATCCAAACTCATAGGCTCATCTCTCCCACTTCCATTTCCAGTTTCTTCATTCACACTACTATTTACAGATTCCTCATTCACACTGGTATTTACATTATCTTCATTCACACTGTTATTTACAGCTTCCTCACTCTCCATTTCATTGACAAACTCACTTTCATTTGTCTCTCCGTCCTCAACAAGTTCATCATCACTTAAAAACATAGATTCATCGTCAGTGATCGCGAAGTCCGGGTCGTCATCTGTATCGTCTGCATTACTACTGATATTACTACCCCAATCATCATCAGCCATTGAATGGTCAAGTTCACTTGTCATGGGCACATCAAAAAGCCTTTCTATATCTTCATCGCCCAGATTATCACTCATTGTAACAGGTTAATAGCTAACAAAACATAAATAACTAAAATATTCATGTCAGCAAACACGCTTCACATACGAATGCCGCCAATCGCATCTCGTAACAGCAACAGGTAGGCGTGGGGATAGAAACACGCGGGAAACAGCGCGCGCGCGTACCCGTAGCAGACGAACACAGAGTTTCTGCATCAGTGCTACCAACTGCGAACAATAAAATACCCCATTTTAACATCAAAATCTCTGACGGCCCAATTGGGTCGGCGATGTTATTTTTCAACTACATACCGTTTAAAATATTAATGCCGACCCGATCGGTCCAAAACTACCCCCTACCCCTATTATCATATTTTCTTCACAGTTACTATCCTCTACATTCAAACGGATGATAAAATGCCATTTAAGTGCAAAACTATAAAAAATACGGAATGGCAGTACGACTTATTTGAAAAAATAGCCCATGGCAGTTAACGTGTTAAAAGCAGTGAAGCAGTGGGCTTGTTTGATAACAAGAACATTCTTCAACAAAGGCCTAAAAATCCCTTCTTATACTTCATCAAAACATTAATTTTTACACCAACGCATTGACTACTGAAAATTATAATAAATAACCTATAAATAACATATGACACTGCAGCCTTAAAATTCTTAATTCGAACCATTAACCTCAAAATTCTGACTATTTTAATCCTGATTTAGCGCTTTTCAATTCAGTTTTTCAGTCATTTTGTAATTACACTTTTATACAAAGAATTGTTTATATGTTTTAGACGGTCAAAATTTAAAATTAATTGATGTAGGCTTATTCTTCATAAAACCCTACACATTTTCAAACGCTTCTTTTAGTTTCACCTCCATGATGTTGTAGATCCAATGAATTAAAATATAATAAAAATAACCTTCATAAAGCGTGCTATCATATTTGGTATTTTGTCCTGTTGTGGTGTCAACTTGTTGGTGGGATGGTGTCATTCGATGTACAAGGCGGCTTGTTTTCAACACTTTTTCCAAAACTACATTAAAAGAGTGTTTTCATTTAACTCAAATCATAACTTTGCTTCGAGATAAACAATAAAATTGCATATAAAATATCTTAAAATTATAAAGTTAAGTTTAACATCCTGATTCCTAAAATGCAACAAGATATCAATTTAAAGACTTCAAATATCACAGTTTTCACTTAACTAAATGGGAGATTTTGACACCGTCCCACCCAAAAAAATATATAGAGGTCTCGCCCGGAGTAAAAAAATGCAGCCTGCATATGCTGACCACCATTTTGACCGTCTGTCAACTATGCTCCCATGGCAACAACCAATCAAATCCTCTCTTCACAAATTATATTAGTCTTATATTATACTAGCTGACGTACCCGTTCTTCGCACAGGGGTTTTCTTTACCCGTTCTTTAGTCAATGCAATTTGGATTTTAGTTAGCTTGAAACAGCTGTTCTTGCTTCTGCTCTTTAAGCTGTCAAATGCAAGTGTCCTCAGCTGTTCGCATTACAGTTTCTGAATGTTTACTTTATTCTGAAATGTAAACTTTGAAAATTAAGACGTTCACGGGGCGTATACCGAAGGGATTTTAAGGAAGTGAATAGGTCTATATGTTGCATGGGTTCAAGATCTACCTATGTGTAAAGTTTCATCCCAGTCGGTTCAAACCATCTCTTCTTTATAATATTATAGATTATATTAGCATTACAATTATTTGTTACACAATATCAATAATGACTAAGGCACACGGATGAGAAATGTTGCAACAAAAGAAATTTGACATGACAATAACAACATTTAGACTACAATGAAATTATCGATTCATTTTCAAACTCTAGGTAACAAAGAAATTTATTTCAGCCGTCTTATACTTACCATCAAAGGCTACCAACACATAATCGTTCATTCAGGAGGATATTTTTTTTTTTTAAATTTGTCTTTGGTCAGATGTTTTGTTTAAAAAATATCCTCCTGAATGAACGATTATGTGTGGTAGCCTTTGACAGTAAGTATAAGACGGCTGAAATAACTTTTTTTGTTACCTAGAGTTTGAAAATGAATCGACAATATCATTGTAGTCTAAATGTTGTTATTGACATCTCAAATTTCTTTTGTTATGCAACATTTCTCATCCGTGTACCTTAGTCATTATTGATATTGTGTAAAAAAATAATTGTAATGCTATGAGAATGTGCGGGTAAACTTGGAAGTCCGTGAGTTGGACCATAGATTAAGAATACCACAAGGAGTATGTTTAATCTATGGTTGGACGTAGTTATAGTGGCGCAGTGCCTGATGTAGTTCGTGGCTTGCCGCCCTTTCTCTGTAGCGTAATCGTCTTGTCGCTAGTACGGATGAATGACAAATGCATTATGACTGCTTTGAAGAACTGCAGTGTGAGGGACTGCAAGCGTTATACATTAGTCTCTGATTGCTACCTTTACCTTTAAAAGGGCGGCCCGGCACACTGGCATTGTCATCCGTTTTCGTTAAAATGTTCCCCGTTTCAATATTTCTTTTGTAAACAACTTATTAATTTTATGTAAATTTGCCGCCCCTAAAAACTTGCCGCCCTGGGCTACAGCCCCTATAAACCCCCCCTAAATCCGCCACTGCTAATAGCGAGTGCTGTTAGGGACTGAGCTTGACAAAATATATTTTAAATATTCAAAATCAAGAAAGATGAAAGCAACAACTTAACAACAGTAAAAGTATAAGAACAATTTATACGTAGACTAAGATTATATAAAATAGAGAGTGATAAACCTGATTTACAATTAGATGCTTTAGTTCAAAGGATTGTGTTCAGAAGTCCACAACCCAGAAGTCTGGGCCCTGTAGTTTTACATGTGAAATGATGCTAAGAACAGACCAATAGTAAAACACTTTGTTTTAGGTAATTCTTAACGGTTACCATCTCAGATTTCAGTGCTAGTGGACATGGGGCAAATTGCCAGAGTGCCCCAAAGACTTGGAGAGCTAAGGTCCTTCAACATGTAAATAAAATTCCACTAATGTTGATAACCAAAAAATTACTAACTGTATGGGAACGTTGTGTGCGCTGGTAGGAGTCCTGCGCCTTTTGCTGCTTTGTGCCGCTGTGTAGGACCGCTTGAGTGAGTTCTGACTCAACAACTGAACTGCGAGATTGCTGTACTCATGTAGCTGCAACAGACCAACATTAAGTTAAGTGTATACCTAAACAAAATACACCCCACTACCACATTAAACTAAAAATATGTATGAATTCAAGATTTGGATAGACAATTACTCACAGGTTCATTTTTGTCATGTATTTAATCCCTAGTCAACTCAAGGCTGCTTGAAATGAAACCCAGCTTATCCGAAACCATGATATAGAAAGAAGAGTCTCGATTATCTGACCTAAACCGGCTGCGTTTATAATAACCTTTGCAGTTCATGGATGGTGTTGTTTGGATATGTAAAACACAAGGTTAGAAATTTCCAATATACGTTATTTAAATAGTCAGTTAAACACATTTATAGCACATTTTAAAAATATTTTGTATCTTGAGTTTATATTGATAGTTATATTTTTTGAACACGAACTGAGACATGTTTAATTATAATTCATGTTTTTTTTTAAATATAACTATCAATATAAACTCATCCAAGTATAAGTAAAGAAAGTATAAAATAAGGAATAACATACAAAATATTTGAAAAATGTGATATAAACGGGTTTAACTGACTCTTTAAATACGGTAACGTTTATTGGAGTTTCTAACCATGTGTTTTACGTTTCCACAAGGTTATGAAATAGAATGTTTGGTCACAGCGCGGCCGCTCCGCCAGTCACTTTCTTTTGATAATCGGACTATATGTTAGTTACATCACGTAAGTTATACAACACTTACCATTTTAATCAAAAATCGTTTTCATTCCCAATTGGGATAAATTTAGGATATTTTAGTAATAGGCTATGGTCTGATTATCAAACAAGCATAGTTAAATTACTCTCACCATTCATTAATAACTAGTTATTTAAAAGTAAGTTAGGCCAAAAACCACTGAAATGTTGCAAACACTTGCTTTATCTGTCCACTTGTAGCTGAGCACCAACTGGCTGTACAGAGCCAGGCGATCGTGTGTGCATTCCTGACTAAGGAAGCTTGTGTTTCCCAGACTGAAGGGGCCGGGGGGCTGTGACAAACCGCTTACGGCTTGTTCCACCTCTCTGTGAACCAAGAAAGGGGTCATGACATTAATTAGTCAATGCTAATTTGTGTACAGTATAGTCTCACAAACTAAACACCCCTCTTTGTTTTGATCCTTAATTTCAACAAAAAATAACACTCGAATAAACAAAGTTTACTTTAACCATATACAGTAGAGATGTGCGAGTACAGGTTTTTTAAGTCGAGTCGAGTAAATGGCAAAAGATTCGAATCTCGAGTTCGAGACGAGTATACAAATAAAAAAACATATAGGTCGAGTTAAATAGGATCAAAACAGTGTATAGGGTTCCATTTATAAATGTTGTTATTAAAATATACTTTTCTAGTCACTATTCCCTGAAAATAACAATAGTAAGTCAACTAAATGGATTCCTGCTTCATTGAAAAAAGATTAGTACATTTATCTGAAAATAAATCATACCAAAGTTATTGTCTAACATTTTGCCTTGAAGATAAAATACTTTTAATCATTTGGTATTAAGGTTTTTATAACCTATATGGTATTAATTAACAGTTGCATTAAAAAATAATTTCAGTTTTTTTATTTTATTTCCTATTTTATTTATCCTATGTTTTGTATATTATGTTTTACGAATGGAGAAAATAAAATTACATTTAGGCCTATAAGTTAAAATAAACTTTATTTTAATATTTAAAAGGCCTATTACATGGTAAAGCATTAACCTACTTACTTAACACACAAAATATATTTACTAACATATCTTAGCATTAATTTTAATACTAATAGTCCTAATAAGAACAATCAGTTAATAAAAACAAGAAGATACTACGGTATGTTTGAAAGTGCCCGGCAAATCAATTGATAAAATTGAAGCCAGTCTTAAATAGAGTTTTAAAATATTAAGAATTATTTAAAAAATCATTAATGAAACTTAAACAAATAACTTGCCAAAGGATAATAGTTGAGCCTAAAATTAATGGATTGACTCAATTTCAATTACTATGGAACAACAAACAAGCACAAACTTCTTATGCTTACCTATTATATTTCATTACAGATTTGTTTTTGATATTTTACTTTTTTTTACAAAGTTAGGTTAACCTAAAAGTGGACTATGACTATACAGGCAGTGTTCATACAACTCAGTCTGAAGGTCCTGGTAAATCCTCTATTTTGGTGTAAAGAGTAGGCTAACACAAATTTATAAGCCACAACTTACTTATTTATTAATAAAACACTAAAATACACATCACAACTCTTAACACCTCAAATGCGTTGACACTCAATTTGAATTTACAGACGACACACGGCCGTGGACGACCTGTGGTAGCGCGGGTAAACGGCGGGAGTAAACTCGCTCGAAACCTTCTAGTTTCAGTAGAACCTCGAGTTTCAGAGCCGAACTCGGCTCGAACTCGAAATTTCGAGTACTCGCACATCTCTAATATACAGTCACACGTTTTAATGACAATTGAAAATGATCATTACTGCCAAAAGAGATTATGTCATCTACAGATTGGTAAATTAGACGGTTACCTAAAAAAATAATCTTGGCTATTTGAGGTACACACGTTTAAATACCTGAAACGTCAGATCAATGAGTTATATATACTGAGGGATTAGGTGCAACGCAACTTCTGACAGACATGACTGTTAAAGTGGAGATCGGTTAAAAGGGTGGCTACTGTTTGACGTGACTGGCGCAGCCCCACCAGATTACAGGAAAATTGTAAATAGTCACAAGCAGAAGTATAGAGGAGTTGCTATTAGCACGGGCTGCTCATAAAATAAATTACTGTCCTCTTGCCGTTACGTCTGTGTGTTTGTCCAAAGTTTCGTGTTGGGTGTACATAAGTAATGTGCCCTTATTTTTATAAAAATTTAAGCATATTTTGGCAATCTTCAATGGACGAGTGAACTACCTTGTGCGGCTTGAGAATGGCTCATTTGTGAACAAAGCTACACTCTGTTCAAGCTCACCGTACAGTGCGGTCTTATGGCAGATGACCATGTTACTACATTGACTGAGTACATTGATGATATTGTTGTGCACAGGGTTGCCATATGGTAGTATGAGAAAAAGAGGAGGTTTCAGCTGGCGACCCCTGAAAAAGAGGAGATTTTGTAATAACCTCCATGGAGGAGGATCCGGGGGTGCTCCCCCCTCCAAAAATAAAAAAAGTTGAATATCAGGTAGCATACAGAAGCAATTGTAGAATCAAAATAATTTGCTGAAATAGTGTTAAAAATAATTGAAGATTAAACTTTATAGAAAATTGTATTTATTATTATTTGTTGTTTGATTTAAATCGTAAATCACACAAAAACTAAAAACAAAATAAAAACTAAAATGTATAACATAAAACAGTATACCTACTTTTCAGATTTATAATTTAATAAACTTCAGAGGGCCATCAATCTTCATACTGATTTTCAGTGTTCAATAACAGTGAATATATGAAAAGTTAACGATATTTCCCGCTGAAATAAAGCCAAAGAGAAACAGGGAGATAGTATTTAGCTTTGGCAATCATTGCATGACAATAAAGTTGCCAACTTAAATATATTTTCGCTCGCAGATAGGATTTTAACACAAAATTTTTGTTATCCAACAAATTTTTGGGGAAAATGTCAAAAAAAGTAGATTTTTGATTTTTCACTGAACAGATTTTTCCCCGGAGCTATATTTTTACCCTAAAAATCCGGTAATCTCCAGGGAAATCCAGTGATATGGCAACCCTAGTTGTGCAGGTTGCATCAACTGTCCCCGTGACTCGCGTGTATTAACTTAAGTAAAAATGGTTTCTGGACAGAAGTGCAATTTGAATCTTCACTTGAAGTACTATGGGCACCATACTGCACGGTGAACATGGAACCGAGTGGTTGCTGATTTTTGCAACAAGAATAACTTGTGGAATCAGGTATTTCCACCAATTTATAGTAAAAATACCAAAACTAAACTCAACGAACCGAAGATGGCTATTCACAGAAGCTAAAAGGTCCTGGAGCTCCAATAAAAACTTGTTTTCCTTCCCATCTTCCCCATGATCTGCTCGCAAACCATTGGCGAGACTGCTGAACACTTGCCCCACACTGGAGCGCAAGGTCTTGACAGCGCTGAGTGCAGTATATAGATTTTCCATCACTCCTTGAGCTGTGAACAATAAAATCATGTTTTAAAAAATAATGCAAAGAGGCCTGTATAACCCGGGTCCAACCTAACTTAAGAAACCATAAAGCTTGTAAACTGGATGGGAAGCACAGTGACTAGCATTGCTTGAATCACCTGAGGTTTACCAGTCAGTGTACTGAGCAAAATCTGTAGGCAAACAATACAATACAAACCCAGCTATCATTAGTCACTGGGTTATCAGTTAGCGATGATTTCTAGGAAAAGGAAAGACAGTAAGGAGACCAGAGTTTTGACCACTCTCCTTCAAAATGAAAATTTAAAAAACATGCCACATATGTTTTATATGTGTATATGGCATAATACACATATCAAACAAACAAAACAAAAATATTGCTACTTATAATGGAGGTATTATTTTACACCTACCACTGGGCTAGTGATTTGATGTGTAAGTACAAAAAGTAAGTTAACCCTACATTAAAAAGACTTGGGGTAGGACCATTTCCCGTAAAAAAAAAAAATTCAATACAAAAAACCCTAAGTCATCCAAACAGAAAACAAAGAATGCTAAAATCAAGTTTTACATTAAAAATTCAAATTCTTTATTGCCACAAAAAACTTTTACAAGGTAGTAAAGTAAACTATATAAAGCAGGTGGTTCATCATAGAACAATAATAAAATAAATACCCCCGTCGCAGCAAACCTGCATACTCAGTGAATTTCCAATGGAGATGTAAATGTCTTAATACTATATAAAGCCACTTACCAAGTTTCATAAAATGTATTCACAAATAAGCGGTATACACAATTTTAATTATTCTCCATCAGAATAACATTGGGGCAGAGTATGAAGGTTTGCTGTAACAAGGAACTCAAAAAATGGGTTTTTATGCTAATATTAATAAAACTCAGTTAGGTGAAGTCGTATACCAGTTTTTATTCATTTATGTTCATAATTAAGGGAGACATAGCATTTAATTATTCTCCATAAGAATAACATGGGGCTGAGTACGCAGGTTTGCTGCTACAGGAGTCTTTGGCAAAAATTTTTTTGAGCAAATATCAATAAACCACGACCAGATGAAGCCTTATACTAAGTTTCGTCAATATAAGTTCATAAATAAGCGAGATATACAATTTTTCTTTTCCTCCATAAGACAACGAACTGTGTTTAGCACTTTCAATATCTCGGTAACCAATTGACGTAGAGGAATGATCAAAATACCAAATTTTGTGTTTTTTTAAGCTGAATCCAATGGTAAAGACTAATATTTGACTATTTCAAAAATTATATGTAAAAAATTTAAAAAGAAACATTTTTGGGGTACAAAACCCCCCCAAAATACCCTTTCGGATGGAGCGATCTGGCTGGTTTTCGAACTTAAAGTCATAAATGTTGCTTTACACGTTTATACCAAATTTCATCAAAATTGGATCATTTTTATGAGAGTTATCGTGCTCACAGACACAGCCACAGACACAGACACAGACAGAGACAGAGACAGAGACGCACGCACACGCACACACGCGAACGCACGCACACGCACGAACACGCACGCGCGTACACACACACACACACACACACACACACACACACACACACACACACACACACACACACACATATACCCCCGTAGCAGCAAACCTGTGTACTCAGCGAATTTCCGATGCATATTTATGTATCTTAATACCACATAAAGCCACATACGGTACCAAGTTTCATCAATATACATTTTTAAATAAACGATTTATGGAATTTTATTATTCTCTATAAGAACAACATGGCAGCTGAGTATGCAGGGTTGCTGAAGCAAGGAACACAAAAAATGGGGTTTTATACAAATATCAATATAACTCAAGAAGGTAAAGGCCACATACCAAATTTTATTAATTATGTTCATAATTAAAGGAGATAACACGTTACTTATTCTCCATAAGAATAACATGGGAGCTGAGTACGCAGGTTTGTTGCTACGGGAACTATCAGCCAAAAAATGTTTTTAGTGCAAATATCAATAGACCACAACGATTTGAAGCAGTATACCAAGTTTCATCAGGATAAGTTGATAAATAAGCAAGATATAATTTTTCTTATTCTCCATAAGAATAACATTGGACAACGAACTGTGTTTAACACTTTCAATATCTCGGTAACCATTTGACGTAGAGCAATGGTCAAAACACCAAATTGTGTGTCTTTTTAAGCTTATTCTAATGGAAGAAATTAAAGTTTGACTTTTTCAAAAATTATATGTAAAAAACTCAAAAAAAACATTTTTGGGGTACAAAACCCCACCAAAATACCCCTTCGGATAGGTCAATCTGTCTGGTTTTCGAACTTAAAGTCATAAATACTGCTTTACATGTTTATACCAAATATACTAAATTTCATCAAAATCGGATAAATTTTACGAGAGTTATCGTGCTCACGGACACACATATATTTATATATATATACAATTTCGAACGAATGGTGTTTTTGGGGTCTGGGGACCTCAAAACGAAAAGTTATCATGGTCCCAGGCCTAGGTCTTACCATGCCGACTACGGTAATAGCTTCTTCCCTATAGGGGAGATTATTTGTAAAAGTTTATATAGCAAAATAAAAATAAAACTAGTACAGTAATTTGTAAATATTTACTCAAATTAAATCTATGTTTCCTGTAAGCAGCCATATCTCTTTTATTTTACTTTCTCGTTTTGTTAATAATAAAGCTTATTTTACACTGTTCCTATTTGTCGTCTTGATTTGTTAACTATTACACTAACTCTTTTTACCTTGTTCTTACCATCTTCATGTTTACCATAATAATA
Source organism: Allygus modestus (assembly GCA_963675035.1). Lineage (NCBI taxonomy): Eukaryota > Metazoa > Arthropoda > Insecta > Hemiptera > Cicadellidae > Allygus > Allygus modestus. Next base: position 81,056,082 of record OY776114.1, on the reverse strand, counting down.
ATTGCTACCTGGCTACCTACGAAATGAAAACACAATTGTACAATAACATAACTTGGCCTATTTATTACTAAATTTACATTACTGTGTATCATGAAAAATCTAGGGCTTTACAAATATTATTACAAAGGTAGGGATGGGTTCCTGACTTTACTTTATTTGAATGCTTATATACCATGTCCTCGGCTTCGGTCGATGGTAAGGAAATCTTAATCTCAGGGAAGGGGTCTCGTGCTGGGAACTCTCTCTCCCTCAATATCCTTGCCAATCTTTGGATATAATAACCTTTTTCTTTGAAAATAATATGTTAGCCTTTTTTAATTTGCTTGATATAAGGAATTTAGATAATATTAAATATGATTCAATGAATTATGTTGGCCTCATGAACACACGGCTTTGGCCTATTTTCAACAATGCCTACTCTCCTTGTAAATTTTACTAATTTATATACCGTACACAACTAGTGGCTTACAGGGGCTATAGCCCCTAAAATATGGTTTTTATGTAAGTGGATAATCACTGCTGAACATTAATTCATTTTGCTTATTAATAAAAACACTAGTGAAAATAAGAAAATCATTGGATCTTTGAAGTCCAGTGGGGCGTAGCCCACGTAATTTTTGACATTTCTGATATTTTTCCAACCGTCCTTGGCCCTTGGTTCAGTTTTAAAATGAATCGTCATGACCTAACTTAACTTCTTCCTAGCTCGAGACATTTCGTGGAGACCGATTTGCTTACGGAATTAAATATATAGACTATAACAAATTTATGAACTGTTGCAAGTTAATGTATAGCTCTTTCTGGATCTTCCAAAAATTCGTTGACTGAATAAAAACATTTTTTCAAAAAAAAATCCTTTAAAATATTTTTTTATTTTTCAACTCTAAGCATTGCATTCTAGGCAGAAGCTTGTTATAAAGTTTAATGCCAAAATAATACGGTGTCTTTTCTAGAATTTTTAATTTATGTTGGGACTTGTAAGTTGTCTTTGTGCCTAGTCATAAGAGTGTCATAACTGGTTACTTGAATGAATAGTCGATCTATTTTTATGAGTATATATCAAAATTTCAAATATATAAAGGCTGGGCATTGTAAGAAACTGTAGTTAATTGAATAAAGGTTTACAGGAGGCTCAGAAAGGGGTTTTTTAATTATTCTGAATGCCTTTTTTTGAATTTTAAATATTTTAATAGATCTACTTGAATTACCCCACATAAATATTCCATATTTTACTAACAAGAACAAGTATCCATAGTAAACAGTTTTTAATGTAAAAATATCAACTACATCCCATAGAATCTTAAGAACATAGCACGCCACAAACATTAAGTTTAGCCATTAATTGTGTTATTTGCTCATTCCAATTTAAGTTTTGATCTATTTTTAGGCCAAGGAATTTCATTGAGCTTGACACATTTAGCATTGAATTGTTAAAAATAAAATGTTGTAGAACATTCTTATTTTGGGGAGTTTTGAATTGGATAATTAGATACTGTTTTGAGAACATTTAATGAAAGTTCATTTTCATTAAACTAATCATTTAGTTTTACTATTGTTGTGGCAATTTTATTTTGAAGTGATGGAACATCTGGCTCCTTTAAGATGACTGATGAATTGTCAGCATAAAGAGTAAGTAAATTCATCTACTGCTGAAGGAAAGTCATTGATATAAATCAAAAACGAGTTCGCACGCAGCACGCTGACGTGAGGGAAGTGAATTTCCACATAAAAAACTATAAAACTCAAAATCAGTTAAAAACATACATATATTCCAACTTTTATTCAAATCTGAAAACATTGATTTTTTGGCTGTTCTGATGCTTCTGGTTCTATTTACCTGCAATGCTGGGAATACAATTTTGCGCATTATAAGGTTAGGAGAAGGTCCCGTCAGGCTTAAAAGTAGGCGTGAGGTTGTTGGGGATGATAAAATTACACCAACAAATGAATAACAGGCTTTTCTAATGTAAAATCCCCACAAGACAACATACTGTGTTTGGTCGATACACATTTTCTTTAATAACTCGGTAAATATTTATGCTATAATGACGAGAGGGGGCTTAAAACTTTTGCCTCTCCAATTCCCATCTTTTTACATGCATCTATTTTACATGCCGGGCTTTTCTGACCCTTTTTGGGCCCAAAAACTCAAAATTTGAAAGATTAATCTCCAAAAAAGGGGTTTAGTTTTCCGATTGTTTTGCCCAATGAACTTGTCCAACTGATTACAGAAAGGAACGTCCCTACCAAATTTGAAGTAAATCGGACAAAAAATGCGGCCGCTAGAGTGCAAACACATATATATATATATATATATATATATATATATATATATATATACATATATATATATACAAAATTTTGAACGACCCCCCAAAACGTGTTCAGGGGGTCATGTTAGGAACTTCTACGGTGGTCCCGGGCTTAAGTTTCACCGTGCGGGTCATGCTAATAGTTCACTTTCCAAAGGAAATTCACTAATAATGTTGGACCCAAGATAGACCCTTGGGGACCGCCTCTGGTGACGGTCTTCCATTGAGATTCAAATTTATCAAGCCCTGTATTAATAATGACTTTTTGCTTCCTGCCCCTTAAGGTGGTGCAGTCGACTCTATTGACAAGCTATTCCGCCTAGAGGTCAGGCCAGTCGCTGCTCACTCACACACATGCAGAGTCCCGGATGCTCACTCACACACACGCAGAACCCTCCCCTCAACTACCCCCAACCCCCAACTTCCCCAAGTGGTCAAACCACTTTCACTCAGCTGGGCTTGCTACCCACCTTCCCTGAACCGTCGTCGGGCACCAAGATTCAGAAATGGCAAATAGCAAGCAGCACAGCGGCAACTCGACTCAACCAGCCTCTCCGCATGTGTTTATTTGTTATACACTTTTCAGCGGTTAATATACCATTTAAAAATGTCATATTTAATGAATTCAGTCTTAAAGATTATTTGTTTAAGTCTCTCAAAACTAAGATATCACTGATAAAATTAATTATAAAACTATTTTAACAAGTTGAAAACGCTTTACTAACATACAGATAACCCCGTCGCAGCAAACCTGCATGCTCAGCGAATTTCCAATGCATAAATATGTGTCTCGCTACCACATAAAGCCACTTACCAAGTTACATAACAATACATACATAATTATTATATACCATTTTTATTATCGATTTATTTGGACTTTACCTATCACTTCTAGTGTTTTAAACACTAGAAATAATAGTGTTTAAACACTAGAAGCAATAAGTAAAGCCCAAATAAATCGATAATAAATTCAAATCCATCACTATTATGAGTTTCAAACATACAGTATAACATTTTATTTTAGGGCTGAGTACGCAGGTTTTCGCTGAAACAAGGAAGATGAGAAACTTTTTTTATGCAATTAATTATAAAAATACCTCATGAAGGTGAAGCTTTATACCTTTATTAATTTAATTTTGGTTCATGACTAAGGTAGGTAGGCCCTATCAAACATGAACTATTCTGCATAAGAATAACACTAGGCGCATCTCACCCATTCTACATTCATCTTCATTCATATTCGCCTTAGTTGCGTCGGCATCTTACACATTGATTGATTGATTGATTGATTGATTGATTGATAATTGATTCATATGTTGACGATTTTTAACGAGATTCAGTATAAAATACGATTGTAGAACAGATAAAATATCTGATAACAATTAAGCACAAATATTAAATTTAAAACAAAGTCTTAGGATCAGTAAACCATTGAATTATATTTAAAATGAAATATACAAAGTATTCCTAAAGCCCCGTTTCCATTATAACAGTTTCTGCTCAAAACATTGTTTTGAACTAAACTCAAAACAAAGTTCAAGTAAAGTGGAAAATGGAAACGCTCGCAAACGGTTTTGAACTTTGTTGGCCAACAAAATGTGTTTTGAGCCGATGCAGCTGACAGCAATGTATTGAGGAGAGCTCAAAACATAATGGAAACGGTGTCCCAACACCCGTCACTGTTGTGAGCAGAGTTCGCGCATGCGTAGTGAGCGATAGCAGCCGACGCCACGCCACCCCTTATCAGTTCATATCCATCAGATTCATAAACTAAATAACTGGTTTAAAATTTCGACCTCTAATCGTTAATATCGTTTTTATTTTGCCTTAGTTATGTGTGTACAAAATTATAAGTAGGCATATACCAGCAAATAAAATCTTATAGTATTTTGGTTTCTTGAAACATATTGACACACTAAATTCGAAAGAAAACTCCATGTAACTGATTTATTACAGAGACAGATAAATACTTAACTTGGCTATAGCCAACACATGTTGATGATTTTTTTTGTAAATTAGAGCCTATACAACTTCTGTTTGGTTTTACATGAAAAAAATACAAGGAGAGTTTATTGGAAAACGATGTAAGTATGACATTTTTTTACAGGTTTAACAAACGCTGTAACAGTTTTTGCGTTTCATTGTATTATCATACTTGTCTAGCAACACAAGTGGGTCTACACTTAAACGTATGAAGTAATGAATGCATGAACGCTCCGCGCGTGGAGAGGAGACGGCTTTTCGCGGGAAATGGTGGCACGAGTTGGAAGAATGGAAACGGTCTCCAACAATGTTTAATGGAAGCCGGGCTTAGTAGTAAGCAAGTTTTGGCTTAATAGTAAATCAGCCAAATTATAAATTTTAAAATATTTATACAAAACTGGCAAACACAATCATGATCATTGAACATTGAAATTAACAGACAAAAAATGTCTAAATAAAAAAAAGGTATTAAATATATGTCCTACACAGACTGTACTTTGCTAATCCGTTGTATCATTGAATATACGGAAGAATGGTTAAGTACTGTAACAAAGGAATAACAGGCTTTTCTAGTGTAAAACCCCCATAAAACAACGTACTGTGTTTAGTCGAAACACATTTTCTTCAATAACTCAGGAAATATTTATGCTAGAATGACTTAAATGCTAGATGCTAGATAGGGCTTAAAACTTTCGCCTCACTAATTCCTATATTTTTATATGCATTAATTTTACATCTGGGGCTTTTCTGACCTTTTTTGGGCCTAAAAACTCGAAATTTTAAAGATTAATCCCCAAAAAAGGTGGAAAGGGTGGTAAACCAAAAGTAGTGCCAAATTAGCCCTAAACAAGTAGAATACACATGCCAAGTTTCAAGTTATTGTCCAAGAGGTTCCTAAGATATGATGCATTGATTAAAAATCACACACAGGCAGACAGATGGAAAACTAAGCGATTTAGAAAAAGTTTATATTGCGTTTTTTGCTCCTTTCGATGAGTTCTACCATATCGCATTTGTGCGATACTCTAACGGGACACCCTGTATATTGCGGTAATTTTCTAAGATGGCCGGGAAATCATGACGCTGGCCCGGAAACACAAAAACTTAATTAACTCCTATTTGTGTGAGGTACTAATTTGATTAACGGTGGTACTAAATGGTGACATATTTTTATATGGAAATTACGACATAGCCGGGCCAGCTACTCTGACATTCAAATAACACGTAAAGATACTCAATGAATATGCTATTTAAAATTAAAAATCCGAATAGAATTTTGAAAACATACTATTGTAAGCACACTATTGTACCTAGAGAGCTGATTCTGGTTTCAAATTGTAGTACAGTAAATATAATCTACTTTAAAAACGTGAATAACCTGTTTTGTAAAAAATTCATAGTTTAGGAGATATAGTGAAACAAACGAAAAACGTGAAAAATACGTAATTTACGAAGTTAGGACAGGTCTTCCGATACTGCATACTTACTGCAGGTACTGCAGGTCCGAATTTTGTGTCGCTTGAGTTTTTTTACAGTAACTTTAGAGACTCGTGCGGACAGTTAAATTTTAATGTTAGATTTGAATAGTCGTATTAATTTGTTTTATTTGCATTTTACAAAATCTGTATAGTAACTTGATAACCAGTTAAGAAAACACCCCCGTTTCACTAACAACATATCAATTTGTTAGGCTACAATTTGACGTTATTTTCTTAAGAATCCATTTTTAGGGACTACTTGGTAATTCAAATAAACGAAAAACAATCTTCAATGGTCCTAAAAAATCCTGACGTCTGGCCTACAGACAACTTACACAACCTGGCTTATAGACATTGGTTGCAAAGAAGATACCTCATCTGTGACAGGGTGACGGGGGCCGGCAGGCCGATGAGGGTTATCAAGAGGGAGAGAGAGAGAGAGATAGAGGTAAGACGTGTGAGAGAGTAAAGGGATGTGCGAGTGAGTAAAGGGATGTGCGAGTGAGAGAGAAATATGGTGCGCGGGTGCCTGCACGTGCGAGTCGGGGCACTATAGGCGGCTCAGGGGTAAGTTGGTGTCTGGCGTGCGGCTGTGGGCTGAAATTAAAAAGTTTATTGTACATAACATTGTTATGGAAATGTATTTGTACATATACTTGTGTAAAACTGCCTTTGTACACCCTTAGCTTGGGTTAGCTGAAGTTTTAAACCACTTGAATAAAAAAACAACCGAGATAAAAAAATTATCTCCTGAAATAATTAAAATTTTATTAAAATCAATTTAGGTAACCCTTAAGTATATTTTTTGAAAATACATAAACCAATTTTGAAAGATTTATGATTGGCCGTTTTTAACTGGTGTAGATTTCAAAATACCCCTAAAACGGTACTTCAAAGGTGGAAAAGCCCAATATAACGGAAATATTTTTTCAAAAAAATGGGTGTTTACGATTTGTATAATCGTAATGCACCAAAAACCGTGAGAAAAAGTATTAAACATTTTTTGACTGCACAGCCTTAAATACGATGCAAACCAATCCAGACAATGAAGGTTGATGCTATAGCAAGAGAGCCTTTGAAAAAGTATAGCATGACCATCACAAAACACACCAGCAGTGACCTCAGATCTGTCCAAGGCCTGTGAAACCTCATTCACCAAATGTGATATGGCAGCTTCAGTCCCTTAGCCCTTACGAAATCCAAATTGACTCTTAGAAAAAACATTATTTGTTTCAAAATAAGTTGTCAGCTGTACATTTACAATGTTTTCAAATATTTTGGAAAATACAGGAGAGACAGATATTGGCCGATAATTATCTAAATTAGAGCTACACCCTCGTTTGAACACAGGAGATACAATAGAATATTTTAAGTAGTTGGGATAACACCTCCTAGTTAATGACATATTTATCAAAGAACATAAATCATTGGAAATTACACTCTTAATTTCCTTAATCAAAAAGATAGAAACTCCGTCCCAACCAAGAGACTTTTATTCTTCAATCTATTTATAGAATTAAATACATCTAGTACAGAAACTTTATTAAAAGAAAAGGACTTATTAAAAACAGTAGAATAACTAATGGTAGATGATTGTTTCATAGAATTTAATCTTGTACTCACATTACCTTGGAAAATGATGAAAAATGTCTTGTGATCCTTCTGTTTAAAAACAATCTATCTTATACACTAAACCACTGACGTACACAGTTCTCTAATGGAAAACCCATATTACGATACATAAGCTACAACCTTTATGGTAGCAAACTTTGCAATCTTCTGAAAATGGGCAGCTTTGTTAAACAGCATTTATACACATGGTTACCGTACTTAAAAGCATACTGAGACTGACATACACAATATTCACAAACAGGTTATTCTGCAATCGTCTTCTCAAAATATAGGTTTTGTTAAAAATAATGTTGTTAAGTCCATGTTAAATCTACTATTAGATTAAATCTCTAACTTGAATTAAAAATATATATTGTCCTATAGAGTCCCTTGGATAAAGACTATTTATTCTATGTTTTCTGACAAAAGTTTGATTAAGACTTATGTTAGCAGCAATAACTTTCATCTACCATTTCTGAGTTCACTCATCCCATTATGCAAGTATTTGAGCGTACTTCTAGTAATTGATAAAACACTGATTTGTATATTATTCTTAAACGTATTCCAACAACCTCAATAAAATTTGTAATTAGAATCAAAAAAACCTTCTCAGTTACTTGAAATGTTTATACGCCTACCACAAAATTTAATATACGGGAGAGGTGTTACTAAATGATTTAATAATTTCTTGAGTATCATGTTATTAATATTAAAAGGATAAATAAATATGTCTCACAACACTACAAAATATATAACGTCATTCCTGATTGGGCCTGATGATGACTGGTTGAAATAAATTGCCTTGTAGGCCTACCATCTTTTGTACATTTACCGTCTTGTACGCAGGTACAGTATAAGTGTAAATATATTCTGTAGTGTTGTGACGTATTTTATTTATCCTGTTAAATGATTCAACCAAAACAAATATCTTTATGGAAAAGAAATGTTTGCTAAATTAACAAAAGAAACTGACATATTGACATATATATTTAGGTAGTAGGCCCTAGTTAATATATATATAGATATAACTTGTTATTATATATAATACAAATAAATACCCCTGTCGCAGCAAACCTTGTACTCAGCGAATGAATTTCTAATCCATATACCTATATGTGCCTCGCTACTATATAGAGCCAATTACCAAGTTTCACAAAAATGCATTCATAAATAAGTGATACACATAGCATTTTATTTATTGTCCATAAGAATAATATTAGGACTGAGTACGCAGGTTTGCTGCAATGAGGAAGATAAGAAATGTGTTTTTTTACCATTATCAGTAGGTTATAACTCAACCAGGTGAAGCTACATACCAATTTTTATTAATTTAGGTTCATAACTAAGGGAGATATAAAACTTTACTTATTCTCCATATGAATAACATGAGGGCCGAGTATGCAGGTTTGCTGCTATAAGGATAATCAACAAAAAACTTTTGTTTTGTGCAAATATTACCACAATTAATTGAAGCCACATAACAAGTTTCATTAATATACAATCATAAATAATCGAGATAGATATATAATTTTATTTATTCTCTATAAGGATAACATTGGACAACGTACTGTGTTTAGCACTTTGAATATCTCTGCAACAGTTGGACGTAGAACAACAATTAAAACACCAAAATTATTGTTTTGTAGAGCAAAACTTATTGGTAAAAAGAAATTTGAAGTTTTTAGTAAAATTATCTGAGAAAAAACCAAACACCTTTTTCCCACAAGATTAACATGGAACATTTTATGGACGTGTTTTTTAGCGAATTTCCCCTATAGGGAAGAAGCTATTACTGTAGGTCTCAAGGTAAGACTTCAGCCCGAGACCATGATAACTTTTCGTTCTGAGGTCCCCAGATGTCAAAAACACCATTCGTTCAAATTTGTATATATGTGTGTCCGTAAGCACGATAACTCTCGTAAAAAAGGTCCGATCTTAATGAAATTTGGCACAAATGTGTAAAGTACCATTTATCTGAACAAGTTTGAAAACCAGACGAAACACACCATCCAAAGAGGGTTTTTGTACCCCAAAAATGTTTTTTTTGGGGGGTTTCAAATGTAATTTTTATTTAAATCAAATTTTAATTTTCACCGTTGTATTCAGCTTAAAAAAACAAACAATTTGGTACTTTGACCATTGCTCTACGTCAATTGGTTACTGAGATATTGAAAGTGTTAAACACAGTACGTTGTCTAATGTTATTCTAATGGAGAAAAGGAAAAATTTTATATCACGCTTATTTATGAAACTGATGAAACTTGGTATATGGCTTCATCTGGTTGTGGTTTATTCTTGTTTGCACAACAAAAAAATTTTTCACCTATGGTTCCGGTAGCAGCAAACCTAGGTACTCAGTCCCCATGTTATTCTTATGGAAAATAATTAAAATGTTATATATCGCTTATTTATGAATGTATATGGATGAAACTTGGTATGTGACTTCACTTAGATGAGTTCTATTGATATTTGCATAAAAATCCATTATTTTGTGTTCCTTGTTGCAGCAAACCTGCGTACTCATCCTCAATGTTATTCTTATAGAGAATAATTAATATTTTAAGTATCACTTGTTTTTGAATATATATCTTATGAATCCTGTTAAGTGGCATAATGTGTTATGTTATATATTTATTGGAAATTCGCTGAGTATGCAGGTTTGCTGCGACGGGGGTATTGTAGTAATACAACATCAAACCCGAACCAGAAATTCAGATCTACGAGCTCGTAATAATTTTGAGTTAAATAAATGTTAACTTAATATTAATATTATACAGCTGACTACATCAAAACAAGACAGGCCTTTACCAACGAGCACGTCAGTCGGCAGACCATCTCTCAAATGGCCATCTCGACAACTCCACTCCCCGCCTCCCATCATATATACCGTATTTGTCTGTATAAAATAGGTAGACCTACACTAGTAAAATACTTTTAACTTCGTGCATTTAGATTACTCTTTTAGTGTTCATCATTATAGCAGTAAAATTAAATGTTTGCTTTAATTAGGTCCTTAAATGTTAGCTTTATTTACCTATGTCCTTAAATGTTTGTTTTCATAAAAGACTGTACTTTTTATTGGCCTAGTACCGCCAAATATACCGTTATATTACCCTTTTAGCGAATTTGCCCTATAGGGAAGAAGCTATTACCCTAGGTCTCATGGTAAGAGTTAAGCCCGAGACCATGATAACTTTTTGTGTTGTGGTCACCAGATGCCAAAAACACCAATCATTCGAGTGTGTGTGTGTGTGTGCGTGTGCGTGTGCGTGTGTGTGTGCGTGTGCGTGTGCGTGTGTGTGTGTGTGTGTGCGCGTACGCATCCATATCTTTGTCGGGACACACACCTGCATGGGAGCAGACAGTCGGGCAAACACCCAATTGTCGGGACTCACACACATCCCGACAACCAATACGATCAAACGATCATCAAACGACTTAGTTGGTCTCCAGAAAGACTTAGAAACAAAATTTGAAAATGACCCGACAAGCTCTGTACGAAACCGGTTTCACGTTTGCATATCTTTGTCGGGCCCAAAAAATCACTGTACAGTGGCGCGCCAGTGGCGTTGCGGCGAACTACCCGAACTAGAGTGTGTGGTCCGACACTCGCTTCAAATGCTGACTTAAATAAACGCTTGTGATTGGTTGGAAACTCTTTACGTAATACAGCGTTGCCAATTCGATCTATTATAATCCCTTGAGAAGGATTGGAAATTGGAAATTTTGCTTATGACAAGTGCCAGTTGGGCAGTTGCCAGTGTGAGTCGTCAATGTTGTAAGGTGAGTAATGTAACGTAATTACCTACTACTGATAATTAATTACATGTCATGGATATGATTTTGCCTATATACAGTGTGTTAATTTTTTACTTTCTCCCCCTTATACATAGTATATGGAGAAAGTATTGTTTTCATCAAAATTTTCAAATTTGAGTTGTTAGTTGAAATATTCGTTTTGGTGCTCCCTGAACCCAAAAAAGTGATTTTTACATGATGTCTGTGTGTCTGTCTGTTTGTATGGATGTGTACAGAGCTAGAGCCCAAACCAATGGTCCGATTTTTATGAAATTTGGTATGTAGGTACTAATCCACGATATCTCCAGGCGGTTTTTAGCGAATTTCCCCTATAGGGAATTAGCGAATTTCCCCTATAGGGAAGAAGCTATTACCGTAGGTCTCATGGTAAGACTTAAGCCCCAGACCGTGACAAATTTTTTTTTTAAGGTCCCAAGATGACTAAAACACTATTCGTTCAAATTTATATATATGTATATATATATATATATATATAGATATATATATATCTATATATGTGTCCGTGAATGCGATAACTTGAGTAAAAAACGTCCGATTTTGATGAAATTTGGCTCAAATGTGTAAAGTGACATTTATGACTTTAAGTTCGAAAACCAGAAAAATCGGACTATGGGAAGGGGGGTTTATGGGGGTTTTAAATTTTCCAAAAATCAGTTTTTGCATTTTTCACCCTAAAATTTTTGAAACACTTAATTTTGGTTTTGACCATGTTATAGAGCTTAAAAAAACAAATAATATGGTATTTTGAATTATTAACCTAGGTTCAGTGGTTGCGGAAAAAATCCAAAAAAACATGCTCATAAAATCTCCCATGTTAATCTTATGGGAAAAAGGTTTTTGGCTTTTCCTCAGTTAATTTTACTTTAAACTTCACATTTGCTTTTACCAATCACTTCAGCTCCACAAAACAATCATTTAGGTGTTTAAATTGTGATTCTACGTCCAACCGTTGCAGAGATATTCAAAGTACTAAACACAGTACGTTGTCCAATGTTATCCTTATGGAGAATAAATAAAATTTGATAACTCGATTATTTATGAATGTATATTGATGAAACTTGGTATGTGGCTTCATGTTGTACTGGTATATTGATATTTGAACAAAAAACAAATGTTTTGTTGGTTGTCCCCGTAGCAGCTAACCTGCATACTCAGCCCTAATGTTATTCTTATGGAGAATAAGTAAAGTTTTATATCTCCCTTAATTAATAACATAAATTAATAAAACTTAGTATGTAGCTTCACCTAGTTGAGTTAAATTGATAATTGCATAAAAACACATATTTTGTGTTCATTGTTGCAGCAAACCTGCATACTCAGTCCTATGTTATTCTTATGGAGAATAAATCAAATGCTATAGATCACTTATTTATTAATTTATTTTCATAAAACTTGGTAAGTGCCTTTATGTGGTAGTGAGAAACATATACATTCATTGGAAATTCGCTGAGTACGCAGGTTTGCTGCGACGGGGGTATTTTCATTTTGGAATTTTTTATTTTTAAGGGTAATTATCCCCCAAAAACAGCCAAAAATCATAAAAAATTAAGATTTCTAAAAAACGGCTCTACCAATCTTGGTTTAACATTAGTCGTTTGTATAAATTTAGTTTTCCAACAAAATGGCACCACCCGCATTTCTATAAAACTTTGGGTTCAGAAATTACAAGACTTAAAATATCAAATATTCATTTTTTTTATAAAAAAATATTACTATTCACCATTAAAAAGAGCTCAAAAAACTAAATAATTTAGTATTTTTAATTACTATTCTACGATTACTGGTTGCGGAGAAAATTTAAATTTAAATGTTGCGGTAAACGCAGCACGATGTCCAACGTTATTCTTATGGGGAATACAAAAATTACTATTTCTCTCTTATTTATTGATAAATTTCGTTCAAGCTTGATATGCGAGTCAAGTTAGCATTGACCAACAGAGGAAATTCAAAATATTTTGCCCCTTAATAAACCTGAAGGGTTCCCCCCCTCTTAAAACCACGTGCGTAGCGATGGATTCTGTAGTGCCTCCTAAACAGCAATTTGGGTGGATATTTTTGAAAGCAACTTGTTTACAAGATTTTCTGTACATTCGATCGTGCTTTGTATTCTATATTTATTAAATCAAAACTAATTTATTCATTAAAGTTGGGCTAAAAGGGAGAAAGTATGTGTCAGTTTCCTGATACCGTTTATTTATGCTCACTATTGGGATCTCGTAAACCTTAATAGTTACAAAGAAGGTTAAACAAGTAAAGTAGTGCGTAACTAAAAACTAAATAAAATGGCAAAAAGAAATCAAAAATATTCCACCAAACTCGTTCGCTACGCTCAAAAAAAAATTTTTGACCAATAACAAAAATTGCTTATAACTCTCTTATTTTCAAGATACAAAATACCCCCGTAGCAGCAAACCTGCGTACTCAGCAAATTTCCAATGCATATATATGTATCTTAATACCACATAAAGCCACATAACAAGTTTCATCAATATACTCATAAATAAACGATTTATGACATTTTTATTATTCTCCATAAGAATAACAAGGCGGCTGAGTATGCAGGCTTGCTGAAGCAAGGAACACAATAAATGGAGTTTTATACAAACATCAGTATAACTCAAGTAGGTAAAGCTGCATTCCAAATTTTATTAATTTATGTTCATAATTAAGGGAGATAATAGGTTACTTATTTATCATAAGAATAACATGGGGCTGAATACACAGGTTTGCTGCTACGGGAACTATCGGCCAAAAAATGATTTTTAGTGCAAATATTAATAGACCACAACGATATGAAGCAATATACCAAGTTTCATCAGGAAAAGTTGATAAATATGTGAGATATACAATGTTTCTTATTCTCCATAAGAATAACATTGGACAACGTACTGTGTTTAGCACTTTCAATATCTCTGTAACCATTTGACGTAGAGGAATGATCAGAATACCAAATTGTGTGTTTTTTAAGCTGAATCCAATGGTAAAAACAAATATTTGACTGTATCAAAAAATATATGTAAAAAATTAAAAAAAAAAACATTTTTGGGGTACACAAACCCCCCCAAAATCCCACTTTGGATGGGTCGATCTGTCTGGTTTTCGAACCTAAATTCATAAATGTTGCTTTACGCGTTTGCACCAAATTGTATCAAATCGGACCTTTTCACGCGAGTTATCGCACCCACCGACACACACACACATATACATGTATATGTACAATTTCGAACGAATGGTGTTTTTGGGGTCCGGGACCTCGAAACGAAAAGTTATCACTGTCCCGGGCCTGTACAACTACAGGCTAGAAATCTTTGCTCTGAGATTGTATTTGGTCAATTAATTGCTAATAATGTTAACATAGTTACTTTCTGTTGATATTTTAAACTTGCTGATAGTAACCGTAGTATTTTCATAAACCTAATTTCAAAGTTCACAAAGAAACAATATTTTTTTAGTTGGAGGGAATATTGTCAGGTTTATTGGTGCAAAAAATTAGAATTATTTTTGCTCTCTTCTAAGTCAGTATTTTCATAGAAGAATGTAGCAAGTTAATTTTTTATCTTGGCCTGTAGGGCTATTCTGTAAAAATCTACCAAGTTACCAAGTTTCCTCTCAAATTCTCTAAAGAAGGCTAACCTAGAACCTAGGTTCTGATTTATTTTTTATTATTCCCCAAAAGGGAAGTAAGTTACATTATAAACCTCATAGAAGGTGAGAATAACCCTTATTCGATTTTTTTTATCATACAGTTATGTGGTTAAACACTAAGTTATCTGCTTTATAACATTAAAATGTATTGTTAAATTAATATAATATTCATTACAGTGTGTATAAAAGTATTACAATAAATCACAAACATTAGTGTAGGCTATTAAACTTAATTAATAATGGAGTGTGTTTGATTGACTTAGACACAATATAGATTGAACTTAAAAGCTCAAACATAAGGCCTCTGTTGGAATTACTGTCTATTAGACTAAACTGTAGTTGGCAATGTTGGTTGATCTGTCTGTAAATGTACATCATTTATTGGCTCTCTTTATTATTTCATCTGAAGTTTTATAGTTTCTAGGTATCAGTTCTTAAACTTAATTATTAAATTTGAATGACAGTGAAAAGTGCCATTCAATCAAAAATGAAACGGCTAAAGCCGTTTAATTGAAACCAGTGCCAATTTAAAATTGCTAAGAAAATAAATGTGATGTTATCAAACCTTGAGCTTAAAGCCATTATAAGCTGTAACTTATGCAGCCATCCTCTAACTTAAAAAGAGGAACCATCCACAGATCTTGCATTATTAATTTACATCTCTTCTTAACTATCAACAGACGACTAAAAATCTACTTAAAAGAGGTATGGAAAATCACCTAATTCTATTGAGTTGACACCCACATTCAAGTGAACAAAAATGAATTTGATATGACATAACCTTTTACTTGGCATCCTTGGAAGTAAAGTTACGTTGGGTTAGGGTTTTTAAGGTTTGGTATGGTAAACTAAACTTACCTGACCTTTTCCAACCCAAGAGGCCTAACCTAACAATACCTAACCTAAAATAACCTTTCCTGTATTTTTAGGGTAAACATAGGTTGGATGCAAAAAATAATATTATGATGAGGTTCAGCGTTGAACGGCAGTTTTATTTGACTACCCACATGCCATACCCCAAACAAATTTTTTGAGCCATTTTCCAGAATTCCCCTACACTTTTCCGGCCATATGTCCGTTGTTTTACGTCGAATCGGACAAATTCGTTGATATTCTTAATCTACTCGCTGTCCCGGTATCATTTTCGTGTATCCACATGTGCCATTTTCGACGAGATTTTTTAATATTCCAGGGTGTTCCTAGCTTTTCCGCTAAAAAAAAAAAACTATAATTTCCAGAATCCAGAATCCACCGTGAAATTTCCTACATTTGGGTAAAACAATTTTCAAATTCGAATGAGATCGTTGATCGATGGTTTAACCTCTGAAAAAATTATGGTTTTCTCTCTTTGTATTAATATATTAACATATAAATGTTAGACTTATATTAATGTCGTAAAAAATCTTTACAAATCCAAAATATGTTTAAGACTATTTTACAAAAATAAAGATCTTACGTCTTAATTTAACCTAGGGTGAAGTGGAGTGTTGTAATCAGGAAATCAGTCTTGAAAAAGTAAAAAGAACTTCCTAACCTTTCCAAAAATAAAATAGACATAGCCTACATTTTTGAATAAACCAAAAAATATTTCAAAAGGATTTGGAAACCATTTTAAAACTGATATAATGGAATAAATACACAGTGTGTCTCAAAACTCCCCCCTCCCCCATATTATGTTTATGTTTTTATTAATGGAGATAGAAAGCTTTACTGTGAGGAATGTTTATGTGACCGAAGAAAGAGATTTTTCTAGTACTGTATACAATTTTCAAGCCCTATTTTGGAAATGGGGTAATTTGGGGGCAAGTCTAAGTAAACAATTTAAACGTAAAACCCTTACATGTGATCATCACTTTTAAGGCCTTGTTAAAAGAGGAAGAATGGTGCAAATTAAAGGACTCTATGTTGTTCCTATCCAAAATGGCGGCCATTTCAATTTGGAATTTTCTATGCAATACCCCTTAAATAGTATTTTATAGGGATAAAACCCACGAAAATGTACGTGATTTGCACTCAAAGTACCCAAAGTGACTTCGAGTTGACAGAATCACATCCAGGACTTTATACCATACCCTAAATTTCCTAAATGTTACCTGATTTTGCTTTTTTCTAAATAATGAAAATTTGAGTTACGACCTGATTTGAGTCTATCTAGTATGATTCTATCATGACTTCAGGTACCTAACTTGAATGCAATTCACGTACATTTTCGTGGGGTTTACCCCTTTAAAATGCTTTTTATTGGCAATTTTATTAAAAAATTCCAACTTTAAATTAGTGCCATTTTGGATAGGGTCAACATACAGACCTCTAAATTGTGTCATTCTTCTTATTTTATCAAGAGCTTTAAAATTAAGTATCACAAGGTAGGGGTTTGCATTTAAAATCTTTGGCTTACCCACAAATTTTAAAATGTTTTTAACAAAATAGGGTTGAAAATGTGTATACTTAAGAAAGTCCCTTTGGTAACATAAAAATTCCACAAAGTAGTTTACCTCCATTAATACAAAATAAAATTATAATGTGGGGTGGTTCTTTTGAGACACCCGGTATAGTTTATTTGTTTAGATTTTTTATCAATAAAATTAATTTTTGTAAAACATATTCCCCACTATTACTCTTACCACACTTCACCTAAATTAACATTTTTTTTAACTCTGATTTTCCTATTCATATATTTAAAATTGTAAGAATTAAAAAGTGAGGCTAGAAAATAACTAAACTGGTTACTTACAAGAGAAACAACACCGATGTTAATCCCTTTTTCATGCCTTTTAACATCCCCTCTTCTCCCTGGTATGATTGCGATAAAGTATAGTTTGTCTTAAAAAAATTCGGGATATTTTCTAGTTTTACCTTGTTTATAGTTATTATATTGTTTAATATATGAACTTAGCTGAAGTTTTTGTAAAACCTATATTTTACACTAGAACATATAAAACACAATTTTAAAATTGTTAGTTGTATGACTATTTTCATTTTGTAGAGTAATAAACTTTTTCTATATGTAAATTTATCTGCATTATTTAACACTTACATTTTACTTCCTGATTCTCCCTCTGTAATAAAAAAATCAATCATCCTAAACAATTGAGATCAAGGTCTGTCCAATTCAGGTAATCAAATTTCACTTTTTAAGTCCTAATCAATGTTAAGAGAAACTGCAAATTAAAATTTAAAATTTTGAAAAGTTTTGTCTAAGCTCACTCAGACAAAATGGAGGTAACAAAAATCTGACCACATATAACGAATCTGTCCATGGATCACTATATGATCTATGGATATACTTATATTTCCCTGCTGATCAGATTATGCCACTTTATTCCATTGAAAGAATATGAGGACAAGGAAGAAATTCCTTATGTTTATCACAGTATACAAGAATTAAATACACTGTAAGCTGCTTTTATTTAGCACAATTCAAAATAAATCAAGGGTTTGGATTATTTAAGTTAAGATTGACTCTTCATACTCTCTACCAGTGCTACCTTGCATTACAGTTTACTTTTTGAGCCTACAATACAACTCTCATAGAGAACATTTTAGGAGTTAATAAATTGAAACTGTACAATATTTATTTCATTACCAGTTTGGTTTTAGAAATAATAACAATCATCTTCCTGCTTGTAATCTGTTATGAAATTGGTAAGGTTAAAGAATTTTTCATAAAATCATAAGCATACTTCAATAAGTAGATGTTCTAATACAGTAGTGTATTATGCTGTTAATTTTGTAATCTCTCTTTAAAAAGACACCGAAGGCCATGCTGTGTTATTTTAAAGTGAATACATTATTTTTTTGGCTGTTCTGATGCTCCTGGTTCTATTGACCTGCAATGCTGAGAATACAATGTTGCGCATTATAAGGTTAGGATAGTCCAGTCAGGATTGAAAGTAGGTGTATGGATTACGGGGATGATAAAAATACACCAACTTATGAATACAGGTTGTTCTAATGTAAAACGCCCATTAGACAACGTACTGTGTTTAGTCCACATACATTTTCTTTAATAACTCGGTAAATATTTGTGCTAGAATGACGAAAGAGGGCTCTCAAGTTTTGCCTCAAAAATCTCCATCATTTTACTTGCATTTTACATCCGGGACTTTTGTTACCCTTTTTGGCCCCAAAACCCCAAAATGTTCAATATAAAATCCAAAAAAGGGGGTTAGAGTTTTTCTATTGCTTTGCCCAACGAACTTGTCCAACCGATAATCACAAGGAATGTCCCTATCAAATTTTAAGTTAATCGGACAACAAATTCGACCGCTAGAATGCAAACACACACACACACACACACACACACACACACACACACACACACACACACACACACACACACACACACACACACACACACACACACACACACACACACACACACACACACACACACACACACACACACACACACACACGCACGCACGCACGCACGCACGCACGCACGCACGCACGCACGCACGCACGCACGCACGCACAAGCTGTTATTAGATCCGAGTAATAATCCAGCCATATTAGATCCGGCAGAAGGAGTCGATATTCGGCCTTACAAATCATCACTCTTACTTAGTATATCATACCAAGCAACAATATCACATTCTGAGTAGTGTATTTAAAAGTTTAGTCGTATGTATTTTACGTTCACTGTTAGATCCGGTATGTAAGTCGTTATTAGATCCAATAATGGGTGTGTAAGTCGTTGTTAGATCCGATGGTCAGTGTATGTCGTTATTAGATCTGATGATGTATAAAGCTGTTATTAGATCCGATGATCAGTGTATATCATTATTAGATCCGAATATGAGTGAAAGGGGCTGAAGACGGATTTATGCAATAATTTAAAATGTCATACTCAAATCAGATAAATGAATTTTTTTGAATATTTTAATAAAATACTATCTATTTTTTTATTTATTTGGACTTTACCTATCGCTTCGTTGTGTAGTTTTAAACACTAGAAGCGATAGGTAAAGTCCAAATAAATAAAAAAATAAATTCAAATCCATCGCTATTATGAGTTTCAAAAATACAGTACTATCGTAACGAGAGTAAAAGATTAAAAAATAAACGGTATCAGGAAACTGACACATACTTTCTCCCTTTTAGCCAAACTCTAATGAATAAATTACTTTTTGTTTACTAAATATAGAATACAAAGCACGGTCGAATGTATAGAAAATTTTGTAAACAAGTTGTTTTCAAAAACATCCACCAAATACTTCTTTTAGAGGCACTACAGAATCCATTGCTACACACGTAGTTTTAAGAGGAGAAATGCCCCCTATTCCCCCCAAGGTTATTAAGGGGTAACATATTTAGAATTTCCTTTATTGGTCAGTGCTAACTTGACAAGCATATCAAGTTTGAACGAAATTGATCAGTAAATAAGAAAGAAATAGTAATTTTTGTATTCCCCATAAGAATAACATTGGACAACGTACTGCGTTTAGCGCAAAATGAAAATTTAAATTTTCTCCGAAACCAGTAATCGTAGAATAGTAATTCAAAATACTAAATTATTTAGTTTTTTAAGCTCTATTTAGTGGGGAATATTAATATTTTTTTTATATTTATGTTTTTTTATGAAAAATTAAAAACAGATTTTTTTAATATTATAAGTCTTGTAATTTCTGAACCCGAATGTTTACAGAAATGCTGGTGGTGTCATTTTGTTGGAGAACTAAAGTTCTACAAACGACTAAAGTTTAATCAAAATTGTTAACGCCGTTTTTGAGAAATATCAATTATTCATGTTTCTGGCGGTTTTTGGGGGATAATTACCCTTAAAAATCAAAAATTCCAAAAAATGTGAAAATACCTGGATATATCGTGGATTAGTATCTACATACCAAAATTCATAAAAATCGGACCATTGGTTAGGGCTCTAGCTTTGTACGCATTCATACAGACAGATACACAGACATTACGTACAGATCACTTTTTTGGGTTCAGGGAGCACTAAAACGAATATTTCCACTATCAACTCAAATTCGAAAATTTTGACGAAAACAATACTTTCTCCATATACTATGTATAAGGGGGAGAAAGTAAAAGCCTAGATAAGGGATTGAGGGTATTGAAGGTTTCAGAGTCACGTATGAAATTCATGTTGCCTCATGTTGTTAGTATTAGTTAAATATTTCCTCACTTTGCAAATAACAGACTTATATAAATATAAAGTGAACCGTAAAACATAATTGACTGCCTGCATGATAAAACACGGTAAATAAATATAGCCATTGTAAAAAATATGAATTAAACAAGAAACGGTGTACATGACTGCCTGTGCAATATAATCACAATGTGGTCCAAATGAGTTTTTTCCGTAATTTGAAAATATTTTGTTACAGTCCATAGACTACTCCAACATACCAACTCATACCTCAGGTGCGGCTTTATTTACCCCAATCATATTAGACAATGCTCAAAGTCTGAAAACCACAACCTTAGACTCGTCAGTGTGGATTAATTCAAACTTATAAAGAGATTTATTCGAGGAGATCCATTTTGAACATAATTAAATAAGGATGATTAATTATACACAGTGTTCAGCTTGGCCGGTGAAAAGCATGTAAAAACAATGCAGTGACCAGCCAAGGTAAACACGACGCACTATTATACAAGTTATATCAAGTACTTATACCAGACCAAATAAAATTAATCGAGTCTATATAAATCTGAGTAACTGGAAAAGGGCAGAGTGTAGGTAAGCCACCTCTTTAAAAGATGTAAACAAGTTTATCAAGATTGATCAACTTTAAAGTAAAGTACCTTATGAAGTTTGATCAGCTGTCAATAAAGTCAAACTTATCTAGGGTGAAGGTAGGTTTTATGCAATCATACCTTATTGAGTAATTTCAAAACAGTAAATGTTATTAATACCGTCAGTTCAACAAAAAGAAAAATTGTTTAATTAAAGCCCCAATCATTTGCAATTGTATCCTTTTATAGACCTAGTAATCCATGTGCAAGACCCTAAGGCAAACGATCAGAAGGCCTACTTGACAGTTATGGGCACACTTGACTACACTTGATAATATGGACGCATAGACCAGAAACAAATTTGATCAGGGGTAATATTATTGTTTAAGTCTCAACACATTCTCAGAGGATTTGAGTATTATAATGGCATCTCTTAAAAGGCAAATATCTTTAGGAAATTTTTCATATAACATAAATACTGGATGTTAAACATATCACTTGTTATTGCTTTATGACAAAGTTTCGTTAGTCCCACACAACACATGATGGTATTAAATACATACCAGATATGGATCATTTCAACATAGATTATGTACCAGGTACGTATTGTTACATATTATCAAGGTATCTTCAACGTATCTAAAAAGTAAAAATGTCCTACTTCCTCTCATATCTTAGTTATGTATTTAAAACATAACAAAATATTTTACATGATATGTTGCAAAATAATGTTCCACCAACATTGCACAGTTACGTTTTGTAAATATAACAAAATAATGCATATAACCAACTTGAATATACAGTTATTCACATTATCTGCCCCTTTTGGAGTTTTGGAAAATACTGATGATTTTGGAATTAAAGACAGAGGACTTGAAAAAATAGGAATGTAAAATCTAGTAGTTAAATACCTTTTACCCTAAATTATTTTTAGCTACAAATTAATTGATGTCCATTGAAGAGGTAGTAAGTCCTTTATTCTTAAACCATTAATGATTGAAAATATGAAATAAAACATCCATGTTGTACTTTCATCCAGTGCTACTAAATTTATTATTTAAGAGAAAGAATAACTTACTACATTCACAAAATCTAACTAAATATAGTCTTAACAATACTTTTACTATTTTCCCTTTTTATGTAGGTGACATTAAGGGACAACACATTTATGTATATATGAGTCTGTGATAGATATATCCATTTAAGCTTATCTTAAACAGTTTAATACTCAGTTTTATATTCATACAAATTCTAAAATATAATTAATTTAGATTTGTCTTCTTAACATCAACCCACAACAAATGAATAGCAATCAAATGAAAATATACACAATATTTATAATATTTAATCATAAAGTGTTTTAGTTCAGTTGTAATGCAGTCTAACTACAAAATAATTTTCAATTAGCTATCTAGAAATTATTTTATTCTATCTAATTTGTGTGTACAATTTGTTTATTGTTAAGTAAACTGAGAAAAATTAAAATTACTTAATCTTGACAATTTTTTGTATTACAAATAATTAAAAAAAATTAAAACTAAGGTCTCTAACATATGCCTAGTTAAATGGTCAGAAGGCTTGGTCAGGTACTACTGCGATTGGTCATCAGGCACTGTGATCTTTCACTTTATTGGCTGCTTCCTGGAAAACATGAAAACAAAATTACTGGTGGTTTTAGAAGCTACCACCATACCTTTTCTGAACCATACAATTTACTGGTGTCATCGTGGGGAGTTCAGAAAATTGCTATCAATAACCAGCTTCAAAACTCAAAAACTGTTCAACCCTACCACTTTGTGGACACATATTGGTTAACTCACCCATTGAACAGCTTAAAAATAATTTCAACTTTTTGGGTTTGCAATCCTATTTTATTCAATCAAATTAGATTGAAATGTCAAATTTTTATCTTGACTATGTTGGGTAAAAATTACTGCACAGGAGCGTTTGAAACAGTGTTATAGATTTTTTGAATAAGTTTTACAATGTGCCCAAAACTACTGTATTGGATTTATTTTTAATTTAACGTGGGATGATCATATTACCGGTACCAAGTGTTATAATAATATACACCTTCAGTTGAAAGAAACAAGAAAATACCAATTTTAATGTTGTTATTCAGCATTTTTACAGATAAAAAACCCAAATATTTTGTAGAAAAATTTACTTTCACTATAAATATAAGCATGACAAGTACCCGTCATGGTGCAATTATGTTAAATATTCATGCTTTTATATTATAATCAATCATTTGTTGTCACAGCATCAAGATTACAGAATTCTTTACCAAACGATTTCTGTAGAGAGGTCAGTCAAGCTCGTTTTGGGGTAACGTTGAAGAGGTTACTTTCGGTTGACTTATGGGGGTATAAGCTACTAAATCTGTCACTTCTTGTTAAGTAATTTTATATCATAAAGCCAATAATATTATGTACTTCAATTTAATAACTGGACATATGAAACCGAAACCAAAATTAGCCTACGTTAGCCTACGTAACCTAAATTATACCTGCTAAAACTCTTTTGCAAATACAAATTTACTCGATCTGTCTACTCTGTTTATTGTTCATAAAAAACCCAGATTTTTATTGTTGCACTGTATTAAGTGGTATCAAATTAGCCTACGTTATCGGCACAATTTTTAATTATTGATAGCCTGTATGTATACAAGTTTTTAAAACAAATATTTGTTGTTTTATTTATTTCAGTTGACAGCAAAATGTTCTTTTTTCTTTAATTCCCACGAATTCAAACAAACTGACGAACCCAACCTAACCCTCCCTCTAGGTAACCTGATGTCTGCCGCTTTTTATTTGAAGGGTATGCCCTCAGACTACATAAACACATGGTATTTCCACGATCAGGCAGCAGATTTTAGTTGATACAAATAAATTAATCGAGTTTGTTTATGATTATTATCGTCTCTTCGGTTATAATATCAAATTACATATTTAATTGGTTTTTATTTCGGGAAGTGTACCCAATTTTTGTATTATCAGTTTTTAACGTTGATAAAAATTTTATTAATTAAATTACATTATTCATTTATTCTTAAGATGCCAGTCTTCGAGACATATGTGGTAGAGGGCACTTGTCAGTCCCAACTTTGAGTAGGCCTAAATAAATAAAGCTCATTATTATTATTGTGGGGGGGGTCTTTTCTTAATAAGAGGGTTAGGTGGCTTAGAGTGTTCAAATTTGGTATTTTTTATACTAAAGGTATAAAAAAACAAAATCCTTCCAACCATTCCAACCATTCCAACTTTGTAATAAACTGATCTCTGCCGTGTATGCTATTCTATCTGGGGGGCACGCCCCCAGACCCCCAACGTTTTTGCGATTATGTCCGCATATAGATTCATAAGTTATAGTTAAATTGTGTTTGTTTATGATTGCTATTGATTAGGTTTCAATATCTATACCGAATAGATATTAGGTTTCAATATCTATTCGGTTTGGATTTTGAATTGGTTCAGTTCTCTATATCAGTTTTTTATTTCGTACCGCGAATGGAAGTGTACCCAATCTATTTCATGTATGAAACCCAGGAGCCATGGGCTTGGGGGACCAAAATTAAAATACTACTAACAGGGAGGGTAAATAAATTACTTACGTGATAGGGCCTAGGCTCAGTTTAGCTTTAGTTTAAGTCAACAGGCCTGAGCTGTAGTAAAATAGGTAAGCTTCCTGTAATAGAACATATTTGAATTATCAAACCAAACTAAAAGGAGGCCAAATCAACTAGGTTTTGAAGAGGTTACCTTGTTTATAAAATTAATACATGAACAAGCAAAGTTATCTTGTAGATCTGATAAATGGTATTTTTGACAAATAAAACGCCAATAACAGTCATTCTGAACATGGACAAGAGAATTAACCTCACAAGTTGCTGCTCTTATAACTTTACAAGAGCTGACAACTGTGTATAAACGCAGTAGATTGACAATTCAGTCAACTAAGTTAGTAAGTTAATTAAAATTAAAACAATTGTCATGCATTGAGAAAAGTAATAATGTCCTGTAGCCTTTTACAAAATGTTAAATTAATGTTATAGAAGTGAACTTACCTCATTATCTATTTCAAAATTTTTCATTTTACATTTTGACAAGTGAACACAAAACGTAGCTCTTCTGCTAAATGAACGATGACAATAATCACATATCATCACTACTAACAACTTAATATTCTACTAAACATAAAACAAAAAAATATTCATCTCTAGTGCTGTAGTGCAGTTGAGCCGGCAACTCTACTCAGCTTGACGACACGAGAGCCGAGAAGTCAACTTCTTACGAAGCCGTTATTAGATCCGACATATGGTTACACACCTACAATATTAGATCCGACGACGCTACGATACACACCTGAATCGCGACCGCAGCACAACGTGGTGGCCACTTCCGGAACCTCATACACACGCACTATATGTCTGAAACCGGCTATATTAGATCCTGCTCAAATCGGGTAAATTCGACTATTTCCGTGATGGCCGGAACGCCAGAAACTCAAAAAAAGACCTTTGGCGCTATTAGATCCAGCAGGGTGGATCTAATAGCGCCATCGGATCTAATAGTGTGGGTGTGTAACCATATGTCGGATCAAATAACGGCTTATTCGCAAGAACACACACACACACGCACGCACGCACGCACGCACGCACGCACGCACGCACGCACGCACGCACGCACGCACGCACGCACGCACGCACGCACGCACGCACACACACACACACACACACACACACACACACACACAAACACACACCACACACACATATATATCCACAATTTCGAGCGACCCCCCAAAACGTGTTCAGGGGGTCACGTTAGGAACTTCTATGGTGGTCCAGGGCTTAATTTTTACCTTGCGGGTCATGCTAATAGTTAAAATTTCCATAGGTAATTCACTAAAAATTTAGTTTAGAAATATTGCACACATTTTTTGTGTTTTTCAGTAACAGCATTTCTTTATAATAAAAAACATAAGCTTTATTTCAGGACGATATAAATTGTAATTTTTCAAGTTTCAAGGGGGGAATATATCCCCCTGACCCCCCCCATCCACATCACCGGTGAGGGGGGTGGGGGAAGTAAGGTATGGGCCTACAGGAGCAGACCTTGCTGAAAACGCGGTGGCCATGGGGCTGCTATTGCCGCGCGCCAAGCTCCAGCAATGAGTGGGCGATATGGCAACACTGGGATGACTCATCTGGCTACGATTCACCGTATTTTAAAACACAAACGGACATGTCCTCGATCTATATGTTTGTCGGGACAATAACACTCTATCGTGTTTGTCGGGACAATAAACACTCTATCGTGTTTGTCGGGACATCCCGACAGTAAGTTTTCCTAGTTCACTCAGACAAAATGGAGTGTAACAAAAATCTGACCACATATAAGGAATCTGTACTTAAGGATGAACATTAAATATGTTTCAGCTTAAAAGTCCCGACAAGTGTGTTATATTCAGGTGTCCCGACTAAGATACGCATGCGGGTATGTGTGTGTGTGTGTGTGTGTGTGTGTGTGTGTGTGTGTGTGTCCGTAAGCACGACAGCTCTCGTAAAAAAGGTCCGTTCTTAATGAAATTTGGTACAAATGTGTAAAGTACCATTTATTTGAACGAGTTCGAAAACCAGACAAATCACACCATCCAAAGGGGGGTTTGGTGGGGTTTTGTACCCCAAAAAACGGTTTTTTGGGGTTTTCACAAGTCATTTTTATTTATATAAAATTTTAATTTACACCATTGAATTCATTTTAAAAAAACAAACACTTTGGTATTTTGATCATTGTTCTATGTCAATTGGTTACTGAGATATTGTAAGTGCTAAACACAGTACGTTGTCCAATGTTATTCTTTTGGAGAATAAGAAAAATTTGTTATCTCACTTATTTATCAACTTATCCTGACGAAACTTGGTATATTGCTTCATATAGTTCTTGTCTATTGATATTTGCACAAAAAAAATGTTTTTGCCGATAGTTCCCGAAGCAGCAATCCTGCGTACTCAACCCCCATGTCAGTAACTAAATTTTAAAATGTTTGGCAGAGAAATGAAAATAACTATGTACAAAAGGATAATACTTCCCACTACATACATATTTATGTTGTTTGAAATAATATAATAGCTCATACAGATGCTCAGACACTGCCATACGGCACAAATCCTGAGTCTAATAAATAGTAATATTCTCATAGACGGACGACGGATAACAGAGAGTGATGGTTTAAAGAGTGACGGTTGATTGAGGTTTTACAGTAAAATCATTTTTTAAATAATTTTCAAAAGTAGAGTTCTACCGGAAGCATTTTTTACACTTATTTTTTACAGACTATCAAAGATATAAAAAATGTAGGCAATTTATTTCCTTACGTGGAAATGTGTTTGATTTATTTTAACAAATTTGTTTACCCAAATTACAAAAACCGGGGAAAATCGACAAACTTACGCTGTACATTTGAAAAATAAAAAGTACAAAAATAATATACTAACATTGTTATATTACTAGGTAACAATAAAATTATTAGCAATAATGCACTTTTGTACAAAGTAATAATTGTTTTTATGACTTTATATGAGTTGAAAAAAAATTTGAGTTTTGCCGAAATTCATAATTAGTTATTCGAAGCTAGATATAATTTTTGATATAATATAATAAATGGTACATACATCTATAGTAAATATATTTCTAAACAAGAATATATATATATAGAAATATGGGAAAATTATTTTTGAACATAAATTTACAGCATAGCCGCTGCTGAGGTTACTTCAAACTGTCGCTGTGTCCAAACCATAAAAGAAAACCCTATCATATGCATACTCGTTTTGTTCACAACTGAACAGAGAAATTGACTAAAATAAAATCAATAAAACGTGATTGGGTAGATTTGTAGATAAAGTAAATACCCCCGTAGCAGCAAAACTGTGTACTTAGCGAGTTTCCAATGCATATTTATGTATCTTAATACCACATAAAGCCACATGCCAAGTTTCATCAATATACATTCATAAATAAACGATTTATGACATTTTAATTATTCTCCATAAGAATAACATGGCGGCTGAGTATGCAGTTTTGCTGAAACAAGGATCACAAAAAATAGGTTTTTATACAAATATCAATATAACTCAACTGGGTAAAGCCACATACCAAGTTTTATTAATTTATGTTCATAATTAACGGAGAAATCATTTTACTTATTTTTCATAAGAATAACATGGGGGTTGAGTACGCAGGATTGCTGCTTCGGGAACTATCGGCAAAAACATTTTTTTTGTGCAAATATCAATAGACAAGAACTATATGAAGCAATATACCAAGTTTCGTCAGGATAAGTTGATAAATAAGTGAGATAACAAATTTTTCTTATTCTCCAAAAGAATAACATTGGACAACGTACTGTGTTTAGCACTTACAATATCTCTGTAACCAATCAACGTAGAGCAATGATCAAAACACCAAATTGTTTGTTTTCTTTAAGCTGAATTCATTTACTGAAATATTATACGTAAAAAACTCAAGAAATATTATAGTCCAAAACCCCCCCAAAATACCCCTTTGAATAAAACGATATGGCTGGTTTTTGAACATAAGGTCATAAATGTTGCTTTACAGGTTTGTACCAAATTTCATCAAAATCGGACAATTTTTACGAGAGTTATCGCACACACGGACACATATAGGGGTGGGTGGGGATGTTTGGGACAGGAGAGATTTGGGACATCTTAATTGTACTTTGTAAGGTTAGCTCAAGAGAGCCTGTTTCCTTCCAGAAAAAAGAACTAACGTTAATCTCAGGGTGGCTGAAATTCCATGTGGTTTTATTAGAATTTGTTAGTGTTATTCAGGAAAATGTGAATTTAACTCAAAAGTCTGGATTTTGTAACAAAGTGATTGGTTTTATTTCATCTCTATTTTACATAAACATTTAAGTGTCAAGTTTTTATTAAAAACTCCCTTCTTTGAGGTTTATTTTCATAAATGTAACCCTGCTCTATATTTTAAGGTTATCATTTTATAACTCATTTTAACTTAAAAGACACCTTGGGGAGGTTTTGGACAACGCATGTGGGGAGGTATGGGACAGTAAACTTTACCTGTTCCAGAAATTTCAATGGCAGGGGACGGAATAAGATACCGGTATGTGTTTTCCCAACCAACTGATATATTTTGTAAATAGGAATGTTTGCTTTGAAATTAAAACACAGTTTATTGCCTACAAACCTCCCCAGGTGGGGAGGTTTGGGACACTTTACGTACATTTGATCAAAATGTTAGTTATAATTTCATTTTTTAACTCTACATGTTTTAAAATAACATCATTATATAGCTGAAAAAATGTTCTTTCAATTGCGATTGTCACAATACACGTAACTAAAATTACAAAAATTAGAAAAAATTAAAAGTGAAAAATGTACCAAACGTCCCCACCCTCCTCTCTCTCTCTCTACACACACAGAGCCAGAGATACACACACAGTTTTGAACGGATGGTGATTTTGGCATCTGGGGACCTCAAAACGAAAATTTATCATGGTCCCGGGCCTAGGTCTTACAATGACTATGGCAATAGCTTCTTCCTCTTCCCTATAGGGGAAATTTGCTAACCTAATAGAAGAAATTCGCTAAAAAGAGTGAAAATTTCGATCTACGAGGCAGTTTTTCTTTGTCATATGAAAATATTCAACATTTTCAATAACGCACATTTGAACATAAATAATATATCCATAGTAATATGGATAAATATTACTAATAACTCACACACTACACGACAATACACTTGATTATCACTAAAACACTAAGATTTAACAATAACATACGGATTATAACCTAGCAGAAAGAATCAGGAATATTTGCTTCACTATTTAGCACTATTTATTGTACTTCCACGAGTCACGTGACGCTCCATACACGAAGGCAGCGCTATAAAGAGGAAGACCTTTTTCTTGGCTTCAAAGAGGTATGATTTATGTCACGCTAAATCAATTATCGATCTATTTATTTGTGGATTTATAATTTGCCGTATTTCAGGCGAATAGGGCAAATGACGGGCCTGACATTACAGCTGATTTCAAAATGATTTCTCAGACTTTCTGAAGACGTATGACAAATTTCTCTCTACGAAAAGAAAGAACAACTAATGCTGTTTCCAATGGTACCAACCGCTTCCTGTTTGGGCCAAAATACAGACAGACACTACGATATTTTTAAGAACATGTGTTTTACCAGATTTCGCCACTCGCGAGTCAAAAATGTTTCACATGCTAAATTTTGTTCCAATTATAATAGCAATCATATTGATCTGTTACTGCTACTGTATATGAAAATTAAAGTTTCAAATTTCTTCTTTAAAATGATATCAATATTATTATGTTTCTGGATCAATTGCAATGTGTTATAAGCAGTTGGAAAAGTTACCCAATCCGCCTTTCTCAGGCGATATTCCATCCGATGCACACATTATATGACCTGATATCAGGCGTCAGGCAGTCCTAAGGTAAACATGGTTTATGAAGAGGTTACCTTGTCTTTGACTACTAAAACTTTGCCATCACTAAATATAAACCAGAAGAATAGCTGAGCTTGTGAGAAAAAGATGGTTAGCATAATTTCTTTGACATTTTTTAATTGGAGGTAAGCCTGTATCAATAAAATAAACTAAGTTAACATGGTTTATAAAGATGATACCTTGTCTTTGATTACTAAAACTCTGCCAGTTTCTCATTGGATATCTCTGCATTGACATATTATACATGATGTTTCACAAAGCTGAATGTCAAGCACAATCTTTCAGATAGCCCAAAATATTACACAAATACTAGTCATTAGAACTATGGATTTGGGGTCCTGAGAGTTTGAACACCCAATCAACACAATCTGATTAGATGAAATAAGCAAATAAGGTCTTGAACTTCTTATAGCTTAATTTTATAATGCAAAAGCAATATTATGAACAGTAACTGAGACATAAAGGCCATAATTCACTGATAAAATCTAATTAAGATAGGATAGGACACTCAAATTACCAACCTTCCAACCTTCCAACTTGCAGACTTAAAACCCGTATTATTTTAGCATTACTAGGAATTTCACAATGAAGTGTAAAACAGTGTAACTTAAATCCTTAAAAAATATAAACAATCGTTGAGAAAATGTTGTTGTCACATAAGTTCAATGTAACATGTAACACAATCAACGAAATCTTAGGTTAAGTTTACTTCTTTCAATTTCTATTCTACAACTACAACTTACTCGCAGTGTTGCCACATTGAAATGTTTTATACATTATACACTTTTTACTTCTTAATTTTGGGAAATCTACCAAAGATGGCTGTATTAATAAACAAAACTTGCCCTTAAACTGATTATGTACAATCTAAAAACCAGCAACGCTAAATATTTCCACCGTTTGTTTAAAACGACATCAATATCAATATAGGTAGGCCTATAAAATAAAATATTCAAAAAAAATTTATCCTATTCTGATAAAAATTGTATATGTGTACTACCATAGACTAACTACAGTATGATACTACTGGTTTAAATGACTTTTTCGTCAAGTGATTCTATTTTCCTCAAAAAGCTGAATTCGAGCAAAATAGGATCACTTGAAGACAAGGTAACAGCCAAGACACATATATCGATAAATGATTCCGAGGCTGAACTGATACAAAAAGTGAAAAAGTTGTTATCAGCATTGGAGCAGGGCCGGATTTACGAGTTGTGGGGCCCTCGGCTCAATCAATGGTGCGGACCCTTTTTGCCGTCTTAATCCAGATTGGTAACTTTTTTGCTTGTATGAGGCTTTTTGTATGTGGTTCTGTGTGGTGCAAGCTCTTAAGACCTATGCTCATAGCATGTCCTATGTAGTCTTTGCTTAAATCCGGCCATGTTTGGAGGCTTGGATATTATTTAAAATCTGGGAAACTTATATTTAATTATTGTAGCACAAGCTGACGTCTGACGCTCCGATCAGGAATCTAGCAGGTATAATATAACTGATACTATGCTCAGGGCCAGATTTAAGTATAGGCATAGACAAACTGCATTACTGTAGTTATTATATGGCTTAGGCTACATATGCGTGCCTAGTGGCCCGCACCATTCAAAAACCACCTACAAAAGCCTCATATACAATCAAAGGTCACCCTGGGTAGTAAAGGGCCATCATTAGTGGTTACGCCTAGAGGCCTACGGCTCCTAAATAAAATTCTGTCCTGACTTTGCTAAATTTGAAAAAAATATTTTATTCTGTATATATGCAACTATAATAGCTAAATATCAATAATAACTATAGGTCAATAGCATAGATTAAGAATATCACAAGTAGATCTTCCACAGAATAAGGAACAGTATGCTCGGTCCGATATCTTGCTGGCCCACGTAGTTCTATGCGGTTAAGCATAGGGGCGTTAGAGGTCTCGCCGTTCAGGCACAAACACACTCTCAACACCCAGCCGCTCACACACGTGCATCCGCACGCCCCGCGCGCCCTCTCCAGCACACACACAACACTCTCGCCCAGCCGCTTACACACACTCATCCGCACGCCCCGCGCGCCACGCCAGCTCATACACACAACACTCTCACCCAGCCGCTGTTTTTTCGAGCGGTCTATCGCGCGGTGCTTCTCCATGATTGGTCCGTTCAAGGACTCCCTACTGAATTGAACAGTACAAGTAGGCCTAATTCGTGTTATATTTTTCGTACTATACTACAAAAAAATATATAATAAAATGTAATTCTATTTAATGCTCTCCTTAAAAAACTTTACCGATTTTTACGATTGAGGTGTAATTTTAAAGCTTATGATCTAGCGCGCCGGCGAATGGCGATTAAAAAGGTCATTTCGTTTAGGGCTTAGCCCCCCTAGCCTTTGATTTATTTCTAGATGGCGCTTTCAAAGGTCCAGTGCTGACCAACTTGCATTATAATGGTTTTAAATGTGAATTGTAATTTAACAGTGAATCGTCATTGACTACTGTAAAGTTCATTCATTTTGTAACCAAACTGGCAGGGTGCAGAAACAGAAACACAGCTGCCAGTACGAGTGCCAACTTCGCAGAATGAAATACCTCAGTAAAAAGAAAAAGAAAAACACTACACGTCGTCTGAAGTCTGATATTCTGAAATTCTCTCTCTGATAGTTGCATTAAAAGTCGTGTGTTTCTGATACCATTGATTATACATCCTAATAGATAAACTTAGTAATGTCGTTTTTTGAAGCCGACCTTGGCGAGCTCCTCGAGCGCATTCTGTTGGCTAACGGTAGAAGCTCTCCTAGTTGGAGCGTCGTCAGCTACCGTACTGAAGCGCTCAAGCGGCGAATCCATCAACTACCGTCCCCTCTTCTACCCCTCCTGTCAGATATGATTGTGCTGCGTGGCGCGGCGAGGCCGGCGAGTAATGCCCATCGAGGTAACTGGAGAGATCGCTAAGTGAGCTAAAAACGGTCCGCGTCGGACTGTGCGGAACAGAAATGGTGGGCCGCTGTGTGCTCAGAGCTGATTCTGGCGATGAACGCGCTGTCGTTTACACGCTCCTGGACTTCACTGCCATGTTTGAATTGTAATGAAATTTATATATCCTTTGTGTACGTGAACTACGGAATTCGAAAGTATAAATATATTTTTTTTACCGTGTTTTAATATGTTTAATAATTAAAAACTCTTACGTGTTATTAAAGAGAGACTTGAAAAAGTTACTCAGCGAGGAAATTTTTTATTTTTAGGTTAGAAACAAACTTCCAGCGGGAAAGTTGTAGATAATTACTTTCTCTAAAACTTTTATTCCAAACATTTTTCGGTAAAGTTGTTGGTTTGGCTACAATTCGTTTGGAAAGATGCTGAAACTTTTCGCCGCGCTCTATCCAAGACGTGCCACGAGCCGTGCCGCGCTGTTAAATTCAACTCAGTGATGCTGTGTTACAACATGACCTAGTTTTTTGGTAAAATACATAGTTATACGACTTTTGTACTGTACTTGTATTGTCTGTTAAATAAATCATAATCAACTGTTATCATACACTGAAGATAATTTTTTGTTATTCAATAGCGAAATGTTGTATTAATGCAACATTATGTAATCGTTCTTACTACTCTACGTGGACGGGTGAACGAACCATCTTGGTAATTAATGTTTATTAAGAATACATTTGCTATTAAAAAGTATTTGTCTTGTATGGTATTCATTCATCAACAAAATTTTATGATATAGGCCAATTAACTTTCATGCAATCTACAACTTTTGGCGAACGTCGAAGTTTATATGCTACAATTCAAAGTTTCACTAGTCCAAAGAACGATAGGCCTATTACTGCTCATAAAAGAATTCATTCCAGTACCAAAAACTTCAAAACATCATTATTGAACAACACCTAAAGCCTAGTGGATCGTACATAAATTTATATGACTGGAAATATGAAAAAATCAGCCATCGAGGAGATTATTTTACAAAACTCCCAACTTTCTGTTCTTTTTACGCAACTAACCCTGGTCAAATATAGTTACTTTTGATATAAAAAATTCGAGAAACTATTCAGGAATACGGATCAGAAGGCCATTCAACCATAAAAAATGTTCCCTGGCCGCAAATTCAATTCAAGTGAGCGCGCGCGCGGTCCAGTAGTTTTAAGTCTTTGGTAATGCCTTGGGCGTTGAGAGGACAGCCGAGTAGCTACGAGTAGCCGAGTAGCTACGGCCACACTTTTCCGATCTTAAAATGGGCTCAAATCCCTTCACTGTTCAAGTGACATAACGCGCAAAAATTGTGGTTTCGCAAATGTAAACCGAAGTAATAGCAAGTAAATTAATCCTTTCAAAGGTTAAGAGCGTTCTTTGGTTCATTTTGATTGAAATATTACCCGCAAAGCCTTCTTTTTCTAATAAGAAACTTTAAAATTCTTAAATAATAACAATTTTATAAAAAATAAACTCAGTACGGTTAAGAGAAAAGTTATTAAAAAATAAAAGTATTTCTCCAATTTTATCAATTTTACTTTCTGCAAACATATGTTCCCCTACTTATATGACAAAATAAATGTGTCAAAGCTGTCCGATTATTTATGTTAGTATATACAGGATGAGTCAGACCACCCGTCCACCAGCATGTATAACGAGAGAACGGTTTGGTCTAAAGTCATCAAACAAAATTATTCCCCACTAAAACGCATATGGGCTATCTATTAAAAATATTTTCATCAAAATCTAAGTACGGAATGTTCCAAAACTGAAGGTCAAGGGTTCGCAACCCTAACATTTCTTATGTAAACATAGGAAATATTATACTTCATTTTAAAGGTCTCGTTAAAATAAACATTTTGGTGAAAACAGAATTCACTTATCTTTACCCGTTTCAAAATGGCGGCTCGTTTAAGTCAGAAAAAAGGTACGAGTAATGGTTTAAAAAATACAGAGTATTCCGCAAATGTCAATATTTTACACGAAAATATCCGCCATTTTGAAACGGATAAAGATAAGTGAATTCTGTTTTCGCCAAATGTTTATTTTAACGAGACCTTTAAAATAATGTATAAAAAAGGCCTTTTAAATAATGTATAATGTATGTTGGCCCTATTTTCACATAAGAAAATGTTGAGATTTGAATCCGTGACCTTCAGTTTTGGAACATTCCGTACATAGATTTTGATGAAAATATTTTTAATAGATAGCCCATATGCGTTTTAGTGAGGAATAATTGTTTTTGATGACTTTAGACCAAACCGTTCTCCCGTTATACATGCTGGACGGGTGGTCTGACTCATCCTGTATATTATGACTAGTTTTGAAAAATATCTGATTTCCCCAGATGAAAATTTCTCATACACCTAAAATGCCCACTTGCCATCATTAAAACATTAATAATGTTTAGGGCATACAGGCTCAGAAATATAAATTTTTAAAATCAACTGAAATTCGTATGATCTATAATGTACAGTTTTAATTTAAATTCGAAATTTTGTCATTAACAATAACAATAATTTATAAGAAATAACCTGAAAATTTCAAGAAAATTAACGATTCAAACAAATTTAATAAAATTTAAAAAGAATGATTTCTTTTGGAGTGTTAATACAAAATTGAGGACTTTGTCACAACTTCTGATTAATGTTCAATAGTTTATTTACATGTAATGTTAACATTTATGTATTATTACAACAACGAAGAGCAACACCATTCATGGCAATTTCATCTTTATGCAAAAAAAAACCAAACAAATAAACAAAATTAAACAAATAAATAAAACATATATTCCCTAAAACGGGAGCAATGCAAGAAGCTGCGCCCAACGAACGACGCGACGCGACAACTGACAACTGAGGCACAATATATGCCAAAAATCACAATCTATCATAAAAATTGGCAATCGTACCATATTTTCCTAGCGAAAAATATAGCCGGATCCCGTTGTATAGGCCCGAATGACAACCGGAACGTATTTACGAATACAATCGGCGATTCGACCCAGTTATATAGCCAAAGAACGCCTATTCTTTCGCGTCGGATGGGTCAGAAACAGGAATTTAGTTGCATTTAATGGCCCGAAATGACGATCGGCAACGTTTCTTATTGGCTGAAAATAACAACCAAAACTTGTTTTATTGGCTGGAAACGACAACCAAGCCAAGGGATTTAAACTAAATTAAGGAATTTTCGTCGAAATTCCCGTATAATTATCCAATTTTCCTGGAATTTTCGGTCTATGGACACTCTGTAGTAGTATTACAGGCATATGATCTGACTGACGACGGCATCAATCAGACGAGATGACGCTGCCGGGCAGACGTAGCGCTGGTGCGGGGGTGCGCGCGCAACTCCAACCTTTTGCCTTGGGGGGGAAATTTCACCCATTCCCCCCCTGGATCCGCGCCTGAGATGAAAAACACCGAAACTAGTGCTGTGGCCGCTGTAAAAAGCACGGTACCGGGCCCGCTCTGTGTTGAATAAATTGTAAACCTTTGTTGGCAATTACTTGTCCGATCGGCAAAATAATTGCGCATACGTAATCAGGGTCAAATTCCGCACAGTATGAATACCCACATGACAGAATTATAAGAAAAATATTTTTCGATTTTCCGGGGTTTTAACGACTATTCCGCGGAAAAACGTGTAATCGGGAAAGTAATTGCACGTACGTATTCAAGGTGAATTTACGCACAATTTTGAATACCCACATGAGAGTATTATAAGAACAATGTTTTTTCGATTTTCCGACGTTTTTCCGCGGAGAAATAAATGTGATCGGGAAAATAACTGCACGATCGTGTTCAAGGTGAAATTCCGCACATTTTGAATACCCACATGACAGTATTACAATTACAAAGTAATTTTCCGATTTTCTAAAGTTTTGAAGTCTTTTACGTGGATAAAAAGTGTGATTTGGAAAATAATCGCATGTACGTGTTCAGGGTGAAATTCTGCACATTTTGAATACCCACTTGACAGTATTTCCAGAAAACAATTAATTTCCGATTTTCCGGGGTTTTAACGACTTTTCCGCGGAAAAAACTATCATTTCCATAATCAGCGTCAAATTTCCAAAATTTTGGACAACATTTAAATATTCGTGTTTTATTTTCGTGGTTTTACTAATTTTTCAATCGGTGCACAGTGGGGTTTCCGAAAGTTGTTTCCGAAAATTCCGAAAATTGGGTTTCCCAAGGTTTCCCGGCACTAATTTAATTTTTGACAGACTGTTCAAAGTGTTCTTTTGAAAATCCTGATAATAATTTCTGCTACTATTTGCTACTCTGTATTTTAAGTTCCTTAAAGCAATAACATGCTAAAACCAAGAAACCATACACTTAATGACTCAGAAACTTTTTTAATTACAGGAACGGCAAATGCCATTTTTACTAGACGGTAGCTATTCGATTTAATGCAAGAATAAAAAGAATTACGTACTGAAGCTCACAATAAGCATATAAGACAATATCAGGAAATCTATGCTCGAAAGTTCTCTAGACTTAACTGCGACAGAGATGTGCTTAACAGGTTTCTTATAATTTCGGATCTTGTCATAACCGGAAACAGTCCTCTGCTAAAAAAAAACTACTCCGTTTACGAAAGTAACCATAGCTTCTTCCTGTTCAACCTCGTTTTCAGAGTCCTAGTAAAATCACCATCAGTAAACTTCAGATGAAGATTTTCACGGGCGATGAAATTTAGACTAAAAAAATTATAAATAAGAAACCAGGTAGTAAGTATAAGTTGTTTTTTAACTTATACAGAGTGTCCCGTAACTCTCCTGGACAAAGGTATATAGCGTTGTTCCTTGGGTTAATATAAACACATTTAACCATATGAACATGGGTCTCCCGTACTTAGTTTTCCGTTTGTCAGTCCGTAAGTGTTTTTCACTTTAAAGTTCATATTTTTAAAACCATATAACCGAATTCAACCAAACTTAAGTCAACTGTTTACGGAGATAGGATCTATCAACACGAACGTTATGAAGGAATTATCTGTGATAATTTCAAAATGGCGGCCATTTTAAATGTTATATCGCAAATGACTCGAAAATAAGTCATTTTACAAAATATTAACCAGTATATCTTCTTTTAGGGCAATTTGAGAAAAGTCTAACGATACTTAACTTATTGCAATCGAGTAATAAATAACCGAGCTGATGCAATTTACATGGACCGGACATTAACCGGACAAAGCTCATCTTTGGTTTCTCCACAATTGAACATCTAGGCCTAATAAATAACAAGAATTGCAACAGCTCAGTTGTTTATTACTCGGTAAAAAAATTCAAAACCATTAGATTTGTCGTAAAATATCTTAAACTAAGTTATTCTGGTAACAGTTTTATTAACACACTGTGCGGTGTTAAGCTTGTCAAAATATGCTGTCAGGTTGTATTGAGTCATAGTTACTTCAACATCCTGAACGCAACATTTTTAGGCATAGTTTACCAATAATTGTATACACGTAATTGATTTAATTACACTATTAGAGTGTTACTCATGTATATTGTTGACATACACAACGTATCAAGTGATGAGCGAAACCAACAGATGCAAAGACAGAATGTCAACGGACATCTCTGCTAGTGTTTCTCAAAGGCCGCGGCGATTCAATTCGGCCTGGAGTGCTGTGGGGAGGGAGGGGGGAAAGTCGGCGGATGCCGTGTTTTCACGAGAAACAGTGCGTGCATCTTACCCGTTCGGCAGTCGCTGAGACACTGACTGGCCTGGAGGGAGCGATTGGCGAGCAGGGAGAGCGAGGGGTGAAAGAGGGGAAGAGCCGACTGGTTGCGCTCTGGCGGGATCTCACTGAAACTCGGGGCCAGCGCAGCAATGCCGAGGCACGCCCGGCCCGTATGCTAGGTTTATCTATTCCGTAGGATGTATAATCAATGCTGATACTTAAGTTGATATCCTATTGATAAAAAACTCGATACAGTTTGTAAAAGAGTGTCGTTTAATATGTTTTTATTCCTTTACTGAGAAAGAATGGTTGTGAAATTCGAAAATCGTAAGTTAGCCAGACGATTCAGTCACATGGGAGGAGATATCGTAGGCTATTTTGGTGTTTTGGAATTAAAATAATGTGCATTGAGCTTCCTTAAACACATTTATATGTCAACACGTAAATAAGTTGTATAATTTAATGGACAATAAGTATTTCATCTGTAAATCCGGTAGGTAAACCCTTTGCACTCCGGACAAAAATTGTTGGTCACTGCCAAAAACTCCGGGTACTTTTCTGAAAGTACTAGCCAAAAACTCCGGTCTTTTTAATCAATTTTGCAAGGATTTGGGAAAAAAGCTGTAAATGTTATGTTTTAACAGATAAGAGTTATAATTCTTTTTTGTTTGATTCCTTATGAGTTTTCGAACAATAAAAAATTTGTTGTAACTAAAAAAAAAGTTTAAATGTTTGATAAAATATATATAACCATAAAATATAATATATATATATATTTTTACATAAAAGTTAACTTTGAGGTGTAATAGCTAAAAAATAAACCAGTGGCTCCTCACATTATATCATAATTTCAGATTCCCCATTTAGTTCAAAACATGCACACAAAATTTCATGCATTTATCTCAAAAAACAAGCAAGTAAAAGGAAAAAATGAAAATTGTATTAGGCACATTTACAAGCGGTCCTCCAAATTTTAGCTTTTTTGTAACAAAAAATAAATATTAAGTTAATTTTTTTTGCCCAGAAAATCTAAAAGTAAACAAATATAAAAATAACTATTCCTTAGGCCAACATAAAACACCAAAATGATTGTTTTGTAGAGATAAACTGATTGGTAAAAATAAATGTGAAGTTGTTATTAAAATTATCTGAGGAAAATCCAAAAACCTTTTTCCTATCAGATTAACATGGGAAATTTTATGACGCGTTTTTTGACTTTTCTCTACAACCACTTGACTTAGTAGGTTAATGATTCAAAATACCAAATTATTTTGTTTTGTTTTTAAGCTCTATAAAATGGCTATAACCAAAATTGAGTGTTTTTTACAATTTTAGAGGGAAAAATTAAAAAAAAAACTGATTTTTGGAGGATTTAAAACCCCCTTCCCATTGTCTGATCGATCTGGTTTTCAAACTTTAAGTCATAAATGTTACTTTACACATTTGTGCCAAATTTAATCAAAATCGGCCGTTTCTTTCAAAAGTTATCGCGTTAACGGGCACATATATAAATATATATTTGAAGAATAACTTATATAGTGTTTTTGGCATCTGTGGACCTCAAAACAAAAAGTTATCATGGTCTCGGGCTTAAGTTTTACCATGCCATCTACGGTAATACAGGGGCGGATTCAAGGGGGGGCAGTAGGGGCAGTCGCCCCCCCAAACCTAAGAATTTGTGTGGTTTATTTTATTATTCAGCCGTACGGTGAAAGTTTGAATAAATCTGAATGAAAATGTAAGCAGCAAAAGCCTCCTGAAACCCTGTTTTTCAGTTCCGAGAGTCAAATTTTGCCGCTCCTGTCTACAATTAAGGTTACATTAAAATTCGAATTAATGGACCTGAACGTTCGATAAATGAAATAAAATACACACCATTAGACAGGTTTTAAACTTCCATTTTAGTATATAACACATTACTTAGATCCATGTATTTAACCTAAAAGCGTCTTACAAAAACATGGATATTCCCGAATATTGCGAAGTTGTTACAGTTTTGCCAGTTGGCAGACCGAAAATGCAGTGTTTTCAACATGGTCTTGGAGGTAAATTTTAGCAGCAAAGATTGCTACAAAATTGTATTCGGTGATTATTTTTTACTAGATTTCGCCCGCCTACCGCCATTTGCTATCAGCGGTGTTTTGTTTATAGGTTCGGTTTGATTTTTGCTTAACACCGCGTAATCCGTTGCTAGACAATAAATATCCAGTGGCTAGGCTAGAAGCAAAAAGTGCCTCGAATTATATGTAATGAAATAAGAGTAAACAAAGATTAAATTGCGTGCAAACGGAAGCTCATACGCCAAGTATTTTATTTTGTAAAATTGTGGTAACGATATTTTCATTTTTTGAGTGGTTGACCTTGGCTGTCAGCCTCATTCCTAATTGTATCTTCTCGTAGTATAGTTCACTATTGCAGATTTC
Organism: Allygus modestus; assembly: GCA_963675035.1. Lineage (NCBI taxonomy): Eukaryota > Metazoa > Arthropoda > Insecta > Hemiptera > Cicadellidae > Allygus > Allygus modestus. Next base: position 81,013,947 of record OY776114.1, on the reverse strand, counting down.
AAATACGTTTTGTAAATAGTTTTTCGCGTGGGTAAATACTAAAATAAATTGTTTATTTAGGCATCTTACTTGTTCTTCGTCGCCTACAGATGACGTAGAAAAAAGTGTAATGCCTAAATATTTTATTTTTATCTACGGTCGGGCGCAGTAGAACTAAAGTTAATTTTTGTTTAGCTTGTTTATAAAGTTAAGATTGCTTTTTTCTTGAGTACAAGGTTATTGATATATTATGTTAACTTACTTTCATTCGTTGTAAAACTTGTGTTTCATTTAGTTAAAAACAATAATGGGGGTGCCAGGAACCATCCACAGCTGAAGGGGGAGGGGTAACTTTCGGTGACCACCCCCCCCCCCAACATGACTTCTGGATCCGCCCCTGTGGTAATAGCTTATTCTTTCTTCTAGGGGAAATTCGCTAAATCAAAGAAGCGTGGAGATTAAAATTGAATAACCTGACTCCCCCTCCTCGAAGTTTCCTGGCTACAGCATTTATGAAAAGGTCTCAAGGTAAATTTTTAATCAAACATAGAATTTATACAACTTTTCTACTTTTCTTCAAACAGAGACCTCCAGAAAGAGTATGTATGAATTTGACCTCAACTGAATTGGTATGCATTTAAGTTCTGCAGTCCTATGCTGAGAATACCACCATACTAGAATACTAGTAAAGAGTAATAGGTACCTTGTCTCAAATTTTACTGAATGATTTATATTGAAAGATTAAATCTATAGTTTTCAAGTATAAGTAAGAACACATTATAGTTCCATTGTGAAATGCCCAAGAGAGTTTGCACAAAACAGTAACCAGCAGACTTGTAAAAAGCAGAGAGATAAAACTGAAAATTGTACATTCACTTAAAGGCTTTTAATTTTAAAATAATTGCAAACCCTAACCATTTAAAAATATAAGAAATTTATAAACGGTCTATGAAATACAAATACAGTAGAACCTCGCTACGACGACCCTCGATAAGACAAAAACCTCGATAATGAGTCTGATTTTCTAATCCCCGTGAATCTCCCATAACGCTCAATGTTATAAATACCTCTATAACACGACTCATTTTCAAATAAATACCTCGATAGCACGTCTTTTTGTAATTTTATATTACTGATAAATAAACCTCTATAGCGCGTCTTTTCATATAACTGAACCTCTATAGCACGACACCCACCTCAATAACACGCTTCTTTGGGTAGGTGAACCTTTATTACTACACGACTCTAACCTTAATAGTGCGCCGTTTTGCGTTACGGAACCTTTATAGCACGACTAAACCTTTCTCACGCATAGTTCCCATGGTTAGAACGGATGTTTTGAAGTAAACAACAACGTCTTGGGCTCAGGTCTCAACAGGAAAACCCCTTCCCCACCACCTTCCTAGTCCGGCCTTTCCTTGTCTTATAGTGTACAGTTTCGGTTTTATTACGTAAGTCCAGTTCTGCTAAGTTCAATTTTTTTAATTTTTTAACATTACAGTATTTTATTCCGTATTTCACAATAGGTTAAGGTTTACTGTATTTCGAGCTTATTAACTCTATACTTTACTTTAGTGAACTGAGTCTGTTGATTTTTTTCTTACTGTCACAATAATAAAGAAGTTTGTTTTACTTGTTTGTTCTTTTATTTATGACTGATTTATACAGTAATTTTCTACTTAAAACACAACTTATTAGAAATGTTTCATAAAAAATGTGCTTGGTATAGCAAAAAGTCTGTGACCTCGATAACACGTCTTGTTGTGAAAACCACCTTGATAGCACGACCCTCAATTACAAGTGCACCTCGATAAGAAGACTATTTTAGAGATCCCCTTGAGAGTCATGTTATCGAGGTTCTACTGTATAACTCAACTAGTGATGTGTCAAAACCAAAACTTGAATCTCAAAACCACCAAAACTTTGGAAAAGTTTCGGTTTCGAGATTCGATCGGTGAGTTTCGAGAATCAAAACTCAAAACTGCTGAGATTTTTTGTGTCTTTATTGTTGTTTTTTTAACAGAAATCACGCCCGTGTTTCTATCAATGATGTAAAGGTCAAAAGCCTACTGTCATCGGTCGTCTACCTTCACCTTTTTTGGATTATTGATTTTTTATTTCTGAAAGATCAACTCTAACCAAAATATATAATTAGTTTTAATTAATTTTTCTGGATTTATTTTTCATAATCATACCCAGGCAAGTAAATAGGGTTTCGCGATTTGAGTTTCGAGATTCGAGACTCGATTTTGTAAGTTTCGGTTTCGAGATTCGAAATTTCTGGTTTTGACCATCACTAAACTCAACATATATGTGTACATGTGATATACATCTGTGGTGTATATTTGGGGTAAACATAATTAAAAAAATACACCCGTCGCAGCAAACCTGCATACTTAGCGAATTTCCAATGAATATATAACATAACACTTAACAGGATTCATAAGAAATGTATTCACAAACAAGCGATATTTAAAATATTAATTATTCTCCATAAGAATAACATTGGGGATGAGTACGCAGGTTTGCTGCAACAAGGCACGCAAAATAATGGGTTTTTAAGCAAATATCAATAGAACTCATCTTATTGAAGTCACATACCAAGTTTCATCCATATACATTCATAAATAAGCGATATATAACATTTTAAGTATTTTCCATAAGAATAACATGGGGACCAAGTACCTAGGTTTGCTGCTACAGGAACCATAGGCGAAAAATTTTTTTTTTGTGCAAACAACAATAAACCATAACCAGATCAAGTCATATACCAAATTTTGCCAGTTTATGTTCATAAATAAGCGAGATATACAATTTTTCTTTTTCTCCATAAGAATAACATTAGACAACATACTGTGTTTAGCACTTTCAATATCTCGGTAACCAATTGACGTAGAACAATGATCAAAATACCAAATTGTTTGTTTTTTTAAGCTAAATTCAATGATATCAATTAAAATTTGATTTAAATTAAAATTACATGTAAAAACCCAAAAAAACACATTTTTGGGGTACAAAACCCCCCAAAAACCCCCCTTCGGATGGTGCGATTCATCTGGTTTTCGAACTTGTTCAAATAAATGGTACTTTACACATTTGTACCAAATTTCATTGAGATCGGACCTTTTTTACGAGAGTTATCGTGGTTACGGACACATATATATATATATAAATATATATATATATATACATATATAAAAATTTGAACGAATGGTGTTTTTGGCATCTGGGGACCTCAAAATGAAAAGTTATCATGGTCTCGGGCTTAAATCTTACCATGAGACCTACGGTAATAGCTTCTTCCCTATAGGGGAAATTCGCTAAAAGGTATTGTCATCAACTTTATTACAAAAATTGAGAAAATAAGTACCATTAATGTACATGTTTATCAGTATTTTTATTTATAAATGTACATAACTTAAAACTAATACATATTACTTTGGCTAAATATAAAATATATGTTATATACAACAATATACTGTATTAACAGATCTTTATGTATATTACAAGATTATTAATAAAATAATTATCCTAACAATTTATAGAATATGTACACAGTATGAGTCATCTTCGATCCTCCATACTATATAAAAATTATACAAAAGGTCAAACATTTATAACAAAGGTGTAAACTTTTGAAATGATATTCTATCAATATTTGTCACACTAATGTCAATACAAAGGCAATACTGTCAATAGTGTAAACCATTGACTATAGATAATGGTGTAAACAATACTTTCAAGACAAAGGGTAATTTTTTTCAGATGCTGTTATTAAATATTCATATTTTTTAATCATAGTTATAAAAATAAATCATAATTTAGTCTTGTTTTAACCTCCAAATAATAAAATATATTTTGTGATTTAATATACAAAATCTAAACTATAAAATGTAATAACAAATTTAAATAAATAATCCTATGAGGGAAAACAGTCTTATATAAGTATACCTTTGTACTATATTATAATCTTTAATACCATAGTAAAATATCTCGTCTTTACAGGACTGACAGTTTTGGGTTTGCGAGAATTAATTTCAAACAACATGACGGTTAAGTTAAGGTTCCTTAAGTTTTTATTTTAATTTTTTTTTATTTTATTGCATAATATTGCTAGTAAAATTAAAATGTTTGATCTAAATATATGCAAGTATGTTGTTTATTTGCATGCACACTAAAATTAAGCATTTTAAATATTTGGTGTGAAAACCAATTCATATTCTTGATTAATATAAATTGTTTGTATCATTCTCTTTTAGTTTTTTATGGGATGTAATCAAATACGTCTTACAACACTTTTTTCTAACTTATTTAGTTTTTCCCATAAAAATACAAAAATTTAAACTTAAATTTGTTTATAAAATATCAACATTGTTTGTCATGATGGGAAAGCAGCGTGATACAAATATTTACATTTCACTTAAAACATAACAAAACATGTTTTGAAACTGATAAAATTATTTTAAATTATTGACATTTTTATTTATCAATCTTACTGATTTATAACTGGCCCATTACAAGGCTTATTTAAATAACTATCTTGCAAAATTATATCATCCACCTGTGTAGCACATTTGACTTCTCTCATATATGTAGTGGAACAGTAATAATTTAAAATATTTACAAACTGGATAAAAAAAGACTTGCAAGATTAACAGACTGTTAAAACTTTGTGTCTTTTAAAAGTGTTCCAGCTTTTTAGTGGGTTTAAGGAAATGTCATCCCACCCAAATAAAGTTAAGTTGATCATGATCATGTATGTATACGTTCAAAACATAAAACCAAATACCAATACAAATTTATAACTTTTCAACTGTATGATGATCACTGTCAGTGATCTGAGTGAGCTTGTCATATTTGATTCACCCTCAAAATTCTCATTTTGTCACATTTCACATCACTGCTAAATATATTTTCTTAATTCCTTGATTCTGTTCGTTGAACATTTTAAAAGACCACATGTTCACTCCAACTTATTATCTTTCAGTTCTTTCTGTTGTTTCAGCTTCTGTTGTTGCAGTTTTTGTTGTTGCAGTTTCTGTTGTTGATAAAGTTTACTTCTCTCGGGATAAGCCTTTACATAGAAGTCGTTGAACAGGTAGTAGAAGAAGATGGCATTAGGAAGGATGAAGAACAGAGAGAACCTCGGGTAGTCGCAATCGTAGATCAGCAGCTGGAAGGAATGGATGAAAGCTATGCAGAACTGGGCCTGGAACAGTTTACAATTACAAATCAAAACAAGTCTACAAAAACTATACCTTCAGCTTTAGAATACCACTTACATTTAAAATGTTATGTAGTTCATTATATTTTTTCCATCCAGTGTTTGTAAATACTTTAAATTATGACTGTTCCACTACATATACGACAGAAGTAAACTGTGCTACACAGGTGGATGATATAATTTTGCAAAATAGTTATATAGAGTGTACGTCACTCGATATAAGCAAGAGAAAGACTTTTCAAGCGTCTAGAACAAAATAAAACGAGTTCGCACGCAGCACGCTGACGTGAGGGAAGTGAATTTCCACATAAAAAACTATAAAAACTCAAAATCAGTTAAAAACATACAATTATTCCAATTTTTATTCAAATCTGAAAATATTGATTTTTTGGCTGTTTTGATGCTCCTGGTTCTATTTACCTGCAATGCTGGGAATACAATTTTGTGCATTATAAGGTTAGGAGAAGGTCCAGTCAGGCTTTAAAGTAGGCGTGAGGTTGCTGGAGATGTTAAAAGTACACCAACAAATGAATAACAGGCTTTTCTAATGTAAAACCCCCATAAGGCAACGTACTGCGTTTGGTCAATACACATTTTCTTTAATAACACGGTAAATATTTATGCTAGAATGACGAGAGAGGGCTTAAAACTTTCGCCTAACTAATTCCCATCTTTTTCCACGCATTAATTTTGCATCCGGGGCTTTTCTGACCCTTTTGGGGCCCAAAAACTCGAAATTTGAAAGATTAATCCCCAAAAAATGGGTTTAGAGTTTTCCGATTGTTTTGCCCAACGAACTTGTCCAACAGATTATAGAAAGGAACGTTCCTACCAAACTTGAAGTAAATCGGACAAAAAATGCGACCGCTAGAGTGCATACACATATATATATATATATATATATATATATATATATGTCTATATATATATATATATATATATTTATATATATATATATATATATATAAAATTTTGAACGACCCCCCAAAACGTGTTCAGGGGGTCACGTTGGGAACTTCTATGGTGGTCCCGGGCTTAAGTTTCACCGTGCGGGTCATGCTAATAGTTCACTTTTCAAAGGAAATTCACTAATAACTTTAACTTATGACTCTGTTCTATGGAAGGTAAAAAAATGTAAGGCAAAAGAATTATCTGAAATAAAAACAAGTAAAACAGGTAAAACTTAACATAGTAAGTGTTCTGCAGATAACCAGTGTACTCACTTAATTACTACGAAAAATACTATTATTTAAGTTCTTTTTTACTTTCATCATTTTATTTATAGTCAATGTACATGTCTACTGGTAAATATATGTACACATTATAATCATCAGAATTTGTCTTTATGGTACGTATGAAACCTGTGGTATGTTGAAACCTTTAGTGTGAGGTGAGCTACCCCTACCCTCGGGGAATAACTATACTAGAAAAGTAAGCGATGTGAACTTTATTTGTAATAATTAAAACCAGTGATATTCACTCATAACTGATCCTTCTTAAAATTGAAAAATATAAGATTGTGTGTCTACATATTTTATATAACCACATTTATTTCATGGTTTCACGTTGGGCAACAAAGGGAAATCAGCAGTTTTACAAAGGAATATTTTCTTTAGGAACATTTCACCTTTCTCTTTCCCTGGGAATTATACTATAGCATTAATACACTCACCATAAATACAATCAAGAAAGAAAAAAACATGCAAGTAAATACAAATGTAATAATTGTTCACTGAGGCCATTAGTCCATGTTGCCACTTAAGTTTTATTCTACTATAATTACCAACTGTTACAAAACTACATACTATTACCTATTTACAAAGAAGTCTTGTGGTTATCTGCATCGTTCCAGACTGTGTGCGGATTTTCTGCTTTCAGTCAGTTTTGTCCATGCTGAGAAATTTTGATTTTTCATGTTTTTTGGCGGTTTTTGTGGGATAATTACCCTTAAAAATCAAAAATTTAAAAAAATTAAAAACGCCTGAAGATATCGTGGATTAGTACCTACATGCCAAATTTCATAAAAATCGGACCATTGGTTAGTGCTCTAGCTCTGTACACATCCATACAGATGGACAGACATACTCGCAGACCTCACGTAAAAATTACTTTTTTCGGTTCAGGGAGCACCAAAACGAATATTTTCACTAACAAATTCAAAAATGTTGACGAAAACAATACTTTCTTCATATACTATGTATAAGGGGGAGAAAGTGAAAATGTATAGATTTATTTAAATAAATAAAAGTAGCTAACATTGGCTACGCACATAGCGTCTGGCGGGGTAAATAACTCTGGCCGCTAGGGGCTGTTCCATTGTGTTTTAATGTTGTAAATGGGTTAAAAAAAACTAGTATTGCCGATTACCAACTAACACTGCACAACTAACCAGTTGGAGTGTGGTGATGTACTTCTTCCACCACAGGTACGGGTGGAACCTCGGCCCCAGGGCAGCCAGCAGGTAGTACGTGTACATGATGATGTGGACAAAGCTGTTGATCATGCCGATGAAGCTTCCGTGGCCTCCGGGGTAGTACTTGGTAGCGCCCCACGAGATCATCGGCATCACTGTGTGGTGGTACAGGTGTAGGAACGTAACCTGCTTGTCCTTCTTGCGGAGCACGAAAAACACCTACAGAAACACAGATATCAACTACACGGCGTTGGTTATGTTTAGTTAATCTGTAAAATTATAGTTGTTCTTTGTTTAAAATTCATTGTTGGTGATGGCAAGTTTATGTTATTTAAGAAATTATTGCGGACATTTTCAATCACTTATTAGTAAAAACAAAGTTTCATAACGTTTCGGAATATTGAATCTGATCCCATCTTCAGGTGGAAAGAATACCTAGAACACAACCACATTAGTGGCACAATTCAGGCAATTCAAACAAAATAATTTGGTGTAATGTAATGGATCTAAAAGAGTCACTATCACTATTGCCAAGGAGGCGGCCGTTGATCTTTTGTACAATTAAAGTACTTTAATAGTTATAGGATATATTAAATGACAAAAATCAAATTGATGGTTCTTGGTGGAGTGGCTTGACTGTTGTCTGTGCTGTCCACTGCAGTTACCCGGGCGGTAACCAGTGGCTGCCACCGGTGTCCGGACACCAGTGTCCTAGTGTGAAAGGGGCCTTAGGTTCTAGGTTCAAGACTCAACAAGGACATAATATTTTTGCAATTAAAATAATTTAAAAAATGTATATTATTGGTTTACTAAGCCAATTTAATTGGAAATCGTGTTTTTTTAATAAAACATAACCATTTAAATAAAAAATTATAAACTGTTGGCATTTTGTTGAGTATTGTTTGGCATTGATGGTATATACAACGTTGGCCCAATGGTGCACCAATGGACATTTCTTAACGTAGGCCAACGAACTGTGCCAACCATTTCCCAACATTGGCCCAATGATTTGTGTTACTAGGGGGAGTACCTATGACATTTTCAACAAATACCGGTATTGATGGTAACGTTAAACAACATTGAACGAATGAATCTCAATACTGATTCCAATGTCCAAGAATCGGTGGTATCGAGAATCGGTATCAAGAATCCACTCCATCCCTATAATAAAGATAGCTTTTCTAGTTTTACTATTAGCTTATTGTGTAAGATCAGTGATTATAGTTTTATGGAAATCTGTGTTTAAAGGTTGCATTCATAAATTAACAATTTATTACACTAATAATTGATTAAAAAACAACGATCTATGCTGGTAGAGTAAGGGGCACGTAAGTTGTGTGAAACAGAAATAAACAAACTATTGCCTTTTTGTAAACTCAAGCTTAAAATTCAGTACTGTATACATGTTGTGAAAAACAGTTGCAACGGATTTAAATGCAATTTCTTGAAATTATATTACTGGCATTAAAACTATAGCGATTTTTATTGCAGGTAAACGCAAGTTTATAAATTATTCATCCATGTAGGGCTAACCTTTTTAGTTTTAATTATTAGTGAATTTCCTTTGGAAAGTTAACTATTAGAATGACCTGCACGGTGAAACTTAAGCCTGGGACCACCATAGAAGTTCCTAACGTGACCCCCTGAACACGTTTTGGGGGGTCGTTCAAAATTGTATATATATAGACATATATATATGTGTTTGCACTCTAGTGGTCACATTTTTTGTCCGATTTACTTCAAATTTGGTGTGGACGTTCCTTTTTGTAATCAGTTGGACAAGTTCGTTGGGCAAAACATTCGGAAAACTCTAAACCCCTTTTTTGGGGGATTAATCTTTCAAATTTCGAGTTTTTGGGTCCAAAAATGGTCATAAAAGCCCCAGGTGTAAAATCAATGCAACTAAAAAGATGGGAATTAGTGAGACGAAAGTTTTAAGCCCTCTCTCATCATTCTAGCATAAATATTTACCGAGTTATTAAAGAAAATGTGTATCGACTAAACTCAGTACGTTGTCTTATGGGGGTTTTGGTTTTACACTAGAAAAGCCTGTTATTCCTTTGTTAGAGTACTTTTATCATCCCCAGCAACTCACGTCTACTTTCAAGCCTGTCTGTATCTTCTCCTAACATTATAATGCCCAAAATTGTATTCCCAGCTTTGCAGGTAAATGAAACCAGGAGCATCAGAACAGCCAAAAAATCAATGTTTTCAGATTTCAATAAAAATTGGAAACATGTATGTTTTTACACTTATTTTGAGTTTTACAAGTTTTTATGTGGAAATTCACTTCCCTCACGTCAGCGTGCTGCGTGCGAACTCGTTTTATTTTATAAAATGTTTATTATACCTACTTAAGAATTGCTACTTCTTGGTATATAATAAAAGTTTTATCTCATAATTTTAGCTATGTCAATAAATAATTGGTTGAATCCTGTACTCTAATATGAGTAAGGTTTACTTAGTTGGTTCCTTGCAACTCTGATCTCAAATATGGCTCCAACGATTTCCTTAGAATGTTGGAAATAACTCATTTCTGGGGTTAAGTAAGTTCCAGATATTGCAAAGTTGTATTAACAGGTTAATAGAAATGTTTTCATTTAAATAGCAACCTTATAAACTAACATCCGATTGATTGTAGTGCTTTCAAATAATAGATAAACAATTATTTAAAAAACTGCAGTAATAATAAAGAAAGAAAAAAATAATAATAACGAAAATTCCTCAAATAAATGGGTTGCACAAGCATATAATGGCCGGGACCGTGGAAGTGGCGGCAACCGGTGTCCTAGTGTGAACGCATTTGATCTAATGCCTTGCATGGAGTATCCGCCACCGCAGTTGTGCTAGAAGACACTGCTCAACTGCTAGAAGACACTGCTCGGACACTGTGTCTCGGTGGGCAACTGCAGTGGACAAGTGTGAACGCTGCCATTTAAAACAATGTTTCATGAACAGTGGCCGCCAACGGTGGCGGAAACTGGTGGCCTAGTGTGAAAGGGGCGTACAATTTCAATCAATCAATCAATCAAAATATCTTTATTCATCATCTGTACATTATTGGTACATTGAATAGTGTCAATATATTACATTTAAAATAATTGTAATATAAACTTAAAAATATAATAATAAACAAAACTTCAGTTACATACAATGATTTTAAGCATCTGCACTAATCAAATTAACTAACTTAACTAACCAGCACCTTCAAAAAACTCGTCTAGAGAGTAAAAAGCCCTATCGGTCAAGAAACCTTTTAATTTAGTTTTAAATGCATTTAAATTGTTATTATTTTTAATATAACTTTGTATGTATTTCATAAATTTTGATCCATTGTAGGTTGTTTTCTTAAAAAAAATTTTAATCGATGCTGATCAGTCTGAATTTCATTCCCTCTTCTTGTATTGTAAGAGTGTGTTTGATTGTTTAGCGTTACTTTTTGAGGATTAGATTTTACGTAGATGATTGAATCAAAAATAAACTGCCCATAAACTGTTACAATTTTTAGACCTTTGAAGTGTTCTGTAACAGATTCATCTTTTGTCAGTTTCAAAATTTTTCTGATAGCTTTTTTTAGCTTTTTAGAATCATATCTAAAGAAGTTTTATTCGCAGAACCATAGATGCAGATACCGAATGCTATATGTGAATGAATGAATGAAAAGTAAATTACCCTTAACGTTGCGACATCACAAAGGCCTGACATTTACTGTACACATGCCTTAACCTCCATGGCCACATTGACTCATAAAATTGTATGAAAGGGCTGGGATATATGATGTTAATACGGCATAATATAATATATACATTAATATTAATTAATAATAATATAATATAATATGATTTGCCAACAATAACTTTTGAAGGCCCAACGTTTGCTATGGTTGGATTTGCCAATGCGGGTTACCCAACGATTGGTTCGTTGGCCCAATGTCTCCTATGATTGGATTTGCCAACTGACCATTATCCAACCACTTCTAACCATCCCAACCATTCCCCATCGTTGGGCCAACAATGTGTGCTACTAGGGCCTGCCGTTCACACCCGCAGTACAGAGGCCACGGGAATGTTTGGGTTGTCGGCAACAAATCTGACCTTGGAGATAAGGAAGGAAGATGGGATGAGAGGAGAGGGGTGGGGTCCGGTTGAAAAGAATAAATCAGTCGACTGACCAACATTATTTCTACAAACATGTTTTCCCCATATTATGAATTTATATTAAACATTTTTTGTTTTTCTATATTACTATAGAGCATAATAGTCAAATTATGTCAACAATTGTATTAAAAAATTAGTTTGATAATTAATTACAAAAAGCTACTAAATAATTTTAAATGGTAACATAAATTTGTAACTGTTTTAGCGAATTTCCCCTATAGGGAAGAAGCTATTACCGTAGGTCTCATGGTAAGACTTAAGCTCGAGACCATGATAACTTTTCATTTTGAGGTCCCCAGATGCCAAAAACACCATTCGTTTAAATTTGTATATATATATATATATATATATATATGTGTGTGTGTGTGTGTGTGTGTGTGTGTGTGTGTGTGTGTGTGTGTGTGTGTGTGTGTGTGTGTGTGTGCCCATAAGCACGATAACTCTCGTAAAAAAGGTCCGATCTTAATGAAATTTGGGACAAATGTGTAAAGTACCATTTATTTGAAGCAGTTCGAAAACCAGATTAATCACACCATCCGAAGGGGACTTTTTTGGGGGGGGTTTTGTACCCCAAAAATGTGTTTTTTGGGGTTTTCACATGTAATTTTAATTTAAATCAAATTTTAATTTATACCATTGAATTCAGCTTAAAAAAACAAACAATGTGGTATTTTGATCATTGCTCTACGTCAATTGGTTACCAAGATATTGAAAGTGCTAAGCACAGTACATTGTCTAATGTTATTCTTATGGAGAAAAAGAAAAATTGTATATCTCGGTTATTTATGAACATAAACTGGCGAAATTTGGAATATGGCTTGATATGGTTGTGGTTTATTGTTGTTTGCACAACAACAATTTTTCGCCTATGGTTCCTGTAGCAGCAAACCTAGGTATTTTATCCCCATGTTATTCTTATAGAAAATACTTAAAATGTTATATATCGCTCATTTATGAATGTATATGGATGAAACTTGGTATGTGACTTCACTAAGATGAATTCTATTGATATTTGCATATAAACCCATTATTTTGTGTGCCTTGTTGCAGCAAACCTGCGTACTCATCCCCAATGTTATTCTTATGGAGAATAATTAATATTTTAAATATCCCTTGTTTGTGAATATATTTCTTATGAATCCTGTTAAGTGTTTTAATGTGTTATGTTATATATTCATTGGAAATTCGCTGAGTATGCAGGTTTCCTGCGACGGGGGCATTTAATAATAGTTTTTAACAACTATAGGTACTAAAAAATCGTAGGTATCGATGGTATCGGTATCGAGAATTGAGAATAGATTTTTCTGGTATTGGTATCGAGAATCAATAAATTTTGGTATCAACTCATCCCTACTTTATTGTAAACTCATTACCGTATCCAGTAGTTCAGTAAGCTTTGCCAGGAAGTAGATGTAGAAGCCCCTTGCGACCCGGAGAGCGTCAGGAGTCCACGACCAATCGACAGGCTCACACTTCCAGCTGTACTTGTTCCACCACGCTCCATCCAGCGCCTGGACAGGTGACCAAGAAAACCATGGTGAAATTCAGCTTATTTCATAAATCCAGCTAAATAGAAATGAGGCAAACAAATTTTATTTTTTTAATGAAATGCAGAATGAAGCTGAAGCCATTGCACAAATTTTAATCTCAATAATTTTAAATACTAGTTTTTTCAAAATCCTGACCTCTGTTATGATTTACAGTTATTTTATATTTAAAACGATGTATTTTAAAGATTTTTATATTGAAAATAACTTAAAGTATCAGAAACGTGGGGAATGGAATCTTCTTTATTTTATGGAGGCCTAAAATTAATCTATTTCAAAAAGTGTTTAAAAACTGTTGAAAATTTGGAGTTAAAAGATTATATATATATATATATATATATATATATATATATATACACATATATATTCGTATGTGAGTCTGAAGGCACGATAACTTTTGTAAAAAAGCTCCGATTTTCATGAAGACTGGCACAAATGTGCACACCAGCATCCATTTTCATGAGTTCAAAACCCAGACTTATCGCACCATCAAAAGAGGGTTTGGGAGGAGGGATGTGTATCCCAAAAGTGGGGGTTATTGGTATTTTATATAGAATTTTAAGTCAAATCAAATTTTAGGTTCGGCTTAAAAAACAAGCTATCTTGAATTATTGCTCTTTGTTAATTGATTACCTAAATAGTTTAAGTATTAAAAGTTAAAGTAGTTGCGTGTTGTTATTTTTAGGAGGAACAATTTAAATTATGTATTTTGCTTATTTATAAATATATAATAATGAAACTCGTTTTCTGATTTTCTTGGTAAATTGATATTTGCATACAAAATCCCAGGTTTTGTAGTAGCTGTGGCAGCAAATCTTATTATTATAAATAGCAAAAATTGTTTTCTTACATTATATATGTACACATTGGAACTTTTTTGAGTATGCAGGTATGCTGGGCAGTATTTTTTCTTTTCAAAAACATAGCCGATTTCAATATACGGTGTTATTACAGTAAGCTTCACAAAATAATAGGTTTTAAATTCTTCTTCTGACTTTTTGATGCCTATGCAAGGAGGAAGAAAAATTTGTATTATTTGCCAAAGTGTACTTTAATTTAATGGTGTTAACTAGTAGACCACAATGCTGCAAACCTGACATCAAACAGACCACTGAGTTATAGGAGTAGTCCAGTCAAAGCTAAAAACTTCAAATTTATATTGACATATGCTTGCATATCAGATTTTCTTATTATTACATGCAGGCGTAAACAAAATTCAAAGAAAAATTAACAACAGTTTTGTTGTTATGCTTACTACATTAAAACCAGGTATGTTTTTACCATTATCTTTAAGCATATCAAAAAATTACAAATGGGCCTACACTAGAAACTAAACAAACTATTACTTTTAGTGACAAAAATGTAAGACATAAAATATACATTAGAGGCAAATTTAAATCCTTCACATTACAAAGTTTATATTAAATTACTGTTGAAATATGTTACAAACCTCCCAGAAAAGCCAAACGCTTGCGCAGACTTGAAAGAAGTTGTAGACAATGAGCACATTGGTCAGTCTGTAGGGTTTGCGATGTTCCATGTACTTTGGGCCCCAGGACAGCACAAAGTACAGGTAGGTGCCCATAATGGTCATCCCAGGAACTGGACTGCTCATCAGAGGCCAACTGTTAGTACGAGGGTCTGGAACAATCAATATAGCTTAGGAGTTATGTTACCATAAACTTCAATCATACAAATATTAAAAGCACTAGTGGCTTGAAGGGGCCATAGCACCTAACCTTGATCAATACTCTGTCTCATCTCATTTCTTTACTCTTTAAATTTGGTAAGTAGGAACACATATTATAGTTCGTAAACAAAGTAGATACTTAAGGCACGTTTAATCTGGAGTCACGGATAAATGTAAAGAGTACTCAACACATTTTAGTATTTTGTCAACAACATTTGGGGTTTCTCCATTAAAAAAGAGTGTTCCATGCACAAACGTTGTAAAAAGTAAAATGTTGTTGACATCAGTTCGCTGTCGCAGGTATGCATATTTTCAGAGTTTGCGACAGAAATTGTGTTTTCCACCAAGAGTGGCAAAGTTTTGCCTGCGACTTTTGTCGCAGAACTTTTTCGGTTTTGGTGACCAGTGCCCCGCCCCTCAATACCACTGCCTGGTCTTCAATTTGTATACACAATACCGTTTAACAGGTGGACAGAGAACTAATTTGAAATAATAAAGTATTTGCTTTTTCTCTGAATAAAAACATATCAACTTTGAGACATTTTCACCAGCTATAACAAAACCAGTACAGGGCTGATTTTAGCAGGCCTACCTTTGAGACCTCTGATGGATTTGAAAGTGAATCTATTGCAATTAAATATATTACAATGATATATATGTATGTATATAGGTACAACAATACTCACCTTATTAAATTTTGAATTCTAAATAACCTAATTTTTCCAATTTACCATGTTTTTCCAACTGTCACGTAGAGAAAAGCGATTGAATTTTATTTAATTTACTTTGGTCTTTACATATAGCCAATAATATATTTAATAAATTAACGTGCGACTAATTTTTCTTACATGAATTTTTTAGCCACATATCCTCAATTGTACACTTATAGTAAACAGAACCAATATCCGTCTAAATATATCACACTGATCCCGAAGAAAATGTTGAAGATATAATCAAATTCAGCAAAACCGTTTCATTGTTAAAAATAAATAAATTCTGTTTCAAAAGCTTATTAAACAGACAAACTTAATAGTTATATCAGGGATTTAGAGTTTTCAGATTTATAAAACGTTGTTTATAAAAAGAAATTAAAAGGCAAAGACATAAACTTGTACATTAATACACAAACTTGAAAGTGTATTTGTACCTTGAGAGAATAAACAAAAACCGGCACCAGGTATAATTTACAATTAATATGTTGTGTCATAGATAATTTTAAGCTATATGGGATTTTTGAAACATAAATAGGCCTATGCGAAGACCATATATTTATACTATTTTTATGTAAATCTTCGGATCAATTGGTTTAATATTTGTTGATATTTAGCTTTGAAAATTAAAATGGCCGTAATTTTTAAACGGTAAAAGTTAGGTACTTCATATTAATTACCAAAATACCACTTGGGATACATATAAATCATGCCAAATTTTAAATAAATATCTTTAACGATTCAAACGATATACTGAATTTAGTAAGACACACATACAGACTGACTGACGTTAAACGGAGTAATATTTCAAACAATTCTATTCTGTATTTTGTTTATTTCTACAGAATTCGAAAATATATATAGCCAGTGTACATGTTTTATGTCTTGAATATACAGGGTGTTAAAATAAACTGTTCCAAGAATTCGGGATATGATTATTCGTGCAAAAATAAAGACAAATGTTCCTGTGAAGGTGTGTCCTAAAATGCTTCCTTTCGCATCTGTCTGTCTGTTGGTGTTATTTACATAATAACCATATCTCTCGAACCTCTAACGCATAAACTTCAAACTTGGTACATGTGTGACTACTAATAAGACCTTTCTTAGTATTGAGTGTCACGTTTCTACTTTGTACCACTTCAAAATGGCGTCTATTTTTTGTTTACAACGCCTAATTTCTCAAAAACCATACATTTTTCAAAAAGGTTTACAAGGCACATAAAAGTTGTACTATGTCATCCCCTAAACAATGATACAAACATTATTAGTCCCCCAACAACCTGGTATGGTCCGAGTTCAAATTTGAGGAGCCTTTTTCACAATCTTCAGGAGTACCTTTTCTCCATAAATATAACTTGCCAACGTTTAAGCCATGGGGTTTAAGCCCTAAGGTCGGAGATATTAAAAAGTACCAACATATTATGGATCAATTGCAATTGGCTAAAATCACATAAATACAGGACAGAATAATATGGCAACTTTGCCAGGGGGCAGAGCCCTAAGGTTGGTGGGGGATGTATCCAACGTCGGGGCATCTTTCAAGAGATACAGCTTTGTGAAACAACCCCAAAGAACCATTACACGTCAAATTTGGGCGACATGAAGTGATAGAAGAAGCCAGTGACGCGGAGCCCTGAGGCCGGGAAAAAGAGTAGCCGAAGTATTCCCTACTACTATTAGTAGTACTACTATAAAGTACTAATCTGGTATGGTCCGAGAGCAGATTTGAAGAGCCGTTTTTGAGCTATGTAAAAAAACTTTTTCTCCATAGGATTAACATGGCAGCTTTTGGTGCATTGGGGCAGAGCCCTGAGGTGTGAGAGAAAAACAAAAAATGCATCTAAAATTGTATGGACCTCTACACACACGCACAACTACTTCATTTGGTAAAAAGTAGTAGTTACAAATCAAAACCGGCAGATTATTGTCGGCAACAAAATTTGTTGACGGAATTTTAAAGATTTTGTCTGCGACTTTTGTCTTCAAAATTTGTCTGCGACTCCAGTGTAAACGCACCTTAAATCACATGTTTTAATGTAAACAAGGCTGACATTTTTAAGTCCCCATGATTTTCTTATGGAGAATGATTTACGTTATTGCTTGTTGGCTGGTAACTTTTTAGAAATACTGCTATTTTTCCTGAGTCCCTTGGGATCAAGACCTTAAATTCGAGCCCTCTCCCATCATCCTGCGATTTGCCAAACTCCCACAATCTTTATCTAAAAATTTCGCTTACCGAATTATATATTATAAAGATAAGGGATTTTTGTACATTTAGGCTACTGAAGAAACATGTAGTGGTTGAAAGCTCTTCCTCATAACGTAGGCCTACTTATAACACTCATCATTTTATTTTGCTCCAGTTATCCTTCTCTTCTCCATTTTTGTTCCAGGAATTTATTGAATTATTTAAAGAACAAAACTACATTGTTTGTTTATATGACACTTATCTTTTCTTTTATGACAGCAACTATATGTCTTCTAAGCAATTTAAATACTCATTTATTTTGGAAAACTATGCAATAACTGCAGTACGTTTATGTAACTGTATTGCATCGACATGACTGAAGGGGTGCAATAATGTCAACAAACTGACTTTGTCTTCTGACAGAGTGACATATGCTTGTTATAAATTCTACGACATTTATTTAGATAACAACAAATTAGTCGATTAATTAATACTCACTCTTTGAGCGAGTATTTTTTATTTAGAATATGCAAATATTTCAAGAAGATAATGGAAAAGGATTTTTATTGTAGTAAGCAGTTATTACATCCCTACATAACTGTCTTGGAGCTTGGCGAAATAGCCCGCATTTCAAAATCAGTGAATGAGCTCAAATAACTTACCCATCATTATTACAGTAGGAGCACAGATGAACAAACTGTGTAGAGATAGTTTTTCTGTGATAAGGAACTATACTATGCTGGATCCCTCTTAATAATCATATCCTAACTACCCTACTAAACACGTTGACCGCAGTGTCTGGTACAGAGGTGCGGTTCGAGGCACGTAAGTTAGCAGGGGTGTTTACTATTCATTTTAAGGTAACATTAAAAACATACGAGATGTTGGTAACAATGTTGGTAACAACCCAACGAACTCGTTGTGGTTATTCACATGGTAAAATATAAATGCGTTTGTCAGATGCATATTTGGTTACCAGATGGTAGAATATGTTTTCATTGATTCAATTAGGACCAACGAGCTCATTGGGATTATACGACACCAATTATACATCTGGAGCCAATTATCACCTGGGATGAAAAAGTGAAACCTCACTGGAGGATAATAAACAAATAGAGAACAATAGTATCCAGAAAATTCACTAGTATTTGGTCAGAATAAATAATACCTATTAGATGTTCATTACAGTATTTGAAACAGTTAAAAAAATAACTAAACTAGACAGCCACAACTGTTCTATTTTCCTGAAGTTACCAGGAATCACCGCTAGTGTCAGTTTACATAAATAAGTTAAACAAATATTCAAATAAACCCTTTTTATTGTACACAAAGACTTTTACACAAACATACATCCATCCGTTGTTGGTGAGGGAACCAAATTTAAATATCCGATATAAAATGAGCACAGGAAACACAATGTAGTAATCTACACTAAAATTGCCTCATTTGTCGGTGCGTCACGAACTCATGTAACAGAGTTATCGCGATACACCAACAATCAGCTGATACATCTAACATCCTCGCCGATAATGAGACTTTCTACAACCTTTCAGCGCTCGGACACGCGCCACGTGCCACTGTTGGTCTAGTCGACTACTTGGTCTGCATCAACTCATCAAGCAACCTGGTGCTCTTCACACGCCTAACGTCAGGGCAGTCAGTACCTGTCTGGACATTGTTTTGATTGGTTCTGGCCACAATCCCACTTACTCTAGCGACTTTGATACACACGGGCTCCAGTCCTCTGCTTCTACCTGCTACTCCCATTAGCCATCACTTAACCCATATTTTAAATCTGTATGTTTCGATTTGTAAAAATTGTTTAGTCCGTTGAAATAAATAAGACCAATGTTAATTTTCAAAGCCTATCCGTTCTCAACGGTTTATGTAATTCAAGTATTTCCAGTTTCACTGTAGGCATATATTTCCTTTGTAAAAAAAATATTATGTTTGCGACCCGGGTAATAGTCTATATATGTACGAATATTTCTAAAGTAATTGTTTCAATTGTATTTGTACCTTTATTTAATTAATATCAATTGTAAGTATGTATAAATTAAAATCATACTGACAGGAGGAACAAGAGTCTACCCTTACCTTACTATAACGTTTTAGATTAAATTATTCACTAAATATATAAAGGAGTAATGAGTAATAATGTGCATGATAAATACAGTTTGATGTTTGGAATTTGATTACCCTCCCCTAGCCTGAAATTAAAACAGTGTTAAGTTGCTTAACGGGAATCCTATGACATTTATTATGAACGTAGTGGCATGTAAACAATTAATAAGGATTTAAATGAAATTATATTTAACATTTACCAGATATGAGCTCGAAAAATTGGGAATTTTATGAGAAATATGCTCCTAATTAAGTATAATACAGGTGTGGCCGTGGACAGCAATTGTCCACAGTCTTGCAGTGGGGTTGCGGACCGGTGGCGTCCTAAGCGCCGCCCAAAGACACATTTTTCCTTATCTTCATCCTAATTTATTACCTAAACCATTAGTAATATATATATTTTTTAATTACTATGGCGACTCACTAACTCACTAACTTTTTCATGGCATGAATCATCATTCATTTCAATCATCTGATTAAATATTGTTAATTATTAGAGAAATAAAATAAAATATATAAACATTTTTTAACTTCACTGTCAGTTTGTAGTACTAAAACCCATCCTCCGTGTCAAATTTGATAATTTATGCCCTACTATAAGTGTGTCTAATCACAGTGTATTTGAAAAGTGCTTATTTAAGTCAATGTACATAACCCTATAAGTAGGGACACGCTAATGGAAATGATTTCTAGTTAGAACCAACGAGATATATATCTATAGTGGTCTCGTCTTGGGTAAACAACTGCGCCAACATTATCTCCGCCATTTTGACCCTCTACACCTTCCGGTCTCCATGACAACAATTATGTTAACCGATCAAATGCTCCCTTCACAAGTTGTGTTAGTCCTTCTTTCTCTTTGACCAGATGTTTTGTTAACAAATATATCCTGCAGTGAGGCTTCACTTTTTCAACACGTGACGAGAGCTCTATATTTATTCTACCTCGTGGGTTAGAACGCCACCCCCCAAACACAAATAGAGCAATAGCTTATTCAGTCCAATAGGTACGTTGTTAGAAGTTTACGGATCGAAAAGATTTTCACAGTTCAAACAGCTGGCTGGAATGATCTGACAGTTATTTGTTATTATTGTGTTTGTTTGAAAATCGTTCCGCAAACGATCTCAAATTAATTAATGTAACGGTTTTTTTAAATTAAATGTAAACATGGGTAAAAGAAACTTTTACTTTCTCCCCCTTATACATAGTATGTGGAGAAAGTATTGTTTTCGTCAAAATTTTCGAATTTGAGTTGTTAGTGAAAATATTCGTTTTGGTGCTCACTGAACCCAAAAAAGTGATTTTTACGTGATGTCTGTCTGTCTGTATGGATGTGTACAGAGCTAGAGCCCTAACCAATGGTCCGATTTTTATGAAATTTGGTAAGTAGGTACTAATCCACGATATTTCCAGGTTTATTTAATTTTTCGAATTTTTGATTTTTAAGGGTAATTATCCCCCAAAACTGCCAAAAAACATGAAAAGTAAAGATTTGTCAAAAACTGCTCTAACGATTTTGATTAAACTTTAGTCGTTTGTAGAACTTTAGTTTTCAAACAAAATGACACCACCCGCATTTATGTAAAAATTCGGGTTCAGAATTACAAGACTTCAAATATCAAAAATTCAGTTTTTTGATTTTTCATAAAAAAACATATATAAAAAATATTACTATTCACCATTAAAAAGAGCTCAAAAAAACTAAATAATTTAATATTTTGAATTACTATTCTACGATTACTAGTTGTGGAGAAAAATTAAATTTTCATTTTGCAGTAAACGCAGTATGTTGTCCAATGTTATTCTTATGGGGAATACAACAATTAATATTTATCTCTTATTTATTGATTAATTTCGTTGAAACTTGATATGCTTGTCAAGTTAGCATTGACCCAACAGAGGAAATTCTAAATATGTTGCCCCTTAATAACCCTGAGGGGGGAATAGGGGGCATTTCCCCTCTTAAAACCACGTGTGTAGCGATGGATCCTGTAGTGCCTCCTAAACAGGGATTTGGGTGGATATTTTTGAAAACAACTTGTTTACAAGATTTTCTGTACATTCGACCGTGCTTTGTATTCTATATTTAGTAAATAAAAAGTAATTTATTCATTAAAGTTTGGCTAAAAGGGAGAGAGTATGTTTCAGTTTGCTGATACCGTTTATTTTTACTTATTCCAGAGTAAAATAAGTTTTGGAAATGATTTATAGGCTATGATAACCCAATGCCATACAGATTGAAATATTGAAAAGATAAATTAAAATAGCGAAACAAAATCTTCATTCATTCTACTTTGTTCGAGACAGTATTATCTTGTTATAAATTTCTATGAGTGCAAAATATGTTCTTGATTTGGAATTCTTTGGAGGTTCAGAATAATTTGACAAATTTCAAATTAAATTTTATCCATTTTTGCTGTCATGAGAATATTGTAACCGATAGCTATACAGGTCGTTTAAATAGTAAGAATCATCAGTCCATACGCTTTTCGGGCTATTTTTCTCAAAGAAACATACAGCGTATCCCTATAAAGTAAAGCTTTTTATAATAGTTCCCAAATATGGATACAATTTCATAAATAATACGACAAACAGAAACTAAATTTTTAGATCTAGGTATAAAGATAGTTATTCAAAGTACAATGTAAACACAGATAGTTGTTTACAAACAAACTCATTTTGACGTTTGAGAGGTATGCAATTGCGCGTACAACGGGGCTGAGGAGAAGTAGTACAGTAGTAACAACCAGCGCTAATTCCTCCTCTGATTTGGGGGGCAGAACTAGATTCAAGATTCAAGATCTTTATTTGTCATTAAGTAATACAAGTATCACAATAGACATCGTCAAACATGTTATGATTAGAAATGTTAAAAATTATTAATTCTAGTCACAAATCAGAAAATATAGAGTATGTTCAGTCAAAATAAGTTATAAAAACTAAAATTAATTTTAACATAACCAAGGATGTGTAGTCAAATTTACTCAATTAGCCTACAAAATAATGATGTTCACAACAAAAATTATTCACATGAAGAAATCAAACATAGAAAAAAACAAATGAAAACAATCCACTAAAAACATTGGACAAAGCAAAAATATTCTGAAAACTTTAATTAAATTTCAAATCAGACATGTTATAATACTAAAATAAATTAACATGGAGTGTCTCTACTTATAGGGTTATGTAAACATTGTTTAAGTTTTTTACCGTGTTGACGTTTTGAGCGGGAGATTTCGCTTCTTGTCCACCGTTTATTTTTTAAATTTTTTTATTAGTTTTTTATTCACCATTGGGATCTTACAAATGGTTAATGATACAGATTAGGTTAAATTAGCAAAGTAGTACGTATTGTGAGGCAAACAAATTGGCGGTGAGAAATAAAAAATATTAACTCGCATTTGTTCGTTGGTTTCAACAAGGCAACAACATTTTGTAAGCTCCTTTTGTAATAGGGTGGCGTTAGACGGTTGTGGACTTTCTTTTCTCTTATTTTCTTTGTAGATTAAAACCAATCTAACAATTTTTATAGTTGTGTTTTTTGTTAATGTCAAATAAAACCAATTCTCATTTATCGTGACATTTGCCGTTTATTGATACGCAATTGTAATATTGTATTATGAAAATAAAGATCATTATTATTATATCTGGTTTTCACAATTCGTATACTTTTAAGAGCTCTTTAAAACAAAGGTCACTTGATGGAGGTTTACGTTTGAATATTTTGAGTTGCCCCTAAAATTCCCAATTTGGGGAAACATTCAAAATATTCAAAAACTGCTACTAATCACTACCCAAACGGAATTTATTTCTTTTAACAAATAACAAACCATAAATTGGGGGCTGGAATGTTTTTACCTCCGATATAATTTTCCTAAAATCATATATAAGTTAAAATTCATTAGGTAATACTTCATTGTAGGCTAAAATTGCAGATGTATTGGTGTAACAGTTTTCCTCTGCAAACTGTGACGCCCTGCTTGGATTAATATTTGTGCTTACTGATTTCCCACCTGCGCGACATTGAAGTATATTCCTAGTCCTTACGGATCTCATGCTATTACGAGAAAACCTATAAACACGGTTTACTGCTAATTTGTGATTATGTTTGAGCCTTTAATTACGCATGCTAATGTCCAGGTCTGTGAGCTTACCAGCGAGATCTGTGAAGAGAAAGTCCCAATACCTCGTCAGGGCATTGTAGGCTGTATTGTTGTATATAGAAGTCATCCTGCCACCTGCAACAATTTTTTACATGAGGTAATGTTAGTGGAATAAGCTTTTAGGTATAAGATATACGGACCTTAAAAAAGTGTACATACTCTAAGGTAAGTGTACTAAGGTTTACAACCTTATAACTTTTAAATATTATTTAAAATCAACACTGTATTTTGGTTTTATCGATAGTAATGTTTGCAAGGGTATCTACTAAAGTATATAGTCTAATACCAACCTACTTCTTAATGTCCTTGTCTATAAACCTAAAATATTACTAATACCATTTTGAGTTTGTTTAAGTATACGGGATAAGCTTTCGTCGATCAGATCGTTGCTATGATTACTATTGTAGGCAAAGTACAATATACAATCCAATTATTTATTTATTTATTTTATGAACTTAATCAACAGTTTCATTGAAATATCCAGGTGAAAATAAAGAACAATTTTCAACGTGGAGTCACACTTCTAAAGTTGTTTCAGATCTTTGGTAATATTTATCAATAGTTTGTAGAAGCTGTGATGTTGTAGTTAATGTTAATAAACAAAGCAGAATATTGAAATGTTAAGGTAATATTCATTACTATACGCGAGTCCATCTGGAATATCATCCCTACATCTGATTCGTATTCTCTTAAAGTGTACCGGTAGCCTAAGACTCCGACTCAACTAGGGCGTATTTAAGGTGAATATGAATGAATGATGAGTGTAGAATGGGATCAACTCTATAGCTTTTAAAGATTCAATGCTAATCTCATAGAGACATATGAACTCATCGCTTTCTGTAGTTAATTCACTGAGTTCTATCTAAATATTGGAGGCAACACTGCTAAATGATTTACATTTTAAAGCTGTGCCTCAGATTGTGCAAGGTCGGTACACTAGTGAGGATGATTTATCGGAAGTTCTGCTTCAGACTTGGGCTGTTCGAGAACATAGATTAGTTTAAGTCTCCTGACAAAACAGAAACGAAATGTGAGCCAGTTTATTAAGTTCTTACCGTACAGGATCCTATACTCTCATATGAGTAAGGTTTGCTTGTATGCTTGCTTGCTTGCTTGCGACACTGATCTCAAAAACGGCTCCAACGATTTCCTTCAAATGTTCGAAATAACTAATTTCTGGGATAAAAATAAGTTCTAGACAGGCCTCATCCCCAGGAAAAATCAAATAATGTAAACAAACTAAAATGAAAAGTAACAAAAATTAACATTGGGCTTATGGAGTTTCAAATCAAAACAAAAGAATTGTAACAGCTGTTCATAATCAAACAGGGAACTGTCAAAGTAATACTCATGTTGTTTATGATTATTAACATGTGGTTTCCTGAGAGCAGAGATTAAACGATTTGAGTGAAGATTACATATATAGAGTAGTAAAATAAACTAGGTATGCAATGCAGTTGTCTGCTTGCAATATTGAGCGGAGCGAGTATTTTGTAAATCAATACAAGATTGGTGCCTCCTCTGCGTAAACGTAGCATGTACGGAAGAACAAACACATACATTTGTTATAGTTAATTATTTAAGGTAAACAAACCTCTGACTTAAACAGAACAACAATTGCACAGAAAACTACTGTATTTAAAAACAGCTGATAGTAACAGTCTGCAGTTAGATATGATCCTTATAACAGCTGTATAATCAACACACAGTAAATAAACCAAATAAAATATTTCTTCTATTAAAATAACATTGTAACTTTAAAGGGCCGTAGGGCAGAACCCTGATGTCCGATTTGGACCATTTCAGATTTATACCTTCCCATAGTTGGTTACTATGACCGTGCCAAATTTCGTGTGGATCACTTCAGCCGTTCAGGAGGAGTATGTGGAAATACAAAGCCAGAGTGTAGTATAAGAGCTACGCTCAATGAAAGCGACATTGAGCTATAAATAACAACTGGAGTGACCTTAAAAATCGAAAGAAAGTGACTGGCGGAGTGGCCGAACATTCTATTTCATAAACTCGTGGAGACGTAAAACAGATTTTTAGAAATATCTAATACACGTTATTTAAATAATCAGTTAAACAAGTTTATAGCACAGTTTTCACATATATTTTAACTTGTTCTGATGAGTTTATGTTGATAGTTATAATTAACAAAAACACGAATTAGAATTAAAAATGTCTCAAGTCATCGGAATAAGATAAAAACATATTTGAAAGATGTACTATAAACGTATTTAACTAAATATTTAAATAACGTTTAATGGAAATTTCTAACCATGTGTTTTATGTTTCCACGAGGTTATAAAATAGAATGTTCGGTCGCCGCGCAGCCGCTCCGCCAGCCACTTTCTTTCGATAATCGGACTATAGAATAAGTTACACATGCCTTGTGTAACCTTTCTACTAAGACCGAGTGATTCTTGTAAGATTTGACATATTTGATTAAACCTTAAGATTAATACACCCCACATTTTGATTGTGTACTCAATGTAAGTAAAATACAACGCCCTTAAAAGAAAGCGTATAGCGTATCTAGTCATAATAACCCTATTATTTCAGGGTGAAACCGGAATCTACAGTTGCAACTTCATCAAACGTTGAAAACATTACCGCTTGATTTCCTCTTTTACCGATCTAATTTCTATAAAATGTAGGAAATGACTATTTCCCCTCATCTTGGAGGTAAAAGTAAACCAAACGGTACAGGTATCTGTGCCGCCGCGCCGCGCCGGTGTAGCAGTTGCCATTACATTCCCGACACTCCTATCCCAGGTTGTGCCCGTCATCGCGTTAGTGTGCTGGTGGGTCAACCATTGTGCCTGCGGCAGCCTACTTGTCTGGGCGTGACGAGCAGACTGACATACGGAGACAGAAACAGCTGGGAGAGAGGCGGTTATAACAGCTGATCATCAGCTGACCGGAAAATCACCTGTTACTGTTACTGTGGTCGACGTTGAGGCGAATGTGTGAAACGTGTGTGAGACTTCCGGTCTACCTTAAAATACGCCCAGATTGCCAGGCCAGGTTGCGACGGGGTATTAAAGAGATGTTAAGATATATATATATATATATATATATATATATATATATATATATATATATATATATATATATACCACAGAGAATAAACATGAAACAGAACGTAGTCGCGAACTCGTCGTTACTCGATATGATAACGAGTATGTAAAATTAAAAAATCTAACACTTAGAACTAGCATGTTAAAAAATTCTGTTCGAGTTTAAAGTAAGTTTTTGTAAAACATAGTTAACATTTTAATTGTTTGAGTAAACGTATATAATAAAAAAAGTATGTTCGAAGAAGTATTTTTAATGCCTGAGAATTCAAATACAGTACCATAATTTTCTAATGGATTTCACCCGACTCTAACTCTACCAAGGATCATTCATTGACGAATCATAACTTTTTTAGTTCCGTTATGTTAAATATAATTTATAAAAAATCATAAGCCTATTAGATTGATACGGGAATTTAAAAATCGTAATTCATTTAAATGGTTGCCGGCTTCCCCGCTACAGCACAGTTCCTCTCAGTTTCAAAAGGGTATAGAAAACTGAGGGGATTTATTACTGCACTAACTTTAATTTTAAGGTTTAAATTTAGATACTATTTTTAATGTGTTTAATTTATTGCCAAATCAATATTACATTATCTGTTTTGGCTATACCTTGGTTACTCTTGGAGTGCAGCTGGCGAAGGGTCGGTCGCTCTCACACACCCGCAGCCCGAGAATGGTACTGGGGCAGGTAGAGACCCTTCGCCAACCACACTACGAGAGTAACCAAGGTTATAAGTAAATCAGACTTACATATGCAGATTTGACTATCAAGGGGTAGGTATCGTTACTGCGATTCTCTTTATAAGCATGTCCCAGTATAGACGGATTTTTGTCGATTCGTATCAATGTCTGAATGACGTTAACAACTAGGTTCTATCGTTGCTGTTCACACTGGAAATCGAAATTACAGTATGCTTTTAGATTCTTTATAGTTACTAAATACAATTAAATAAACAATTTTTATAAACATAAACGGTATCAGGGAAATTAAACATACCTTCTCCATTTCACCCCAACTTTAATGAATAAATTACTTTTTATTTACTAAATATAGAGTATAAAGTACGATCGAATGTACAGAAAATCTTCTAAACACGTTTTTTTCAAAAATACCCACCCAAATACCTTTTTAGCGAATTTCCCCTATGGGGAAGAAGCTATTACCGTAGTCGGCATGGTAAGACCTAGGCCCGGGACCATGATAACTTTTCGTTTTGAGGTCCCCAGACCCCAAAAACACCATTCGTTCGAAACTGTATATATATATATATATATATATATATATATATATATATATATGTATCCGTGAGCTAGATAACTCTCGTAAAAATTATCCGATTTTGATGAAATTTGGTATAAACGTGTAAAGCAACATTTATGACTTTAAGTTCGAAAACCAGCCAGATCGCTTTATCCTAAGGGGTATTTTGGGGGGGTTTTGTACCCCAAAAATGGGTTTTTTGAATTTTTTACATATAATATTGGAAATAGTCAAATTTTAGTTTTTTCCATTGGATTCAGCTTAAAAAAACACAAAATTTGGTATTTTGATCATTTCTCTACGTCAATTGGTTACCGAGATATTGAAAGTGCTAAACACAGTACGTTGTCTAATGTTATTCTTATGGAGGAAAATAAAAATTTTATATCTCGCTTATTTATGAACGTATACTGACAAAACTTGGTATACGGCTTCATCTGGTTGTGGACCATTGATATTTGCTCAAAAAAACAATTTTTTGCCAAAGGCTCCCGTAGCAGCAAACCTGCGTACTCAGCCCCATGTTATTCTTATGGAGAATAAGTAACGTGTTATCTCCCTTAATTATGAAAATAAATTAATGAAATTTGGTATGTGGCTTTACCTAAATGAGTTATATTGATATTTGTATAATACCCCATTTTTGGTTTTTCTTCCTTCAGCAAACCTGCATACTCAGCGGCCATGTTATTCTTATGGAGAATAATTAAAATGTCACAAATCGTTTATTTATGAATGCATATTGATGAAACTTGGTATGTGGCTTTATGTGGTATTAAGATACATATATATGCATTGGAAATTCGCTGAGTACGCATGTTTGCTGCTACGGGGGTATTTTGGTGGCACTACAGAATCATTTCCTACAAACAGTGTTTTTAAGATATTGGTCAGGAGTGTAATATAAATCAATGTGAATGTCTTAAATTAGGGTCAGGAAGTAAGGAGATACACGCAAAACATTTTTGTTTATGGAGTTGGTGCAAATAGTAGTACAGTTGATGCAATTGTAGTACAGTACACCAATTCCAAAACAAACACTTTTATATACGTACAGTATAGACCTGTTTGATTCCTGACCATAATTTAAGACGATTCAATACTATATTTATTTATTTAACTCTACTGAAATAAATGTATAAAATACTTGAAATGTTTTTTCATACTTTTTAACAAGTTTATTAATTGCAGTATATTTTATTTATTTTTGATTAAAAGAGTTTCTATTGAATAATCTACTGCTGTTTCATATAACATAGGCCTAAATATCATTGATAGCCAAAGTATAAGCCCAACTTAAATTAGATATACCTACTCTACTATAGTTCACCTACCCTACACTACCAAATACATTTTACTACATAGTGTAACGTATGATTTAAAGCATATAATTATTGCGTCTGAATGAATAACTAAAATATAGCTTTAATTATCAGTACGTCACATTTGGACTGAAGATGGACTGTAAAGTTTCTGCAACGCCTACATGTGTTTTCGGCAGTTAATTCTAGTGGCAGTACGTTTTCCACTCCAAAAGAACAAGAGCAAGGACCGAAGAGTGTTTAACCATTTCTTCGTGGTCCAAGTTGGCATCTTCTGCAACCAATGATGTTCCCGCGGTATAACGGACTCTAGGCCGCGATGAAGATGACCTACTGCTACACAATAGAAGATAGCTGCACCTTCGCTGCTGGCTGTGGCGTAACTTTCTCGCCAATCCTCGGCCCATCAATGTGGAGATTCTTGTGAACCAGTTTGAGACAGTCGGTCTGTGATTGTCTGCCAATCTGACCAATAAAACATTCATTACAGTTTTATTAATTCGTATCCGGTAAAGTAACGTCGTTAAATTAGTCAGCGTAGCAATATGAGCAATAGATTAACACTACTAATTAAAACACCACTACTGTGATAAATCAACACTACTGTAAAAGGAAGGAGGTTTTTATATCTGACGCAATAAACCTCAACCGATTGAGCTGAATGGCTTTTTATGAAGGTTTCCGAAACATTATTTGAACTCTCTCCGGAAACTTCAGAAAATTGTTCCTAAGATAAAGATTCAGTTTGCCCTCAGTAGAACTGACGTGGAAAGTAATTTATGCGCTTTTAATAAGAATGAAGTTAAACTTCAGTGAAGATCCGTAATGTTGGTTTAATAACTAATTTAAAATTAAAAACATTTACCAATATTTTAAAATTTTGTTAAAAATTATTATATTTTGTTTTAAACAGTTGATTTGTCTCGATCCATTTCCATTTCCATCCGGCCAAAGATTATAGAATATAACTCATAAAATTGCATATGTGTAAATGAGCGAATTGACTTTGCCTGTCTTGAAGACGAGTGACCCTCGTCCTCCACGAAAATTTGAAAAATACACCCGTAGCAGCAAACCTGCATACTCAGCGAATGTCCAATGCATACATGTATCTTAATGCCACATAAAGCCACATACAAAGTTTCATCAATATACATTCATAAATAAACTATTTGTAACATTTTTAATTTTTCTTCATAAGAATAACAGGGCGGCTGAGTATGCAGGTTTGCTGAAACAAGGAACACAAAAAATGGGTTTTTATACAAATATCAATATAACTCAATTAGGTAACGCCACATACTAAGTTTTATTAATTTATGTTCATAATTAAGGGAGGTAACATTTTTCTTATTCTCCATAAGAATAACATGGGGGCTGAGTACGCAGGTTTGCTGCTACGGGAACTATCGGCAAAAAATTGTTTTTGTGCAAATATCATTAGACCACAACGATATAAAGCAATATACCAAGTTTTGTCAGGAGAGGTTGATAAATAAGCGAGATATACACTTTTTCTTATTCTCAATAAGATTAATATTGGACAACGTACTGTGTTTAGCACTTTCAATATCTCTGCAACCAATTAACGTAGAGAAATGACAAAACACCAAATTTTTAGTTGTTTTAAGCTGAATCCAACGGTGAAAAGTAAAATTTGGTTTCCTACCATATTAAATGAAAAAAAAAACTTAAAAAACATATTTTTGGGGTACAAAACCCCCCCAAAATACCCCTTTGGATAGAGCGATCTGGTTGGTTTTCGAACTTAAATTTATAAATGTTGCTTTACATGTTTGTACCAAATTTAATCAAAATCGGATAATTTTTACGAGAGTTATCGCACCCACGGACACACACAAACACACACACACACACACACACACACACACACACACACACACACACACACACACACACACACACACACACACACACACACAAGATATATATATATATATACAGTTTTTATCAAAGGGTGTTTTTGGCATCTGGGGACCTCAAACGAAAAGTTATCATGGTCGGAACCGGGCCTAGGTCTTACCATACCGACTACGGTAATAGCTTCTTCCCTATAGGGGAAATTCGCTAATAAACGCAGGTAATTATGACTTTTCGAAATTATATTAAAATTTAAGGAGCATAATCTAACGAAATGCCAATGGCCAAATGGCAGAATAGGTTTTTTCCACTTTTTAATCTTAGACGATCTTTATATTTCATTGCGTTATCTGATAGTTCTCAAGTCTACTCCGTACAAAAATTTGTCCAAAAAAAATCCGATCGAAAACAGCTAAACTGTAAACAATGAAAAAAACTGATATTTTAAAGTTTGCCACATATGTTATACATTTTGCGAGTACCGTAAAATGTGAACTCGGTAAAGATTTTTAGTTGAAATATCTGGACAACTTCAATATTTAAGATATTTGTGATCTAATATTTAAAATATTTACTCCATTATTCTTGGATCATTATCATAGCTTTTCATGGCAGTGGAAAAAAGTTTTATCAAATTCAATAAACCCTCTTTCGAAACACTTAGACAATCATAAATTCCTTTCACAAATTTAGACTTCTATGAAGTATAAAAACTACAATTTTATTCAAACCAATGATATCGATGATTTAAATGCGTGATGGATTTTCTACATAAAATATAATTGAGTGACGAAAGACGAAGTATCATGATAACTAACTGTTGTTGGGAAGGTATACATGAATTATACTTGACTTGTTGGGATCTACTCCGGAAGGTCGAGGGGCCGAATGACCGGTGGCCGGATGAGGTAACGGCAGGGAGTGATGCAACCGCGGCGGCGACGCACCCAGAGAAAGTGGCGTCAGGACGCAGACGCAGGATCAGAGACCATAGGATCTTCAGAGGATCAACTGGAGCTCTGACGTCATCAGAGAGACGCGAGACTGCAACTGCGATTAATATCAAGCAACCAATTTAGCTTAAGATATTCTTTGGATATTGTTCAGTTTAAGAAATGTCTATCTGGAAATGTGTTATTAAAATAGACGTCAAAGAAACATCTTGCGGGATCTAGCCTACTTCAAATTTTCTAGTAATACTTTACACAAGGTTTATTTTAAAATTAAATTGAAGCTCATACAGTTTTCAATAAAAAAGTGACTTTTAACATTATACATAAATTATGTTTATAAAAATTGCAATACTGTAGTAAGGACAGTGTCGGCAATGATGGATATTGTGGGGAGATTTCCAAACAAAACAATCGTACAAAAATGTTAAAGATCAGATAAACAAAGTGATACAAATTTTCCTAACGCAATCGCTTAGTAATTTCGTAAAAAGGTGTGCTCTTCAACATTTACTATGTCTTAAAATTAAATAAAACCTTTTGTAATATTAAATTATTCTAAAAAAATTTTAAAAAATCGTTTGAATTACTTTGTAAATAATGTTTAAACAAATGCAATATTTGATACAGTACCAAATATATTTTTTAATATTTAACATTTAAACGATACGCATTATCATAGGAGTCACGATCTCGGCAAGTCCCATTTGTGTATTTAAGAGAGAAAGTAGTGGTTGCGGGCAGTCCCATCTTTGACCTTTATCACCAAGTGAGAGTGACTGACCCGCCTGCACTCGCCTCCCCGCCCCCCTCAACCCGCCCGTTATGGCCAATAATCATTGCATTAAATTTAGCGATTTCCCTAATTCGTTAAAAGTTAAAACTCGAATACAGTGTTACAAAGCAGAGCCTATTTATTTAACATACGTTAGCACGCTGCGTGAACAGTATCGTTTTGTAGTAGCGCGTACATAATAAAACAATCTTACTGTATATCGAGACCGATATTGTACGCAGTGTTGCTTTCTAGTCCACTCCGCTAAGCTACAATCTATATATGTTTGTTTATTGTCGGACAATGTATCCCTACTTCCTAGGAAGAAATATTCCTATACTTTTTTCGAAAAGTTCAGGTGCAAAACACAATTTCAGACACATTCAAAGAAAGTGCAGTTTTAAATGGTAGTTCCAGGTTTACCGTCATATCAGTACTGTATTTTTGTTCAATTTTGACTGCCAATAGTAACCTGTCCTTTTCATTTGTTCATTGTTGGCGCGGTCATCATGTGATTGTAGGTTTCATCTATTTTATAACTATACATTCAACGTGAGACCAATCTGATTTACATTTTTGAACACTGTGTGCCTACATTATTTACATAGTCAAGGAATATTTAATAACTAGCTGTTACCCGCAGGCTTCGCCCCGCGAATTACTTATAAAAACTATGATAGTTTTGTGTGCTGCATTCTGTGGTTAGCCTGTGGAACTACTACGAATCGGCCCCCCAGGTACTATTAGTATGATATGATAAATGTTACATGAGATTATTTGAGCTGTTTTTATACTATTCAGTATAGTAAGCACCTACATACAAGCGAACAAGCATGCATTACATTTATTCCAGTAAATGCATAAGAGTAATTATGATAATTTCGATTGGAGGCAAAATTAAACTACTTTACATAAGTTACTGTATTATGTTCCTCATATTATTTGAGAGGAGGGATGCCCTTGAATTATGCCTACGAATAAAGGATATCATACACATATTAAAAAGAGTCCCTATCTATCAAAGTGGCGAAGCTGCTTACGCAAGATCTCAATTTATTAAGAGTTCTTGATAAATTATATGGATGATTACAAACATATGCGAGACAGCACAGTCTGAGCATAATTAATTTGCCTGTCATGTAATGATAAGGGAACGAACTAAATAATTATTTTTGCCCTCAGTAGAACCGACGTGGAAAGTAACTTATGAGCTTTTAATAATAATGAAGTTAAACTTCAGTGAGGAGCCATAGTATTGGTTTAATAACTAATTTGAAATTAAAAAATTTTAACAATATTTTAAAATTTTTATATTTTGAGGCGTTTCTACAGCAGTCACAAAAACTCACAAACTGAAATAGGTTATATTTACAATAATAATTGAAATAAGGCTCAGGAGTGGTCGACATGAATGTTTGTAATTTTAACGCAATTTAGGACGATTTAGGTTGTTGCTTAAGGCTCTATCCAATTCAGGCATCAATTTGTTCTTTACTAACAAAACTCGTTTATTAAAATCACTTAAATATTAACTTTAAACCACCCATAGTGAAATAATTGTTAAATTGTTCTAAATGTGTCATTGGGCTATTAAGCAATGAGAATTTCTAAGAACAGGTCGACCTTAGATAGTAACAAGACCAGGGTTTGGACCGTTCCCTATTAAAACGTTAAAAAATGCCACTGGCGTAGATAGACAAAAGAAATGTTAAGGTGAATCCGATTTAAACAATATATTTTCAAAGTGTAATAAGTACTTCATCAATTTAAAATAGATCGTTATTTTCAATACTGTGCTCGACCAAGCGGACATTGTCCATGTTATGGATAAGTGAACCACTATGGAATCCTCCGTTAATTTCCCCTCATTCACAAGGACCAGCCTCGTGCGGCGTCTTCGTATAATTGCTGTTTACCGGGCCCGTGTATGATGTAACCTTCATTACGGCAAACCGCGCAATTACGCCTCTCCGAGCACTCTTCTCATTAACACCGAAACGAATTAATTCACAAAAGCAACTCGTTTTAAATCATTTAAGTTATCCGTTAATTTACCATGCTTTTTATATTTCTTTATTGCTTGGCCAGGTGATTAAACTGTTTTGAAAACAGAAAAACGTTTAGGTATTTATTAAAAATTGCTTGTGGTGTTACTAGAATTTTTTCAAGCTAGGAGATTCAATGAAAAGCTTGAGAGCGGGCTTCAGTCATGAAACTGTTGGCGTTTCTACCTGCTGCCATAAAGACAATGTTAACTTTCAAAGCCCGTCCTCCTCAACGGATTATCCGAAATCGTAAATTTATGGTTAATTTAGGAACCAACAAAACTAGCGATTTCAACGGACAGAATTTCGATAACGCAAAAAATGTTTCCTTAACAAATTATAAATATTAAGTTTGTTTGTAATTTCATTGAACGGTTACTAGTTTTGATATCTAAATTTTAGATGGTAGTGATGACCGAATCACTAGGACGTTTTTTGATTATTTAAAATGAGCCATAATTCAACAATAGGATAATCTGTTTAGGAGGGAGGGGTTTTGATATGCAGTATAACAATAACAGTATACAGTATACAGTATAATCGGAGCAGCAGGTATAAACAAAGGACTGGAGACCCCTAGAAACTTTATTTTTGTGATATAGTATGCCATTACTTAAATTCCTTCAGTTAGTTCATTTTACCAATACATTTTACAAAACTTTTACTAGCTAATCTTAACTACCTACTTTAATCCCACTTTTTCTGGCTAACTTGTTGACCTGATTTATTTATTTTCTTAAATGGTTACACCATTTTTACAATTGAAGACATTGCTTCCAAGATGGCTTATCACTAAAAGTTAAGTTAAAAAATTTACAAATAATCACATTGCAGTGCAAGAAAGACATAGTTTTGATTGTTGCTACTAAGAAATTGTAATAGCAGAAATAACAATATAAACTTTGGATGGTTTAACACTTGAAAAATTCAACAAACATTCAACAACTAACAGGCATCCAAAACAATATATGACAATTATTTCAAGCAAATAGCAAAATAAATATGGATCATGCAGGATAACATATATATAGTCTTTGAATGTATTAACAGTAGATAAAAACTATAGGCTAATTCGGGTATCTTAAATAATTGTAGCTATATAAATCCACACATCAGGTATGGCATTCCAATTTGGGGTGCCAAATAAACTCATACAAAGAAACTGTTTCGGTGACAGAAGAAAGCAATACGACTGATTTTTGGAATGGAATGGCAAGGCTTGGGTCGTGCAGAGGTGATTTTTCCGAAAATAACTTTCTGACTTTTCCCTGTATTTATATTTTTGAAACTCTTTCATTTCTGGTTAAAAACAAACTCTTTTTTCAGATGTGCCACTTTTCTAGGTTTTATTTTTGTAATGCTGGATCCCTGGAAATTCCCCGTCACAACACTACCATTTTCAAAAACCTGACTTTGTATGCAGGCATTAAATTATACAATTCCCTCCCATCCGACCTCATGGCAGTAACTGATGTGGGCAAGTTTAGGAGGAGGCTGAAATCCTTTTTGGTTGCTAAGGAATACTACAGTGTGTCTGAGTATTTTATTGACAAGAAGTAATTATTGTTTTTTTACCGTTGACATATGTAATTTTGTAATGTTTTAAACATTGTGCTATGAATTAGTTATGTTATATTTTCTATGTCACTTTTTTGTATATGCCGTTTGTCAATGCTTGTAAAAGTCGGATGACAATAAATATCTGATTTCTGATTTCAATTTAAATACCAAGAAAACAAGCATAAATCACATGTCAATCAATGTCAATAATCCAGGAAATAACGAACAAGTACAAAACAATATAACTTTGCATGAGCTCTTATGTGGCCATTTAAAGGCACCACCAGGAACAGCTCATGGGAGACACAGGCACCAGCAGAAAAATATTGAGAAAATATGTTGTGGCCCTCTACAGGCACCACCAAAAATTCACTTAAATCACTTATTCACTGGACCAGTTCACATAACTGGGTGGAAAGTTAACTAAACAGCATCTTCTTGGCCTCCCGTTTAAAGGCAGCTGGTGGTTGACCGAAGAAGTTAATGGGTGGAGAAGCATCAGCACCAATCCTCAGGAGCCTGGAGATTCCATGGTTGAGGGCATAGTTTGTAGGACGACTTAAAATGATATTTAATTTCACTACACATCTTAAACAGTCAATAGACACATACTAGTATATCAATCATTTGTTGCACACGACATCAATATTTCCGTCTCTCTCGCACTCGCGAGGTATCGGTATTTCCCGAGAGACCACTTTCTCTTTCGACAGGTTCTGCTGCCTCGTGTTCTGTTGTTTTATCCGTCCACAGTCCGGATTTTTAAGATCACAAACTGTCACGTTATTACTGATTTCATGCTATCGACGTTCTAGTTTCAATATATATATTCTATAAACTCGTTTTGCAAGTTTGTGAAAATGAATGTATGGAATGGTCCCTGTATTTTATCGTATAATATTTTATATGATAAAACGTATTACCAATACTCTTATTTACTCTTTATAACAAGAGTAATGTACTATGGAAGATATAATCAAATGATCATATCATAATGTGATTTTAGTAAACTTTTGGCATACAGAATATTGGTTCTGGAGCATTGAATTCACGGTTTCAAGAAAGGAAATATATTTTTTTTACAATATGCTAGTGACAATTTTAACTAAAATTGAAATTAAGTTGTTTGAGTTCATTGCGTTATAAACCTTAAATCAGACCAGTTGAAGAGTTTAGCACCGTTTTAAAACCAATCTTTAAAGTCTTATTATATATTTAGTCACGCTAAAAGAGACAGTTTAGTATGTTTTCCTCCTCCAGCTGCCACCTTTCCCGGGGTATCCTTCGACCGCCTTATCTTCACGTCAGCCTTGTTGCACCTGCTCTTCCAAGGCCTTAACTTAATTCTCCATTAATTTCACACTTGCCGCCAACGCCTACTGTTGACCTACGGCTCTCAAGGAGAGATTCAATGTTATTCTCAACCAAACCACAATAGCTCCTCTACGATATCTTGATCGTTGTTTTTTAACTAATTTAAAGTTGGTTAATAAAATATCAGATTTCACTTATTCATTGTAAAGGTATTAAATTGTAATTATTTGTGATTGCTTCATGACTTGGATATACCATATTCATAAAAGTACTGTATTTTAACATTTAAATTGGTTACCCTTAAGATAGTGCGGATAGTGTGGTTCATTTACTACTCGACTATTAAGATCAACTAAGATGCTACTAACAGATCTGTTCAAAGTGTGTGACGCCCGGTTTGCGCATGCGCAGTAATTACTTCCCCCTCCAGACGTATTAATAGAGCCACCTTACCAATGAAATGTTTTGCTAAAACATAAATCATTATTATTTTGTTTACTGCATACAAATTCGTGTAATGTTTAACTGACTGTCACAACCCTTGAGGGAATCGGGGTGGGGTATTCACCATCTCTCTCGCACTACCTCCCCACGGACCCTGTCAACATATGTACCGAATAAGAGTTGCATAAATTATTCCACCAAGGAATAGCCTGGCTAGCTTAAAAGAACCGAAAGGAAATGATGCACAAATATGATTACAAAATAATCCCTTCTATAATCAAAACTGCGCAATTCGGGTTAAACTCCAATACTCCAATGTGCAAAGGCCACATATATACAGGACTAATGGCAATTGCAGACCAGCGGCAATCACGTGGGATTGAGGATGTTGAGAGAGTTAAGGAGAGTTTCCCTGGATTTCGTAACGAATGGGTTATCGACACGTAATAATACTTGCATGTTGTTTAAGATTCAATGCACTTTTATGGAAGTTTGAGGTAATTTATGTATTGTTTATTATCTTAATATATGAAATCCAAATACAACTGACTGACTGACTTACTGATCTATCACGAAATCTCCATAAATATAAGGCCTACAGAGTTGAAATTTGACATATATGTTCCTCTTTGGCCCTAGGTGCTTGCTATAGAAACGACATCACGAAATTCCCCCTGTGTTCCACCCCGCTGGGTCCCAAAGTTCCCATGCATTTCTTATGGACATTCACTTTGGTTTGAGCTGATGAAAATAAAAACAGTTGATCTTAATTCGTAGTAGTTCCACGGGCTAACCACAGAATGCAGCACACACAACTATCATAGTTTACGCGGGCGAAGCTGCAACGGGTCGGCTAGTATTTATTTATTTTCATAGACAAAGATGAATTTATTACTATCAGTAAATTGAAAAAAGCATTTTATAATTTACTTAACAGCTTCGTTCATATTATAATTTGATTATTTGGATTAACGGTGGGATTTATACTATACATAACAATAAAACCACTTTCACGTAGTGGTGTAAAAAATTAATAACTAAATAACGATTAAAACCCATTATAGAGTACCAGAAACCCTTTAAATTAAAACAACTCATACGACTTTGTTGTTTAAATACTTTCGTTCAATATTAATAAACTTACGGTATCTTAAATTTGTTTAAATATCGGTTTGAAACAATCGCATTCAAGCGATTTCTGTCTTGTATGATCTGTTCACAAGACCACAAAACTGACATCTACTACAAAGTATTACACTTTGTCTGTTTCGATTAGATTGAAGAGTTTATCAGCCAGATTCTTTATCCCAAATATAAGTTGATGAATACGCTTGCTACCCCAAACGGAATGAATGAATAAAAGTATTTTGGTATATTTTCTTTATAAATTAAGTAAAAAGTTTAAATAAAATGTACATGTATAACTCAAGCGGTTATCCCATTATATGATAATTATTTTGGTTGTTTTTTTTACGATTACATTTATTTTATTAGGTTAACTCTTAAAAAAAATTTATTTATATTTGTACTCTCATTTATTCATTGGATAATACGATATTTAATTTTGGTGGAAATGTCTTAATTTGATGTTTTACTTTTGATATCTCTCCTCTAAAACAATGAGAGAAAAGTCGTAAGGAAATAATTTGGAACATCGTAAGATAATGGTTCTGAACAGAAAAATGCAGATATCATTGATATTTGCATATTTGTAGTCATATTTCCCTATCATACATCACGATATACTACATGGTGAACTAACGTAAATAAACTTCAACCTGATTCCTGCCAATGAGCGTTTGGACTGGATCCAAGTAAAGCTGCTGCAAGCGAAAACGACTGCATTCCTCTCAGGTAAGTGGTACATATTGAGGTGAATTGCACGGTATAATTGCTGGGATTAACTCCATAAATATCCTAATTCATGTATTTTCATATTGCACTATTAAGTCATAAAATAGATTAAAATAGTAGTGTAATAAATGGTATAGTTACTGTATTTATTGGAATATAAAGCTATAATATAAATTGAAGCATTTGCAAGTATAATGATGATTATAAGGAATATAATTATCCACTTTACATATCCTTTGGTCTATTGGTATAAACAAATAGGCAATATTATTTTACTTTAATTATAATTTGGCTATATCCTACACTAATAATTCTAATAATTTGAGATACATATATTTTATATAATTTCGGCTCAATACCCATTAACAGTGCATCACTTTCTGATTTGTTTATACAACCTTCAGGACATTTTTTAAAATTGGGAGTCTACAGAACTTAAACCTTTAATTAATTACGGTATCCAAACAAACAATAAAAAAATCGACATAGTAAAAAATTAAAAAGTATATTAACAATTACAAAAAAATTTTACTAAAAATATTTAGGAGCCACGAGTTACTGATTAAAATTAGAGCAGTGAAACATGAAACAACTTAAAGTTTATAATTTCACGTTTGATTCGTTGTAAACTCCACCATGCCAAAAAAAGAGTTTACTGTAAGATTTTATCTGACCAAAGCTTATGCCTGAGGACTAAAGTAATTGTAACTGGTTCAGAGGCAACTTGATTATTCAAAACGGCAGCTAGAGAAAAAGCTGTTAAAAACTGAACGTATTACATTTTAATTTTAGGATACAATATTCCGGATAAAGACATCATATTTATTTTCCCAACCATTGAGCTCATTCCCTTGTACATGAACATACACATTGGCTAAACTGTTTAAGTTTTTGTACAGAAAGTTGTACGTTGTAAATAGATTTGTTTGCATCTCAAATGCTGTAACAAAATAAAGACTAGTCGTTTTAATTTTATTAGCCCTATTATTGACTAGCCTTATTATTTTGAGCAATAAACGTAATCAATTTATTAACTCATTTCAATTAAGTCATTGTTTATTAGACATTTAAGGATTGTGAGAGTTTAGTATATTATACGGCTATTAGAATAGAAATGGTTGTGTTCATTAAGAAAACTACTAACGTCAGTGAATGGAATATAAAGAGATTCCCTTGCCATCAAATATCATTTTTCCAACACACCATTTTATTTGACTTCTTTGCAAATAACCGTTCCTAATATATATTTATCTTTTTTAGTCATGACCTTAACCATAAATAAAACCCATAGAGAATGTAACTACTCATTTCAAGCGGAATTGCGTGTGAAGTCTTCTAGAGCCATTATGTGATTATAAAAATGCAATATTTGACAGTTATTTCAGTTATCTGGTTCTCGGACGGAGATGAGAGGGAATACACTGTCGTTTTGACACAGAGCACTTGTGAACAGATGCAAATATGTTTGGAATGTTATTCTGACGTCATTTGTCTATGTTTATAAACTTCGACTTTATGTTGATATAACTCGTAAGTTCTACAAGTCCAAGCCTACAACAATTATTGGTCTAGGTTTGCTGTCGCGTGCCATTTTCAGTTGAATGACATTTAAAGTTATAGGACCCCTTTTTGTCACTACTGTTTGTAAATAGTTCACGTAGCACGCCACTCAGGCACAAAAATAAAAACGCTGGACTAGTGTTTTATATGTAGTAAGTTAAGCTAACTAGGTTAACAAAAAATCATTTCCCAGTAAAGAATCATTATCCAAAAATAAAATGATGTGTTATACCAGATAATTTATAAGGAAAATTTTTTTCAAGGGTTGATTTAAACGTCAAACAAAGCAAAATGCGTTTAGGATAAAAGATAAAAGAAATCAGACTATGTTTAAGGTGGTAAAAACAATCCTTCTTTCATGCACTGCTTGAATGTACTCAACGATGGCAATATGATGAGTTAAATTATCTTTTGTAAAACTATAATTTTTGTTCTGACTAAAGAAAATAATCTGATCGATTTGAAATGGAAAAGAGTTCTCCGACTGCTGCAATAATGTTTGAGTTGTTCTAATAATAGTTATTATTTAATGCTAATTAGTTTTTACTAATATGTTTTATGTAAATAAAGCGAGGTAGTAAGACTGGGTTTGTTTATGAACAGAAGTAGGTGTCTGTCATTATAAAATTACACAACACATTAGACGTTTAAAATAGCTTCTTCCCTATTGGGGAAATTCGCTAAAACAAAGTTTTAGAGTATTACCAGCCGAAGAAAGTGTAACAACTAAGGATGAAGATGTGCAGTTCATAATTAATGTGTTTCTAGCATTACATAACAAAGTATAAAGAACAACAGACAGTTTTCCTGTAATTCGTAAGAATTATATAGCTTACTGGAACAATCCAATCACTTTACCCCTGCAGGATATTCATAGAGGAAGACTGTGTGTGATAATCAGTTTTGTCTGTAACGGGCCAGCAATATACCTTGTAAATATTCGTAAATATTCTTGTCATTGTGTGGTATTAATAAGTACGCCAGTCTCTATAGGCAATTTTATGCTGTTTTACTTCCAAACGATCATCGAATGATTTTCCATCCCATTCTGGTTTGTCTGTTCGTCTATAAAATTAACGGTATCAGGAAACCGTCGATGTTGATCAAGGACGAAGCAGTCCTGGCGGAAGTAGAGTCCAGGCGTTCACTTCGAATACATTTTAAGAAGATTGGGATGAAGATATTGAGAGAGCCGTGAAACGTAGCGATGTAGGTTACAGGTGGAAAGTCCATGACTTGCAGTACTAAGTCGCCGCTCTCCGGACGGGCTAGTCGCTCACGCATCTCACCTCAGAGCCTAATTGAAGAATTCGAGACAGGCTGCAACACTTGCACATTTTGTAAATCTTACGTATTGCTTCGCGTAGTTGCCTAACGTTTCAACAACCACCCAAGAAGAGAATTACACAATTCTTAAACCAAAAGGTACCAAAATGGCACCTATCCCCAGAAAAAAAATACTTAATTTGGAGGAGAGATTTTATAGGTTACGGTAAGCAACCGTAAGCACAAACGGTATTGCCTTTATTATGGATTCTATTTGTTGAAGAGATTTTAAAACGACCTATCTATGTCGTTAGAATATACTAGAAAAATATGTCCAATAGAATGTAAAGTAGAGGAATGTTTTAATACCGTAGTAAACACAAAATGATTAGTAAAACCAGCCAAAGTGCCGTTTATTTATTGAATTCAGTTAGAATTCAATTAATATATCAATAAAACACAAAGTATGCGGTGTTATTTAATACATTTAACTTAATAAAATATCGGAAGAGGCTACCGATATCCATTAATATACATCGAAATTGTCCGTTGAATATTTTACCAAAAAGAAATTGTATACAGTGACAACAGTATCTAAGCATTGATTTAGTGAATTTATAGCCTGTCAATCAGTAATACAACATTGAACAAATTATTGAACCTATTAATAGTGCTAATACATGTCAAATAGCCGTTAGAACGACCCAACCACTCTACATATACAAGGCAGATTTGTAAATACAATTACTATAATAACTAGTTAAC
The DNA here is from genome assembly GCA_963675035.1 of Allygus modestus. NCBI lineage: Eukaryota > Metazoa > Arthropoda > Insecta > Hemiptera > Cicadellidae > Allygus > Allygus modestus. The sequence continues at coordinate 80,969,672 of OY776114.1, read as the reverse complement.
CTTGCTTTCTCAAGCTTGGAGGAAGTTACATAAATCTACATACGATATATTTAGATTCGATTAAATTATAGTTCTGAAAAGGGCAGTTACCGTCAACTTTAAACAACTCACTGTTACAAAATGTTAAATATTAAGAGAACTCCTCCCGCCTCTAGACAATAAATTTGATGGAAAAGTGAAAGTAAATTCAGTAGTGATTAGGTTAGGCGGAACTAATAAGGCGTCTGCGAAGCGCGGCCCCAAGTCATTCCTACTCTGCGGATGCCCCACGAACAGACGGTTAGGGTCTGTATATCACTGCCGTATAAAATCTAATGACCGATTGTATTGGTCGCGATTATACTGCGTAGTTGAGCAAAGAGAGGCTCATAATCGTAACGATTTACCGTATCAAAAAGGTTAAGGTCGAAAAACATTGTGTAAGCGATTGAAATCAAAGGCTTATCAGAATAGTTTGTGTTCTACACATTTGTTTAGTGTAATGGGTTTTTTATTTGATTGCTACTAAAATAATTGAAACTATTATAATAACCCTCCAAATTATTATTTTTCATCAATTAACACATATAGTTGAAATATTTTACCCAATAAAACAGATTACGTGTACGAGTTTCAAACCAATGTTTCACAGTCTTTATCAATGTTAGGAAATGTAGTTTATATCTTCTAACAGCATGATAAATTAACGTCGCGAGTGTCCAAGACTTGGAATTGGTAGTTTACATTTTGTAAGAATTTCTATAAAAGTTTAAAGAAACAAAATGTCAAACTGTATGGGAAATAGTTGTATATATATTAAGAGCATAAAGTAGGTTTTTGTCGTTACATAGAAAACTGGTCCGCGTCGCGCGGTTATTTCTGAAAGCGACAAAGATAGTTTACACTCGGATGTCACAGACGTAAACAAATTTACTTTCTATAATTTTGGGTAAATTATCGAGATCGAGGTTATAAACACCAAGTTAGTTTGGTCCAAAGCAACAATCAATCAGCTGTTTATTGGCTGTCAGAGAGCTGTCAAGTAAGGTGCAACGAGCGATAAAACTTCCATAACTTAAAGTAGTTATTGCAATGTTTATTTTCTGGTTTACTATGTGGTTTTAGATTGTAAAGAAGCAATTTGGGTACAGTTGATGGAAAAATATATACTACCGAATACTAAACGTTACTGAATGCCCTTATGTTATGCAAACAGTTTCCCAAGTTAATGAAATCTTACAACTAAAATATATAGGAAAATGTCGCAGGAATACTAGTAATAAATAAATACTTCTTGTTGTAAACTAACTGTATCCCCCCAAAAGCTAAGGGTAGCCCCGACATTTCAAAAGTATTTTAAAATTGGTTTTAAAGGGCGAATGAGAAAAATCTGACAGTGCGCAAACCTGGTGTCGAAATCTTCCTCCAATCACACTAAAAACCTAATTTGTGGTATTTGAGGCTAGTGGCCTTTCACTTTATAGTAATTAAAGCCATCTGTAAAAATTGCAGTTGTAATAACCCCTTGGTATAACCTTGAAATATTTATTTGTTATTGTATAAAATAACAGGTAATCACATCCAATAACGCACAACTAAACCAATGTAATGTTAAAAGTAATAATTTTTAACAGGAATAGGATATTACCATAAGAGTTTTACTCAATAAGTCGTTTAAAACAAATTTTTACTGATTCGTATTTAAAGACCTTTGGCTACCCTTTCTCAAATTGTATTTCAGGTAAATAAATTATGTAAAAAACAATTTTTATTACCAGAATTATATTTATTTTTGGAAATCTAAAATTAAACCAAGTTAGATACAAACCTGCAACCGTCCGGGACTTTTGAACACATGTGGAGAGCATTTCGAGTCGTTCAGGGTGAAGCGCAGACGGGTGCGATTATTTCGTGAGGTACCGCGAGAGATCGTAACACGCGTGATACTCGTAACTCTCAGTGTGACCAACCTCAGACTCCACATTTCACTCCGTAATGTTGCACAATCTGCGTGTGCGTTTGATGACGTATGCCTTCAGATTGTAATTGTAGTTTTAATAATCCAGTAATCAAACTCCTTCCTCAGTATATTTTCGTTGTTTGTGAGTCTCATGCATAACATTTTCATAACTTTCAGAGCATTTTACTGGGGTATAAAATATTGCACTGGGGTATAAAATATTCCACATCATTTGAAATGGTTTTATTGTTTTAGGGTTTAAATTTCACATTAATTTTCATGTTACACTTATACTCTGAAGATGAGTGCAGCACACTACCTATACACCAACACACTAGTACACTAACTATATTCACCATTTTCTTGTTCTTCGGAATTGATCCAAAATATTTTCAAAATAAATCCTTACTAACATAACTTGAAAAATATTCTTAGTGATGCAAACTCTATTAAAGAATCTTTCCCAAAGTCTTTCCATAAGATTCGCAAGTAATAACGAGCAAGACTCAAGAAGTAATATTGTTAAAAACTTAAAATCTTGATTTTCCCGTTAAAATTTAAACCATTTTATTCTGACGAGTCAGTATCATCACCAAAAGTCCAAAAATTCGCCTATTGAAACCGCCATATTTTTCTAGGGGGATTTTATATTTTGATTACAAGTACCTTAATGTATAACAAATTGTGTCCAGTGATTATTTAAAACAGTTATAGGACGGTAAATATCTGAACTGAAGTGTTGCTTCGTTCGTACAGAAACGTTGCAATTTCACAAAAATTATCTTTGCAATTTAAAAAATTTATGGAAAGTAAAATAAAAGTGATATTTTAACGGGGTTTGCTATGTTAAGAAACACATTTTATAAAGTTGTTTGTCTACATTATCATCGTGTTATTCTATTTTACTTAATTTTGTAACTATCTTACTTTAAAAATTGCTTTCCCCACTAAAGGAAGGGAAAATGGTTAGAATTGGTTTTACACAAAGTATTTTATTTGGTGAAATACACTTCCTGTTTTCATATTTTGTTGTTCCAGTATCAGATAGTGGGCCTATAAATAGGTTTCCTGCTGCAAAAGGTTCCAAAATTCTTCTGAGCTAGAACAATAGATCTTGTAGACTAGTCATGTACCTAAAACCCACCTCACCCTCATTTCAAAAATAACGTTGTAAATTGATGGAATAAAGTAATTAAGTAAAGTTTCTGCAAACATGAACAAACAAACTTACATTTCATTACATTAACAAACAAGTAAATTTCTTTGACAAAAATCAAACCCTACTAAAATATTTCTATTATTTGATGTTCTACACGAGTTAAAAGTTGTAAAGATAATTTGTGGACACCCGGTATATCAATGCTTAAACAAAGTATATAAAGAAACATACAAATAATCCATCACCACGTAGCTCCTTAACTATATAAATTGAAACTACCATTACTCGACAAAACATTGCAAAGCATGGTGATTAATCTCGTTAATTACTTTAAGATAAAAACATGACAAATTGTGTTATTTATTTGCTAATAATCACACAGCCGCCATGTCAGATCGTCGAGCATTGAGTACGACAAACGCCAAGGTGCAAAATGGTACTAATGACATTAGCAAACAAAAACATTTACACTTGAAGGTAAACTAGATGGCAGTAGTTTTTAACAACTTTTCTTGTGTTTAGTTTCTCAGTTATATAAAAGCTGTGGATAATAGTTATAAGGTGAAGTTTCCAAGTGAATTGGTTTGCTAAGGTTTGTAAGGTGTAGTTTCCATATTACTTGTGTTATAATGTACTGCTAATTTCCTACACAAGCTGTCAAACTAATGTTTTTTAAGACTTTATATTAACACTGAAATATATTATTGCCAATTTTGTATAATAGTTCTTAATATATTAATTTAAGTAAACATTATGGTTACAAGTTGTTTTTTACCTTTAATATTTTTTATAATTTTTGGCAAATAACAATTTGATATCATAAATTGTTTTGCAATTTAAAAGTCATTATATTTCATATAAATGTTAACTTAATGAATACCATTTCTGTTGAAAAGAATCCAGCATACAAACTTGTATAAAGTTTTTTATAGTATATAAATAAGTACTCTGGTCTTTTACATAAACTAATTTTACTTGATTAAATTATATTATTTCAAGGAGTAAATGCATAGTTAGTTATGATGACAAACTTGAGTGGTTTTATTCGGCATGTGAAATCGTAAACGTTAGACGTAAATCTCTATTTACTAAACCAACTATTTAACAAATAATAACAATATTATTTAGCCAATGGTGAGCTCTAAACTCAAAACTTAACCTCAGCTAGTTTTAGCGAATTTCCTCTATAGGGAAGAAGCTATTACCGTAGGTCTTATGGTAAGACTTAAGCCCGAGACCATGATAACTTTTCATTTTGAGGTCCCCAGATACAAAAAACACCATTCGTTCCAATTTTTAAATATGTTCGTAAGCACGATACCTCTCGTAAAAAAGATCCGATCTTAATGACATTTGGTACAAATGTGTAAAGTACCATTTATTTGAACGAGTTCGAAAACCAGACGAATCGCACCATCCGAAGGGTTTTTTTGGGGGGTTCGTACCCCATAAATGGGGTTTTTGAGGTTTCACATGTAATTTTTATTTAAATCAAATTTTATTTTTTACCATTGAATCAGCATAAAAAACAAACAATTTGGTATTTTGATCATTGTTCAACGTCAATTGGTTACTGAGATATTGAAAGTGCTAAAAACAGTACGTTATCTAATGTTATTCTTATGGAGAAAAAGAAAAATTGTATATCTCGCTTATTTATGAACAAAAACTGACGAAACTTGGTATATGGCTTCATCTGGTTGTGGTTTATTGTTGTTTGCACAAACAAAATTTTCTCCTATGGTTCCCGTAGCAGCAAACCTAGGTACTTGGTCCCCATGTTATTCTATGGAAAATAATTAAAATGTTATATATCGCTTATTTATGAATGCATATGGATGAAACTTGGTATGTGACTTCACTAAGATGAGTTCTATTGATATTTGCATAAAAACCCAGTATTGTGTGTTCCTTGTTGCAGCAAACCTGCGTACTCATCCCCGATGTTATTCTTATGGAGAATAATTAATATTTTAAATCTCGCTTGTTTGTGAATATATTTCTTATGAATCCTGTTAAGTGTTTTAATGTGTTATTATATATTCTTTGGAAATTCGCTGAGTATGCCGGTTTGCTGCGACGGTGGTATTTATGAATGTATGTTTTAAATAAAAGTTATTGCTATTTATAAGAAGGTTTGATAAATAAATTTGCTTTCCATGGGCCTAATGGGTTTCGCTTATAATGTGGATTTATTATAACAACCAGTCGATTGATATACTGATCCGGGCGTCGTAAATATTAAAGTAACCTTTAGGGGTTTGAGAACGGACTATTGGTGAAAGCGTAAATTTGGACATTAGATTACATAAACCATCCAGAATTTGACAGCCCCAGCGCCCGCGTCGTAAATTTTAACATTTACGGTCACAAAAAAGGCGAAGGACAACGTAAGTAGGCTATGCGAAATATTTGATTACATAGTTCATTACGAATATTATTTCCCTCTCATTTATTACAGCATTTAAGTTAGGCGGAAAAGCGTAGCAAACATTAACATAAAATAACTGTGATCGAGACTAGCGAATTTCCTTTCCATTAAAATTTATTTTTGTCTGTAGCGATTACATCCTTCAGGTCATTGTAACAGTGAAATCTACGAGACTAAAGGCAGTCCAACACTTCTCTCGAATACTCCGAACATTCGGAGTTCGGCCGAATTTTTGGGCCTGTTTGCGAGAAGTGTGGGGCCCCCTTAATTTGGGTACCAGAGGCAGTACTGAAGTCAACTTCACCTATCTATCAAGGTTTAAAAATATTTAAATAATCATTAGCCCCAATCAGAGAAAGAAATATAGTTAAAGCCAAAGATTCTGAGTGGGGCTGATGGTGACCGGTGTGACTGGTTAAAATCGATCTCCTTGTTCTATTTTTGTTGTATATTTACCGTCTTGTATGTTGCCTTGTATAAGCGTAAATATACTTTGTAGAGTTTTGAGAAGTAGTTTATGTTATCCTGTTTAATTTAAACAACTCGTATTATGCTACTCAAGAAATTAAAAATTAAAAACTCAACGTAATTTAATTAATATGACGTAATGTTTTAAAAAGTAGATTTTAAACCTATAAAATAAGTTATTAATGTAGGACGAAGAAACAGGAAGGTTAAAACTACAATTTAAACTGGTAATTTTACACAGGAACAGCGGACGAGCTTTTGCTTTCTGTTGATGCAGTAAAACGAAGTTTTAACAGCAAGAATGTACCAATGCAACAATAATGTAAGAATGTAATGCATATTTAACAAACAGACAAAATATTAAATTTTTGAACTTATTAAATTTGTTTATGAATAGATTATTTTGTCACACCGGCAATATAGTTAGATTATTAATTAAAATAATAATAATAATAATAGAAGCCCTATTCAGTGAACCAAGTAGCAATGGGTAGCAATTGACAACCAATTGATTGATACTGTAAGCATCGACTGTTGAAAAGGGAATAAAAGTTATTTTTATGAATGTATGATGTTCATTGCAGTGTCCAGCACGTGGATCTAACTATGCCTTTTCTATAATTTGTTTCTAAATCTTCGTGTAATACTGAGGGAAGTCCAAGGTAACAAGCGTGAGAAGCGAGTTTACCGTCCGCCGTAAACTGCGAAACCGAAGCGCAAGCAGAATACCTCGGCACAAGTTCCACCTGGAAGTAGAGTGTGTGTGAAGACTGAGTTTATTTTTTTAGAAATTGTTGTGTTTGTAGACTAATTTATTTCCCACAAAGATATATTTTTTTATTAATCTATGGTTTTTATTCAGGAGTTGCAGGGATAAGTTATCATCGCCTCAGAGACCTATCCATTTTTTGTTTCTTCCAAAATATATGGAGAAAGTATTGTTTTCGTAAACATGTCCGAATTTGAGTTATCGATGGAAATATTTGTTTTGGTGCTACTTGGACCCACAAAGCGGGTTTTGAGGTTGTCTGCCTGTCTTCCTGTATGGATGTCTACGGAACTTGAGACTACACCAGTGGTCCGATTTTGATTACATTTTGTATCTATATACAAGGTACAATTAAGCATTTTTTTCAGTTTTTAACATTGGCGTTGTCCAATGTTATTCTTATGGGGAAAAATATATTTTCTCCATTATTTGCCAATAAACTTCAGGAGAAATCTTTAGGACCATACAAACTCTCTAAACGCTTTATAAGTATATAAGTTGTTTTAATAAATCCTCATCTATTATTATATTCTAATTCGTAAAATGGGCACCTCGACGTTGCTCCAATCAGAAATATATAACAAAATAGTACGAAATAGAGTCATTTTGTTGCTTAAGAAATTATTACAGACGATTGCCATCAATGAATTATAACAACTCAAAAATATTCAGTGATTATATATGTCCGCAATAATTTCTTAAATAACATAAACTCACCATCGCCAAAAATGAAACAAAGAATCGAGTAATTTTGTGTATGTAATTCAAAAGATTGCATTAAATGTTTGTATCAGGCACCTGATTTCAACACAGACTATACAGACGAGAGTGAGAAACGCGATCTAGCATAGTAATAGTCCTTGGTTTGATTCTTTACACATACAATTTTCCTTACTAAGTCAACTATATAAAAACCTTCCTGCTAAACCTTTAAATTATCAAAGTTAATGACCCCCCTTGATTGCCAGAACATATATTCTCCTTTAACATATATTCAGAATAAAATCTAATAAAACCATAATTTATGACAAAACATTAATATATTCCCGACAAAAAACATATTTTCTATAAAATTCAATACACAATTGTTAACCAAAATACAGTTTTTCATCCAAACAGGGAATACAAAAATTCAAAAAAAGTGACAGCTAAGTTTATTAACCTAGGAAATCAAATCAATAAAGCCATGCTTATATCTTAATATATAAAACAAAGTGGTGTTAGTTAGGCCTACAAATTTTATAACTCAAGAACGGCTGAACGGATTTAAATTAAATTTTGCACACGGATAGTTTATTACCTGGATCAACATATAGGATACTTTTTCCCGCGGAAATTGTGAAGGGCTCTGCCCCTTTGGCTTTTAAAGTTTAAAAATAGTTTATATCCCTTGTGGGAACATGTGTTTATCATTTTATGCTTTTAATTAATAAACAGATAATGTTTCGATAAAACAGCTGTTTTTGTAAACAGTGTAAATTTGTCCAAACATGGCATTTAAAAAATTACACAGGTGAATGGCAACTCTCATAATGTAAATAAAAAACTACTTGAATAACTACTAAAAAACTCAAAACTCAAACTCTTTTTTTTATAGGTGAGTGAGCGTAGTGAACGAGCTCATATTGAAAATGAACGAGTATTTGACATAAAATAAATTCAATGACATTAGGACAGAACAACGACTGTCGTTCCAGCTACTAATAAATTAAATATAATCAAATTAAGTATTAATGGGTAAAATGCTTGTGCGTAGGTTCGGCCGTTTTATAATGCAAACTCATCACATCCAATGAGGAAGGATGGGGTTTTGATTGCACTTATAACATAAAATCTAAAATACTAAACCATGCAGTTCTCGGCTAGTTGTTGCATTAAACCTATTCAAGGACGATGACGATGTCGGCAGTGTGGCGTCCGTCACCAACCACTATCTGACACTTACGAAACCACCAAGATATGTTCTGATAAAAAAAACTAATACGCGTCATAACTTATTATAATCAGCCTTGACACTACCGACCAACCAATAGCGAATGTCTTTCTATTCCTTCCGAAGACTGCAGCGCTACGGAATTGCCAACAATGAGGAAGCTGGTATTTTGACACCTTCGTTAACTCTCTCCGGACTGCTAATCGGTCTAAGGAGTTGTAATTAATAAACCTCCTCAAGTAACGAGAATTGCTGATCCACATCAGTATTATCAATAATTAATATATGTATTGATGACTTTAATGTCAAACTGCTGATAAAAAACCCTTTTTTCCAGTCCGTTTGGCTATTAGAGCCCCGATTAGCAACTTAGTAACTTTGGTTTATCTCTGCTTAAAAACTCACGGACTATATGTCATGCCCAATGAGTCATTCACTTGAGTCAATTCCTATCCCGCGTCGAGTTGTATCTATTCTCTAGAAATGTAATGAAAGAAACAATTGTTAAATACTATAGTTATTGTTATATTGTGTAATTCATTAGACGGTTTTTGTTATGCCAAACGTACATTGTTGATAAACAAAGATAATTGTTTAGATAGTTCTGAATGGTTTTTAGATACTGTATTTAAGGGATGCAAAAACGTACCATACATTTCAAGAAGTCTTATACCGTGTTTATAAACATTTTTGTACACTTCAGATTCATTTTGTAGTTAATTTCCAAACATCCATAGTTTTAATCGTTTGCATTTATATAGCTGTGATATATTTTACTTTTATGAAGTTAAGAATGTTATGATTGCATTTTTATTTTACACTGTGCAGTTACACGACTTATGAAGAAAATAAAATGTTTGTTCAGTTCTGTTAAAACTTAATACTAGTTTTCGATATCAATATATTAAATACTTTAAAACAAATTCATTACAAAAAAACGTAAGCAGAACAGTCAAGTAAACCATATATCTTCAATTTGTATTCATTGAAATGCTTTAGCAATTAAAAAATAGATTTCGAAAATTTAAACAGAAAAAACCTAAACATAACACAAACAAATCATTGATTACAAATACAAAAATATGCAAACACACCACAACCTCGCATAGTGGGAAATCAATATAGAAACATGCGGAAGTATTAACTCACCTACACAAACCAGATCCGACACATTCACTGACACACTTATCATACGCTAGTGCCGCCCGCTCTAGTGATACACACGCTGGACTAACAGAGAGAGATATTACCAGTGGAGGTAGCGGGAACGAATAAAGAAAATCACAGAAACGACTTGACAAATTTTATTATTGAGGACCAAAGTTATTTTTTCAATAAACTTAACCTAAATATTGTTGTGTTTTGGCAAAATGATATTGTAGTAATTACACTTAACATCGAACAAGATTGTGTATATATATATATATATATATATATATATATATGAATGTATGTATATATATATATATATATATATATTAATTTTACTATCATTATGAGAACAAAGTACCCTTATTTAGTTTCATAATTTATATTTTGACGACTAGTTTCGGTCTATTAAGCCATTTTCAAGTCAAAATATCAATAACCTTAAAAACTAAAACAAAACATGTAAATTAAAATTAACATATGGATCAAATTTTGCATACAGTAATGTAGTAATTTGCATATACTTTTGGATTTTTTTTTCTATATATATGTTGGTTCTTCTTAATTTCTTATTTGTTTTATCTTTGCAAATATTGCATTATATATATATATATTTAAACTATTATTTTATCGATGATAATATCTACTCAGTAAACAGTATCTTCAACACTATAAATGATTACACAATGTGTCAAAAAGCAACTACATTTTTTGATTATTTTGCATAGGGTATATGTTGTTTGTCACTTTATTGCAGTGTAAACCAAATTGTTCTTGTGTGTTTTTTATGATTTTAATAAATAATTCTCTGATTTATTTCTGTTGGATTAGAACGAATTAGTTATCTGGATTATTTACAATTGTGTGCAGTAATGTAATTTAGTATGGAATATTATTAAATAAAATAAAGCATAATGGAAATTTGGAAACAAATGATAGAATCATGGAATGAAGATTATATTCTGTAAACATAAATCAAGAATATATTTGTTGAAAACTGTGGTATTAAAATTAGAATTTATTTTACTTTGCATAGGTAACTTTAAATAGCACACTTGTAAATTATGAACAAAATAATCAGTTATCAACAAGCAGATGTACGCCCCAGCAATAAATCTCAGACGCATAATTCCCACGGCTTTCACCAACACTGCACCGAAACTTTCACCCCAGATTAAACCTACTAAATTAAATATAGTTACCTCAAATAGTAAGTAATCCAAGAGTTAAGGGGTAGCGCACGAGGTGCGACAGCGGCTGTGTAGAAGGCGCTCGCGTATCCGGGGCGCTAGCGATGGCACATGCACGACTGGGACCATGGAGCATGGAGCGGTACCGGGACCATGGAGGGGGGACAATGATACTACAGGTGGTGGAAACGAGGTTGCATAACAGTGAGTGCTTGTCGGATCAGTGCGAAGGAAAGTTGACTCCTCGACCCGAGGACCCGGGGAGACCCTGGATGGAACCCTGGAGGACCCCAAGTAGTGGAGCCCTGGGGGACTCCGTGGAGGCGGTCGCTGGAGGCTGCGGAGGGCCGGATCGAGGGTGACGGGTGTCGATCAAAATGACGATGACGAGTAGAGAATATTACACATTTGAATCGGTATAATTTGGAACCAAAAATATAAGGACGTTGAATTGTTGATGAAATAAAAATATTAACCTTATTGGCTTTAAAACGATAACACATTTTTTTATCTAAAAATAAAACAGAAAAGCAACACCTCTTAAAAAATAAACAATCTTTGCCTAATAAGGAATGACCGTTTAAAATAGTTTAGGCAGTAAACAAGTTCTCTGAGACTATAATATATTTATATTATATTCATCCTAATCAACAATTTTATACGTTTCAAAGTTTCCATTTGCTCAGTATTAAACAAGTTTATTTTTCGTGTAGTACAAATATCATAAGTTAAATTTATGAGTGAAAAAATATTTCGCAATCCAAACTGACTTTCTAAAAATGTGTCTAAACAAGTAAATGCGTCTGTTTTATGTGTTTTAAATACTATCTGAAAATAGAAGCTAGCTCATTCGTTATATCAATCGTTTGTCTAGAACTGTTCAGCTTATAAATATTGTGTTTATAAGAAAATGTTTGGCAGTTTCATGCTTCCTAGAACTTCTATTTTTTTACCGGTACGTTCCAATGCCACCTTCGACATTTTAACCGGGATAAAGGTTTATAACAAGTTTTTATTACAGATGCCTTCCGATGAATATACACAAAGTTGCATCGAGGTATATCAGATAGTGAATACCTTGCTCGAATACTCTGCCTCAACTGATTTCTTTACTCTTTACATGCTGAGGAAAATAAATCAACATTAGTAGGAACACATGTCAGTTCGTAAACAAAGTAGATCACAGAGAGTAAGTGGGGGTGTGTGTTGCATCACATGTTTTAATGTAAACAAAGCAAACGTTTTTAAATCCCCAGGCTTTTCTTACGGGGAACTTTAACGTTATTTATCGTTCTGGCAACTTTTTAAAAACACTGCTATTTTTCCGAGCTCCTGGTATCAAGACCTTTGTTTTGAGCCGTCTCCCACCATCCTGTAATCTGACAAACTCCCATAATTTTGTCTTAAAAATTTCGCTTACATAATTATACAACGTGTAAAAAAAGTCTAACCACCCCTTTAATTTGTTTGTTTGTAAAAACAAACAAATCACCTTTGGGGAACGATGATAACTTAACCCCAAGTATCTTTTGACGTTAATGGAAATTTTGAATGTCCCCCAAAAATGGGGGATTTAGGAGGCAACTCAAAATTTTCGAATGTAAACCCCTTTTGAGTGACCTCAAATTTTAAAGAGCTTTAAAAAATAGGCGAATGGTGGAGATTGGAGGACTGTAACGTGTTGCTATCCAAAATTGCAGCTTGTCAAAGTTTTGAATACAATTCATTCTTAAAACCTGGCGTCTAACACTTTTGGAATTTTAATTTCACCTTTGGTGACTTAAAACTGAAACGACTCTTGGTAAAATGATATTTAATGAAGAACCGGTCTCTTTTGGTAAAATATAAAATTTTAGAACCCGCAAAAATGGGGTATTTTGGGGGCAACTCAAAATGTCCTAATGTAAACCTCTTTTGAAGGGGTTAAATTTACTTTTAACTGTCACCCTTCACCTAAGTTTAAAAAGCTCTTTAAAATGAGGGGTCACTCAAAAGGGGTTTACATCAGAACATTTAGAGTTGTCCCCAAAATCCCCCACTTTTGCGGGACACTCAAAATTTTAAATATCACCAAAAATGCCACTTATTCATTTAATAGCGTTTCTACAAGAGTCGTTCTAGTTTTAAGTCACCAAAGTAGAAATTAAAACTCCAAAAGTCTAAGACGCCAGGTTTAAGAATGAATTGTATTCAAAACTTTGACAAGCTGCCATTTTGGATAGAAACACGTTACAGATCTCCAACCTCCACCATTCGCCTATTTTTTAGAGCTCTTAAAAATGACAGTCACTCAAAAGGGGTTTACATTTGAAAATTTTGAGTTGCCCCCAAAATCCCCCATTTTTGGGGGACACTCAAAATTTCCGATAACGTCAAAAGATACTTTGGGTTAAGTTAGTATCGTTCCCCAAAGGTGATTTGTTTGTTTTAACAAACAAAAAAATTAAAGGGTGGGAGGACTTTTTTTACACACTGTATAATAGAGATAGGCAACAACACTCTTTTTGTAGAATTACGATGAATAAACAATTAAAATATCTGGAAATGAATTCCCAAATGCATATTAAATGACTCTTTTTACTAAACCTTAACAATACAAGGCGCATAATTATGTGTAAACGACCCGTTCCACACGGAGTTCTTGAAAGCTTCAACGTCTGCGATCGCTGGCGGCGCGGCGGCGTCGGCGTCGTTATCCTAGACGTCGAGAGTGGGTCACAGCAAAGTCACTCCTCCATCTTCCTCGTGTTTCTTCTCGTCAGCCATCACCCCCTGTGGCCCCCTCCAGGACCTTGGCCCCGGAGGTTAACTAACCTCGCTCGTCACCGCCTGGGCTTTACGTGGTAATTGCACTGGTCATTCGCCTCTAATATACCGGAAATGAGTTAGAATTGGAGGTTGTTTAATATAACCCTCTTTATATCCTTGTATATTAAATTGGCTAGATAAACCCAAGTGTTAGTGTAGGCCCATTTTTAATTTACTGTACTTTTTTATTTTGGGAAATCCTCATCTGATTTCAATAGTAGCTGTGCCGTAGTAAGCAAAGAAAAATTACCCCGTCACAAGAAACCTGCGTACTCAGCGAATTTCCAATGCATGTAAATGTTTTTCTGATTTTTGGAAAATTGTAAACCCACATAAAACCCCATTCCCATAGTCTGATTTTTCTGGATTTCGAAGTCATGAATATATAAAATTTATATATAAATTTGAACGAATAGTGTTTTTGGCATCAGGAGACCTCAAAAGAAAAAGTTAAGGTCTCGGGCTTAACTCTTACCACCTACGGTAATAGCTTCTTCCCTATAGGGTAAATTCGCTAAAATAGATTGTACATTTTCTTTCAATATTCTACGGTCCACAAGGAGTAGGGAAAACATTAATAAAAGAAATTAAATCGGTAAATCAAACCAAAAGTTTTAACTAGGAGACCACAATGCCGGAAACCCGACCTCAATCGGGCCCCTAAAAAAATTGCAACCGGTAAAACTTTTCGTTAAGTGTGGTTTGCAAAACTTTAAATGCGGTTTTATCTTTTACAATCGACCTTTTGAGGCCCAGTTTGTGGTATTGTGTTAAGCTATGTAAAATTTTATAAAATTATTTTAATACGACCTATGTCTCCCTTAAGACATCATGGATTCAAATGAACGACCTTTAATGGAGGTATTGAATGTCTTAAGGTAGGCGCAGGTCATATCTCATACAATTTTAAGGGTCTTATATAGCATTACAAAATTAACAAACCGCACCTCGAAAGGGCAATATTAACGTATATAAATTCATTTTTAGCGAATTTCCCCTATTTTGAAACTTTTGAAACTTTGATAACTTTTTTTATAATTTTGAAAGAAGCGCCCGATTTTTATGAAATTTGGCACAAATGTGGAGAGTAACATTTATGACTTTAAGTTCGAAAACCAGATCGATTGGTCTATGGGAAGGGGGTTTTATGGGGGTTTAAACTTTTCCTAAAATCAGTTTTTTGAACTTTTTACCCTAAAATTTTGAAAACACTAGATTTTGGTTATAACCATTTTGTAGAGCTTAAAAAACAAACAATTTAATATTTTGAATCATTGAGTTTAGTGGTTGTGGAGAAAAGTCAAAAAATGTGTCCATAAAATTTCCCATGTTAATCTTATGGGAATACTGTTTTTAGATTTTCCTCAGATAGTTTTACTAAAAACTCCACATTTCTTTCTACCAATCAGTTTAGCTCTACAAAACAATCATTTTGGCGTTTTAATTGTTGTTTTACGTCCAACCGTTGCAGTGATATTCAAAGTGCTAAACACAGTACGTTGTCCAATGTTATCCTTATGGAGAATAAATAAAATGTTATATTTCGATTATTTATGTATGTATATTGATGAAACTTGGTATGTTGCTTCAACTAGTTGTGGAATATTGATATAAGCACAAAAAAAGTTTTTCTTGATTTTTCCCAGTAGCAGCAAACCTGCATACTTGCGTCCCATGTTATTCATATGGATAATAAGTAAAGTTTTATTTCTCCCTTAGTTATGAACCCAAATTAATAAAACTTGGTATGTAGCTTCACCTGGTTGAGTTATATTGATAATTGCAAAAAAATACATTTCTTATCTTCCTTGTTGCAGCAAACCTGCGTACTAAATTATAATGTTATTCTTATGGAGAATAAATAAAATGCTATATATAACTCATTAATGAATGTATTTTTGTGAAACTTGGTAAGTGGCTCTAGGTAGTAGTGATACCCATATATATGCATTGGAAATTCGCTGAGTACGCAGGTTTGCTGCGACGGGGGTATTTAGCTTTGCAAACGATACTTACGTAAATCTTGACTGAATGCCATTTGTTTCTCGGTAGTCGGATTGAGGTCGGGTTCGCGGCATTGTGGCGAGCTGAGCGGCTGCACGTCTTTTGCTCCGCGGTTTAGGGTCATTTCAAAACACATCTTTTGCTCCGCGAGGGGGAGAGTGTCCAACACTCACTCTCCCCAAAATTCTTTCACCATCAGTCTAACTGAAGGTGCAAAGTCAATCTGAACTTTCTTTCGATTTAAGAAAGCGTCGGATCCACCAGAGAACCATTGCTACTCTCTTCCTAAATTCCCACAAATAATTTGAATTGGTTCAAATATTACTTCAGTACCCTGAAATTAATCGAATTGATTATGAATGTACAATTTGCATGACTCGAAATGTTTTTCTTAATTTAGTTTTGTAAAGAATATTTCATATGGGGCGATGTAAATTTTATTTGCTTAGTAATTTGATTGTGACTACGTATAATAATTTAAATTATTTTTATATGTAAAAGTACACTATTATGATATAAAACATATGATAACCGTGAACAATAATATTTTATCATAACCTAATAAAATAATGGTGTTCAACTACACTAACACAATGGATACACAATAGTTGTCAGCTACTCCCTTCCTCGCGGAGCAAAAGAGGTGTTTCCAGTAGCCCCGATTTCTACCTGTTCTAACCCCGGAGCAAAAGATGTGTTTTGAAATCACCCTAAACCGCGGAGCAAATGACGTTCACGCGTACTTGCTTCTTAGCCGTCCTCACAATTCCCCTTCCTTTAATCCTTAAATTTGGATTATTTTGTTATATATCTTATAAAAAGTTTATCTTTTTACTAAAGACTTCAATACTCCTTGGTTGGACTATCAACAAATCGAAAAAGAAATTAACAATTATTTTGTAGAGCTTAGTAAAAGTAAATCTTGTAGTAAAATCAGATGCGTTTTTGCAACAAATTAAGGACACGAACTCCTTTTTGACGACAAATGGTTTTGTGTTATGTAATTTTAAAAGCTAATGATTTTGGTTGGCATATGAATCAAACTCATTAATCACTTAATTCCTTCTCTGTTGAACGAAAATAATAATTTATTAAAGTAATTTAAGACACATAAGTTGCTAAATATATCTTTAAATTTACATCAAACTTGTGGTTAGCGGAAATGGATTATGATCCTGTTAGTCACAGCAATGTCATTAACTTGTATGCCTATCAAATTAAATTTCACGGTTTTTTCGTGGTTATTATGTTTGCTTTTGTGAAATTTGCGAACTGCATGTAGTGAGTGTACTTTAGCAAACATTAACAATGCAATGCACGCGGATTTTTTATCATGTTTGATAATAGTGTACAACCGAAACATATGTAACACATAGGATACATCTTGAATCAGCTGACGGAGGTACTTATTTGTCGTTAATAAGAATTAGGAAAAAATCTTATGTGATTAAATGTACCTTTCCCGCAGGAAGCGGTAGAGTGTTCTCCTTGCTAGGTTCCACAGCCACAGATGCAACGGCGCTCGTAGGCAACATTGCTACTCGTCGCCACCGGACCTCCTCCTCTCCTATACTTGCTCTGTACATCGTGATGGGTGGGTAGGATGACAGTTTACTTTAGTGTAGGTTTACAATAAATAACCAATTTTAACACTAGTACAATTATTTATTTCGTAAAACACATATCTTCTCTTAAAATGTGTAACTACTTATTCAAAGATTTTTTACTAAAAATAATCAGTTAATTTCTTGATTGGTATATTGTAGGGAGTTATATACATCATTATTATAAGCTATACAGCGTTAAATAACTCCAACTTGCTGGGGTAAATTTACTGATTCATGTCAGGCGTGTTTTTTAAATTTGTAATATGTATACCTCATCAAGATTTATAATTTGGTTTATTTATTTGTATATAAATGGTTTAAACATGTTACATAGGTGAATATATAAAACATTTCTTCTATTGTAGCTCTTGACGGTTGAATTCTTAAATTTAATTTGTACTTGCATCATTAATTTTAATCATAGTGTAACAAAGAATGCTCAAACAAAGGTAATATAAAATAGTAGTAGTGCCAAATACTATAGTAGAGCAAGCAAATTCCATTGGCAAATATATCATAGGAAATACATAAAGCAATAATACTCCATAGTATATTCTACATTTTGTAAACTGGTGTTTATTTGATTAGAGTCGATTCCATAAATATTACATATATTTTATACATGTATCATTGTACATAGATTTACAACTGCATGTACATGACCTCTATTAAATTAAATTTGTATTGTAAAGAAATAAACATTGCGTAACGTTACAATAATAACGTGGGGAATAACGTTATAATTATTAATTATTGTAATTAATTAATGTGCTTAACTATTTCATAATCAAAATTGTCTCAATTTGTATAATCAGTAGGTGGAACAAGGATTGTATTTATATATGTATCTAACTGCTGTGCTCTCGGCTTAAGAATTGTGTATCAACTAATATGGAGAGTTTATTCGCTTTGAATTTAAATCACTGAATAATCTTGATAGGCCAGGGAAATAAGGATGAAAAATTGGATGAAAATGAAAAAGTGCAAGCAGAAATATTTTTTCTGGCAATGAGGTCCCCTCATTCAAATACCAAGTTTTATACTTTGCGTGAAGTGAGCTTTCGCCGCCATATTGGATTTTTCCTCCATTTGATACATACTTCCATGTATGTTACTGTTTTTGAGATTGCTTATAAATAGTACAGTTTTTATAGGATTTATACCAAATTTAGACAGTATGTCTTGCCTTGATTACCTTGTCATAAGTACAAGGAAAATTAATTTAGTATTTAGTTCTAAAAAATATACAATTGTAGGAATTATTACCCAAACACTGTTTGCTTATATTATTTTATCCTTAGATTTTTAATAATTCATCCAATTAAAGCTTTGTTAATAAAACTAGCTAAAAAACTGAAAATGTTGGTTTTTGAATCAACATTAAACGATGACTGGTTCTTAGAAAAGTTTATAAATACGTATTTCATAAATACAGTACGTTTCTCAATCTGCTTTCCCCTACTGACCTGTTGAAAATGACTTAATTGTATTTGAGTGCCAAGGAGTTTTAATTGTAGAATTCAATTTAAATATAGGTTAAACTGACTTTGGTCTGAAAATTTATTAATTTATACCCATAAGAATAACATTGATAGACAACGTACTGCATTTTGCATTAGCAGGCTTTCATTACTTTTATCCTGAACCACTGAAGGTAAAATCACGATTCAAAATACTAAAATGTTAGTTATTTTAAACTCTACAACATGAAGGCAAGTATTTCAAAAGATATATTACACAATACATGGTCAAAAAACTTACACCACATGTTTAAAGGGAAAAAAGGACAGATTAACTAATTGGATCTTGAAATGTAGGTTATGGCTTCGGCAGGTCCAAGATATGTTAATTGTACATGTTTAGTCCCAAATTTTAGCAAAATCGGATGACACAAAACAATCAAAAATCATGTCTGCCATTTTCCAATCCGGCGGCGAAAGCTCACCTAACCCAAAGTCGAAAACTTGGTATTTCAATGCACATTTTTCATCAAAAATATTTCTGCTTTTTTCATTTTTAAAACCTATTTTCACTGGCCTTTGATTGTGTTATCTTGTATAGAGGGGATAGTCGAGCAAATTCGTTCGTCCATCCCTCTTGTAACTTCATAGCAGTGAATTTGCCATTCTGTGTAACTCAACATTATGTTGTGAAACTTTCTTTATGTTGTTGTGTGTTTATTTGTGTACCATCGTGGTCATAATATCAATTTTAATAATCAACTTCTTCAATAACAAATTTTTACCTTATCGTTAATATTACAACTATAAATTTATCAAATGTTTCTAAACACAACACTTCTGCATCTTCTACTTGCAATCCTTAGTGTGTAAATATATAAGAATATATTAAAACTGCATTTTTTAAACGTTTTACTAACATTAAATTTTAAACTAACAGAATAATCCTCCCTGGCCTGATTTAAAGATCTGTGTCGGTCTAAATTTGTATTCGTAAAGAATACTTTTTGATGACATTAAAACACTTCGACAGCCCAATATTTTTATTAAAGAACGTCCATAAAACATTGTATGTCATATTAAAATAATTGTGGCAAAACTTAGGTCACACAGGTTATGTTATAATTCATGTTAACGATTCCTGGTTCACCGGAGTTTCAGCATACACACGTAATCGTCCGATAAGTTTAACTGTAATACCGTTAAAATCTTAATAATAATAAGGCCGTGTTCTGGCCTTATTACACTCCCAGCAAATGTTACCAATAATATAACTTATTATTCTTGGGATAGGTAGGAGACCCTCTTGGACTACTTCCATAGGTTCTATTATGTTTTTAGCATAAAATTATCTCGAAGACAACCACTCTGATTATACCTTTACTCATACTGATGCTATAGTTAGTACAATATATTAATATTATTAGGAAAACATAGAAAGTTCTTGTTAAATTTTAACGTATTGAGAAGTGCGAGGGAGAGTTTTCGCAGTTATTATTTCCCAAGGGAATTTTCACAGTCGTAAACTGCGGTGAAACATTTTATGCGACCGTCGTGAGCGAGGCAGCCACGACGCCGACGCAACGTCGCGCGTCGGGCTAAAACAGTGCGTCAGGAGGTGAGTGAGCTTGGGTCCGGAGAGCTTTCTCGCTGTAAACACCGCGGTTGTGTAACACGTTATGTTGCTGTAATTGTAGCAGGAGCATCTGGGACGCAAACCCGTCCTTCTCCATTTATAAGCCAGTCTTTTCATCCACTTCAATCTCGTCTGTGGTTGGCTCAACGACGGACACGGCGAAATGTGAAATGAGGCACTTATACTGAGGCACTTACTAAGGCACTTGCTGAGGTACTTGCTGAGGCACTTGCTGAGGCACTTACTGAGGCACTTGCTGGTATCACAGACAACGCTAATGGACATTATGTTTTACGATATTCTTCCTCGAATTGCTTGCTTGAGTGATTTTACACTTTAACAAAAAAATTGTTAAGTTGGATAGTATTTTTTTGCAAAATATTTTGACTAATCATGCTATTTAAAAGAAATTTGTTCCATTAAATGAGATTATAGTTTAGAAAACACTTCGATTATTTTTTATACGTTTTAAACGAATGAGGCATACATTTTATGCATAATATTTAAAATTTGTATTGTTTTTGTTCTCAAGAGCACGGACCGAGGAGCGCACATTAAAGAAAATATAACGCCGAGCCTTTAGACATAGTAATGCTTTGTTTTTAAAAAATATTCCTCAATTTGGAAATTGTATTTTAATCTACTCAGGATCAAATAAAAGGTATCAGGAAACTGAAACACACTTTCTCCCTTTTAAGCCTCTATTAATGAATTAATTCCTTAATATTTGCATAATTTATTGAATTTAAAGAAAATTAGCCTGTATAAAGTACCTATATTTGGGAAATAGCCTGTAAAATTCACAAATATAGTAGCCTATAAATAGGATGTTTTACGAAACCTTCAACCAAACCCCATTACGGAGACATTTGCAACTTCCTGTGGTTTTTAAGTTGGAAAATCCACGCTCCTATAGTCTCCGAAGTCACGTAACATATTCCGAAAACGCTCTATTAGTCAGTGTTTGCTTAACCTACGTCCCCAGTTGTATTTTTGTTGAACAGTAAAATAGAGAAATTATAATTCATTGGAACTAAAGTCAATCCAATATTTTTTCTACAACCATCATCCAATTATAGAAAACTAGCTAAAAATAATGCAGTTAAAAACACAAACTAATTTATTTAAATGATTTGCCTCTTTTTAATGGTAATAAGTATATTTTATTAAAAAGGTAATGGTGTCGGGCAGTATAAAAAAACAGGTTGGAAAGCTTTTAAGCCCTATATCATCACAGTAATTTCTGACCGCAAATTTCCCCAACTATTCAGGTGGTGTAATTTATTTTGGGGGCTGAAGTAATATAAACTAATAAACGATAATCAAACCCATTAGACCCCTTTTTAATGACCATTCAAAATATTAAAAATAAAAATTGGAAAAATCCGAAGATAATTTTGGCACCTGCATACTAAATTTAATCCAAATCGGCCATTGGTGTGAACTAGGTCTCCACACATCTAGAAAATCATATAGACAGACAGACATTACCGCAAAAAGCACTTTTTGAGTTTCAGGGAGAATCGGAACGAGTATTTTCTCCAATAAATCTAATAATACAATTTTGACAAAATAATGTCACATACTGATTATGGGATCAGTTAAAATTGTTTCCTCTTAAGGGCATTGCGAAATAAGGTAACGTATACAAGTGAAGCAAACAATTTACGTTTGATTGACTTATTACATTTTATAGCAAACCCTTTTTGTTTGCATAAGGAAATGAAACTTAACGTGCTTTAAATTACCATTAGCATATGTGTCTTATATAGGATACACTTTACCATCCTGTCATAGTCTGTTAGCTGACACAGAAGTTAGAGGGAGGGAGGGAGTAAATATACGTGCGAGTGAAACGAGCTGGTAAAATGTCAAACTGATAATGGCACTGGTTATGAATAAAGGCGGAACATGAGACAAACCTTTCCGATCTCTATCAGCATTGAGTAACAACAGGTGAATGGAGCGAAAGGAGTTATAGCCCATCTAGTGTGGCATTATCTGTGATTTGATGTTTCTGAGGTTTCTCCATGACTGGTTGAGTAAACAAAAAATGCCGCACGAACACAACAACTTCGAAAAGAAATTTAAATTTCATATTCATCACTTAGTATAACTCTTCAAAGTACAGAATTAAAATAGTTTATCAGCACAAATGTTAAAATGTTTCTTAGAGGAAGAGAATAGTGCGTAGTAGCAGTTGACATGGTTCTAGAACCTCTCTTAGAATTCAATTATTTTGCTAGGTATACTTTTTCCGTAACTTACCACGGGTTTATCAAACATAAATACCTCAGTACTGATTACAATTTAGATATAATATTATTGGAGATTTATATATCCTACATTGTAATTATATCAAATTAAATATATATAAACTAGAAACATTTTTAAGAATTTGTACGTCTACGTATAAAGTTTAATTTTGTTAACTTGGAGATTGCAAACTCCAAAAAAGAGTTATATGAAAAAACCTTAACTATCCATAAGAGGTTTCGATTATTTATGTGAATTAAGATTACACATTGTATTTATTATTGGTATTTTGTTCAAATCCCAAATTATATTCACTGTGTAATAATACAGGTTTAAATTATCAAGTATCATAAATAAAATTGTATTTCTTTTGTAGCTGCTTGCTGTTATTTTTCTTTCCTCAGTAAAACTATCATTGATAAGTCAGATATTATGTTATATTAACATAATATTGCTTGACAACGTTTCCCTTAGAAATTGTATGCATAAGGTTTTCACCGTGTTTAATTCAATACCCTTGACATAGCAAAAACTTGGATATTTACTTACTTGAAAGCGTTACGGCGTTGAAGATGTGTCGTATTAGAAACGAAACCGGTTCGCATCAACAACTTGGATACCTTAACACTTCCAAGTGAGTATTTAATGGTCTAGTGGTTTCTGCGCTACCTAGTAACATAAGTTACCTTATTGTCTTGAAACTTTAACTTTGTTAATCCATAGATACGTGTTTAACCATATGAAGAAATCTTCAAACCTCGCAAGCCGTTATGGTTGGGAGACTCTCTCTAAAATGGTCCCGCAGGAATCAAGGACAACCAAGGACTGCTGAGAGTGACCCACTTCTTCGACACTGACACGACGGAACGCCAGACAAAACGCGGAAGAGTCTCGGAAGTTCGCATTAGCAGATTTGGCGACCGGTCCGGCTTGTCTTATGCAATCCGACTTTCTATGCACCTCTGATCTCAGCATGTGTCGGGGTCACTAACAATATTGGTGTTTAACATAAATGTAAATTAATCACTCTTGAATGACTTTCCATTAATCGTTCCGAAGAGGTCCTTTAAATGTATTTTGCTTTTCATACATTTTGACAGTATCCTGTACTTGGAGAGACATATTATGACCAATGAAGTTTTTGTGGGAAAATCTACGAAATATTGTAGTGCACGATTAAATTACAGGTCTAATTATAATTGCACTAAAAGCGACTGAGTGTAACAATATTTAGTCCCTAATAAATAATTTCATAATATTTTACTTACTCGTATTTTGTTTCAAACAAACTGAGCTTTATTGAGTAATGCTTAAACAGTAATACAATTTTTAGGCTATGTGAGGTAATGCCTGCTACCTAATATTTTTTTATAAAATGTTTATGCTACCTAAAATTTAAATGTCTAGAGTGTCCTAGACTTGGCAAATACTTGGCAAAATTTATTCATAGTGATTTTTATTTTTTATTTTTGCAATAGAAGTTTTTAGAAAAAAATACAAGCTTAGCTTTTCTACACAAGTTAGCACTCGAAATAAACTTAGATTACATGGATTTCGTTACTCTGAACTTGGAATAGGACCAATAAAAACAAGCCATATAATATAACTTATACCTCCATGTTTGTATACAATGTGATGACTTAGTTTTCCCTGACCTGAGTCTAATACCTCCTGAGGCTTCTTCGTCTGCCCTAGCTGACGTGAAACGCCGAGAGGCCACGGTCGAGAGACTAAGCAGGTGGCGTTTTCGATTATCGCCATCATGATCGCTATCTCGATTGTAGCTAACCGTTGATTTAGAATTTCACCTCTTCCCTAACAACCGGTCTGCTGAATTATGTGACTTATGGTTCATTGCTGGTTTTAAATCAATAAATGCGGTTTTGCTACAACGATACAACGTCGAATTATTCGCGAATTTCCTCTTGCATCAGAATTGCGTCGCTGGTAATTTCAGATTGCGAAAATTAAAGGGTAATGTGCAGGAAATCTGGATTATGAAAAAAAAGATTATTGCCTGGGGTTTTTGTGATTGACAATTTGTATCTTTAACCATGGAAATATGGGTTCCAAGGAAAGGAGATCCAAGGGACAAAGGTAATACAAATCTTTATGTATAGCTTAAACCAACTACTTTATTATTCTTTATGCCCTGCTTTTTTTTATCTCAGACGGTTTTACAACCTTATAAACAATCGGCTCTCCTCCCTTGTCTTGCGATAATGGACACACAACTTCCTGAAACTTTAGACGCTCATTCATTTATCTGTCGTGGGAGTAACACAGGTCAAAATTCAGAACAATCTAACCAGGCGATAATTAAGAGACAATGATATTATGTAAGATTTTGCTGCAGCTGCATTTCCCATCTAGTCCTCTTACACAATTCTTCATCCGGGCCTACTTTGGCAATTGTATAATTTGGGATTGCGTGCCGTGATAATTATACAATCGTTAAAGAGCCCGGTTCCACTCCAACTACCGGATGTGTGCTCGCCTTGGTTACTGGGTAGTGCTGCCAGGTGGTTAAAAGGGCTACTTTGGAACATTTGCCTTCGATGTACTAAAATTCGATTAATGAAAAGTCTATGTGTTAGTGAAAATTATTAACAAAGTAATGTAGTCTCGCCTGGATATGAAAGTATCTTGAATCCTTAGGTTGAGTATCTACCTTAAACAAAATGCAGAATTGTATACATCAAATCAAACGTATTCAAATCAAATTTAAAAGTAATATTAAATAATAGGTGTATGCTCAAATATTCACGTAATGGGATGACTGAACTCAGAAATGGTAGATGAAAGTTACTGCTGTTAACGTAAGTTCTAACCGAAATTTCATCACAAAATATTTAATAAATAGTCTTTATCCTGGGAAATCTGTAGGAAAATATATACTTTTATTTTTTTTAGGTCATAGGATAATTCGTTCTTAAATAAATTCAACTATAATATTATAGAGGTCCAAATTCTTCAAAAAAAAATAACAAAGAAAGTTACCTACGCAGTGAGGTATGCCTGTATTTTTAAATTGGAAATTAGCTGAGAACGCACATAGAAAAATAAAACCGGGGTTTTATTTTTCTATGGTATGCAGGTTTGCTATGACGGGGATATTTAGATATAATAAACTGACAAAAGAACACAGCTCAAGCACAGCTGGCAGAAGTAAATATGAAATAAATGGCTGCACATTATATAGGAGAACGTTATTTTTATTTCAAAAATAGTGGCTTTAATCTAAAAATTTCAAAATCCTTAGGTAAATTGAATTAACTCGTGTTAAACGGAGAGTAATTTAATTATTTAATCATACAACATATAAATAGGATAGTTTGTAAGTATTTTGTTGTGATAGCCAAAATATTTTTTATTAGAATCTCGCATTTTACTAAAGGTAATTTTTGTCCAATGCTTTATTTTATGGAAATATTACAACTTATAAAAGTTGATTATTAAACAACCGCTAAACGAATGTGATCCATTTTTGAATTGGTAGCGTAAAGTGTACTAGAGAACAGTTGTGTAAAGTTTGAAAACTATCCGTGCTTCCGTTTTCACGTTATTGCATTAAGAACACACACACCCACACACAAACTGATGGACAAGGAATCATTGTCACTGCTAATACATAGATTCCTTCACTTCGTTCCGTCATCAATAAAGCCTTATATAAATGAATCTCGGTAGTAAAAATATTCTTACGTTAATCACTATTACAAATTAAAAGACACTTTCCCTGAGATCAATAATGTGTTGTCACATATCATAAACCTGTTCATAATTTATACGAACAAACTTGTGACGGGTGCCTATATCATAGACACCATTAAGGGTAAGGGTAGAGGGTAAGGGGTTAAGGGTAATGGTATCATCATTAAGAGTGTGATGGTAGAATTAATGCTGACAAGACATGTATCAATTCTTTAAAATTCAATTTCAATATATTTTGCCGGAACAATCACGGTTTTTAATGTGCCCGACTATGTTATGGCTTCTTATTTTGCTTGGAGATTTATTTCCCACTTAACTGAATGATCCTTAATTTCTATTGATTTATCGTTTTCTTGATGGCTGGAGACTTCTACTCGTCGACTCGTGACTGTCTCTGGTAACGAGAAGCTTATGGCTGCATAAAACGGTCAGCACGCAAACCTGGTAAAGAAAACATTGTTAGTTACTCAGACTGTAAACGTCAACTTGAAGATGTAGGCAAACCGTTTAATATTCTGTGTCAACAATAAACTACAAGATGTTAATTTTTGCAACTGGTGATATTTGACCCCATGTAAAAGACCTGGATTTTTCCTTGAATATTTATTTTCCTTTAATAATAAAATCTGCAACTTTTACTCTTTTCAACTGTTTTATACAACTATTAAGATGAACTAAAAATATTTTTAAAACGTGTCTTTTATAAATATAGACTTCGTTCCTTGGTAGATTAAAATCATACCGAATGCAAGAACCCGCAGATCACCATGTATCTATAATACAGTCGTTCGATTTCTTGGTACTGTAGTGCATTTCTGAGCATATTTCATGAAGTTAAATTACGAAAGAATCTGGCAATAATTTAGTATTGTGTATATTTTAAATGCCTAATTAATTCGTCTTCCCGTTAAAAAGCTATGGGATTTCACATATTTCACGGGAACTTAGTATTAAACGTCTAAAATATATAAATTTGATCAAACATTCATGTTTCAGATACAATTTGATAAACGTGTTTTTCTGATAAGGTACTTGAATCTGATATTTTATACTGAGCTTAGTAGCTTAGTCATACAATTTCAGTTACAAATCAGGACTTATACAATATACAGGTCCAAACAAACGTTTGGTAGGAAGTATTTACATTGAAATATAATGGAACGCAATATAATAAGTCTTAAAACCCTACACTACGTCCGAACAAGTTTTAAATCCTTTAATTGCAATGCTGGTTTATTATAGATCCTGGGTTAATAACAGGGTGTCCTTGTCAGTCAAAAGGCAAATACAATTGACGTCACACTATAAACCCCCTTTACTCGTAAACTTCCTACTTAACTAGTTGTAATGGGGAAATACCTAACTATGGGTTACAGACTTTTTAAACTCTTTCAATTGAGGGTAAATCATTGGTTCTAGTGACGCCGTTTTTAAGCGTCGTGCAACATGGCTTCCATACACATAGGTGAAGCTTCTTGGTGGAAAATGAACATAGTGTTAACAAAATTACCTTGGCTAATACTTTTAGCCCACGATTAACAAACTTTAATAATTAAATACTCTTCTTTACCTGCTTTTAGCGAATTTCCCCTATAGAGAAGAAGCTATTACCGTAGGTAGCATGGTAAGACTTAAGCCCAAGACCATGATAACTTTTCATTTTGAGGTCCCTAGATGCCAAAAACACAATTTTTTCTAATTTATACATATATATGTAATTATATATACAGGGTGTCTCACGTAAGGTGTCTCAAACAGATTGCAGGCGAACCAATTGACCTAGAAGGATGAAATATATTATAAATTATTTTCCACTAAATCAACCCCAAGGAATAGCGTAAAAATATTTTCAGTTTGTTACAAATACAGGGTGTTCCAAAAACGGAGGGTCACTAGTTCGATTCTCGGAATTTTCAACTATAAACAGATGTCAAGTTGTACATCATTTTAAAGCTCGACACTCGTCTAACATTTTTGCAAAAACAGAACTCACTTATCTTAATCTGTTTCAAAATTGCGGCCATTTTATTTACAAATATTGACTTTTTCGGAATACCCTGTATCTGCTAAACCACAAGACATATCTTAGTTCTGGTTCAAAATTCTTACTCGTTTTAAAATTAGCGTTACCCCGATATGCTACATGACAGTATTTAAAAAAAATACAAAAATACAAAAATTACTTTTTTTAAATGTTTATGTGCCCAAAACTCAAACAAGTCAAACAGTAACATATGTTAAAGTATATCATCTTTAAGGTCTTGGAAATCCTAGCAACTCTCAAATTTACACCAACCTCGTATCTCTTATTGTTATTTAGCAATGAATAAAAATCATCATTTCCCCATTTAAAATGCATGTAAGTTATTATAAACGATTTATAAAAGAGGCCTCAGAGTACTTTGTAAGTGTTACGCAAAAATAACATGCACTTTATATGGGGAAATGATTTTTTTTGATTGGTAAACATCAAAAAGAGATACGAGGTTGGTGTAAATTTGAAAGTTGCTAGGATATCCAAGACCTTAAAGATGATATACTTGTTGATAAACAATGAGGTTTATTTATCAAACTTTTTAATAAATGTGGTTTATTGTTGTTTGCAAAAAAAAACAATTTTTCGCATATGGTTCCCGTAGCAGCAAATCTAGGTTATAAGTCCCCATGTTATTCTTACGGAGAATTAAAATGTTATATATTGCTTATTTATGAATGTGTATGGATGAAACTTGGTATGTGACTTCACTTAGATGAGTTCTACTGATTTTAGCATAAAAACCCATATTTTGTTTTCCTTGTTTCAGCAAACATGCGTACACAACCCTAATGTTATTCTTATAGAGAATAATTAATATTTTAAGTTCCGGTATCGCTTGTTTGTGGATATATTTCTTTTGAATCCTGGTAAGTGGCTTAATGTGTATATATTCATTGTAATTTCGCTGAGTATGCAGGTTTGCTGCGGCGGGTGTATTTCTTTATTTGTAGATTTTGTTGTGTTAAATAAATGTGTCTTGGTCTGGATTACCACCTTTGAGGTAAGTCTTAGCTTTAACTGAATACCTTTTACGTTTGTTACCTAAATAATGAAAATTCGTTTTACAGGGATTCACAATATAACATTTATTATTTAAATTTACAAAAGGAAAGTTAGCAGATGAGTTTAACGGGGTCTAACAACAGTAATATAATATGGGGAATCTTCAAAAATTGCCTAGGTGATTTTGGCCTTTAAGCTTTTTAGTAAAAATCTTTTGCAGTTCGTGGCTAAGACTTAATTCTTATTTCTTAAATGCTCTTTATTCTCAGGGAGGGGTACCGTGCCTGCTTGAATGATATATTATATTGAAGAGATAAAACTCATTTAATGTCACGTCTACTGAATGCAACAATGCAATTTGAAAAAGTCCAAAGAAAAGTGCCAAATGGTTTTCACTCAATTTATAAATTATTAAATGATGTTTGATATTAAATTTGGAATAATAGTTCAGTTTCAATTAATTATTTATTGATTTGCTTTTATTTATACTATTTGAACATTAGGCTTGTTCAGAAATTGTTCATGATATCTCTTTAAAATGTCCCTAATGAGTATCACAATGGATGATGCTCACCACATAGGAATCAACGTTCTTCACCCAGAGAATTACAAATGAAGGAAATTTAGGCAAATGGGGTTGAATTTAACTATGCACTCTTTTGAGTAGTGAAAACCCCTACTTTTAGGCACTAAGGAAGGCAATTCTTAAGTCATGCTTGGGAAATTAATTAATAGGAACATGTCCTATAACAAAAATGATGTTAATACATTTGGAGGTAGGCAGCAACAAGAACGAGGACAGGGTTGTAGGTCTTGAAGATCATAGTTCCATGGTTGAGTAGTACAGGTGGAGAAATCACATGTTACAAAACACTTGACACAATGATTTTGATTTTTTAAGGACTAATTTTGAAAAGTAGTAAAATAATATTATATTGCAATTTTCTTATAAATATTATATATCTAAAGTAAGCTATGTTTAAATTATTCTAGAATCACTTAAAGTACTAAATTATGAATAAACAGGGTAAAATGGTTAATTATCAATTGGTACAGGTAAATGTGGTTAACATTGGCATAAATAACTATATATTGTACTGTAAAGCAAGGGGAGATGATTTTTCTGCGGGGTGAGGGGACAATTATTTAGTATTCAACAAATTAAATTAAATAACATAAAATAACAAATCAATTAACACATAATAACACATAATAAGAAGCGGGACATATTAAATGAAAGGTAACATGCATTATTACGAGACAAGGACAAACATTATGAGGGTAGATTGCTAAAATATGAATTATTCAGCATGAACTAGGGTGTGATAGCAACTATGATTATGTTATGGGGAATAATGGCATTTATGTAGGGAGAAACAGACAAAATTATGGTGAAATCAATATTAATGATGAATGAGATGTAATGTAATACTACAACACTTATTAACTTACATCAATCTACTCCCGATTCCTTCATATTTGTCTTTAAGCACTGTATGCAAAATGCGTGTCGATGTTTTCATTGGTGTTTTAATTATTTATTTGTGTACACATATATCTCAGTGGTGAGAGTTGCTTTCAGGTTATTTATTAATTCATTGTGCGGCATGACAACAGCTCTTTTTTGAGAAGTGACAACTATTTGTCATTTATTTCCAACAAGAATCACTTGAGGAATTTAATATTTACACAAATTTAAATATGCTGGTGGATTCTATTTTTGTACATCACTTTACCAGTTTAACCGATTGTGAAAATTGGAGGGCTAGTAAGTTTCAGAAAATGAATTTTTCTATAGTTCTGATATTACTTTCTTCCCTCTAATTAATCATCCTAATCAGCATGTTGTACAATTTATACCACAAACTTAACTTGTGGTAAACTACGGCTCTAAGTGATTTAAGCAAGGTTAAAGGAAGTATAGGGTGGAATCGTAAAAACAGAGAAAATAGATTAGTGGATACAGATAGGGCATGTAAATGCTGCACAAGTGACCTTGCGATATCACAGTGCAAGCTGATAGGGCATGTAAATGCTGCACAAGTGACCTTGCGATATCACAGTGCAAGCTGATAGGGCATGTGAATGCTGCACAAATGACCTTGCGATATCACAGTGCAAGCTGATAGGCATGTAAATGCTGCACAAGTGACCTTGCGATATCACAGTGCAAGCTGATAGGGCATGTAAATGCTGCACAAGTGACCTTGCGATATCACAGCGCATGCTGATAGGGCATGTAAATGCTGCACAAGTGACCTTGCGATATCACAGCGCAAGCTGATAGGGTATGTAAATGTTGCACAAGTGACCTTGCGATATCACAGCGCAAGCTGATAGGGTATGTAAATGTTGCACAAGTGACCTTGCGATATCACAGCGCAAGCTGATAGGGCATGTAAATGCTGCACAAGTGACCTTGCGATATCACAGCGCAAGCTGATAGGGCATGTAAATGCTGCACAAGTGACCTTGCGATATCACAGCGCAAGCTGATAGGGCATTTAAATGCTGCACAAGTGACCTTGCGATATCACAGCGCAAGCTGATAGGGCATGTAAATGCTGCACAAGTGACCTTGCGATATCACAGTGCAAGCTGATAGGGCATGTAAATGCTGCACAAGTGACCTTGCGATATCACAGCGCAAGCTGATAGGGCATGTAAATGCTGCACAAGTGACCTTGCGATATCACAGTGCAAGCTGATAGGGCATGTAAATGCTGCACAAGTGACCTTGCGATATCACAGCGCAAGCTGATAGGGCATGTAAATGCTGCACAATTGACCTTGCGATATCAGAGCGCAAGCTGATAAGCCTCATTGCGCAAGCTCTTCCTCTCCAACAATGTCCTCCCGTAAACGGTGTTATAAAACGGGGAAAACCGGGTGCGGCAGCATTACTGGTGTATAAATAATTGGTTGGTACTAAATAATTTGTGCCATAAAAGCTTGAGTATCTACTGACTGCGAGTGGAAATGTAAAAATAAAAGAAGCTTTAAATTATGAAAACCCCAAATAATTTTATTCTTTAAAAATAGATCACGCTAATTGTTTATAAAAAATCAACAAAGATAAAAAAATGACTTTAAGATATTTAACGATCATTATAATAGACTGTTATTAACATGACTATTTATCTTCCAAATGGAAATAACCAAGTTATCAATTATCTGATAAAAGTCTAACACTATAGTTACTGTTTAAAACAACAATTGTATGTCTCAAACAATCTATATGTCCGGGATTAGGCGTGAGCCAAGATTCAGCTATAATTTATTCAGTTTACAATTGACATATTTCGAGCTATGATATGTTTACCCCTTGCAGCAACCCCGGTTCCACTAGTTAAAGCCCCTCTGGGTACAGTACTTCCATGTCTATATACAGGCTTGTTGAAATTAATACAATTTACTTTCTTTCTTTCTAAATAATAGTATATACAAGAAGGTGTTTTGGCAATATGATTACAACTTTATGTTTATAAGTTACAAGTTTAAGAAGAGCCTATTTAAGTGTTTTTTGTGCATGTACATTTTAAATAGTTTTCAAAAACTTGGGCAGGCTATTCAAATTATGATTATTGATAGATTTAGTGAAAATATGTTTAGACATTTTTGCATCCGCGTTAAATTAATAGTATTAAACCATTATGATTTCTTTAAATATACTAAATATTCATACATGCCACTGTCCGATAAGTCTACTTACTACCCACCAGAGAAATTAGTTGTTTACTGTAATATACTAAACTAGCCGACCCGTTGCAGCTTCGCCCGCGTAAACTATGGTAGTTGTGTGTGCTGCATTCTGCGGTTAGCCCGTGGAACTACTACGAATTGAGATCAACTGTTTTCATTTTCATCAGCTCAAACCAAAGTGAATGTCAATAAGGAGTACATGGGAACTTTGGGACCCAGCGGGGCGGAACACAGGGGGAATTTAGTAATACCGTTTCTCAGCAAGAACCTAGGGCCAAAGAGGATCCTATATGTCAAATTTCAACTCTGTAGGCCTTATAGTTATAGAGATTCAGTGATAGGTTAGTCAGTCAATTAATCTGTGGTATTTGGATTTTATAAGATAACAAAAATTAAATTGTTTTAGACGGACTATTTAACTCAATAACATTTTACTACCAAGAACATAAATGTGGGATCAAAAGAAAAGACTTTTTAAAGGTGTTTACACAGTATTTGTTTACACTTCTTCAGTAAATATTTATACTATTTCCTCACAAACAGTGCAGTATAAACAATAACGTGTAAAATATGAAGCTATTGCGATCACCTTATATCTAGCCGATGAGACATTCCGCTATCATATTTGTTCATTTTTTTCAGTCTACTTAGTGTGATAATAGTGTTAATAGAATTTTTTTATATTAGTTGTTAATAGTAATGTATTTGTCAGCAATTTAAGACATGTCCTTTAACGATATAAAAACATACTGATAATAAAAGTTTTCCATTAGTTTTTGTATTTAATGAAAAAATGTTTCATTTGACAAATTGAAGAGCACGTTCCACCCAGGAAATTCAGGACAACCCATAATTCAGCTCCAAATACAGCGGTGACTGCCAATCACTGCGGCTGCAGCATTCCGCGGTGTAAGGCCTCGGTTGTCTCGCTCAGCTCCCGCTACGGCCCACAGACCAAAGTAAATATCGATCGATTGATCACAGAGCCTTTTCAGATCCCTATTGCGACACCGTAAACATGCCTTTTTGCTTAGCGTCCCTGTAGTGACGTTGATGAAAAATGTAAACTATGAAATACGATGACGTTGAAAAGACCAGCTGAGCATAGATATTCGAAGTGGTAACGGTAATAAGCGAACAATTGAAATGTCAATTGCTATAATTAAGTGTTGCATCGTTTGATTTGTTGTTTATTAATAATTTAACTAACAAGGTAGGATTTGTGTGCGCCTTCAAAAAGAGAAAGCTACTCTCATAGCTCCTGTGCTCGGAGAGTTTCTATTACTTTCTCTGCAGGATGAAATAAAAATCAAATCAATGTGTAGGCTACTTGTAATTCAATTTAAACCCAGAATAAGGAGATTAAGTAGGTCGTAGGATGTCCATTGAGGTTAATGGATGACCAAGGAGTTGGAGGGAAAAGAGTAATGGATGACCAAGGAGTTGGAGGGAAAAGAGGAATGGATGACCAAGGAGTTGGAGGGAAAAGAGTAATGGATGACCAAGGAGTTGGAGGGAAAAGAATGAAAGTATGTAAAATGATGAAAAAGTATCTTGAGAGAACATAAACTTTTAATATTTCCATGTAACAATGAATAAACATTGATATTAGCACACACTTCATAATATGACTAATGCCAAATTTGAAATTAGTTATGTCTTTAAACAGTGGAGTATCTGGGGGGCGAGCTTTGATTTATTTTCGATATGACCACTCTATATATAATCTACATTCAATGACCAAGGAGTTTGAGGGAAAAGATTAATGGATGACCAAGGAGTTGGAGGGAAAAGAGTAATGGATGACCAAGGAGTTGGAGGGGAAAGAGTAATGGATGACCAAGGAGTTGGAGGGAAAAGAGTAATGTGATCCACTGTCCTCAGGAAATCACATTCTAATATTTAAACTACTTGACTTAGATAGAAGCATTAATTATACTTCCTACGGAATTCTGCAGGATATATAATTTATTATAGAAGTCCCATAATTATTTTACTGAAACGTAAACCATAAAAAGTTGCATATTTTATATCCTCAAAAGAAAAGTGTCATTATAAACAAATCCAGTTATTTTTTAAACTTGAAAATATTTGTTAAACGTAATTGTTAAACCCAAAGTAAGTAATACATAATATATCTGAATCTTATTTATTGTTTAAGAAAGGAATAATCCTTTTCAATGGTTCCTATTGATAAAAATGATAAATTTTAGATTCCATTTACAAACTAAAGTTTCCCAAGATTTATGTCTAAAATATGTATATCTCATATCTAGTTTAGAGTGTAAACATACACGATGTAGAACACAGACTCATTACAACTGACTGTTAAAGTATCCACCAAACTGGCTGAGTAACAGTGTTTACCAGAGCGTATAAATCAGTCAGAAAAAAATTAATAACACGCTCTCAATGTGGGCGGAGCCCAATTTGCAGTGGGAGGATGAATGTATTCTAGTGAGCGTGGATATCAATTACACGCGGTAGACGCGGCAATCGGGTTTTTTCATCGACAGCCGAGTATTTCACTTATTTAATTGAATGTTACAGCTGTTATGTCTTCAACACGTTTTTTCGAATTTAAATCTTTACATTAAATTAATTTGGTATTTTAAAAGTGCCATAAAATAAAAAATCAGTAGTTTTATAGACGTAAAAAACGATTAAGCTTAACGAACAAATCTCATACACTGTAATACTGAAATGTAATTTAATCAAACTAAAAATTTAAATTAATGAACTCTCAATCAATTGATGTTAACGTATGTTTAAGTATAATCTGGTAAACAAATCTATATTTGATAACGTGAGAGCTTTGACGGCCAAAAGGGGGAATACCTGAGTAAAAACTAGTCTTCTTTACTTCTTTGTAGAAAATTCATTGTTGGTGATAGTGAGTTTATGTTATTTAAGATATAATTGCGGTAATTTTCCATTACTGTTAGTCAATCAAGTCACGCCGTACTACGATTGTGTCACTAATTAAGTTTAATTCTAGGTATTATTTTCACCTGAAGTTGGAATTAGATTCCAGACCGAAACGTTGTAAAACTTTGTTTTTCTAGTCATAGAAATTAGAGATGGAATAATTTCTTAAATCACAGTCTCCTTAAATTAAAAAATACCTCCGTCGCAACAAACCTGCGTACTCAGCGAATTTCCGATGCACATTTTTGTCTTAATATAACACAAATACCCCCGTTGCAGCAAACCTGCATACTCAGCGAATTTCGAATGAACATATAACATAACACATTAAAACACTTCACAGGATTCGTAAGAAATGTATTCACAGACAAGCGATATTTAAAATATTAATTAATCTCCATAAGAATAACATTGGGGATGAGTACGCAGGTTTGCTGCAACAAGGCACACAAAATAATGGGTTTTTATGCAAATACCAATAGATCTCATCTTAGTGAAGTCACATACCAAGTTTCATCCATAAACATTCATAAATAAGCGATATATAACATTTTAAGTATTTTCCATAAGAATAACATGGGGACCGAGTACCTAGGTTTGCTGCTACAGGAACCATAGGCGAAAAATAGTTTTTTGTGCAAACAACAATAAACCACAATCATATGAAGCCATATACCAAATTTCATCAGTTTATGTTCATAAATAAGCGAGATATACAATTTTTCTTTTTCTCCATAAGAATAACATTAGACAACGTACTGTGTTTAGCACTTTCAATATCTCGGTAACCAATTGACGTAGAGCAATGATAAAAATACCAAATTGTTTGTTTTTTTAAGCTCAACCTAATGGCATAAATTAAAATTTGATTTAAATTTAAATTACCTGTGAAAACCCCAAAAAACACATTTTTGGGGTACAAAACCCCCCAAAAACCCCCCTTCGGATGGTGCGATTCATCTGGTTTTCGAACTCGTTCAAATAAATGGTACTTTACATATTTGTACCAAATTTCATTAAGATCGGACCTTTTTTACGAGAGTTATCGTGCTTACGGACACATATATATATATATATATATATATATATATATATATATATATATATATATATATATATATATATACATATATAAAAATTTGAACGAATGGTGTTTTTGGCATCTGGGGACCTCAAAATGAAAAGTTATCATGGTCTCGGGCTTAAGTCTTACCATGAGACCTACGGTAATAGCTTCTTCCCTATAGGGGAAATTCGCTAAAAAGCCGCTACCAAGCCGCTACAAATATATATAAAGCCGCTTACCAAGTTTCATAAAAGTATATTAACAAATAAGCGATATTTTAATTATTCTACATAAGAATAACATTGGGAATGAGTATGTAGGTTTTCTGACACAATTTTGATGCAAATATCAATACAATTCAACTAGGTGAATTGCCACATACCAAGTTGTATCAATATTCATTCATGAATAAGCGATATATAACATTTGAATCATTCTCAATAAGAATAAAATGGGGGCTGAGTAAGCAGGTTTGCTGCAAAAGGAACGCAAAATATGGGTTTTCATTCAAATATCAATATAACTCAACTAGGTGAAGCCACATGCCAAGTTTCATCCATCTACATTCATAAATAAGGGTTTTGTACCATATTTTAATTATTCTCCATAAGAATAACATGAGGGGTGAGTACGCAGGTTTGCTGCAACAAGAATTAAAACAAATGGGTTGCTATGCAAGTATCAATATAACTCAACAAAAGGTGAAACTACATACCAAATTTGAATAATTTATGTCATAATTAAGGGAGTCATAAGATTTGACTTATTCTCCATAAGAATAACATGGGGGCTGAGTACGCAGGTTTGCTGCTACAGGAAGTATCGGTAAACAATTTTTTTGTGCAAATAATAATAGACTACAACCAGATGAAGCCACATACCAAGTTTCGTTAGTGTACGTTCATAAATAAGTGAGATATAAAATTTTACCTATTCTCCAAAAGATAACATTGGACAACGTACTTTGCTTAGCACTTTTAATATCTTGGTAATTAATTGACGTAGAGCGATGATCAAAATACCAAATTATTTTAAGCTAAATTTAATGGTCTAAACAAAAGTTTGGGTTTGAAAAGAATTACATAACCCCCTTTAAAATAGAGCAACCTGTCTGGTTCACAAACTCATGAAAATAGATCCTGCCTTACATGTTTGTACCAAATTTCATCAAGATCGGACCATTTTTATGAAATTTATCGTGCCTACGGTATATACGTATATACTTATAAATATATAAATATATATGAATTTGAACGAATGGTGTTTTTGGCATCTGGGGGCCTCAAAACGAAAAGTTATCATGGTCTCGGGCATAAGTCTTACCATGAGACCTACGGTAATAGCTTCTTCCCTATAGGGGAAATTCGCTAATAAGAAAACGTTCCGCTTAGTAAGGCCTGAGAGATGTCGTCAGTACTCAGTCAATTGTTCAACTATTCTGTTATATAGCAGTTTCATATAGGCTACTATATTTTATAAACGTGATATGAAATTTCACCTGTGATATTACCGTCCCGTTTACTGTCCATCGGTCTGTATTTATTTTATACAAACACCTTAATATCTTTTACACGGTTTGAGATAAAATCATGAAACTTGGTATGAGTGCTATGGTAAGAAGTTGACAAATTCCGTAAAAGAGTTGTTTTCATACAACGTTCCGTTTTAAAATGGCGGCAGCTCGAAGTTTTCAAAGTTAAATATCTAATGAACTACAAATTTTATTAAAAACCTTTAAGGTACAACATGTTTACACAATTTCACGACCAATCAAACGGTGAAATAATAAAAAATACGGTGAATACGGAATGCGAATTACGGTGAATATGTAAAGAATGGTTGATTGATAACGGAGAAAACACAAATTTAGTGACAAAAAGTAGGGAGTTGACCGTATTCAGCAGCAAAAAAGGCCAACTTTTTACAAGTAAATTTCAGTTTTATCCATCAATCAATTGTTACCATCCATCAATCCTTACATATGACACACCGATTGATTTGTATCAAAATTGACTAAATATTTTGTATCTTAACGTTTTTATAATAAAACTTGTAGTTTATAAGATATCCAACTTTTACAATATTGAACTGGCGCCATCTTTAAACGGAAAGTTGTATGAAAACTTAAATGTTATGAAATTTGTCAACTGCTTACCGTAACCCTCATACCAATTAAGTGTCATGATTTAATCTTAAACCGTTCTAAATATATTAAAGTGTTTGTAAAAAATACATACAGATCGACAGACAGAAAACGGGACGAGATAGGACACATGTTACACTACATTATTTGTGTGTTTTGACCTGCTGAATAACATGGTTAGGTTTGTTCAAATGGTTGCAAAGTAAAAATTAAAGTAAATCGGGCCGGGTTAGCATGTCAGCTGCAGGTTAGCCAACGCACAGTGATGTCAGCAGCAGGTTAGCCAGCGCACAGTGATGTCAGCAGCAGGTTAGCCAGCGCACAGTGGTGTCAGCAGCAGGTTAGCCAGGCGGCCGTTAGGTGGCGTTACTGTTGCATGTCGTCGCGGTCCGTAGCTAGGACATCACCTGCTCTGATTACCTGTACTAGCACCGTGCAAATATTGCCTCACTGGCCAACCTCTCAGTGGTTTAAATTAACTACAAAACTAGTTAAAAGTATTAAAAAACACATTTATTGAAAATCACACAATGATTTTCAACATTGCCCACTGTTATCTCAAATCGTTAATTTTTGACCGCATATAATCCGCATAAAATCCGCATAAATCCGCTGCACCGAATGTTATTGTGTTATCGTGACGACAACTTATCAACTTATAATTATATTATTAAATTAACTTATCAATATGTGTATTGTATTTACTACATGTATAAATATATTAACATAGTATAAAATCTCCTAATGCTTCACCCCAATGATTTTTAAAGTTTTAATGTTTACCTATTCCCAATTATTAGTGAATTTCCAATGGAAAGTGAATTATTAGCATGACCCGCACGGTGAAACTTAGCCCTGGACCACCATAGAAGTTCCTAACATCACGCCTACTTTCAAGCCTGACTGGACCTTATCCTAACCTTATAATGCACAAAATGTTATTCCCAGCATTGCAGGTAAATGAAACCAGGAGCATCAGAACAGGCAAAAATCTATGTTTTCAGATTTCAATAAAATTGGAATAAATGTATGTTTTTACACTGGTATTGAGTTTTAAATGTTTTGTATGTTGAAATTCACTTCCCTCACGTTAGCGTGCTGCGTGAGAACTCGTTATTTTACTTAGTGAGATCATTGTTTGATAATATTATGAATAGCCGTAAAAGGTAATTCGTTTTAAAAATGAATTCAAACGGATATTTTCGCTCTCTATAGATATCCCAACTCCAGTGGTGTAACCGCTAGGCATGTTTTATGCCGTAAGAAACGTTTACAATACTCGGTTTCACGTTCACCGTGCAGTATGGAGTGCCCATAAGCAAAGTAATTCAAATAAATGGCGATTTGAATTGTACTAATCACCCTGAAACATTTACTTGAGCGCTTTCATACGTGTCGCGGGGACTATTGATGCACTTCGCATAACAACACCAACAATATTCTCAGTTCAGTTATAACATGGCCATTGGCCATCTTCCATAAAACTGTACTGCACGGTCAACTTGGAAATTAGTATAAGCTTGTTACTTGGGGTACTGATTAATTCTCTTCCATAGCTTCCAACCATTATTTGTTTTTCGTTTAAATAAGACAAGTCTTAATTTGTTGGACTTTTGATCGATTATATTTTAAAACTAAAATTCTAAATTTTTATTTATATCTAGATTTACTTATCACCTTTCATAACAACAACTCCAATACCTCAGACACCTGTAAACATGTATAAATTTAGGATTATGAAAATCTTGATCACCTGCCTATTCACTACAAAAGACGCCAAAACACACTCGTACACGTTAAGGTAAATACAATTATTAGAATTGAATGCAATTGTGGGAAGAATGAATGAGGTTTAGCCTTGTTACGGAATAAGAGTATTTAATCGTTAGTTAATATACCCAAAGTACAATGACAGGAGGACGATCCAGTTTCGAGCCTTTGTCAGTAGGGTTCAGGATCGATCTGGCTAACCTTTGGACGGGGTCTCTAACCACTACGCTACCCAGATAATGTGATAACCATAACGCGTTCACTGTATCCGCTAACCAAGTAGTCACCCAAGAACACATTCTGGCATTACATAAAGATGTGATATAAGGCCTATAATAGGAATTTAAATTCGTTAATTAAAAATGGCGTCATATTTTAAACGTTTGTGTTACTTTACATGCAGAGCCTAGAATGATTTATATTAGCAACACAGAGGGATTTGAGAAAGACTTAATAGCTCTGTGGTCGGGAGCGGTGCGGCGCAGGACGCGTTGTTTATGACGTATGGAGCCTGAGCAATTTATGGACTTGAGAACTCCTGATAAATATTAACCTAAGCAGGCGCAACTCAGTTATTTATACGAATGATATGAAAGTGTAATGGTGGATTACGTGGTAAATACTGAAGCGTAATGCCACTTAAGTCAGTAATCATTATTGTATAAATTATTTTACGAGATAAAATTATTGGGACTGAATTAGTTTGAAATTTAAAGCATTGCCTGAGGCCTGCATGATTAAAACCTACTTGTAACATTTTAAAACAAGTAGGAACATTGGATTTGTGTATACAAGGTTTCTGTTTATAATTTAGTTCTCCTTTTAATATTTTTAACTAACTCCATTGACATTGCTGTCTAAATGACAGACTCACTCCCAATGAATTGCACTTGGTTTCCAGTGCACGTTAAATTTGATTTACCATAGTATATTTCAATGTCCCGGATTAAAAATATAATTGATAAGATATTTCAATTCCAAGGTTTGTTTCTACAATGTAATACTCGTTCAGTAAAAATGTCAAGTCACTAAATCGGTATAAAAACAATAACAAAAGGAGAAATATCCTCATTTGTAATGTTTGCATAAATTAGAAGTACTTGTATAAGGTTTTTGTAAAGTTAAAAGTATATACAGTAATATATTTGTTAACATTATAGTAAAAATGTTTTGAAATATTTGATGGTGGCCCTTACTTTGTGCGATTTCGTTTTCAAATCAGATCAGCCCTCTAAATATATATATATATATAATAAGTAAATAAAAAACCTCTGGAACTTAGACTATGTATGAAGGTAATAGGTGTATGTAAGGAAATATAAAGGTAATAGCCTAAAACCTTTGTATTAAAAACATCTAATAATGTATGCAATTAATTGTCTTTTGAAAAAAAAAACAATCCCATGACGTGACAAATAGACATTTTGTAAATACAAATTTGGATTTATCTGATACATATAACGCCAAATGTGAAATATTCTAAGTGATGAATTAAGCAAGTGGTATTTTAATAACATAGATTACTGAATTCGTTTCCTTTTAGATAAATAACTCCATAAATGGGATGTACTTTAGATACTCTACCACTATTGCATCGTTACAAAACCCAATTAGCTCTAACGAATCTTGTCTGCACAGCGGCGTGTGCGTGGCGTGTTTTCCTTCATTGTTTGATTACAATATCCTAGGATGCCAGAGTTTGATGATGATTCTCTCGTCCTTCATCGTGGCCTATTTGCCCACTTACTCCGGTGTTTTTTAAACGACCAAATTACGAGTCTAAGGAAGCGTCGCGTCGCTGGTCATGTTTCGTCGTAACTTACGTAAATCTCGTACTCCTCGTTTTCAACTTTTTTGTAACTAAGGTCCGGGCAGACCAGACCCCACGTGTGTCCGACTAGAAAATGGTGAAAGGAAAAGGTTTTTTGAGTGAGGATTGCTTCCTCAGTGTTATTTTCCTTTTTAGAAACAACTCTAAATTTACATGGAACCTGGCATTACTAAATTCTGCCAATGGATACAAGTACAAAATTAGCTTTCAAAATAAGTTGATTAGACAGATGTTTAAGATGGATTTCTATATATATTTCAGGAATTTTATTAGATAATGGCAATGTTGAAAGCAAATGTTTTGCTGGGTTCTCATTTTAACAGTTAAATTCTGATTTTTCACACTGCAAAATCATTTCTGAAATTATCCCGGATGTAAAGGGGTTTAAAGTTGTGTACCTTTAAATTTCCTCTCATTGTAAATATATACTTTTTTATTTTGATACTTAGTTGTAAAATCAAAACGCTTGCTGAAAGATCTGTTGCTAACCAGTAAAACTATCATTAATGTTTTAGACAGTTTAACAATTATTTAAGCTACAAAATCCACATGCATTTTTTTAATCACTACAACTTCCTTAGTTTTGTAAAATTAAGTTATATTAATACAAACAAAGTCAGTTTTATACATCGTACATCCTAGTGACTTGAACGAAGTATTTTAAATTGATAATACCGCTATTTGACATGCTTATAAATGAATTAAATAAATGCATATGTTTTTCTCATACCTAATTTTACTCTTTTAATTGACTGGTGGATTCTTGGCATGTGTGACTGATTTCCCATAGACATGTTTGCTAACAAATGTTCAAGCGTAGAAACCATAAAATCACCCACAGAGCCCAAATGTTTTGCAACGCTAAAGTTATTATTTAACGTGTATTATTATTCAAGCGTACGTCATTAACAATTTGATTACCGTGACGTTCTAGGTGAATCACAGAATACTTGACGTAAAATCATTACTTCTAGAAAATCCAATACGTTAAATATACTACGTGATAACTAACTATTTGAACGTTGCACTTGTCTCAGCTGTTTGAGTGGATAATTGTCAAAAGTGACAATCACAATGACAATCTTGGTTGACTGACGCACGGGAAATACAACTGTTTTGTCAACGTCAAGAAGTAAATTACATCTATGACGTCACTCGGTTGATGACACCCTCGGTCGTCACCCCGAAGGTTCATTATGCCCACTGATGGCATTCGTTTATTCAAAATTGTAGTAGTTTAGGAAAGTTTACATATTTTTTAAATAATGTTGATGAATAAGGATTGAATGTGGATTTTATTTGAATGATATCACTTACATTTGAGACACCGTAAGATTTACTAAACAAATATATTAACTAATGTTAATATTTACATAATTAAAAAATCAATCAAGTATTTTTAATAGTACCTGGGGGCGAGCTTTGCTCGGGGGAAGACC
Organism: Allygus modestus; assembly: GCA_963675035.1. NCBI lineage: Eukaryota > Metazoa > Arthropoda > Insecta > Hemiptera > Cicadellidae > Allygus > Allygus modestus. The sequence goes on along the minus strand of OY776114.1, from coordinate 80,925,230 downwards.
AGTCAGTTTGTTTAGATGACTTGGAGCATATTTCACCATTTCCCCCTACTGATAATCAGATTTGTATTACTCATTTTCCTCTTTTCTACATTTTTAAGGTCACTCCAGTTGTTATAGATCAATGTCCCTTTGATTTATTTTACTACTCTATATATGTAATCTCCACTCAAATCTTTTAATCTCTGCTCTCAGGAAACCACATGTTAATAATCATAAACAACATGAGTATTACTTTGACAGTTCCCTGGTTGATTATGAACAGCTGTTACAATTCTTTTATTTTGATTTGAAACTCCATAAGCCAAATGTTAATTTTTTAACTTTTCATTTTAGTTTTTTTACATTATTTGATTTTTCCTGGGGATGAGGCCTGTTTAGAACTTATTTTTATCCCAGTAATTAGTTATTTCGAACATTTGAAGGAAATCATTGGAGCCGTTTTTGAGATCAGTGTCGCAAGCAAGCAAGCAAGCAAACCTTACTCATATTAGAGTATAGGATATCTTAGAAAATACTTTTATGAGTCACTTGTAAATCAAGTCCAGTGAAAAGTTTGATTTGTGAAATGTGACAAGCTCAACGTCCTAGTTGCTTGGTCATATCATAACATTTTATCTTTTGTATTCGTTTAATACTTCTGAATCTAACAGCCTGTTTTCTTCATTGTCATCATTTAATTAATCTAATATCTACATTAACAAATTTGCTGATAAAAAATGAACGTCTGTTTTTTGTCCCTTATGCGTCCCTGTACCATTCATCTGATTGCGATGAACTTGGCACGGTCCATGACGCCAGCCATTGAAGACCTAAACTTTAGATCTCGACCTTATTGAACTTTGGAACTATCAATGTCAAGCTTATGGGGTGATACAACCGTTATGCGTTCTGCAAATCAGTGTCAATTAAACCTAAATTTAACAATTGGTGGAAGGGACTAGATTGGATAATTCAATTGAATAAAATATACGTGTTCAAACGGAAGGTATTTTAACGGACTTTATTTTAAAACATTTCCCCATTAGTAGAACTCATGAGATCTCTCCTACCTATCTATAAAATACAACGTATCACGTAGTATCATGTAGATTCCAAGTCACAAACTGAGGTCTGATTAGTTTTGTTTTTTTCCACCCCTCCATATATATCCAGGATACTTTTTGAGAAAACTATGTTTTACGGGCGTAGACCGCAACGCCTTTGAACTATGAGAAGACTGGCCTACTCACCTCAAATCATCGGTTAAATTTTGCCTCCAAGTAGTTAAATTGCAGGACCTGGTCATTATTATTGTTCTATTACTTATAGCATTAAATACTATTTCAGCAAAATTGTCTTCAACGACGGCGTTATCTGTTGGTTGGAAAAATAGAGTGCGATGTCCTTAATAAAAACCCAAACTAATCAAAATTTTTAAATTTTAATGATACAACTATTTTTACCAACATTCTGTTGACTATAATCAAAAGGTTTTTAATAATTCTTTCAAATGAAATATAAATATAAATAATCATTCAAAAATTATTTGGAATTATGTTGACGAAGTACAGGACTCAATGTTTTATTGGTGTTTCGGGAAAACCAGATAGACACGGGGCATCTTTCCTGACCTCTTTTACGGTTTTGAACTACCGGGCTACGACATTATCACCGAGCTAAATGCCATTAATCGGGGACACGCACTCCAACCATTACACAAGCCGTATCTCCACAAAATTTAGCTAAATTAGCAAGAAATAACTACATGAGTCATTCCAATTAAATTGTATAGTGTTATATATACAGTACAACTTGTCTTGATAAACATTAGCAAATACGAACCCTTAAAACTAATTCTTTATTAAATTGACCTAGAAATAACTTTACAACAGCGGGTTTGCTTTGGTCTAGTCTTAACAGAAATAATCTAAGAACTCGGTAAGTCCGGCCTTGACAACAGCCGGAAACGTCGCGCGTCGGCACTACTCTGGATGATGGATATGAAGGACCTTTTCTTCCACCGACTTTGACAATGACGTGATGTGACCTTACGGCTAGTTCTGGGGAGGTGCAGAGATGATTGAGTTCTTAAAGATTGATTTTAATAACGGTTTTAACTAGTTTGTACAACAGACTTGATAGTTGATAGGAAAACAATTTAGAAAGTAGTGTGACAGTAGATCTTAATACTAATGGGGGTAGTGAGGAATAACAAACTTTTTTAAGAAAAAGTAGTAGTACTCATTCTAATTAGTAATTTAGCTGTTAAGTTTAAGCCCAATAAACCACGCCCATCATTTGTAACAGTGTGAGATTACTTTGTTATGGAAAAATATTATATTTTTATTGTTGAATTTTACTGGTCTGATCGACTTAAGTGTTAAAGAAACTTTTTAAATTAGTTAACTAAATAACAAATAGTATTTTAGTACGGTTATATATATTTATTTTACTTAAATCCATTAACTATAGGCTATGCAACTGTTACATGTGCTTATTAATTTGTCCTTATAAATTAATAAGCACATTGTAATAGTTACATAGCCTGGTGAGATGCCAAATGACAGAATCCCATCGCACCGATACGTTATTTTGTTTTAAAACATCGAAAAGCAAATGTGTCCCAAACGACCGAATTTAAAAATATTGAAACTGAAACTGTGCCAATTGGTAGAATATTGAAAGAGTCCTAAACCACCGAAAAGTTTTAAGACTAGTGTTATCTGACCGAAAATAATAAATGTTAAACTTATCGAAACTAGTTGTTATTTTACTTGACCGAAAACCAAATGTGTAGCCACCGACCGAAGTGAATACTGATGCAATCGACCGAAAGAGCACGCCGTTAGACTCCGCTGAATTGTAGCATTGATTATACATGTATAATCAATGATTGTAGGAACGTCTACGAAATTATTGTATTTGGATACGATAGTTATTGTAAAAGTACGATATTTTGATGTAAACACCGTTGCCACTAATCCACTCTTACTATTGACGTTTCGTTTTTATGAGCATTTTGATATCTTACTTAACATATCTCGATAAAACTTGTTATGTGGCTTCATATTGGTCTGGTTAATTGATATTTGCACTAAACACCATATTTTATGTCCCTGAAGAAACGCACACATTCCGCTCTAATGTTATCCTTATGGAGAAGTTAAATAATTGTATACCTCGCTTACTTGTAAACGTATCTTGATACAATGTAGTTTGTTGCTTCTTCTGGTTGTTCCCGTTTGATATTTGCATAATAACCACATTCTTGTGGTCCCTGTTGCAGCTAACCTGTAAACTCAGTCTAAAGATTATTCTTATCTATATAGACTAAATAAAATTAGAGTTTAGTCTGTACATTGTTTGGAATTCTGAAATTTTTGTATATTTTTACGGTTTACACCCTAGGAAAGCCAAAAAAGTCTTATCTCAATTTCCATACGTCTGTCTGTCTGTCTGCCTGTCTGTTTGTCTGTCTGTCGGAACGTGGACGGGTGTTTGTTCGCTTTTCACGGAAAACGGGTGCACTGACTTTGACGACACTTTATTTCTTTGTTCTATACATTTGTGGAAAGGTTTTAGATCACTGTAAACTGGAATACGCCTTTTGGAAAAAGAATGGCGTCTGCTCAAAAACGTAATTTAGTGTGTTTTGGTCATGTTTTGTTCACTTTTCACAGAGAAACGGGTTCACTGATTTCGATGAAACTTTTGTCTATGTTCTATATGTGCATTAGAAGGTTTTAAGCTAGTTGGATATTTTTAAATCACCTGAGGACTTTGCCCAATGGGGTTTTGAAAATCCAATGTTATATTTATGGGCAAAGTTTTTCTTATAATGACTTAAGAATATTTATTCCATTAAAAGCTGTTGCAGTTCTAATTTAAAACGCTGAGTGAGGATTTTTAAGAAATAGCATAAGAGTACAGGGTGGATATATGATCTAAATCTATATTTCTTAGACTCATGCACTCACTGACATATTGATTGCTTGATCTAAAAACCAACAATGTCTATGAATATGAATTTATGCATTGTGGTTCCCCTTATGCTGCAGATGTACAATAGGAATACGTTATGATACACATTTCACCAACACCAATACCGTACGTGGAATTAATAAATATTTTAGTAACGACATGATGTAAACAAAACCGGTTGTAACTTGTACAAAATAGATTTTTCACAAAGGTATCCCACTTTTATTTTTTACATCTGTGTAATACAATTGTGGAAATTGGCTATTCCTCTTAAAACCAATATGCTAAAAAATTACAATTAGTATTATTAGGTTAAAATAATTGGACATTTATTCTCTAAACAAACGTTTTAAATTTTATCTAGCAAAAATCTTTACATATTTTTTAATATGTATCCTATATAATAATAATAGCGTGTACTGGCGACGTATAACCACTTACAGTATTCAGAATAAACTACTGAACGTGCAGCAGCCAAGTTGGTGTCAACAGATTTCTCTTAGCTCGGATAATAGAACAAATACCATATCCAATTTTTACCCAGCTATAAGTTTGAAATTGGAAAAAACAAAATTGTTTGGCCTTTTTCGCAATCCCCATTCATAAGGAACCGATTCAAATTAAACTACTGAACGTAGATAGGTCAGGTTGGTCTCAATAGATTTCCCTTCCGCCAATGATGATCAACAATTATGAAATCTGAAATTTATAAGTTTGCAATTGGCAAAAACAGTTGTTTTGACCCATTTTTTAATCATCACTTGGTTTACCGAGTCATGTGTTCTATACTTTGTATCCAAATTGCAAAAATACATACGATTTATGGATTTTTTATTTTTTATTTATATTTCAAGTTTTATTTTTATTTTACTCTTACGGAAAAATTGTGTTTTATCCATTACAATGGAACCAGAAATAGATGATTTTCCTTTGACAAATCCTGGGTCTTAGACAATTTGACGGCAGTACGGAATTCTAGCGATTGACTGCGTGATTGTAGTTTTTTATGTAGTTTTTATAGTTATGTGAAATACTGAATCAAACTTTTTTCGTAAACGGCGATAACAGCCTTTATAATCCCTAAAATGCGATTTGTATATCGGTGTACAATGATAAAGACTTGATAATTAAAAAGATGGTAAGGATGGTAGTGATTTTTTAATAAAAGTCAAGATAGTTTACAAATAACTTAAATAACTGAATATTAATTTGGGACATCTGTTCTTACAAATAATATGTTTCATAGCAGAGAGAATTGACTTCTAACAATCAGTGTAATAAACAAACATTACATACAGAAATACAATTTAAAATAAGAGGGGTTATGTTTCGTTGATAGTACAAATGCGGAATTAAAATTAACCACACCAGGTGTGTGAAGGTTAAGACGATTAATATAATCAACAAGGAGCCATTTTGACCCTCTATACCCTCCGGTCTCCATGGCAACAAATATGTCAACCAATCAATCCCCTCTTCACAAAATATGTTAGTCTTTATTACTCTTTATTAACTGTCAGCATTGTCTGATGATAACTTGTCTGATGATAACAAGGGTATTTCTTGGTGGGCGAGGGATGAGCGATGACTCATTACTACGAACCTTCGCCGCTGTAAACAGCACAAGGCTCACTAGAGGCAGCAGTATAGCTGCGCGATTCGCGCGCTTCTACTTCCACATTCATGTTTCCATAGCAACGACACGTTCGCACTGCACTATTGCGCCGTGCCCATCCAAATTGCGCCCTGGATCTGTGTCCTTGGTTTTAGTTTATTATTATTACGCCTACAACAGATCTGGACGATCAAAACTAGGATGTAAGGAATTCAACCTTGTTTTAACAAATATATATCTAAATGAAAGTTAAAATATTGTTCAGCAAGGTTCAGGGTTAAGTACGATAACTTTAGTACGATCGTTTTTTGGTTACCAGAATTTAACTGGAACGGTACGATATTTTCGTTTGTGCCCCCCCCCTACCTTCTGGCGACGGAAGCTGACCAATTCACTAAATTATGAACTATCTTAAACGGCCGAAAACATTAATAATTCCATTCAACCGAAAATATAAATTGTTTTACTTGATCGAAAACGTTGTTCGTCGCAATTGACCGAAAGTGGGACGAGTATCAAACGACCGAAAGAGTCTCTAGTTCGTCGCAATTGACCGAAAGTGGGACGAGTATCAAACGACCGAAAGAGTCTCTAGTTTGTCGCAAATGACTGAAAGTAGTATCGTGCCATCGGACCGATGGCACACATCCCGTTTTCGACAGAGTTGAACTTATATATGTTTCGGTCAGATAGGATTCTGTCAGATGGGATCCCACGATTAATTTAACTTTGGTTCTTTCAAATATAAGAATAGCATTTGAAAGTAGTAGTTTGATTTACATACATATACAGGTGTTTATAAAAGAAGTATACAACTTTTATAGTCAAATACAACTATATTTTGTTGACAAAGTAGACACAACTTACATTTTCTGAAAGCACATATTTTCAAGTTCTTTTCACCCTGTATATACTAGAGAACTCGCGCTGCCCTGCAGTGTCAGACAATCATACAAAACAAACTCATTGTTCTCGAAATAGCGTCTTTGGAATAACGCTTTTTTAAATTCAAGGAAGTAACTACAAATTTATGCTAGGTATTTATATTTTCAAAATAAAAAGTACTTTTTGTGTAGCGGTAATTCCTTAAAAAAGTTAGTGAATATTGCGTCAAAGTGTGTGTGTTAAAATCCACCAGTATTTATAAATAAATACAACGTTTTCTTTTTAACCTTGAACCGTTAGACCTAATAATTTGCCCTCTAGTGTGCAGCTGCAAAATATTTTAAATGTATGCCAACAGCGGGGGTTTTGCAGAGGTTCATTGGTTTTTAGTACAGGACAGAGCCTGACGAACTTCATAATACTACTAAAACGAATCACATCCATACCACAAAAGCATATACAAAAACAACTTTTAAAAACCACCCAGATATTGTTACAGCCATGTAGCTTTAGGTTTGGGTCTAGTGTACTAACTTAGGGAGTAAAAATAATACCATAGTGCTAAAGTACAGCTGATTCCTAAGGTGGAGGATTTCTCAAAGGACCCTCAAAGGATTTCCTAAGGTGTAGCGAAAAAAGAAGGTACACTTACGGAAAATGTTTCTAGTAAATCCATTGATTTATATCAATTTTTTTGTTTTCTTTACCCAAAGGAAGAATATTTGAAGTTCCAGAGAAAGTTCGGAAACACATTGGGTAAATAACAGAAAAGGCGATTTTGTACAGAGGCTCATTGGTCATGTTTGAAAGCTCTAAACGTGAAGTTCTATGGGTCAGAAGAGGTTTTTGAAAGGACCTAAAGTTAAAAGAAGAGCCTGAAAAAAGAAAACTGCCATTCAAAAATACATAGCGTTTCTATTTCAACCATTTACCAGTTTTTTTTTCTTATCCTATCATTGTGGAATAATAACTAGATTTCATGTATATTCTTGAATAGGCCTATATAATCACACGTAAAGGAAGGCAGCTATTTTCTCTTCATCCATAATCATATATCTCAATCATCACACCTCTTTTAATTTAACGTCCTTACCACCGCATTCATATGACATTTTAAGTGTAACTCTCCCCTTCCTTCTGATCTTCAATGGAGTTCAATTCTACCTCGCCAGTAATCTTTTCATGCTGTGTCATCAGGTCTTTTCTGTATGCCATGTCATCTAAGGCACCACAGACAGGTAACCACACTCCATAATTACTCGAGACTTGTCTTCATGCACAAAATGACACATGTTCTCTGGTGACAATTAAAGCAGATGCAGATTCTTCTGATCTTCAGGTTCATGCTTCTTGGGAAATATGATAGCAAAATTATCCCCCTCCCCTCAAGCTTAACACCAGAACCTTTGTTTAGGTTTTCCTAACGACTGCTGTTTCTTCTTGCCCAATACTTCGTTATTTTCCCTACCTTCAAAGCGGTTATTTTGTGGTAGTCAACTTTAATGCTGGTTATTCTGATTTTTATTATACGTTTTGAGGACTTTGTGTCTATCAGGACCCACTTTTATTTGCTGATCTTCATTTACGAGGTATTGCTTAACAATTTCAAATTCCATATTCGCTGGATTAGCCGTCAATGTCTTCACGGTGGTTTCATATCTTTCTTTAAGCAGTCGTAAGAGGAAAATTGCAGACAATAGTTTATCAGAAAATCCCATGACGGTTTTAACTAACAATCTGTTTATGTTTACTATCTTATTGCGATATTCTTGGACACTTAAATAATTTCCTTTCAATGTGAAAGTTCTCTCACTTCATAGTGGCGTCATAAATTGCATTTTCATTACATGTTTTGTCCAATGTTTCCCTTCCTTTTTTTCACAGTTTCTATGTCTGTTATACAATTCCACTCCTCATAATCAGTGCTTTTGCTGTAAGATTTTCCTTAGATCGATATTCCTTGCTTCTGCTTGCGACAAGTTAGCACCGGATGTTTCCTCGTAACCAGTTACTGATTCCTAACACTTGCGCAGCAGCATCTCCGATTTAATTCGTGCTTTCCAAGCATTTTAGTTTTACCTTGTAAGCTTAGAAATGCTCAAAAATGTTTCCTCAGACACCTCCGTCATGTCTTAAGATCTTTGTTTAAACTACTCCCACAAAAGTCATCTCACTCTTCATAAACTTCGTGCCCAAGTCCTGGGCCCATAACCTGTCAACAATCTTAACATTGTATTCATTATAAGTCGTGCAGTAATGCAAAATGTATGAGTAAAAATAAAACACAGACCTTTAGTCAAATACAAAGAACAAATAAGTTTATTTGTAACACGTTGTTACAAAAACATTATGTTTATGGTGCAGTATACAACGAAAAAGAATAATGCTGCCGATATAATTTTTAATTTTAACATATTCTAACACTTATGTTTGTTTAAACTACCGATAACGCATTGTCACCAGTGGCAGCTCAAGTGCCTCGTTTGAGGCGTCCCTCGGAAAGGAGTACCACCGCTCCCCACGGTCGCCGCACCCAGGGTCCCTCAGACGCCTCCAGGGACAGTCGAAGGTGGTCCACTATCGGCCGTCGTCCTCCTCCGTTAGCATAAATCCACAGTCAGGCAGGAAGTGTTTACTTCCTCCGTATTAGTTACATATCACCTCCTATGAGAACAACAACTAGTTAAGGCTAGATTCTGTCTTTATCTCTGAATAGTACAGAATTAGAAACTACAAGTGGCTTGAAGGGGCCATAGCCCTTAACCTTGCTCTCATCCTCTGCCTCAACTGATGTATTTACTATTTACATTCTGAGCAAAATAAAACGACATAAGTAGGAACACATGTCAGTTCGGAAAAGTTTACACTTAGTCCCATGTTTTAATGGAAACAAAGCAGACGTTTTTAAATCCCCATGCTTTTCTTAGTGTTTTACAAAGTATTCTTTTAGAAATACTGCTATTTTTCCTGAGTCCCTGGGATCACAATTTTGACTTAAACATGTCGCTTACAGAATTATATATAAAGGCTAGTGGCTTGAAGGGGCCAAAGCCCCTAGCCTTTCTCCAATACTCTGCCTCATCTGATTTTCATAATGAGAAAAATAGAACATTATGAGTAGGATCACATGTTTTGGTGTAAACAAATGCAGACGTTATTAAATCCCCATGCTTTTCTTATGGGGGGTGTTTTACGTTATTTCTCCCGTAACGTTTTGGAAGTACTTCTATTTTTCCCGAGTCCCTGGGATCAAGACCTTTAATTTAAGCTGCCTCCTATCATCGTGCGATTTGCCAAACTCCCACAATTCTGACAAATTTCGCTTACCGAATTATATATAAAGAGAGCCGTAAAAAAGAGAGAGAGTAAAAAAGGAAATAACTGTAAATGTATAAATAATTAAAATATAAATGTATAGATCATTTTGTTATCATTGTTTAAATGATTAATTTGCTTTACTTTTCAAGTTCGGTATTTATTTCTATTAACTTTACTGTTACATCCACGTTAAAATGTTCTGTTTGAAATATGATCTTAGTACATGATTTTTATCTCTAATGTTTCTTTTAAGAGTTTATCGGGACAGAAAACTTTATGTGGACGTTCAAAGAAGTTGTCAATTACATTTAAACAAGATAAATAAACTACGTCTCACAACGCTACAAAATAGATTTACACTTACATACAAGTCGGCTGGTACAAGAATGGTTTCTCTGATTGGGCCTGATGGGAACCGGCACCGCGTGACTGGTTGACATCGATCACCCCGTACTCCGTCGTAAGTTTCCCGTCTTGTTGTAATTACAGTATAAGTGAGACATATTTTGTAGTGTAGTGAGACTGTAGTTGTAGTTTACTTATCCTGTAACAACACGTATCATCCTACTCATCAATTACATTTTTGAAGCCATATCTTTTACCGTATTTTTATATTTTAACCATGTTTTATGTATTTCTCATGTTCAGTTTTACGACACCGTATTTTTGGTTATTTTTACTTGGGTTTTGAATTCCCACTTTTCAGCATGTTTAATTTATTATGTCAGTCTAGTCTAAAGTTCTGGATTTCTACAAACGTCCCTTGATATACAAGTAGAGAATCTGGGCGCATTCCTGCTACCAGTAACAAGCATACAGACCATCTACCACTAGTTGAACCCTGCTAAGAAAACTGCAGCAGCATTACTTGTAATTTATGAAATTAACCATTCTTAAACTGAGATCACAATCGAGATATGTTTTCCCAATATCTCACCACTTATATAATGGTTTGCTTCATATCAGGACGTAATCCATTGTCGTTTAGTTGCGCCAGTGTAACGATGATCCGCGTGGGATCCTGCACTAATTAACACGCAGCTAGGGGAGGGACTTTCGCTGTTATACAAGCGTCTAGCGTGGCATATCACGCCTGGTCAAGGCCAGGGGCTCAACCAAACAATACCTGACGATAGTTGGCTGATATTATCGGCTATAGCCGATTATTGCCTTTTTTATCTAGTTTAAGATTACTTCCGGGTTTACTGTGGTATATCGGTCTTTAAAACCTGCCCTAGTTCCAGTTATCTCTTAAAGTCATTTCAGAGAGATTTGTGAAAGTACTGATTTGCTTAGTTGAGCCTAGATGTCGCGTACGTGTAAAAATGTGCCCTCGGATGTTATTTCTATTTGTAAGAATATACAAATACCCACAATTTTGACTTAAAAATGTCGCCTACAGAATTATATATAAAGGCATAGATTAAGCATATGCTTAATGTATGATAAAGGCTAGTGGCATGAAGGGGCCAAAGCCCCTAGCCTTTCTCCAATACTCTGCCTCATCTGATTTTCATAATGAGAAAACTAGAACATCATGAGTAGGATCACATGTTTTGGTCTAAACAAATGCAGACGTTTTTAAATCCCCATGCTTTTCTTATGGGGGGTGTTTTACGTTATTTCTCGTTTGCTGGAACGTTTTGGAAGTACTTCTATTTCTCCCGAGTCCCTGGGATCAAGACCTTTAAGCTGCCTCCCATCATCCTGCGATTTACCAAACTCCCACAATTCTGTCTTAAAAATTTTGCTTACCGAATTACAGTATATATAAAGAGAGCCAAGGGTAAAAAAGGAAATAACTGTAAATGTATAAATAATTAAAATATAAGTGTATAGATAATTTTGTTATCATTGTTTAAATGATTACTTTGCTCTACTTTTTAAGTTCGGTATTTATTTCCCTGATAATACATAATTTTATATATTTATGTATTATTTGATGACACAAGACTTATCATTAGGGATTGCTTCCCCGATCAATCGACGACGTCTACCTTCACAGTATTTGTTATTTTGGGCTAATAAGCTCTAAAATTAATAATTGTTGTATTTCATAAACCAAATTTCAATATAATTACAAAATACAGCCATTTAACTACAACTTACATTGTTTATACTTCGGTAGAATCAATTCATAATTTGTTACTGTTCGAAATAAATAGCTCTTGAACTAAAACTATGAATTATCGCTTGAATTTTAAAACTAGTTATAGTTTAAAAAACTTGTGGAGTATTTTTGAATTTTTACAACCCAATAACATTCACACAGGGTGTTTTTATAAATCGGGATTTATGATAGTGGTGTCGAGTAGTTGCGATGTCTTCAAGCACCTTAAAAGGTTTGCAAATTCAATTACAGGGGCGTATTTAATTGTTCCATTTTTCTTAAGGTGTTTCGACATTGATAAAAGGTTAATTCATCATCTTTAATTCAGAACCAATCTCGTGATGTCAGCAAAGTTATGACAAGGACGTCCAATCCTTGCGCAAGGACGTGGAGCCGTCTGGTGTCAAGGGCCCGAACTGACTCCCGCGGTCCCTCTGGATTAGATATGTATTTTATTACTTTACGCGCGCGCGCGCGCCCACACACACACACACACACACACACACACATATATAAATTTATTATTTGTATAAACCCAAAGTAATTTGTGTTCCCAGATTGTTGTTGTTTGATAACCAGCTCCGATTACGTCACAGACACTGTACTGGCAACAAATAAATCCACTCCAACAGATCTCATTTTCCCTAATCACACAACCACCTCAATCACATTACCCAATGCAACAGTTTTGGCCTAATCACGGTGTAATGAAAATGTAATTGCTCCCACCTCTAATGACTGGTTCTATTTCCAAAATTGGACTCTAACAAGCTGTCCGTTTCCTACTTAAGCAACTTCGCCGGGTTTCCAAACCTAAACAGAAATATTGAGAAACGAACCGAGTTAGAGGCGCGTACCCTTTGACCCCGACCGTCGGTCAGTAAGCGCTTGCGCATCTTCGCATCTTCACTGCACGCCTTGCGCATCGCAATCGAAAGCGCGAGTCTGATCTTGCAACACACACATTGTGCACAGGCGCGCTTGGTATGGTGGAGAGTGGCGTAAATCTGACACTCGTGCCTTATATTTATTGAGTTATAGTTTTTAATTATACTTATCTTACAGGTTGATAAAGATAAAAATGAAAGGATGTTGGCAAATATCCATGTTATTAAATATATTACATTTTATGAACAATATATTATAAACGAAATTCGCACGTAGCGCGCTGACGCGAAGGAAGCAAATGTTTCCACATAACAAGCTTTTTAAAAGACAAAGACGTTGTCAAAACATCAACTTATTCAAATTGTTATGGAAACCTGGAAACAAATCATTTGTTGGCTATCCAGATGCTCCTGGTTCCATTCATCTGCAATACTGGGATAACAATGTTGCGCATTATAAGGTTAGGAGAAGGTCCAGTCAGGATTGAAATTAGGCATGAGGATACTGGGGATGATACAATTACACCAACGTATGACCAACAGCCTTTTCTAGGGAAAATCCCTTTAAGACAACTGTGTTTAGTCAATATACATTTTATTTAATAACTTGGACAATATTTGTGATATGACTATGAGAGAGGGCGTAAAATGTTGGCTTTGTGCATTATATAATTTTATATATATTTATTTTACGTGCATATAAGGCTATTTTGACGATTTTGGGCACAAAACTCAAAATTGTAATATTTTAAATCCCAACAAAGGGGTTCAGATTGATTTGCCCAACGAACTTGTCCAACCGATTATAGAAAGGAACGTCTTCACCAAATTTTTAGTAAATCGGTCAATGCGACCTTCAGGTGCAAATACTCACAAACACAACGCATTTATACAAATATAAATACATATAATTTGTAACGACCCCCCACAACTTGTTCAGGTCATCTCAAGCTTAAGTCTCACCGTGCGGGCCATGCTGTTAGCTCACTTTTTCGTAGGAAATTTGCTAATAAATCAAGTACAGTATAAATGCATTACCCAATAGAATAGGGTCCGAAAGAGAAGGTTGATGGTTGATTTAAATATTAAAAGATGAAAAGATATCTATAAAACATTATAATTGCCCACGCGCAGCTTTAGCATTGAAACACCTGTAAATGTTTAGTCTACATAATCTTATACCTTTCACCTGTTTTAAGTTTGTTTAACGTATTTCTGTAAGTTGGTGCCATCAGTACGTTGACAATTAAATTATATATTTTTTGGTATGAATTGTTTGTTTATTTTTCGCATTACCGGTGAAGGTCATCTTGAAAATTATTGCTCAATTATTGATTTGTATGAAATAAAAAGGGAGATATGGCCCACCAACAAAAAATACCTATGAGTAATAGTGTAAAATATATATACACGGAGTAGAATAAACTAAAGGTAAGTAAACAAATTTTTTATTAGCATAGTACGTGTTGTTAACACTGCAGAATGTAATAAAAGACGTCTTAAAACACTTATAACAATAACTTAGATATTGTAAGATGTATTTTATTTCAACCTGTAAAGATAAGTAGCGAAAATAATTAATCTTTTAAAATATAAATTATGAAATTACTAAATTAAATCCTTAAGCGTGACAGTCGCCCTCTGGTCGGTGATAAGAAAACGAACAGAACATAACCTCACGTGTTGTAAAACCAGCATGATCAGTCATGATCAGCCATGATCCGGTCATTAACTGTCGGACTTTTGGCGGAAAAGACATCGGATAGAATAGGGTTTTAAGAAAAGGGAGGTCGAAGGGAGAAAGACTGAAAGTAGGGTCTTCAAACACAGAGCAAGATATGGAATCGGATTCAAAGGCGAGCAGTGTAGCGAGCTCTCTCCAGGCGGTTTTTGTTGTTATGAAAGATCAAAGAAAATATGGATCCAATAGTATGTTGCTTTATGCTGCTCTTTTACTTAGCTTGGTGGTTTTTCGAGCTCAGTCTGTGTTTTAAACTAAACCAATGCAAATTTACATAACCAGCCATAAATTTATTAAAGTTTAACAAAATACTATATCCGTTAAGTATAATATCAGTACAGTGAACCTCAATATAAAAATACCAAGATTCTGTCTTGTTTATGTTATTTATAAATACTTATAATTTCCACATGTAAGTAATTATTACAACATCTTCCCTTTTTTAAACTCACATTTCTTCAATAAACCTCCTCCGAGGCTGAACAAAGCGACCAGAAGAAGTAACATTACGACAACCAGTACTACCATTACCACGCCTCTTTTGTTCAGGTACTGGTAAGGCTTGTCCATCACTAACCAATGCAGCAGCAGTCTGGGTTCTGTAAACATCTGGCTCAGCTGATTCAGATTTCCTGTCACGAATACCTCGAGGAAAAATATGAAGTTCATTCCGAACATACTGATTGCCCTGTTCACTCTCAACTAAATATGATCGAGGCCCGGGCCCTTATCAACAACCACTCCCGGAGACCAAGAAGCTGAATGGTGTTTTTTGAACATGATCGGCTGTCCTGGAGTAAATGGTTTTCGTGAGATCGCATATTTGTGTAAGTATTCTTTTGAGCGCTGTTGTTTGGCCACTTTAATATTTCTATCTTCCTCATAAGTTAACTTAGGCACCAATATGTTGAATGCTGAAGGGATATTTGTTCTCAAGGCTCGTCCCATACAATTTGCTGCAGGAGAGTGCAGAATACCTTTCGGTGTATTTCTGTAATTCAGCAAAGCAAGATACAAACATTCACTATTATCATGAGCTTTCCGGAACATATCCTTGACTATCTTCACAGTACTCTCAGCAAACCGTTGGATTGTGGATAGTGTGGACTTGAAACTACCTACTTGAATCCCCATTCCATCTAAAATGTTTTGAACACATCAGAAACAAAGTAGGAAGCACCATCAGTACAAACCGTGACCGGAACAATATCGACTTAATTTTGTTGATTATAGTCGTGCTACGCAGATCAGGTCGTTTAACAACTTCCGGGTAGTTTGACAATGCATCAACACCTACTAAGACATGTCTATTATTCCACTCCAACGTGTCACAGCTCACTTCCATCCACGGCAAAAAAGGAGTCTTAGGTATCAATTCAGTTTTTTGCTTGTTATCTATGTACTGTAAACAAGCTCTACAAGACCCAACCCATTTCTTTATGTCCTGAGCCATGCCAAGTCAAAATACAGATAGCCTGGCTCGATCCACCATTCGATTCACTCCAGGATGACCAGAATGTAGACGAGTAAGAACTTCGTGTTTCACTGAATTCGGCACAAGAACTCGATCACCATAAAATAGGATGTCATTCGCAACATTTAAATCATCTTTCAAGTGTAAATATGGCTTGACCTCACCATCCAACAACATCTTTATAGTATTGAGGCCAACCATTCTGGATATAAGACTTAATGAGTGAAACAAACGGGGCATTCAGGGAAGCTCCAAGTACTTTTTTACACCAAGCTTCTGTCACAGGTCGATTTTCCACCAGTAGCGCTATCTGTAACTCAATGCCCTCGCATAGAACTAAATTCGGTGCCAGCCAACGCAGGCACTTCCCTTGACAACACATCGGTTAAAAACATTTCTTGCCGGGTTTATAAACATATGTCAAATCATAAGGCTGTAAATGAAGTAACATTTTTTGCGACCTCGCTGGAACCTTGTGAAGAGGCTTTTTACTCAAACCTAACAACGGTTTATGATCAGTTTCCACTGTCACCTTATCGTAATCAAAAATCCACATCCGAAATTTCTCAGCCCCAAAACAAATAGCAAAAAGCTCCTTTCCAATTTGGGCATACCTGATTTGAGTGTCAGTAAGTGCACTTGATGCGTACGCTATTGGCTTGCCACTCTGCAACAATACAGCTCCAACTGAATGTGAGCTTGCATCAAAACTGAGAGTCAAATCAGTAAGCAACTCCTTCAACTGATAGAACGCTCAATAAACATAGTGATTCCAATCAAAAAGATCATCATCCTTAATCAGTTCTCTCAATGGATCAGTTAATTCTGAATAGTGAGGAATATATATATATATATATATATATATATATATATATATTAGAAAGATTACGGTAATTTCATGAAATTAAATTTAAATAATATATTACTTTTTATATTTTGACATTACAGGCTTGATCAAGGCAAAGTTTAAATAACTGTTTTGTTATAAGTCTCTTAAACGATGACACCTTGCACAGAAACACAAGAGAGCAAAGCACGGTAAATAAAGATACAAATTTATTACCTGGTCAAGAGAGAGAACCAAGCCTATTAAGAAATAAAGCGATAAACTCCGGAAAAGATTAACCCATTTTTTCTGAGCATACCTCAAATTCACCCATAAGGGGCCATGCATAAATTATGTCACGCTATATTCAGGCCTTTTTGACACCCCCGCCCTGTGTCACGCTCTGTCACGCTGCTCATTACTCCCCCCTCCCCCTGTCACGTCACACTTTTTAATTATTAAGTATCGGGTTGTGGCGTACGGTATTTCGTCAATGTACCTGACGATTTCGCAGGCTTTAACTCCATCAATCGTGACGCGCCACGCAGCCCTTAACTCCCCCTCCCCTGTGTCATGGTCTGTCACGATGTGCCGCACCCCCTCCCCCCCCGGGGAGGCGTGACGTAATATATGCACGCCCCTAATCTAAAATACTCATTCTTAACTAAACTATGTCAATTATTGATGTCATATTAATAATATGTTCTGAGACACATTGCGAATGTCAACAGTTATCTAACAAATGATTCTGGGGTCTATTGTGTACTTAGCAAGAGTTCGGCGAATACTTGACATATTTACAACAACGGCTGCTATTGCAGAACAGTTTAAGGCTCTAATGGTGCGTAATATAAGGTGTTGGTATTGTTTATGGACACTTACCACCGAACGTGTTTACTCGCCGGCAGCTACAAGCGGCGTTCTGGATTGTTCAACACCATGCCATAAACGTCTTTGATAACCCCTCGTTAAGCAAATATGCAAAATCGTATTTGTCAAAATGTATGAAATAAACGTGATTGAGTAGCATTGTTAATGCAGATACAAACTGGATGTATTTTTTTTAATAATTAAAAAAAAGAAAAAGGCAATTTTATTTATTTAGTTTTGAAAGCAGGATGATATGTAATTGAATCATGTGTACAGTTCCTATCATACTGGCAGGGTTTGGACGACCGGCAAAAATACGAGTGAGAAAATTATTTTTGCTAGCGTAATGAATTATTGCATAAGGTATGACCATAGGAATAAGTGAAACTTTGGAGGTCGATGGGACAAAGAGTTATTAGTACCTTTAAATCCCCCTCAAACGTAACCATAGAAAAGCGTCATATCGATATAATGTTGATTTGTTTTTTTACAAATTTAAAGCCAATAAAAATACTTTTAATACCTTCAGACCTATATTACAACATTTAAAAATATTAACAAGTAAAAAAAATACAATCGGACGCCATTGTTGCCGGTGTTCTAGACGGCGCAATCCATCAACAGATTCGTTTCTTATATCTGGACCACATTTAATAACACCTGTTTATCGGCTAAATTAATTATATAGCTCTTTAATATTCAGCAGATTATTATCAGAATCTTTTCAAACGCGCTGAAGCGAAGTACTACAGAATATTTTTTTAAATCACTAATCATTTTGTGTAGGTGATGAAAGGATATCTTTGTTGATACGGAATACGTTCGTAATTTAAGTGGTTGGACGCGCTTCAAAAATAATATATTTCGTCAAAAATAATATAATTTTGTTAATTTTTTTAACAAGGATCATTCCAACATACAATGAAAAAATAATAGGTGCATGAAATAATATTTTGTTCAAGATGGAAATATAGATATGTTAAAAAATAATACAGATTACTTTTTTGCTAAGTAAAATGTGAGAGAATAACGGTTCTAAATAAAAAACTAAATGGTTCCCAAAAAATTACAAATACAAAACATACAGAAGAAATGAAATAAGAGTAAAGGATAACTGTTTTGAAAGAATAGAAATTCCGACAATATCTCCTGTAAGTACAGTATTAATAAAATTCGTTACACAATTTTTTTGCAAATATCCACTTTTATCAAATATCCAAGAACTTAGCTAATTATTCATCCAGGAGATCTAATTCCAGATCCTAAACGGCTATAACAACCGTGATGACAAGAACGTCTCATTTCATAGCACACGAAAGTAGTCCTTGCGAATGTTGGAATTTAGGACAAAGTTGGCGAATCAGGTCAAACGAGAGCCAATGAATGAGTTACATAAATGTGAAACTGCGCACCAAAACACACTGCCTGAGCCCCTAGCGCGGTTCGGCGGCCTTTCCCGGAATGTGGTCTGACGTGAGGTTGCTCAATGGCACACAGGCTGTCCACTCCCCTCCTCACGGGGATATCTCGGTCTGTACTGTAGGTTGGCCATACTGTTTATAAACTGTGCACAGCTGTAAAAGTATGTGTTATACCTCTAAAATAGCATGTTCAAGCAAAACAACACCGAGAGCTGTAGCACTCGTAATTTCAAATGTTATCCCCTATTCCAATAACCCATGAAGTGACCTGATACAAAACTATTATTTTCATATCCAAGTAGGCCCCTCTTATCACATGAACTTATGAATATCTTCAATTATAAAAGTATAGGCAGACACTTCTGCAGTCACAAATTATGGATACAATTAATATTCTAAAAGTGGTCCCACACTTCTCGCGAACAGGCCTGAACATTCGGCCGAACATTCTTCCAAGTGTTCACTGAACATTCCATCCCATATGTTCCCGTATATATTCAAAGGTTCGTGCAGCTCCCACACTTCTCGCGAACACTCCGTACATTCGGAGTTTGGCCGAATGTTCGGGTGTGTTCGCTTCGGGCCACGACTCGCTAACCATTTCGAAATGTTCTCTCGTTATCAAACATTTGATTATTTGAGTTAATGTCGTAATCAATTAGTAATTCCGAGTATGAGTTAATGGATATAATGATATACTTTGTCCGTTAATAACCCTGGAAAATTAAATGTAATTGAGTCATGCATTTAGTCAAATACCATGAATGAAGCAAATTATGTGTTTATACAGACACAAGACTACTCCGTTACTAAGATATTTCATGAATGTAAGAATTTAACAAAAACTATAAGTATTGCAAATTACTTTTTCCGCTTACCGTATGTTCAATTATCTCCAGATTGCACTCCCGACTGTGCTGTTATCAATAGTAGTTTTCCTTGAATATAAAACAGAGAAAGAATAGTTTCCTGTAACTACTTCATTCTTGACTTATGCTAATGTAATGCCTGCAATTAATCTACGTCTTAAATTGTATTGTTTCTTTCCTCATTAAAAAAAAAAACTGGAATATTACGTACCGTTACTCCTCAAATACTTATACCTTAAGTTTACAGTTTCCGAACAAAGTATCAACAGAATACAAAATAAACATCTTTAAGATTCGCATTTAAGTAAACATATCCTAATTTATCTTTATAATACGTTTGGGATTTTCATTAAACAAACTGCAAGGCTAACTGTAATGCTAAAAACAAAAAATTTTACTTCGTTAATTTCTCCAAATTAATTTTACGGCTTTACTTTTAGGAAGGCTTATATGAAATATCCAGTAGATAAGTTTTATATTACTAGCTTAGTGCTGAAGTATTTTTTTGAACCACCTGCAGTATTTTTTTAAATTTTTCTTGGTATTTTTTTATTTTTTTATCAAATAAGAAACAACAATGTATCTGGTGGAGTCATATTTTTATAGGATACAGAATTATTTACCAAGCATTAATTAAATGATTCATTGCTGCAAACAAATCCCTTCTCCTTTGTTTTTCATGTGAAACAAAACGACCTGTTTAATTCCTCGCTTCAGAGGACACGGACGGAATAAACAAGTAACAAGTAAGAAAGTAAAAAAGTAAGGTAACAGTGATCTAGGTCCAATTAAAAATTCTCCGTTTTTGTAAACTTATTTTTTATAGTATCATGAACGTCATTGTAATTTATTTCACAATATTTCACCAAATTACCGTATTTCATATATACAGCTGTTGTGTTATATAAGCATTAAAATATTTTTTTATGTTGTTTATTTGACCTAACCAACGTATTTTTGATACTGAAAGGCCTAGTCAATTAAAAATTAATTTTATTGGTATTGTTAAGATTTATTTTTTTAGTTTAAAATTTAAATTATTTCCTATAATTAGCTCCTACTACAGTATCAAGACGATGTTTTGTATAATTCGTTCGAACAAAGGATAAAAAATAAACGCAGTATAAATCATATATAACAAAAACCCAGTAAAATGTCTCAATAACCTTGTAAAGATTAGTACAACCTAGGAATTTGGTACCTTCCTTTTGATCATACTAAAGTCCCCTCTTAAAATTGAAGCTCTGCTGTGTGCTTTATTAGTCGTAAGTCTTGGAAGCTCAAGTATTTTAAAAAAGAAGCTTTTGATAAAAATATGAGTAGTCAAAAAGTAAAACTTAACATTTTCTACGGTAACGGTAAGTCAAATGAGCGTGGCTAAGTATGTTTAGTATACATTCAAATTGGTGTTAAAATATAAAATGTACTGTTTATTTTACACAGTAAAACTAAATATAGCAAACTTTTGTGATACCCTTCAAAATCCGTTCAATAAACTTAAAATGTACAATGTAACTATCTTGCGACATCTCTATTTTAAGGAATTGAAAATTTACAACGATTAAGAGTCCAGAACCTCAATTCTAGACGTGGTAATTAAAAAAGTGCACAGCAAAAATATTCTTTTACGGTTTAAATAAACTGTAATGCTTACGACAGTTCAGATGTGAGGAATAACGCAAGGAACTTCCACATGGAAGTACAAATGTTACTGACGAAACTTCAATTACCATAAAAAGCAAGTAGACGAATGCATCTCGTGTTTAAACGATCTGTCTGCAGGCGTCATTCTGGGGTAACCCGGGAGAAAGTCAAGATAATGGTGATGGAGGACATGTAAAGGAAAGAAATAGTAATGACACAAGAAACTAGGAACTCCTCGTACACTGATGCACGAGGAAAACTCGTGATTACTTAAGAAATAGGTCTATGCTGAGTGTTTCTGGCCTACCCGTGAAATAAATCTTATGTGACAAATTATAGTGTAAGGTGTAAGGATTTAAAATTATAATGTAATATGAGTATTATTTATAAATAATATTTTCGTTGAGTGGCCACTAGAAGAATACCATTCAACTAAAACTAAACAATTATATTTATAGCTCAAAAAACAGAGTTTTTTACTACAGAAATTTTGTTTTGCATATATTTTTAATGGTTTTATGTTGTATCAACATTATACAACGACAGACGATCGGAGATCGGCAAAGACTTCTTTCGGAAAGGAGATTTCAACAAAGACGTGGGGCGTTTTAGCTCGTGTCTCTACTAACATGGTTAAGTGCTTACTCAACCAGTTTTAGTGTCATAGTGTGAGTGTGAATTGCATCAGGTGGAGAAAGCAAATTTTGCGCAAAATACTTCGAGATATCGGCACACGGTGCGCAGGTGATCGGTGACGTTGACGATCTGCGACGGTGACGCTGTGTAACGCGCGTTACATTCATTATGATATCGGCACACGGTGCGCAGGTGATCGGTGACGTTGACGATCTGCGACGGTGACGCTGTGTAACGCGCGTTACATTCATTGTGATATCGGCACACGGTGCGCAGGTGATCGGTGACGTTGACGATCTGCGACGGTGACGCTGTGTAACGCGCGTTACATTCATTGTGATATCGGCACACGGTGCGCAGGTGATCGGTGACGTTGACGATCTGCGACGGTGACGCTGTGTGGTGTCCTCCTACTTGCGGTCGGTCCTATTTGCGGTCAGTCCTATTTGCGGTCAAGTGTAATTTTATAAGGGATGATCAAAGTTCTGGAGGTGGAAGGGTTTCCAGTTTGCGGTCACATCTTGAGAGATAGTTAATTACTTCTTCTTCCTGTTCTTAGAATACCTAGCCACTAAATATATAACAGAATGATTTTACCATAATAACAAATCAAGTCATAGAGCAGCAAGGATTCTAAATGTTGTATAAATTCTGAGACTCATATCTTCAAGTTCGTAGTTGTCTACAAAGCCACTTTTATATTATCAGACAGATTTTTCTCAACTAACAAATCAAGTCTGATAATATTATAAATGGCCGTTTATTACAGTGGACAGTGGAATCTTGGTTACGTTTTGGGGAAAACTAGTTTTGCATAAGGGGTTGTTTTGCCAGTAAACAAGGGGGGCATGGTGTCGAGTCACCCACCCCTATTCAGGTGTACATACCTGCTGTATGCGTCATCCCCCCATCCCCCTGGCCCGCTTGTTCTGCGGGACATGGTTTCTAGTCACTTACCCCTACATGTGTATATACCTGTTGTATGCGTCATCCCTCTGGCTCCCTTGTTGTGAGGCTCACTATATGGTGTTCAAATATGTGACCGCAAATTGGACAAATATAATTTGATTAGCCGACTACATTTTTGGGGTGACCGCAAACTGGACGATTTTGCCCTTGACCGCAAATAGGACTGACCGCAAGTGGGATACAACCACGCTGTGTAACGCGCGTTACATTCATTGTGATATCGGCACACGGTGCGCAGGTGATCGGTGACGTTGACGATCTGCGACGGTGACGCTGTGTAACGCGCGTTACATTCATTGTGATATCGGCACACGGTGCGCAGGTGATCGGTGACGTTGACGATCTGCGACGGTGACGCTGTGTAACGCGCGTTACATTCATTGTGATATCGGCACACGGTGCGCAGGTGATCGGTGACGTTGACGATCTGCGACGGTGACGCTGTGTAACGCGCGTTACATTCATTGTGATATCGGCACACGGTGCGCAGGTGATCGGTGACGTTGACGATCTGCGACGGTGACGCTGTGTAACGCGCGTTACATTCAGTGTCGTTAGCCTCACCTCTGGTCGCGATCACAGTTTTGAGAAATGCTGAAAAATAAACAAGAAAAAAAGGAAAAATGAAAAAGGGGAAAAAGTTAATGTTGAAGCAAACTGTTATAAGTGGATTGCATTAAGCTATTAAATGATAATCGTTATTGGGCCTGGAATTTTAAAATTACCATCCCAAAAAGAAGGGGTGATTTAACTGTTTAAAAAAGTAACATATTGATTTACCATTATTTTATCATGCTGGTATATTATGTAATTCTAATTTTCAAGCAATATTTTAAGAAATTAGAACAAATTATGTTATATTCCCAAATTGAGGTTTTATTTGCTTTTCAAGCTTTTTAATTACCGAATATTCTATCACGACATGAGAGCCGTGCAAAATTTTAAATTTAAAGTGAACTGCCAACAGTTTTTTTTTAGAGGATGCCTTCCAGAGGTCTGTTTCTTTATTAAAGTGGTTTATATAAATAGATTGCCCGGATTTATTATTAGTTGTTTTGATTTAAGGGGGAATGTTTGGAAATTAGATGGTGATTTAAACAAATACTTATCGTATCTCTATTATTATAAAGTTTATTCACAACTTTAAACAAATGAAAAATTAATTCTACTCCATGGCCTTCCAACAAAATCCCTAAAATGTATGAGTAGAGATTTCAATGATGGTCAGAAAATGAATTAATATTATTACTATGCTTTAAATTTCATGATTATATTTCAATATGTTTCTATTAGCTTTGTCAAGTTTGGATGGAATTTGTCTAAAGCTATATTTAATGTTGTTAAAAAAATAAAAGCTAACAGTTAAACGAGCTGAAATAGGCTATAATTTATTCGATAAAATTACATTTGGCAAGGATTATATTTGAATATCTTTGAGCTGCTTCGGTGATCTGTTCCAGTCTATTAATTAATAAACCAGTGGCCTGTGTAGTGGTCTATGATAGGCCAACTAAGATGAGGAAACACTCCTGTGGGCAAGATTGCTTTCGGAACTGGTTAGAATATTTTAATCGGTCTAAAAATGTAATCAGAAACCAACATTTTATCCCGTTACTACACCCAGCTACATATTGTCAAGCATATAATCATTTTATTACAAATTAAAAATATCTATACCGCATAAAAAAATAAATGGCGTAATAAATTCACAACTCTAGCACATGACAAATGACAGGGAGCGCCATTGCGAGGTTCTTGATTAATCCAACAAAAGTGACAGCAGTCAGTGTACATTTGTTGAGCAGCGTTAGCCAATTTTTCATCAAGCTAACGTGTCAAGCAGTCGTAAAGAAGGGGATAAATGTCAAGCGATATGATCCGACAGGTACAGGAGTCCGCGCGACGTCTGGCAGGGGCGAAGCGGGGAGAGTGAACATCGAAAGTGAAAACAGAAGAGAGAGAGGGAAAGGATGAAGGTAAGAAAGAGTGAGAGTGGAGTGTCCTAGAAAGATCAGAGGCGGAATGAGGCTACCAGGAAATAAGAGGTGATGCAATGTGTAACACTGGCCCAGAGGGAGAGTACAGTCGGCTCTCGGGATTGTGGACCAGTACAGTCTCGTGTGACCCAGTTGTTGGGTGACTTGAACATTTTTGTTATTTTCTGCATCAAGAATAATTAAAACAATATAAATTATTAATATTGTCAATATCTTAGACGGTCTTACATATACAGAAATATTCCTCATTTCGGATGCTCTCAATAACAATGTTTCAATTTCAAAAAATTTGGTTACAGAATATTTTTATTTTGGTAATTTTTCTTATCAAACGTGTAGAGATAACAATAAATTAAGTGAACATATAATCTTTCAAGAAGATGAATCATTTTATTTTGAATTATGCTTTTATTCATAGTCTGCAGTTAATAACAGCTGGAGGTGAAAAGGTTTTCTCATAATTTTCGGGAGAAGTTATTGGAACCATAGCAGAGTTTGTAATTCAGTATGTAGTGCTTTTTATTTTCCACCACATCTCTTTTCACAGAGAGAATCAGAAGAGTGGATACGAAAATTAATGATTGTTTGTTTATAAAGCACACACAATCTTTGTAAGTATAAAATTAGCAAGTAAGTGTCGTGGATAATTCAATTTTAACAGCAGACATTTAGATACAGTATTCCACCTATATATTTTAACCCCGCGTCTCGCTGTACTAGGTACAACTATTTGGCCAGTTTGAAGGTCTGTCTGATGCTGTGTTGGTTTCTCACGGGTTGCAGCCTCTTCGTCCTTTCTATTTAAGACCCTTGATTACAAAACTGTGCCAATATCTTCTGGAGAAGATAATTGTTTCACTCCTGCCAGTACCAGACAACAGCACTTGTTAACTAAGCACAAGTTACCGGTCCCAACTAGGAACTACCTCAAATACAGCTCTATCCGTAGACTCCTGCGGGACTTCTGTGCGTCTATTGTCAATTGGAATAGTTTGCTTGATGTAAAACAAGCTGCAAAAGTCACATTTTTACAAGTATCGTGCTGTCTCGTTGTTTTGTTGTTATTGTCGTTGATGTAGCTTCTCTTTTTACGTTTCTTTGTACATTTTATGAAATTTTAGTTAATTTGCGGCTTAACGTTTGGTATTTTTGTATTTGTTAATTTAGTTAATTATTGGGACTGTGATAATATTTATAATAAGTGCATGAGAGTGTTAATCAATATTGTTAAAATAAAATTTTATTGATTTAAATAAATTTATGTAAATTCATAGATCGGTTTCAAATTTTTCTTTATTAGTCTTTACAATGAAATGTTGAACTATTGCCCTAAGTTTTTGTTTACATAGTATTATCAATGTAAAGTTTTAAAATGGTGATTGCCTCTGAAGTAAATAAATAGCTAAAAGCCACCGTTCTTTTACCAAGCAGAACCCTCCTCCCTGCTTTGCTGACAATTTCAAATTTGTCTTAATATTTGTGGATTTGATGACGTACATCTGTACCTCCCTAGTTCCCAAGCCGCAATTAGAAACTATTTGTCTGTGATTCGTCGTCCCTCCTTATGCAATACCACTTTAAACCGGTGCCGGCGTCACGAGCTTCCTGTCATGGAGGATTTTGACGTCGACAGATATTACTAAAATACCTTTATCGTCAGTTAATTGAGTTGTGGTTAAGAATCAAAACGTAGTTTTTGAAATAATCCTGTAGTCAACATTTATAAAATTGACTTATGACGTTTATTCATGATAAAACTGGAGACTTACTATTGTAATTTCAATAAGGAAGCACTGAAGTCATGGATCCACTGATTATGTTTGACTATTGAAGGTTGTATATGAGGTATAAAGGTGATTCTTCAAATTAACTTTCAATTAACGTAGATAATCTCAAATTAACCAAAAAAACTTTTGATACAATGTAACTGTACAGCTTTTCTAATTATAAACTGTATTTATAAAGAGATAATTATCACTATTCTCATTTTTCGTATTATGTTGACAAATAACCGTCTGATAATTTTGCTTACCATTACAGCAGAGAATTAACATCTTGTTTTTGTGCAGTAACACAATAACTGTTGTCCTTCTTTAATCCTTAGCCTGTCATACGCATGACGAACTGGTTTTCATGAGGCAAGCCGTTAATTGTCAATTAATTATGACAATGTTCCACTTTGCAGCAGCCATGTAGAAGGGCATATCTTATTCAAAGATAAGCTTGGTCAACCTTGTTAAAACTTGAAATAGCATAACAAATAATTACCAAAACACAATTAAGGTGTTTACATTTTTTCAAACATTAAATCAAATATTTAGAAGGAAGATAAAATTACATGTATTGGAAATATACAGTATCTATACCTATAAAAGTCAAAGCCCTCACTGACTCACTCATCAAGAATTCTCCAACTTAAAATTTTTTACAAACAGCTGTTATTATTCATTGGTTTGTTTATGTTTATGATCTTTATTTTGTGTTGTGGTGTGACAGGTTAAAAGCTAATTTATTGAATTTGTTTATGTTTATGATCTTTATTTTGTGAGTTGATTGCCGCATCTGAGCTCTTCCACTGCATATTCAGAGTGTACCATGATGGTCATTTACTCCAGAGCTTTGGTGTAGAGGGAACAGCATCTGATCGTATAAATTCAAACGGGGCGAAGCCCGCGGGTAACTGCTAGTGCTTAGATAGATGCTTAAAATTCATATTGCGTTTTTACATTTAATTTTTATATTATTTCGTTTATTAAGAATATTTATAAGCAGTATTTAAACAGACAATAAATACAGGTTAACATTCCAAATTTTATAAAATAGTTTTGCATACAAATATCTAATAAATTTAAAACTAATCAATTTTATTTTACTTGACTCAGTGGTTTTTCAAGTCAATTTAAAGAGTATTTTATTATACTTTTTTATTTTGTACACTAATACATCCCACAGAACATTATTAATTTTTAAAACCATAATCCGTACAAGATGGACTTATACTAATAAATACATCAACAATGCAACAGAAGTAAAATAATTCATCAATATAACTAACACTAGCGACAATTTAACAATAAGAAGGAATTAATTCATTAATATAATTAAATAGAAGCAATTCAACAAAAATTAAATGATTATGTTCAATAAACGATAATTTGCAATAACCAATAGTATCAACAATAAAACAATTATAACTTAAAAAAAAACATATTACAATACAAGATATCAACAAAACAGGACAAAGAAGTCGATATCTGGCGTGAGATCAGGTGTTGGAGGTTGCGTGTCTAATGTAGCTAAGACTAGAAAATGTCAGTACTATTTCGTTGCCGAATCGAATATTTCATTATTTAAATATATTCAGATGAAAACCTTAATATTTTGTAAACCATATAAGTTATTAAAGCTACTATAATCACATATAAAGAGAAAATGTTGACTTGTACTTATTCACCTGTTGGTGATTCAAAACCAGTTCTACTTCTATCTAATATCTGTTAATGATTCCTGTGCCTACCATCTGATAACCAAACAATAATTAACAATCTATCAATAAAAGATTCATTTCATTGCGGCTTTGAAGATGATGGGACCTACTTTTGATACATGGTTTTAAACCATAAAAAGTGATGAAATATCACCTCATAATGTATAACACAAAAAAGGTTTATTTCACTTGCTATCAGGTTACATAAAACTTCACATGACTCAGTTTTCAGTTTGATAATTGTTGATGACCACCACTTACAAGTACATGCCGTGATTAAATCTACGTTAATTTCGTTTATTTTGTTTATTTATTGATTTTTTAATGACTGAATGACTATATTTTCAAACTACGTCTTTACGTAAGTTCTGAGAAGTAAAGGATTAACAATATTTGTATGACGACTTGAAAGTTAAATAGCATTTGCCACAGTTTTTTAATTTTTTTTTAATTTTTATATGATTCAGCTATACAAATCTCAATAAATAAGTATAAATTTCTCATTTTTTAAATTGTTTAAATGCAAATATCACATTTAATTGGACGCATAGAGAACTATTAAAAGATATGTATCATTAATTTTTGTAAATACTCTTTTCTGTTTAAATAATTATCGAAGCCAATAATCTGTAATTTAAAACAATCCTCCATATCAAAACAAACATAACAAATTAAAAATAGTAAGTTATAATAAATTCAATTTCTTTTTTTGTAATTATTTATAGTTTACTTACTAATATTTTATTCATTTTCGTTACCTAACTAATGCATTTAAAACCATGTTTTAGTATTTTTGCTGTTTAAATTTAAGAACTACGATACATTGTAAACTATAAGAGGTAAATGTTTCTCGGTTTGCAATGATCATGAAATTATAACAGTCTTATTGCTATAACTGCAACAACTTATTAGTTATAGTTAACTTGTTGTGGCGTTCTGATCAAAATTAATTCTTCACCTATTTCTACACATTTAATGCATAAACTATTTAGCCATCAATATAAATATATTTGTTTATTATTTAAATACCTAACCGTTATATTTCAAGGTTGGGGCATTTTAGATACGATTGGTTTAATCCTACCTTATACATATTGGCATTGCGAATTCATTTCAAAAGGTAAATTTAAATTCACAGTGGATTTGACACCGCAAATTATAAAATGTGTGCAGGAAAATCGAATTAATTAAGTATAATTAATAGAATAAAGACGATTAAATTATAAATGGAAGATTACACTTATTGTAAGAAAAATCCAAGAGTACAGTTCAGGTGTTTCATGTAGTCCCTACATCAGGGGCGGATCCAGAGGTCATGTTTGGGGGGGGGCGGTCACCAAAAGCTACCCCACCCCCTTCCCTGTGGATGGTCCCTGGCACCCCCATTATTGCTTTTAACTATATGAATTTATACAACGAATGAAAGTAAGTTAAAATAATATATAAATAACCTTGTACTCAAGAAAAAAATAATATTAACTTTATAAACAAACTAAACAAAAATGACTAAGTTCTACTGCGACCGACAGTAAATAAAAATTATATATTTAGGCATTAAACTTTTAAATACGTCATCTGTAGGCGTCTAAGAACAAGATGCCTAGATAAACAATTTATTTTAGTATTTCCCCACGCGTAACTATTTACAAAACGTATTTGAAATCTGCAATACTGAACTATACTACGCGAAAATACAATTAGGAATAAGGCTGACAGCCAAGGTCAACCACTCGAAAAAAGAAATTTCGTACCACATTTTTAAAAATAGAATTCTTGGCGTATGAGCTTCTGTTTGCACGCAATTTAATCTTTGTTTCCTCTTATTTTATTACATGTAATTTGAGGCGATTTTTGCTTCTAGCCTTGCCACTGGATATTTATTGCCTAGCAACGGTTACGTGGTTTTAAACAAAAATCAAACCTACCCTGTAAACAAAACACCGCTGATAGCAAACGACGGTAGGCGGGCGAAATCTAGTAAAAAATAATCACCGAATACAATTGTAGCAACCTTTGCTGCTAAAATTTACCTCCAATACTATGTTGAAAACACTGCATTTTTGGTCTGTCAACTAGCAAAACTGCAACAACTTCACGATACTCTGGAATATCCATGTTTTTTTAAGACGCTTTTAGGTTAAATACATGGATCTAAGTAATGTGTTATATACTAAAATGGAATTTTAAAATTTCACCTGTCTAATGGTGTGTATTTTAATTCATTTAAAAGTAGTAGGGAAAGGGGACTTCTGGCTCACTTGATTGACAGCTTCCGGTCACGTGACCGGAAGCGCTGCGTCATGAAAGACGTCATCTGAGTCTGAGCCAGTGACGTAGGCGGTTTTGTGACGAAATGAGTAAAAGTTCAAAGTTCAAGGTCACGGTGAAGTTTTTTAAAAAAAATCTACCTCGCACTCGTAAAACGATTGTGATTCGATAGTTAATCGATAATAAATATCGAATGAAACAATCGAATGAAGCAATCGAATGATACGAGTGCGAGGTAGTACAATTACAAATATTACTTTATTTTATTTACAATAAGTTATGTTTACAATAATTCATGTTTACAATAGTTCCCCGTTGTTGGTTGACATCGATGTTGTTGATCCGGACGAGTTGCGGCCATCACTTTGCTTTCTGATGAAAGACGGTAGATACTTCGATCCCTGCGCAGAGTCCATGTTGTTTTTTGATGCGTAAAGTTCCAAAGATAAATCGTAACCGGACGCAATAAGAAGTCTTGACTCTTCACTAAACACCTCGAGGTCTTGGAAAGTCGCAAGATGAATAGAGTCATAATGAATACACCTAATTTTAATGGACATTTTAATATAATGTTTTACGTTTGTGGAGAGCACTCGATGTTCACCAGTCGAGAGCCGGAGGTGTACTGACTATTCGCTAGCTAACGTTCTGATATGAAACGAAATGGTGGGGGTAAAAGTGTGGTGGGGCGGAGAAGATGGCGGACAGCAGATGGCAGGCGGCAGGTGGCAGGTGGCAGCTGGTGCGAGGCAGATCGTTGCTACTACATTCGCCGCCACAGTAATGCAATCCTTCGGCGTAATTCTTGTATTTTATCTTGTCGGTTCATTTGATACGTTTTACATCTACATATGCAATAGCTGAAACACTTGCACTTACGACAAGCTTTCCCGTCAACTTGATCGCCTGGTATTTTAAAACATTGTAACTCGCAACAATATGTCTTCAAATTGTTATCGAAAAATAAATTGTTCATAGGTGGCACCGACATGTTAGCTGCAGCGTGTGTTAGACAAGACTGAGACTAACTTCACTGCTCCCTCTCTTTTATACCTCTTCATAAGTTAACCCTGAATGAAAGTTCAAGGTCATCCATTTGAATTTTAAAAAAAAGCAACACAGCAGTATATAAAATAATATACTGCTGTGTTGCTGTTTTCTTTATTTTTTTTATATTATTTTTTATATTTTTTCTTTTCTTTATTAAACAAACATCTTACAATACAATAAACTTAAGTTTAACATTGATGACTAGAAATACAAACAATAAAATTCAAACAGAGAAATACAAACAGAGACATTATGTACAAGGATGCACGATGTGCAGAGTGAGTTCCGTTGAGTTGTTGCCGCTTACACCGTGTGATACCAAATACAACGTCCCCGGTTGAATATCTCGCAAATCTTCATTTTGTAGCAGTTGAACAAATCGTTTTGGAAGAAATACTTGAAACTTCGGCTCATCTCCTGAAGTTAAAGGTGATTCGCTCAATGAAACTAGAATTGCTTCTCCATGTGTGGTTTCCACTTTCTTGATGTTATGAATAATGTAGTGTTTTTGTTCTTTTAATTCTGAACACTTTTTAGTTAGCAGAAGGTCGGATTTTGAATGAGTGTTGAATTGATCAACCAGTGTTTGTAGAAACTGTTGTGATGCCATCTTCGTCAGTGGTGGTTGCGATGTCTTCTGTGATGTTGCCTCTTCGGAGTCTCGAATAATACTCGTGCCGGAGCGGTGTTGGCTCCTCGTATTTATAGGCCCCGCTACCCCCACCACATTCCGGTTCTTCGCTACCCCCACCACATTTCTGCGTTTGTTCCAAGTAAGCAGCCAAACGATATGCGTTGTGCAATGCGCAGTTTGATTGTCCGTGTTTAGGATCTTTTGCAGCAACACAAATATTACCGAGATTAATGTTAAAGTCCTTACCGATAGTTATATCGAAAACATCACGGTGCGTGTACTTTTTTATCCAGTTCTTTTTTTCTAATCCTCTTGTGTATATATGTGAATATTGTTTGCAAAAGTTAAACATAATACTGTGCAGATTACTGTAGCTTATAAACCCTTCATACCAATGTATGTGATGAAAGTAGTTTGTTATCCATTTGTTTGTACTTTTTGCTTTGGCGTTAAGGTTGTTAAAAGAAAAAGGAGCTTCAAACGTGAATGGGTAAACTACAAATGTAAGCAAGTCTAAAATTACTAATTCCTTGATAATAAACCTATCGTCATTATTTCGAAATGCTTGAAATTCTATTACACAAGGCTTTACACTCACTTCTTCATCCCCTCCGCTCATCATGACATCTAACGATCAACTAAACTGTTTTCCACACCACGGTAGGTTAAATACCAGGCCGTACAGTTGCAGGCGCGTTGGTGTATATTTAACGTGGGCACCGTCCCCAATAGGCCTACCCCACGTGTGTTCTTCTTTACTAAGTCAAACTTTAGTCTTTTTTAAATTCTTCTTCTTCTTGTGTTTCGTTTTCTTCTTCTTCTTGTTTCTTCGTTTCTTCTTCCTGTGTTGTTTCTTCTGTAGCTTCTGTAGCGATTTCTACAAGTGGTTCAAAATCCTTTAACTTTCTCCACATGCAAACTTCATGAGGTATTCTATTAAAAATAGATGTATCCACAGGTCCGTACACGATGGTGCTATCAGGTTGTTTTTCTAAGGTATCGACCAAATATTCTTTAATAATAGCGTTTGCAAATACCAACTGTCTCATGTACCTTGTAATAGGTTCCGTTGCGTAGTTTAAAACGTAGAATTCTTCACGTGATAGTAGAATCTTATTTTCATGTTGAGTCAAGTCTCTAATTCGCACTTGTAGTTGTCCGCGATGTTTAACAATATCAATTTCATTGTCACAATCCAAAAGTCGAATATGTGTTTTCCTTCCACACAAACTGTTAGTTAAATAACATTCTATTAAATGCACATGTTTCAAAAATGACTCCCAAGCATTTTGCGAAAATAAAACCTTTTTTGTTCCGTGGTGTAGTATTACTGTAGGGGAATAATCCAATGATTTCATCAATCCAACTGATACACTTTTACTGATGCATGCTGAGATGGGGTAAAAGATTCGCAAAAAAACTTCAGTTAAAATGTGAGGAGGAATATTTTCTTCAACTTTCTTCTTCCTTTTTGGTACTACCTTTGATGGGTCTGCATTACTTTCCTCCTCTCTATCTCTTTTACCAAACTTTAAAAATGCAGTTATTTCCTTGATAATTTCTGCTTCGCTGGTATTATCACGTTCCAATAACGGTGCTATTTCTGAATCACCTTGTACAACAGATGGAGAACTCATTTTGTAGAAGATGTTGCCCATGCGACGATAGACGATCAACTGAAGACCTGCATTGTTGCTCCGCTATTTATAGGTTAGCGACAGTGGCGGTGCCGGTGGTGGTACAACGTTTTACAATACCGTCTTTACGATACCAGTCAACGGTGTGTATGTAACAATTTTATCGTGCAAAATTAAACAATACGCAGATGTATTTGCAGGTACGTTTTCTTGAAATTCCATTTCTATCTTTATATCAACACTAGACGATTTTACAGATTCGTTTTGTTTGGAGCAATCAATTACAACAATCGGAGCTTTCGATTCAAACTGTACGGGAGATAGTAGAGGTGTGTTTGTTTTGCCGTAATATGAATTTTGGAACCTAGCGTACATATCGTATAAAACACTGTACCTTTTTTTATCAAAAGAGATATTAAAGTTGTCGTAGGGAAAGAATTGTGAATTCAGGAACACTTTACAGTTTGTTAATTTACAATGGTCAAATTCACCGGCATTTTCAGTTAATATACTTTTTTTCTTTGTTTGTAATCCAAAGATTACATATCTCGCTTTTTCCAAATGAGTAGAAGTTTTTACAGTCCATGTATGCCGTTGTGTTGAAGGTAAAACGGGGTATTCATGAAACTCCCAGCTTCTGAATGGCATTACAATGTCTCGATCTGATTTTAACTTTCTTAATAATGTAATCCTGTGTTCATCATTTAGTCGCACATGTGGTACTCTCCAAACAATCTTGTCTAATGTTAGTTTCCAGTCTAAATTGGCTTCAGTTGTTCCAGCAGATGCTTTAATAATATCATTATCGTTTGATGACCTTAATAAAACTAGTTCTTGTTTTACATTTATTATTATTCTTCTGTAATCTTCAGCAAATCCTAAAAGTAATCTTAAAGGTACGTAAAAATCAAAGTTTCCCGAAGCGTCAGGAGTAATTATACTTTTGTCTGGTGCAACCCATCCTGCAACAGCTAACAGATTCTTCTCATTTGGTGTTAAAGACGCTAATCCTTTTAATGTACTGGAAATTCCAACCTTTTTTGTTGAATCGACTGTAACTCCTGAAATTTCATATCTAATCTCGTCAAACAAAAATGCCATAGGATTATTTATGAACGGAACAGTGGTTCCAACAGTACCGTCAGCTTTTGTTACTTTTCCTTCAATATATAAATAACTTTCGCATGGAAGAGTATAAATGTCTTGTTGTTGTATAGGAATCCTAATTTCATCGTTATTGTTTAATTTGGACGAAGCGTAAGGGTTGTGCGTGTGATATTCCTTTTCCCATAAGGTCTCGTCGAATGTTGGGCCCTGCGCTATATCCAGTATATCCATTGTTAATGACCTTTAATCCAATTTCTTCTAGAAAACGAATGTTGTCACTTGTTAATCCTTCTACAGCTGATGAGCTACTGACCTCTTTGCTGGTTGGCTCTCTCTTTTTAAATGATAACCCCATTATCTAAGCGGATGATTTTATATGTATTCTTACAGTAATAGCTTCTCCTCGAAAGTCAATAAGGTTTCCGTCTTGATCCACTATGTTCAGCACGATGTCTGAAATGAAACTGGTGTTTAACGGTAGGTACACAAGGTTTTGAGGCTTTTCTACTATCTTGAAACCCGGTGCGACTGATGGGTAGAATGTGTGTAATATATGCCGATTTTCTCCATCTCTGTAGGATCCTTGTATAATGTTACATGTAATGTCTATGCTGTTTACTTTGATGATCGTCACAGTTCTATTCCTAGAATGAGTTGTATTAGGTTCTAATACCTTTGTTTCCTTAGAAAACCCCAATAAACTACCAATTGAACGTTCTTGGCCAAAATCAATATAATACTTAGAAGTAATTTCGGCTTTCATTGTATTGTTATTGCCTTTTATCGTTATATTTTCTTTTCCCATATGTTTTTGTATAACTTCATTTATATTATCAATTTCATAAGCTCCTGTTGGTAAACTGAATTCTTCCAAAGCTGAATATTTTCCTTTATTATCTTTTGTCTTGTAATAATGTATTTTGTTATTAATTCCTTCACTAACGTTTGGAATAGAGTTATATGTTGTTAAATCCAATAATGCGGCTTCCCATAGTCTTCCTTTTTGCAAACGTAGCGCTGGAAACAGAATACTGCGCAAAGTACATGAGTTACCGGTTAATGACACTGTATACGAAGACATCTTAAAGTTGACTAACACTTTTAGCTAAAAAGTCTAAACATAAATGACCGCAAATGGATGTATCATCAGGTTGTTTTCTTGTATAATTGTAAAAAACATTTTCTGCCGCACGAAAGTATTGTTGAAGTTCTTTCGGTGGTGGAAGGTTTCCAAAACTGTCGAAATAATAAATCGTTTCACCAAGTTTCTTGTAACACACCCAATGAGTGCCTAATCCTTCACTATTATCCAAATTTACTATACCAGTCTCATTTTTCCACATTTTAACCGGTAATTCATCTTTCATAAATACTCCTCTAAAAAATGGGATTTTCAAACAAGAAGCATATGTAATCAGTTCTTCATTGGTTAATTCTTTGTTTTTAATTATTAATTGCTCTTTCTTATTTAATACACACGATACGGTCTTAGGTATAGTCCTCCTCCCTTTTTTATCATTGACCATATTGTTGGTTTCTTTTTACCTTTACCACTAGTAGATCGACGTTTTCTTCTGATATTACCTCCTTGTTTCTTAGCGGGTCTTTTCCCACGCCTTCTTCTCTTTCCTCCTCCAAACGTAGTTTTTGCTTTCATTGCTGCTGTTACTGCTAAAGACGCTGCTTTTTCACCAATACTCGCGTCACTAGATTTTACTCTTTGCCAAGCTTTCTCAGAAAGTGCTCTATCTGCTATTGATCTATTTTTTGTATCACCAAATTTGGAATACGCTATATCGTGCTGTTTACAAGCCTGATCAAGCTTATTTATTCCAGGATCTCCTCTAGCAAGCCGTTTCTCTAATTTGGTTCCAGGACCACAATATTGATATCCTCCAGGTAAATGTAATTCCACAGGTAATAAATCAATCGCCTTGTTAACTATAGCTCCAACCGGTTTACTTAATAGAGAAAATGCTGTTGATGCTATTCCCCTTCCTCTCTGTAATCTCTCTCGATTATGACTGATGCGTTTAGCCCTCGGCATGACTATTTATAGCCAAACTTACAATCAGTAGGTGCACTCTATAAATGTTTTACAATGAATGTAATATTAGTCTTGGCTTCTTGTATTATATGTACTGTTTAAAATCCATTTATTATATAGAAATGGATTAATTAATTAAATGTAGACATAATAAATAAAAGTAGTAAAAATAGAAATAAGGTGTAATTGAAGATGTTTCAAATGTTTCTCCGCTGGTGATGGTATCGTTGTTTTCGGTAAAATGAATAAAATCTAAATAGTTGTCATGTTCCCTTAGAAACTTGCCACTTAATCGTTGGTAATTAAATAACACATTCCAGTCTAGTTTATCTTTAAAATTGTCAATGTAATTTTCAGAGAGATTTTGATATTTACTTATTACTTCCCAACAGTTATTAAAATTTGATGTCATCTCTACAAGGAAGTCTTCTGAAAACTGTTGTCTTTGTAAAATATGAATCCAGTTAACTCTGTGAAAATAAATTCTTAACATAGTCATTGTGAAGAGGTAGTGTATGGAAAGTTGTTCCCAATCCATATATCTATCAAACCGTTGAACAAAACCATCTGTCAGCACTCCTTGGGGAAATCTCGGCTCTTGAGATATTAAACTCCACGCAGTAATATTGGATTCCATCATCCTCTCTGTATCATCTCTCGAATATAACTGATGCTTTATCCCTTATCATGGGTATTTAAATTCTTTTTTCTCTTATATAATCTTCATCGTTTTCTGTTGGTTCATTAATCACATTCACTTTATCCCCCTTTCCTAATGTCTTGACTTTAGAAGGCTCAGACGGTTTATCTAATTGATTAGGTTTTTCTGGATTGTGTATCTTTTTCCAGTCTAAATAATTGTGGCTGTCAACATCTGAAGCTACAGCTCTTCCTGAAGCCCGATGGATATAATTAAATAAAGCTGCACCAAACCTTTCCATATGTTTTTCATATTCTGTAGTCCATTTCTTGTGTACTATATCAAATATTTTCTTATTTACAGCGTCTCCATCCTGCTCACAATCACCTACATTTGACAATTTTAATTTTTTTACATCATAGCTTGTATCAGTTTCATTCTTTTTGTAAATCGTTAACAATTTTAAAGTCGCTAAATTTACTGCTTCACCATCATAAATGGGATGTTTTATATTGCTTAACCTTTTACCGGAAAATCTCCAATGGTCTTCGTGTACAATCGGGGTTCTTTTATCCATGTATTGTACCGTAACCGCATCAGAAGACAAAAGCGGATCACCAACATTTTGAATTACTTTTCCTTCAAAATTATAATTACCATCAGGTGTTAACGGAAACCCAGCTCTTTTTTCACTATATCCAGATTTTACTCCAAACTCGGAATACCGTCCAAACTTGTCCACACTCATGATGTAACTGAATCGCTATCGTTTAGGTTCTTACTATATATATATACGTCTACTGAACAATTATTTCTCGTTTTCGCAGTTCATCAACCAAAGCTACCCATTCGTTTTCTAAACCAGTGTGCCCGGCTTCCATAGCTTCATATAATAACCTCATTCGATCAACTAACTTATTTATATCGTTGTAATATATTATATTGGTTTTATACAAATTTTTTAATAATCCCCTTCCAGATGTAGTAGGATCAGTTGTTTTTCTTTTTTTATGCAAAACATTTAATTCAGCAGAAGATAAAGCTCTTCTTTTAATTGGAGCTTTATTTGATTTCGAGGGGAAAAGACTAGATATAATGTTTGTGTATTTTATTGACCTGTTTCTATGAATAGGTAGGTCTTTGGAATATTTTTTTCTATGTGCATTTGTATACTCTAGTATATTTTTAAACAATTGTAAATCCTTTTTAGTATATTTACCAGGATTATTTTTAAAGATGAGTTCAAACAAACCTGTTGTACCTTTATATTTCTTATCACCAATAACTATATCATCATTTTCGTTTATATCTAACTTTCTATCTCCAATCATTAATCCTTTATCCTCTATTCTAGCTCCATATGTATGATAATTTCGATTAGCATGTGTGCCATGTAACATTTTTAATGTATATTTTCTTCCAAGTGTTCCTTTAAACATAATATCTGTGCCTAATTTGCTTAAGTTGGATGGGTTGATATCCTCTTCTTCTGCTCTTGTATCTTCCGCACTTGTATCTTCTGTACTTGTATCTCCTGCAATGTTCTTTTCCCTTAAATCTCCTATATCTCCGCTTTCTTCATACTCGTCGCTTTCTTCAGATGTTTGTAACTGGTCAGAACTTTCATCATTCTGAAATTCTTCTTCATATTTGGAAATTGGTAGCATTTTGTCTCCTTCGAAGCGAATTGAAGGTTTTTCCATATTTTGTGCTAATCGCTTTAAAGGTTCAGTAACAGGTTTGAATGTTGTTTCTAAAAATTGCTCTCTTTCATTTATACCTGATTTTAAAGCTCGGTTTTTTTGTCTAATAGAATCACTAAGTGATTTTATTTCCTTTAATAGCTTTTCCTGGTTAACCATCTTCACACCTTGACGACTTGTACAGTAATACTGCTAATCAGTGTATTAAAACGAATTTATCAAAACCTATTCTATAACGACCATCTTTTATAGCTTGATCTTTCATAATAACCAAAAATCCATAATTTTCCGCCCATGCTTTTCCGCAAAGCTCTTTAAACTTTTCAAATGGCATATCCGCATTCACATGATCGTTATATATATGTTTTAGGTTAGTATCATCTTGTTTGAATACAATTAGAATATTTGCATTATCTCTGATAAGTTGTTTTGGGATTTTGCTATAAGTTTGTCCTATATATATGCTGTCGATGTTATTATGTCTTCCCATGGCAAAGTAGTTTCTAATAGTATCCTGATTTTCACAAGATACATCGTCAAATATAAATACAGAATACGGTTTTGCTTCGTTTGGTTGCATAATGCTATCACTAGCGTTAAATTTGTAAAAATTAACATCAGACACATCAGATAGGATTTTATCCAGCAATTGATACTTTGGTTGATGTAGAGACTTTGAAAAAATATATAGGTTACTAAACCTTAATCCCTGCGGATTAGTGATCAAATTAAAGACAACATTGGTCTTTCCACAGTTTGAGGGGCCACTTACTATACATCGAACAGTGTTTGGAAGTAAACTACCGTGTTTACCATTGTTGATTTTAACGTTATCCACAGTTAAATCATCTATGTTATTAATATTGAATCGATCTTTATGGTGAATAATCTCCATCCTGCTCAAAGGTTAACGATGAAATGAGTTGCTTGCATTAAACCAAGTCCTTTATAGGTATCCATGAATCCTCAGTTTTGTTAAACCCTAACCACCGCACTTTAACTGCGTCCTTTTTCCTTTGTAACACTTTTTCATCAAAGATATACATCACCTACTGTTGACTTTAACATTTCATGTCCATAAAAAGCACCTTGTAACAAATCTCCTTTGTTATCTTTTAAGATATACGTTTCAGGTACAGTCGGTTGCACTTTATACACTGTAAAAACTTCATTCGTCCAATTGGGAAGGTATTTCTTGGTAAACACTCCCTTATATTTACTAATCCGTACTTTATCACTTACATTAAATTTTCTTGGCTGCATTTTTTCTACTTTAGGCTTTGTATTTTTCTTTATGCGTTTTAATACATCTTTTGCATTTCTTCTATTTACTTTGTTAGGTTTCATACCGATAGTTCTATGAAACCTGTTGTTATAATCATTTATTAATTGTGGTAAAACATCATACCATACGTAAGAACCTCTTTTTGAAAATTGTTTATACAGTGCTCCTTTTAAGGTTCTATTGAATCTTTCTACAATAGCTGCTTTTTTCTCTGAATTTGTAGAATAATGATTTATTTTATATTTATTCATTAACTGTGCAAAGTTTGTATTAAAGTATTCTGTTCCATCATCAGTTTGTAAATGTTTAATTTTGTTTTTATCTCTTTTTATGGCTATTTCCATGGCTTCTGTTACGCTTTTACCAGTCTTGTCCTTTAGAGGCAAAGCGTCTGCAACTTTTGTAAAACAATTAATAATTGTGAGTATATATTTAAATACTTTGTTTATTCTGCTATGCGGTCGCATTTAAATTAAATCCGCTTGATATAGATCATTTATCCCTTTTATAACAGTATTTCTTCTTGGAAACTTTATTCTTGCAGGTTTGTGTAGTTCATTAATAATCTTCTCCTTCAGGTCTGACATGATGGTTTCACGAAGGCAGCTGATATGGTATTAAATATTCTTTTGTATAAATCTGCTTATATATATATACATATAGTTCAAGGTCATTCAAAACTTGTGTAAAAAAAGGGGAAACACAGCTTAACATTGCTGTGTTTCCCCTTTTTTTACGGAAAGGAAAAGGATAGAGGATCTAGGACGATGAAAGGGTTATTAGTCAATAGGGTTGAGGGAATAGTGACCGAATGGTAAAGTGTGGATGTTGTCTGGAAGGGTTTGTCTTTTGTCGTCATTACAGGATAGCGCCTTTTTAACTTCAGTCACGCTGTACAGCTGATGGTTAAAACTTCTGATGGTGTTGAATTTAGCTGTAATGATGTTATCCTCAAATAAGCATTGCTTGTAGTGTTCAAAATGCACTTTCTTCTTTAAATATAAACTCTTTACACCTTTAGCTTTCCTAATAAAGCTATTCTTCTTTTCTTCTTCTTCTTCTTTTTCATTATAGAGTTTCAAAGAATATAGTTTAGACATCAGTGCAACAATCTCTTCAAGTAGAACACCATTAGCCTCATCCTTGAATTTGCCTAGTACTTTTTTGTGTCTGTCATTGTCGTAGTTTGGATGATCTTTTGGATAATCGGAGAAATCAAAGTCGTTCTTGTAAATAAATGTACGTAAATCTTTATACATGTCCAATGTTACTATGCGATATATAAAAGCGTCAGTGTCCATATATGTAATAGATATATTTTCTCTTCCGTAGAACGCCACCATTTTGTTGTAGTGAAAATCGTACATGTGTGTTTTTGAGATGTCCAAGATTGACATGCCTATATACAAAGGACGATCCATCTTCACACTCGTCTTCTTCATGGACACTGCTACAAGTTTTTCATTAATAATTATCGATGTTCCAAAATTTGGCTGCTGTACTAGTTTCTGTAATTTTTTTGCGTCGGTAACAAGTTTAACATTTTTATGTCTTCTTTTGTTTTCCAATGTTTTTCCAAATATCGCATTATTCATTAATTTAAAGAAATCTTTTTGAAAGTCTGATGTAGCTGCTGCTCTTCTGATGGTATTTGAATCAATGTAGGGTTTCAACCAGCATGATTGAGAAAATTCCAAAACTCTATTAATTTTTGTTAAACGTAGTCCTAATTCGATAGCTTGTTGAACCACCCAAAAGTGAGCCACGTAGCGTTGTTTATTATTTAATGTCATCATTAATTTGGGGTGTTTTCCAATTGGTGAAATTTCTGTTTTAGCAAGAAGTGGTAGGTCATAATGAAGATCATGTAAATTTTCTGGGTATTCAAAATCGCAATCCAAAATATATCCAGTGTCACCATGTTTCGGAATTTGTAAAATATCGCCAATAATGTCGGGATTAATCCATTTAAAGTTATCAAAAGGAAGTGGGTTTGACATTGCCCAACCGTACAGGTTATTTGCATCGAAATATCCTAAATAGGTTGACGGTTTGGTTTCATCATAATCGGGTAGGTATTTGTTGTTGGCTTTGACATGTCTGGTAACACTTTGGGTCAATCCGCCTCTTACTCCAGCTTCAACCATTAAAACCATGTCAATGTCTGTTAAAAGTTGGAGTTTGCATTTTGTTTCTTTTAACATGGCTTGCCAAGCTAATCCTGGTGAAGTA
Organism: Allygus modestus; assembly: GCA_963675035.1. Taxonomy (NCBI): domain Eukaryota; kingdom Metazoa; phylum Arthropoda; class Insecta; order Hemiptera; family Cicadellidae; genus Allygus; species Allygus modestus. The sequence continues at coordinate 80,881,918 of OY776114.1, read as the reverse complement.
TACGAATGTAGAGGGTCCAAACCGTAGGCAGCAAAACAAGTGTTTCGGAATTCTTCCATTACATCACAAAGAAGAGTTACATCTAGTTTGACATAAAAGTCCGAGTAATCTCCTAAGGTCTTCATATCTAACTCGTTCCATACTCGACGTGCGTGTTGATAGTCCTCAAGTGATATTTCCGAATCATTAAGTTTGTTTTTGAAGTGTTCTGGTGGAGGTAGTGATGTTTCATCAAATCTATGCAGTCCATCGATGTAATCATAGGGGAAGACTCCTTTTCGAAGAACCAAATCCATTTTACTATTGGGTACAATTTTGCTTGTTTCTATCAAATCTGTTCTTCTTAGATTTTCAGATAATTTCATGAGGCTTGAAGGCATAAATCTAAATGAATCAAAAAACCTTAATTTAATTTTACCCACCTTTTTTGAAAAGCTTATAAATTTTTCCATTGTAGTAGCCAAAACGTCTATTGCTCCATTATCTCTTCCTAGTTCGGGGATTATGAAGTGCGAATCATAACCACTCAGATTGTGCAGAACTACGGGGATGAAATATGGTAGTTTGTAGTTCAAGTTGCAAGCGTTACAGGCTGCACCTCTATACGCTCCCGTAAGATGATCGTGGTCACGAACTTTAACGTTATCCAGTGTAAAGGTGTTATTACACAAATAACACGTTGTTGTTGAATAATAATGTTGAAGCTCTTCTTCTTCCATAGGTGACATGGGTACCTTTGTTCCATACAGTTCTTCTACCTTTGCAGCTATTTCATACAGATCATCGACAAAGTATTTGGCTGCTTCTTCACCGCGATAAATCTTTGGAGAAGATGATAGTCCATATTTTTGAAGATGGTCTTCAGTCAACGTGGATTTAATTAGTATGCAATAACTGTTTGGTGAATGAAGTTGGTATTTGCTTCTTCTTGTAACGTCCTCTTCTTGTTGTTCAAGTGGATGTAAAGAAGACTCGAAATCAGCGTAAACAGCAACAGGTACACGGTATTGTTGTATTATTTTGTCAAATTTTATCTGCGCTCTGCTGGAATGTGGCAATTTAATTCTAACCTCATAGTTTCCATTACATAACCTTTGATGTTCTACTAACCATTCTGAACCTCCCCTTCTTAATGGTTTGCCTACATGACAAAAACATCTTTTACAAATGGTTTTCTCTCCGTGTTTTTTTTGATATTTGTTTAGATACAAGAGCTGCAAAGTTTTTTATGTAGACATAGTGGGATATGTCCCCTTTAGTGATCAATAGCAAATCCGTATGATCTCTGCGCTCAATAGGTGTTATGCGCAAGGGGTACGCATTGTTTGACGAATCTAAGCCAAAAATGTTGACAGAAGCTGAAGGATTTTGCTTTTCAAATTTTGATATATCAGTAATTGCAACAGGGTAATTCATTCCCTGGAAATTATACTTATGTTGTATTTCTTCATATTTGTGACTTGGTCTTATCGGATTGTCTGTTACATATTTGACCAACATGGCATATTTAAAACATTCAGTATCTTGATTTTGTACGTTGACGCAGGAAAAGGTATTTCTAATCTTTGTTGGTAGAGGGATGTAGCTACTTCCTCGAATTCCATAGCCGTGTTTGTGTACTCTTAAGTCTAGCCCTGTGATGCTTAACAAACTCCATCCAGAGCCTCTTCCTTCATGTTCTTGTATTTTTGTCTTGAGCTCTTCAAAACATTCAGATACGATTGAATCAATATCTGACGAAAACATAATAGTACGGTTTTTTGTTAAAAACCCTCTCGGTGAAGTTTCATTTTGAATGTTTGTAAATAAAGCATCCATTAATAGTCCAAATTTGATAAAATTTAATCTTTTTAATTCATTTTGCAGAGTTTTACTTACCAATCCTTTTGCGTTATTTAAAAATTCTTCGAGTTGTAATTTTGCATTGTCAATTTTAAAGTGGGTTACTACATTACCCGGAAGTGCTCGGGCATGTGGTTCTACATTTACTGCTGTTGATGCTGAAGGACGGTGAAGTGTAGACAGAGCATGCGTAGAACTCGATGCAGCTGATGATGTTGAAGGACGATGAAATGTAGACAGAGCAGGCGTAGAAGTCGATGCAGCTGATGATGTTGAAGGAAGGTGAAGTGTAGACAGAGCAGAGGTAGAAGTCGATGTTGATGGTGCATATTGAATTACAGTTGGTCTGGAATGTTGGTGTTGAGCTAACATTTGATCTATTTCTTTCAATTCTTCTTCTTCATATTTTTCATCTTGGTTGTTGTTATGTTTCAGTTCATTATGAATCATTAAAAGAAATTCATCCTTAAATGAAGACTTGCAAATATCGCAGCGATGCATAATGTAGGTGCGATCTCCACAAAGGTCAAGGCAATAATGAACAACACTGCAAATGCCCCTCTATTTATACCCTAGCAAAAGTGGTGGGGGTACGTATTACGTTAAGTTTACTATTTTTTTGCATTTTATATTTACTATTGTAGCTGAAGGCTACAAAGTTCTGTATTTAGGTCAAGGTCATTGAACATATTTGCCAAAACGGGGAATAGAGCAGTAAATGATTTCATATCAAACCATAAACTGATCTATTCCCCGCTCTGTATTTAACTAAGACAATTTTCTCCAACAGGAACATTTGATAGATTTTAAACTCGGATGTGAAGTCGGATTGTACACATTGCATCTCGATCAACTAAAAATTTCATAAAACAATAGGGATCTTCAGTTGTAGATTCATCTTTAACATATTCGATGGTCAACATTGCAGAACGAAGATCTTGTGGAATTACGTCGACTTTTATGAGTCGCCGTTCAAACCGTTTTGTTATTGATGTAAGTTTTATCACATCATCGATATCGATGAGGGGAAAGCTGTAGCAAACGGAGTTTCCTGGTGGGTTCATCATGCCGATATGATAAATATACACTGTTGCATCGACATTAAATAGACGTTCCCCCACCATTAAATTTATAAGTTACCCCCACTTTTTCTAAACAAAAAAAAAAGCAAAAAAAAAAAAAAAAAAAAAAAAAAATTGAAAGCTGGTAAATATTTTTTGTCTTGTAACTGGGTCAAGGTTATACAACGATATTACCAAAACGGGGAATAGAGCAGTAAGTAGTTCTCACTTTGACTACAAACTGATCTATTCCCCGCTCTGTATTTAAAGTTTGTCAGTTGACAAGAAAAAGACAACACTTAATCAGACTCATTTGATGAATCGGAATCAGTTGTATCAGAAGCATCGGAAAGAAATAGTCGTCGACGAATATGATATACCCCTCGTGCACTATCTAAAAATAACCCATCCAAACTACTACTACTAGTGGTTGGAGTTTCATCATGTATTTCTTCAGAACAGAGAAGATGCTGATAGATTCTATAGGTTTCAGATTCCCCGTCACTTAACGGTTCAATTTGTTCCATATATCCTGCTTCAAGATCATCACTGTTTATATCACTTAATAATTCAAAATCTTCCATTGCATCCATATCACTTAATAATTCAAAATCTTCCAATTCGTCTTCATTTTCATCCTCACTTTCAATCACAATATGTTTTATAATTCCTACGATTGATTTTGCAGAAGGAAATATATTATCCTTTGGTGACATAGCTGCTATATATTCTAGTGCTAACACAAGTAGCAGAATGAGATAAGCACTGATGAGAAATCTCTTTTTATATTCCCCGATTTAAGTGGTGGGGGTAACTAGTGATAAGAAATGGGTATTATTGTATCAAATATATGTAACAATGTTTATGAAACAAGGATGTTTAAGTCCTGTAAGTAGGTCAAGGTCGTTTTAACTTATTACCAGAACGGGGAATAGAGCAGTAAGCGATTCTCACTTTGACCGCAAACTGATCTATTCCCCGTTCTGTTTTCCCCCCGTTCAGTATTTCCAAAACATCTTTAGTCAATTACGAATGCTAGAAGGTCTTCAGGAAGATCTTGTTGAAGTGATGCACCTTCTAACAACGTTTCTAACGCATTAATGTATTTTATCGCCTGTATCAAAATGGCATGCCTTGAACTTTTTTTATCCATAAATGGTAATTTTGATTGTAATAACTTATATGTTTGATTTATTTTTTTAATCCTTCCTCTTTCTCTAGCATTCCTTCTTCTTGCCTCATCATTCTTTTCCTTGTTATTTGTTGTAGGCTGCATCGATGTTGTAGGCTGCGTCGATGTTGTAGGCTGCATCAACTCTGCTGGGCTATTCATAGCTGAATAACTATACTCTAAAGCTGTACGCCTTATATATGTTTACCCCCACATATATAGGGGGGGGGGTGCAAGTTTTAGGGAGGAGATATTTTTGTAAGAAATATATATATATATATATATATTTCAATGTTGTTTTTTACCAAACGAAAATTGTCTAAGTCCCAAGGTCATCTGAACAAATTGCCAAAACGGGGAATAGAGCAGTAAGTGGTTCTCACTTGGACCGCAAACTGATCTATTCCCCGCTCTGTATTCTAAAGTAAACAATAAATCTTCTCACTATTGAGCAACCTTTGCTCTTTGAAGCTCAAGTTCTAAGTCTCCAACCAGGCGAAAGTCTGCATCGTGCTCCTCCCATTGTTCAGGAGAACGCGGTTGTGCACACCACTTTGTAAAGGCGTACCTCATTGCCTCATTATACTCCTCCAGGATAACATGATAGGGTCTTGGTTGCTGCGTTGTAGACTGCATCGATGATGTAGTTTGTTGCGGATGTGACTGAGCATCATTCTCCGCAACCTTATTAATCTTAAAAACTTCAGTCATTTCTGCAGCCTCAGCAATTGCGTACAACTCCTCTTCGTTAATTTCCTTTCCCCATGTGTTGCTGTTGACGCTCATGATGATACAACTAATAATTATATTCCGAATCGCTCGCTTAAATACCCGCTTACCCCCTCCCCTCTTTACTGTTGAATAATGACTTTAGTATAATATTTCTCCTTTTTCCTTTTAAGTTTATCTTTGACTTAGTGTAAATTATCCAAGTCCGTTATCTAGGTCAAGGTCGTTGTAACATTGCAAAAAAAGTGTGGACAACTTATTTACACTCTGCAGCATATGCTACAAATTGTAAATAGGTTGTCCACACTTTTTTTTTAATTTGGAAAAATGCTTTATTTAATTTGGAATAAACTTTTGGTCTTTTTATTTATATTATTATTTTAATGATTTCCACACAGTGATACCTGTATCATTTCGAATTAAATAGTCCTTGTGGGTAGGTTTTTTGACGTGGAGGACCATGGCTCTAGGTAACTCTACATAGTACAGTTTACCTTCACATTGAACCAACACCTTTGCAAAGTCCTTTATTTTAACAAAGAAGTAGCGTTTGTTTTTACAAAGCCTGTTAATTCGAATTTTAATTGGCACCACTGTTGCACGTGGTGAAGAAGGAGATGCGCCATGGTTTAATTTTAAATGAAGACTGCACGTTTCTTCATTTAAAATACAACGTTTAACACAGCGTTCACCTTTCTTAGCACCTTTTTTGAATATATAATTACATTGTTGTGCAGGAAGCATGCACATCCTTTGTACAGATTTAAGTTGTTTAAATTTCTCTGAAGGAGATGAAGTATATGTGCAGATTACTGAAGGTCTGGTTGGAGAAGATGATTGGGTGGCTGGTTGGCTTGGTCTCGAACTTGATGTTGATGAGGATGAAGAAGCAGACGATTTGGAAGACTTTGATGAACATGTAGAACAACTTGAAGATGTAGAAGGACTTGGAGAAACAGCACGAGACGTTGACAAAGGACTTGGAGAAACAGCACGAGAAGTTGACGGAAGAGGTGAAGGACTTGGAGAAACAGCACGAGAAGTTGACGGAAGAGGTGAAGGACTTGTGTAAGTCGTTGACGCAGCAGGTAGTGGTGGACAGTTCTCCGGGACGATGTTAGCTAACATCAGGGCTGTCCGAAGGATGGATGGAACCGCAGAAGACGGAGTGGTAGAGGCGGGCGAAGACGAAGCAGAAGGTTTCAATTTGAGAGGTTGTGTCTGCTTCCTAATGTGTGCCATGGTGTGAGGTATAACAGCACAAGAGGAAGAATGATTTTACTAGTGCTGGGGGACCCTCTTTTATACATACTGATAGTGGTGGGGAGTGCAAGTGTTATACGGTGGGGGTAATAATGTTGTAACGAGTAAATATATATTACAATACGGGGATTTTCTAAGTCCCGAAGTGGGTCAAGGTCGTTTGATCATATTATTAAAACGGGAAATAGAGCAGTAAGTGATTCTCACTTGGACCACAAACCGATCTATTCCCCGCTTTGTACGTGAATTTTCTAAGTCCCAAGGTCATCTGAACATGAAGCCAAAGCGGGGAATAGAGCATAACATACTGCTCTATTCCCCGCTCTGTATTTGGGAAGGGGACAAAAGACAACAAACAAGAGACTGATTTTAAACAAGAGACTGACTTTATATTTTACAAGGTTTTCTCAGGCTAAGATGGGTAATGTCAACCGGTTTACGCGCCGTATTGACACAAGGTCGGTTTGCGCGCCATACCTTAGAGGGGTTAGGAAAAGGATGAGAAGCAAGATACATTACTTTGAAAATAAAGACTTTGCCAGCAACTATGTAAACAAAAATTAATCAGTTAACGTTACTTTTACAAGAACAGCCAAGGTCGGTTTTGCAAAGGTCAACAGTATCACTGAAACCCGGTGGGACGTAGACCCAAACACCCGGCGTCAGGCTGCTGCGAACCCAAGTTTTGACCAAGGTTGTTGAGGGACCTGTAGGGCCGGGAGTACATATTTAATTAGTAAATAAGACACTTCAAACCGATACCAAACATTAACATATATTAGACTAACTACATTACCTAGCAGCAAACTACAAGCGTTATCTAACATGCTTAACAAACTAACTAAACATGCAAGGGCGCGAATCTCTTAATTGCGCGTCGGGCCCAACGCACACTTAACAGACCTACGCTGCAGCAGAGTGCAACCCACTGGGACGTATACCCAAACAGCGGGCGGCAAGCTACTGCGACGAGACTGCGGACTGCTCCCGCTTATAAAGGCAAAGTGACGTCACCAAAGCGGAAGGGGGGATGTTACGTCAAAGGGGGGGGATATTACAATACGAGGATTTTCTAAGTCCCGAAGTGGGTCAAGGTCGTTTGGTCATATTATTGAAACGGGGAATAGAGCAGTAATTGATTCTCACTTGGACCACAAACCGATCTATTCCCCGCTTTGTACGTGAATTTTCTAAGTCCCAAGGTCATCTGAACATGAAGCCAAAGCGGGGAATAGAGCATAACATACTGCTCTATTCCCCGCTCTGTATTTGGGAAGGGGACAAAAGACAACAAACAAGAGACTGATTTTAAACAAGAGACTGACTTTATATTTTACACAGTTTTCTCAGGCTAAGATGGGAAATGTCAACCGGTTTACGCGCCGTATTGACACAAGGTCGGTTTGCGCGCCATACCTTAGAGGGGTTAGGAAAAGGATGAGAAGCAAGATACATTACTTTGAAAATAACGACTTTACCATCAACTATGTAAACAAAATTAATCAGTTAACGTTACTTTTACAAGAACAACCAAGGTCGGTTTTGCAAAGGTCAACAGTATCACTGAAACCCGGTGGGACGTAGACCCAAACACCCGGCGTCAGGCTGCTGCGAACCCAAGTTTTGACCAAGGTTGTTGAGGGACCTGTAGGGCCGGGAGTACATATTTAATTAGTAAATAAGACACTTCAAACCGATACCAAACACTAACATATATTAGACTAACTACATTACCTAGCAGCAAACTACAAGCGTTATCTAACATGCTTAACAAACTAACTAAACATGCAAGGGCGCGGATCTCTTAATTGCGCGTCGGGCCCAACGCACACTTAACAGACCTACGCTGCAGCAGAGTGCAACCCACTGGGACGTATACCCAAACAGCGGGCGGCAAGCTACTGCGACGAGACTGCGGACTGCTCCCGCTTATAAAGGCAAAGTGACGTCACCGAAGCGGAAGGGGGGATGTTACGTCACGGGGGGGGTGACCTTGAACATGACCCAAAAAGGGGGGGGGGGTGACCTTGAACATGACCCAAAACAAGGGGGGGGGAGGTTGTGTCGTCACGGGGGAAGGGGAACCGGATGTAGACCGGTTTTTAGCTTTCTACCCGTATATGGAAATGTCACGGTTACACTTGGCGACCCGCTTTGCTCCGTCTGGTACCTCATTCCAGCTTTGCCTTGCGAACTGAATACACCTCTGCGCTATGTCTTCTCCCATTACACCCGAGAAACTGCAACGTTTGAAGGAGACTTTGAAGAAGTCTTCGGAAAAAAGGAGCAGATTCAAAAGACCTAGTTCTTTTAAATCTTGCATACGGAAGAATTTTCGAAACCACCCACTTTACTTCGACCAACGGCCTTCGACGTCCACTGCATCTTCACCATCGCTATCACCTCGCCCTTCATCGCTTCGACCTTCATCGCCGCCACCAACTGTTGAGGAGATAATGAAGAGGACGGCTACGGTGAAACTTACCGAGTTGGTAACGCCGCTGGAGTCTGTCGCCGTCAAGTTTGCGCAGTTGAAATTAAACGTGGAGTATCTACTTGTGGGGAAGATCAGCGATGATGAGTACCTACTCCAACACCTCTTTGGCGGTGGCCGTTACGTCAAGGTCCACCTTCCAAGGTCCACTCTGCCACCTCCTGAGACCAAGTGCGACTTGATTTTAGTACGGCAGAAGGGACAAGTAAAGTGGGTTACAAAGGAAAAATAAACACTGACTACCGCTCACCGCTCCTTATCCACCATCTCCTTCAAACACAAACGGTCCTTTTCAGGACCACCCTAAGCATTTCAAGTTAGGGACTTGGCCTGTACATAGGCAGGAGACTATTAGTCTTATGTTTGTGTGCAGCCCACTTTGTGAAAATTTCTAAGTCCCAAGGTCCTTGACCTTGACCTTGACCTTGAACATGACCCAAAAAAAGGGGGGGGGTACACAGTTTGTGCAAAGTATGTCATGTGGGTACTCAAATTACGCGGATTGATCAGACGAACAAGTTGGCGCAAACAGAATTCAGATCCGACAAAGGGTATAGCAGCAACAGCGAAAAACAACTATTTTCAAGGGCAAGCCTAAATAACTTCTTTATTTACGGTTTAAAATATATTAAGTGGGTACTCAAATTACGCGGATTGATCAGACGAACAAGTTGGTGCAAACAGAATTCAGATCCAACAAAGGGTATAGCAGCAACAAAGAAAAAACAACTATTTTCAAGGACAAACCTAAATAACTTCTTTGTTTTTGGTTCAAGGTCTAACATGTGGGTACTTCAATTACGCAGCTTGACAAGGCGAACAAGTAGGTGCAATTTAAGCTTAAATCTAACCAACAGTATAGCATCCGTGGCGTAAAAACGATGGTTTGAAGGACAAGGTAACGTTGTGGTGGGGGTAGATGCCTATTATTCACGATAACGCTACATCATTATTCTTCCAGCTCTTGTCGTATGAACATCTACCTAGACGGTCTGAAAAATGTCGCAGTTTTATAGGAACATGAGGAAGGTGACCTTCAGTAGTCCCCTTGACACTACTTTCTACTTCCCTGACGATGAAGACAGAAGGTCTACACTTTTAGTGGACAATGAGCGGTTTCGTCGAAGAATAATTGAGGTTGAAACACTTTTAACCAGTTGTTTTCTACGCAAAAAGAACCATATGAATACATGCACCGGTTTAGATCATAGTAGCTGTTATACTTATACAGCGTTGAAGCGCAAACATTATTGAGGTTTTTAGTTACGGAGGTAAGGTCTTGACAGTCTAAGAGCTAAACCCTAACTAACACATGTAAACTAGTTATTGTGCGATGTAAAACTTGGTGGGGAGACTGGTGTAGTGGGGGACTGGTGTAGTGGGGGACTACCATCTGCCGCACACTTGCCACCTGCCACCTGCCACCTGCCGCCGCCCATCTGCTGTCCACCATCTGCTTCGTTCTACTACACTTTTACCCCCACCATTTTGTTTGATACCAAAAACGCTAGCCAGCGAATAGTCAGTACACCTCCGGCTCTCGACCGGTGAACATCGAGCTCTCCGAGACGCTCTTCACAAAATAACAATATCATTTCACTCAAGGTCTGATAGATGTTTCTATTTCATTGCCGTCACGTATTCTTTCCTCCTGACAGCAATGAAATGCAAACACCTAACAGAACAGATAGGTGTCAAAAACACAACATGGACTCTGCGCAGGGATCGAAGTATCTACCGTCTTTCATCAGAAAGCAAAGTGATGGCCGCAACTCGTCCGGATCAACAACATCGATGACAACCAACAACGGGGAACTATTGTAAACATGAATTATTGTAAACATAACTTATTGTAAATAAAATAAAGTAATATTTGTAATTGTACTACCTCGCACTCGTATCATTCGATTGCTTCATTCGATTGTTTCATTCGATATTTATTATCGATTAACTATCGAATCATAATCGTTTTACGAGTGCGAGGTAGATTTTTTTTAAAAAACTTCACCGTGACCTTGAACTTTGAACTTTTACTCATTTCGTCACAAAACCGCCTACGTCACTGGCTCAGACTCAGATGACGTCTTTCATGACGCAGCGCTTCCGGTCACGTGACCGGAAGCTGTCAATCAAGTGAGCCAGAAGTCCCCTTTCCCTACTACTTTTAAAGGAACGTTTAGGTTCGTTAGTTTGAATTTTATGTAACCTTGTAGACGGGAGCAGCAAAATTTGACTCACGGAACCGAAAAACGGGGTTTTGGGAGGCTTTTGATGCTTACATTTCCATTCGGATTTATTCAGACTTTAATCGTATGCATGAATAATAAAATTAAACACAAAAATTCTTAGGTTGGGGGGGGCGACCGCCCCTACCACCCCCCTTGGATCCGCCCCTCCCCTACATTGACTGGTCAACTTGTTATCTGCCTACCAAAACAGAAAACCATACAGAAAACAACAAATGAACAAATAAAATAAAACACACTCATGTGTGAGATTTGATGCCTCTATCTGTTTGTTTCTTGGTTTGCAGGGTTTGGTTTTAGTTAAATTTTATTTTGGAGGGCAGATAACGGAACTCAACCCATTGACGTCGAGCCATCAGTTCGTCCACGCGTTGCAGTTACCCAGCAACTGGACCGTTAAATACGTCTGGAACGTTCTGATATCATTATAGTTTTTAAGTTTAAATCTAACTCAATTTGATTGAAATATAACATTCAATGGCATATACTAAATAAATTTGGTTAGCACATTGTCTTTGTGTCCATTGAATGGTTGATTATTTATTATCAACCACTAAATATAAAAAAAATTTGTTGAAAATTACATTTTATATAATATGTAAATATGCATTCTTAAAATAGTATATTATTAAAACTGAAAGAAGAAAATCTGTTTTAAAAGAGACGTATCAATTTAGATTTTATTTCCGACTAGCTGTTGCCCGCAGGCATCGCCGCGCAAATGTTTTATACAAACTATTAAAGTGTGTGTGTGTGTGCTGCATTCTGTGGTTAACCCGTGGAACTACTAAGAATTAAGATCAGCTGTTTGTATTTTCATCAGCTCAAACAAAAATGAATGTCCATAAGGAATACATGGGAACTTTATCGGGGTCTCTGGCGGAGCCCTAAGGTCAGATCAGGATGAAAACCACTTAGTTTTCCTATTTTTTTCCTAAAGAATCAGTGTAAAAAATTTCACCTCACTAGGTAAGAAGGCAAATTCGTGATGAGTGAGTGCGTGAGTCAGTTAGTGAGGGCTTTGCGTTTTATAGATATAAAATAACACATAAGTTAAAATATATGCTAAAGAATATTTGAAATATTCCTAGAAACAAGAATTTAACTAATAAACTGCTTAAAAGAACACTTGGTGTTAAAATCGAAATAGACTAAAATTAAGCTATAAATGTAAATATTCAATTGCTATCATAGAACTATGTATTTTCTAGACAAAACTCATCCGTATATACATTTTTTACAAATAAACATTGTTGCGTAAAAGAATTCGAAGACGAAAGTATAAAGTTCGAAGTTTTAATCCAAAATCTGGCATCTGTTACTCCTTTGCAAAGTTATAGACAAAAATAACAAATATAACTATACACCAAACTTGAATGTACCATACTATACACTATACAATGTTAGTATCAATCGGGGATATTTCTTTATCATCGAAATAAATCATTGGATATTCACTACACAATGCCAGTTAAAATTATCCTTTGTATAAGTAAATACAGAAAACATAAGTTAATGAGACTTTACATAGCCTCTGGACCTCTAGAACCTTCGCAGCACGGTAGATGTAGCCAATAACTCCGTCTGGTAATGACCTCTGATACCAAGATCTAGTTGGGCACGGGGAATCTCAGAGCTCATCGACTTTAATTTATTTTGTTCGTACAAGAAGTTTAATTTGCAACCCATCAATCATCACATGTCATGTCAGCTATATCGTGGTCGCCATACATCAGTTACAGAGGAATTAAAACCTCATCTTAGTACTCAGAGAGCAATGAACTTTTCTTCATTCTTAAGTGGAAAAGACACGGAGTTAAACAATCCTTTTTGCATGATAAATGAACCCGTTGTTCTTTTACATTGGTCATCAAAACCACATGACTAAATATGTACACCCACAAATGCACCCATTGCGATTAATCTACTGTTCTTGCGTTTTCCTCATTTTGAAAATCATTTACCACGAGAGTGAAGATGATTATCAGTATCCTCTCTTACTAACAAACCCGAAATGATATTTCACGCAATTTCACTTGGTTAATAGCTTCTTTATGTTTATTGCTGTTAATTATGGAAGTCCTAATTTCCTGAAAACTTGCCAAGACGATGATCATCTTCTATGTTTACCAACCTTACCACCAGTAATTTCCTTCCTCTGGAAGTAACATTTGAACAAAATTAACTTTAAAAATTGCTTGGAATAACTATTAAGAACATAAGTGCTCTGCTATTTAAGAAACTATTGCGGTTATTAGTATCTAATACTTAGCCTAGAAACATGCTTTATAAAACCAGTGAAGGAGTAATAATAATAATGTTACTTGACTAAATTTGCTAGTGTATTATACAAATTAAGGATATTACAAAATGCATATGCTTTAAAAATAGGAAAATGACTAGCGATTTTATTTGTATTGTAAGTTATAATCCTAATACGTTAAAATCTTAAGGTTTTCTCTCAAGATTCATACATATTTACCCCCGTCTCAAAAATACTGAAGGCTCATAATCATAAATTGAATAGTTGTCCTTGTATAACAATATATAATTGTTTATAATATGATTACTTCCACCAATGTATACATACATATCTATTGATAATAAATTTGTATGTAAAATTGTTCATTCAGATACCCATCATTCCATTGGATCGAAGTTAAACCACAAAATTCAGCTCACACAACAGTTTTAATCCCCAGGTGAAGCTGGGTACGGCAAATTCTTAATAACTGATATATATGAGGTTTGGTTAGTAGTATTTTCTGCGATGAGTAAGACGCAATCAAGACTTTTGGACTTTTGGAAGAAGATTCAAAGTAGTTTACGCTTTTGCAGAGCTGTTACGTAAATATTGCAGAGCTAATAGTGTCATATTTAAATTCGCTCAGTTCATGAATGATTCATGTAATAAACGGTATCAGGAAACTGACACATACTTTCTCCCTTTTAGCCAAACTTTAATGACAAAAATATTTGTTATTTACTAAATATAGAATATGAAGTATAGATAAATGTACAGAAAATTGTCTAAAATAGTTGTTTTCAGAAATATCCACCCAAATCCCTTTTTGGGAGGCACTATAGAGTCCGTTGCTACACACAGTGGTTTTGAGAGGGGAAATGCCCCCTTGCCCCTCCAGGGTTAAATAGCAACACATTTCGAACATCATCTGTTGGTCAATGCTAACTTGACCTGCATATCAAATTTTAATGAAATTGATCAGTAAATAAGAGATAAATAGTTATATTTGTATTCCCCATAAGAATAACATTGGACAACGTACTGTGTTTACCGCTAAATGAAATTTCAATTTTCTCCGTAACTAGCAATCGTAGAATAGTAATTTAAAATACTAATTTATTTAGTTTTTTGAGCTCTTTTTAATGGTGAATAGTAATCTTTTTTAACATTTATGATTTTTTTATAAAAAATCCAAAAAATTGAATTTTGGATGTTTTAAGTCCTGTAATTTCTGAACCCGAATTTTTCAAGAAATGCGGGTGGTGTCGTTTTGTTGCAAACCTAAAGTTCTACAAACCACGAAAGTTTAATCAAAATCGTTAGAGCCGTTTTTGAGAAATTTGGATTTTTAATGTTTTTTGGCAGTTTTTGGGGGATAATTACCCTTAATAATCAAAAATTCAAATAAATGGAAAAAACACCTGGAGATATCGTGGATTAGTACCTACATACCAAATTTCATAAAAATCGGCCCATAGGTTAGGTCTCTAGCTCTGTAAACATCCACACAGACACACACACACACACACACACACACACACACACACACACACACACACACACACACACACACACACACACACACACACACACACACACACACACACACACACACACACACACACACACACACACACACACACACACACACAGACAGACATCACGTAAAACCCACTTTTTTGGGTTCAGGGAGCACCAAAACAAATATTTCCACTAACAACTTAAATTCGAAAATTTTTACGAAAACAATACTTTCTCCATATACTATGTATAGGGGGAGAAAGTAAAAAAGGAAAGATAACCCAAATAAAACAAAAGAAACACATTTGAAAGAAATGGATGGAAGGATGCAAAATGTAATCCGTTTACGATCCTTACAAACTTGAACATTTAAAAAAATCCGAATAAAATATCGTCATGTTTAATTTAGTACTACAAACTTACTTACTTTTCTAGTTTTTCAGAAAATAAGGTGTAATTGGGTTTAGTTAAATTAACTTTAGATGTTACTTCATTTTGGGCTGCACAAGCTCATACGTCATACAATGAAGTGTCTGCTTTTGCATCTCAGGACCTAGGACTTGTTACAGCTAATCAACCTTAATCAAGCCTGCTCAATCAGCAGCGTCATCAGCAGCGGCACGATGACGCAGAGGCTGATGATTAGACGAGGTGACCGATGATCCTTGACAGTGACTCGCCCGCCCAGGATGGATGTCCGGGAATACCTTCAACCTTTGCTCAAGGTTAAGTACAAAAAGTACGCCTTTGAATATGTTTTCCTTTCGAGTGACACAAAGCTCTGGAAGGCATGTTTTAGATAATTTCAAGGTATAGGGTGTTAAGGAATATGACAGATGAGGATTGAATGTAATGGCTAAAGCAATCTACTGTTCAACACATACTCTCTAAAAATGGAGCAGGATATATAGTGATCAAAGAAGTGATATTTAACAATATTTATGATTTTGACTATAAATGGTGTGGGTGATTGGTGGCTACTGTAGCCCCAAACAATCTGTAAACCAGAAGATTGCAAGATAAATTTTGCTCGATAATTTTATATGACCAAACCAAACCCGTCATTGGTTATTTACTGGATACTCGAAGGATGAATCAGGACACTTAGCAGTTTTAGGAGTGCAAGAAGATAATAATCTAGAGTTTTCCACAGAGCCCCATGTTCCAGTTGAGGTTAAGGCACCTTATAAAACCCGAGGCCGTAGGTGGCAGAAACGAAGAAAAATATTCACTATTTGTGTGGGAAAGTGTCATCATACAGACTAGTCCATATAGACTTTTGTTATTGTAAACATTAGAATATAAACAGATAGGAATGTGTTGTGATGTTTCCAAAGTTAGAGTTTTTTTAATTAAAAGTGAATTTATATTGATAAAATTTAGTAAATTATATATTTCCTATATTATTTAGGAGAATTCAATAACTATAAGCAGTTTTTCTACTCCATAATTACAATATTTCATTTGTGGTGACCGTGTCCAGCACTGATTACTTTTAGATATGGAGTTAGGGAACTTGAAACTGAAAAGGAAACAAATAAGAATATTGTTTACAAAAGCATTTAATGAATTTGCATTTCTGGATAAGGTCACAACCCCCAAACAAGAATTACAGATTGCTTTAAAAAATATAGACGATAAAGCAAAAAGACTGATTGACCTACATACCAAGGTGAGTGAAGCTATTTTCAAAGTAAGTTTACAAGATGAAGAAGTCGATAATACTGTTACAGATGAGTATTATTAATGTGAATCATACAGAGAAAAGTGGTTTGGGTTACAAGTAAGATTTGACCATCTGATGAATAAACCTAGTTCTAATCAGTTGGAAAGTAACCAGAGAAATTTCAGCTGTAGTTAGGCATCTGAAAACAGTAATGTCTGTTTTCCTAAATTATAAATAAAAGCTTTTGATGGTAATAATTTACTAAATTGGATAGTTTTTTGGGGACAGTTCCGTAAAATACATGAGAACTCTAGTTTAGAGCTGGAAGATAAATTCCAATACTTTGTTCAAGCTACAGTACCGAAAAGTCCAGCTAGGGAATTAGTTGAAAGTTACGCTCCCCTAACTATAACAAAGCTATAAAAACTATAACTATAACCATAACAAAGATAAACTATAACTATAAAAAAGGCAATTGATACTCTTAAAAGTAGGTTTGCGAGGGATGAACTACTTATTGAAGTATATGTTTGCTTTGTCGCTCTAGTGTTAGAGCAACAAAATAATAGAGGTAACCAAAAATTATGTAGCTTATACGATAAGATCGTGTCAAAACTGCATGCTTTGTAGTCCCTGGGAGTCGCTTCAGATAAATTGTCAGCAATGCTATTTCCTCTAGTGGAGTCAGCCCTTCCAGAGCAAACGTTGCTAGCCTGGGAGAGACATCGCACTATTAACCAGCGAACTTCAACGGAGGTAGAAGCCCAGTAGAATAGCCAGTACCGATTCAATTAACAACCTAGGTCTGAAAGCTGAAGTAGAATAAAATTGAAGTTCCCACAAGGACTTGATTAGTTAATAATTAGTTCCTATTATTATTTGCAATTTTAAACTTTAAAAAATGCAAAGGTTTGGACAATTTTCATTAGCTTTTAGTTTTTACATATGGACTTTTGTTTTTGTAAAAATTATAATGTAAACAGATAGGAATGTGTTGTGATGTTTTCAAAGTTTAATGAGTTATTTGAAATTAAAATAAAGTTATGTTGATTAAATGTAGTAAATTATGTGTTTTCTATATTATTTAGGATAATTCAATAACTATAAGCAGTTTTTCTACTCCGTGATTAAAATATTTCACAGATAAGTTCTGGTGGCTTCAGTGAGATACACTAAAAATAACCCTGAGCTATACAGGAAAGCGATGGCTCAGTACAATCAAAACTATCCTGAGGTAAATAGTGCGTCGAGAAATAGATAAACACCCCGCAACCCTCGTATACACCAAAAATCCTTTAAAAAATACAATGACCAGAGATCACAAATAGTGCTTTTACTGTGGAATGCCTTAGTTCTAGCGAGCTACTAGTACTGTCAACATATTGAATATGCGAACGGGAAAATGGTTGATTTTATTAATGATAACTTACAGTTTCTCCTGTCACACTATGAAAGATAAGCATCCTAATATTAGCAACAAAGTTCAACTGCCTCCTATCCAGCAGTTCCCTGGACCTTTGAATGGTCTTAAAATTTGTAGTGTTTGATACAAGGAATGTCTGGAATCGAAGAAACTATTGATGGCCAACAGGTCCCTCAAGACGTGACTACAGGGTTGGTCGTGAGGCCGCGGTGCGAGCCTGTTCTACTCAACCACGTCTCACATCGTTCACGGACGGTTCATGGCACGGTCGGGGATCGTTCACTCCTAGGTGCGGGCTGCTATAGTGTGATATGGGTCCAGAGCCTGTTCTACTCAACCACGTCTCACATCGTTCACGGACGGTTCATGGCACGGTCGGGGATCGTTCACTCCTAGTTGCGGGCTGCTATAGTGTGATATGGGTCCAGAGCCTGTTCTACTCAACCACGTCTCACATCGTTCACGGACGGTTCATGGCACGGTCGGGGATCGTTCACTCCTAGGTGCGGGCTGCTATAGTGTGATATGGGTCCAGAGCCTGTTCTACTCAACCACGTCTCACATCGTTCACAGACGGTTCATGACACGGTCGGGGATCGTTCACTCCTAGGTGCGGGCTGCTATAGTGTGATATGGGTCCAGAGCCTGTTTTACTCAACCACGTCTCACATCGTTCACGGACGGTTCATGGCACGGTTGGGGATCGTTCACTCCTAGGTGCGGGCTGCTATAGTGTGATATGGGTCCAGAGCCTGTTCTACTCAACCACGTCTCACATCGTTGACGGACGGTTCATGGCACGGTCGGGGATCGTTCACTCCTAGGTGCGGGCTGCTATAGTGTGATATGGGTCCAGAGCCTGTTCTACTCAAACACGTCTCACATCGTTCACGGACGGTTCATGGCACGGTCGGGGATCGTTCACTCCTAGGTGCGTGCTGCTATAGTGTGATATGGGTCCAGAGCCTGTTCTACTCAACCACGTCTCACATCGTTCACGGACGGTTCATGGCACGGTCGGGGATCGTTCACTCCTAGGTGCGGGCTGCTATAGTGTGATATGGGTCCAGAACCTGTTCTACTCAACCACGTCTCACATCGTTCACGGACGGTTCATGGCACGGTCGGAGATCGTTCACTACTAGGTGCGGGCTGCTATAGTGTGATATGGGTCCAGAGCCTGTTCTACTCAACCACGTCTCACATCGTTCACGGACGG
The DNA here is from genome assembly GCA_963675035.1 of Allygus modestus. NCBI lineage: Eukaryota > Metazoa > Arthropoda > Insecta > Hemiptera > Cicadellidae > Allygus > Allygus modestus. The sequence continues at coordinate 80,863,038 of OY776114.1, read as the reverse complement.
TTCATGGCACGGTCGGGGATCGTTCACTCCTAGGTGCGGGCTGCTATAGTGTGATATGGGTCCAGAGCCTGTTCTACTCAACCACGTCTCACATCGTTCACGGACGGTTCATGGCACGGTTGGGGATCGTTCACTCCTAGTTGCGGGCTGCTATAGTGTGATATGGGTCCAGAGCCTGTTCTACTCAACCACGTCTCACATCGTTCACGGACGGTTCATGGCACGGTCGGGGATCGTTCACTCCTAGGTGCGGGCTGCTATAGTGTGATATGGGTCCAGAGCCTGTTCTACTCAACCACGTCTCACATCGTTCACGGACGGTTCATGGCACGGTCGGGGATCGTTCACTCCTAGGTGCGGGCTGCTATTGTGTGATATGGGTCTAGAGCCTGTTCTACTCAACCACGTCTCACATCGTTCACGGACGGTTCATGGCACGGTCGGGGATCGTTCACTCCTAGGTGCGGGCTGCTATAGTGTGATATGGGTCCAGAGCCTGTTCTACTCAACCACGTCTCACATCGTTCACGGACGGTTCATGGCACGGTCGGGGATCGTTCACTCCTAGGTGCGGGCTGCTATAGTGTGATATGGGTCCAGAGCCTGTTCTACTCAAACACGTCTCACATCGTTCACGGACGGTTCATGGCACGGTCGGGGATCGTTCACTCCTAGGTGCGTGCTGCTATAGTGTGATATGGGTCCAGAGCCTGTTCTACTCAACCACGTCTCACATCGTTCACGGACGGTTCATGGCACGGTCGGGGATCGTTCACTCCTAGGTGCGGGCTGCTATAGTGTGATATGGGTCCAGAACCTGTTCTACTCAACCACGTCTCACATCGTTCACGGACGGTTCATGGCACGGTCGGGGATCGTTCACTCCTAGGTGCGGGCTGCTATAGTGTGATATGGGTCCAGAGCCTGTTCTACTCAACCACGTCTCACATCGTTGACGGACGGTTCATGGCATGGTCGGGGATCGTTCACTCCTAGGTGCGGGCTGCTATAGTGTGATATGGGTCCAGAGCCTGTTCTACTCAAACACGTCTCACATCGTTCACGGACGGTTCATGGCACGGTCGGGGATCGTTCACTCCTAGGTGCGGGCTGCTATAGTGTGATATGGGTCCAGAGCCTGTTCTACTCAACCACGTCTCACATCGTTCACGGACGGTTCATGGCACGGTCGGGGATCGTTCACTCCTAGGTGTGGGCTGCTATAGTGTGATATGGGTCCAGAGCCTGTTCTACTCAACCACGTCTCGTCTCACATCGTTCACGGACGGTTCATGGCACGGTCGGGGATCGTTCACTCCTAGGTGCGGGCTGCTATAGTGTGATATGGGTCCAGAGCCTGTTCTACTCAACCACGTCTCACATCGTTCACGGACGGTTCATGGCACGGTCGGGGATCGTTCACTCCTAGGTGCGGGCTGCTATAGTGTGATATGGGTCCAGAGCCTGTTCTACTCAACCACGTCTCACATCGTTCACGGACGGTTCATGGCACGGTCGGGGATCGTTCACTCCTAGGTGCGGGCTGCTATAGTGTGATATGGGTCCAGTTGTGAGGCTTTAGTAGGTCACAGTGACTCAAGAGGGCGAATCATATTCAACCTAGTCGCAATACCTTTCCAAAATAACCAAACTAAGACTTACAGAACCTTCCCATCATGTAAACTGAGGGCAATATGCGGTATTTTCCAATACGAATTCGAGTTTTACGTAAATGATGAACTTCTTGCCAAGTATGAGGACCATTTGGGAATCAAAAAAGCTTCTGTTTAGGAGGAGCCCTTTAGAAGGCCACTTTGAGCCTATGATTGATTGTGGTGGATTATCTAAGGTTCAACGAAAAATCACCTCAATGTGGTAAAAGCTAGTGTAATAATAAATAATCACAATACATTTAAAAAATGGCTTTTCATAGTCCGTTGTTGAAACATAACCGGAAACAGTACAGTTTGCCACTAGCTTGTATCCATCCATAGCGAAGAACTGTAAAATGCATCATGCCTCGTAGTTAACTCCGCCGACAGTTCATCAGAATGAGTTATCAAACAAACGAAAGGACGAGGCAGCGTTGTTAACTGATCTCAGCGTGTAACAATCGCCAGGTTAATTTTATACTTTGTAATAAGGCAAATAAGGTGATAAAAACCCTTTTTTCTTAAATTAAAGTTCACATACTAATTAAGTTGGTATATCATGTTTAAGATCTATCTTATTAAAAATTTAATATTTATATGAAACAATCTGTTATTAATTGACTGAATAATTTAAATAAAGCTATGTTTGAAAAATTATTTTTACAAACATATAAAAACAGTTAGCTTCGTAATGTAAAAAATAGACGCATGTGTGTTCTTGCGAAGATTTCGTGACGTCACCTTTGAGGGTAAATCATTCGATTATTTTCAAACTATCCCACAAAGATGCAGCTTAATGGAGAGCCCATTTTAAATAAAACACATGCGTACTCAAAACAAATTACGTTATCCTCGAGGGATGCGCAGTAAGTAACAAACTTTTGTCTGCGTAGAAGCACACCTGTCTGGTGTTTGCATCAAGAGTCAAGGTATTGAAAGGTTGTAAAGTGAGATATGTCGTACGGATTAAGATAATATAAATATGTTTCCTTCTTGATGTGTTATGTAGGACGATATAAAAATACAAATTCAGAACAGTATGCCCAAGTATTGACCCGAAATGTCCTTACACATGTTTAAATCAGTGAACTAATAATGAAACAGCCAATTACGACATCCACTAATAAAGTTAAAATGCTTATAGGGCAATGAAAATCGGAAATGCGCACTAATGTATTTCTATTAAAATGTCAATATCCTACTTTGGTTCAGGTGATCAATATTGGGAAATGGCGGGCATAACTGTTTAATGTTTTGTGTCATATATGTAAAGCTTCAATCAGATGTTTCCAAAATTTGTAATAAACATGAAAATCTATTATGTCTTGAACTTGATGAAACATTAACAAACATTGACAGTCCAACTAGTATTTTCGTGCGTTTCTTCATAAATAATTGTGTTTTGTTAATAAGTATTTTAATATATTTTTAAATATTTTCTGTCATGTATTACAGTTTAAAAAACTAACAGGGTAGCATTTTGAATCATGATTTTACCTAGAGTGTCTCTGAGTAAAAGTGAATATAAAACACAAGGACTAAGTAAAGCACTTTGACTATCTCTGTTATTATTACGGTTAGTTAATACGTTTTTCTTTTAAAACAGTTAAACATGTATTTAAATTGTGTGAAACAAAACCCTTTAATACACATACTAAGCAACTGAAATCACTTCCAGTGGCTTAGTAGGGATTTGCTGGGACTAGAGTTTCTTAGCAAACTCACAAAAATATAGGGATCTAATAGAAGCCTTTGTTTTGGATAGCAAGAACTTGTATTCTTCTGAGCCAATTAATTTACTTTTTCTTGTATTGACAAGGCAATCACGATCAATTCATACTGTAAAATTGTTATTAAAATTCAATACAAATTTTACTGCATGTTCATAATATAATAACGTAATTTTTTTTATAAAATAGAGGTAACATCCGGTATGGCAGTGAAAGCTTACTTCACTCAAAATAGAAAACTTGGTAGTTGATTCAATGAATCTTAAGTGACATATTCCAGAACAAACTTGTCCACTTTTTTCATTTACATTCAATTTCCGCCTTTATAATACTGGCCTATTAAGGACTTTTTTAGGTTACATATACATCTATCATATGAGGGTTTTGACGAAAATATATGAGGAGAAGGTTGTTCTATGCAACCTGAGATCAAAGAATGAAAATATAAGTTGCATTCCAGCCAGTTTGTTGACTCTATTATTCATGCGAGTTTTTCCGCCATTTTTCTCGGAAGTCTGACTGCTCAACAAATCACAGTATAAAATCACTAACTTAAATAGTTTTCCGCCATTAGAACAAATTATAAAACGCTGCCTATCTTACAGTCTACCTCACTATCAGGATTAGGATGGCTGAGATATGTAAGCTTAGATGCAAAAGTATGTAGAAGAACAATAATTACTTCATGATGAGTAAATGACTTTTTCTATATTTCAAAACTTAAATTAAATATTCTGAAGGTATATAGTATACCGAATATTGAAGTATTAATAAAATATACAAATGTATAACAAAGTATGAAAATATATATAATTTGTTCGTTACCTGTAGATAAGTAGCGTATATCATGTTGGCGTTGCAGACGACAAACTCCGTATTTTAAGTCTTGTTAGCCGGTCTGAGTCTTATAACTGCCTTCCAATCAACATGTCAAATCCCCGTAGAAATTGTAAGTAAAAACCTTGATTTACTTTGAATTATATAATTGTTTTAAACTGTTTGAATATTAAAATGTCACTGCTTTATTCCTATTCATGTTCATATAATTTGTTTTGTTGAAAGATAATGTATAATTGTAAAATCACTTGATTAAATATTTGGTTGTGCTTGTTCTATTTTGTCCAGTTGAAAGCACATGCAAAGTTATAAAGTTAATTGATTTTTAAGATGAATTGTTGTAAATATTAATTATTAATGCGTTTGGATATTTTGTTTTATTTTCAGACGGGGATCATCATCTATCATCACCTATCTTTCGACCATTCATGTTTCATTCTTCTATTTAGTCGCGGTATCGGAATGGCAGACATGAAATAGTCACAAAGTAAGACCGACCCATGTATATATAGTTTTTAAGATGGGCATGATATAGTTCTAATATAATGAAAAGGAAATGTATAATTTTGATTTCAAACATAATTCCCAGGAGGGGAAAATAAAATTCAAGTTATAAGCTTCTTCCATGTTCTCATTTCACTGCCTGTTGGTTAAAAGTTATCAGATGTACTAGGTCAAATAATATTCTAAATTAAATGTTATGTTACCCATAATTGGCATTAATAAAAAAAGGTATAATAGCACTATTTAACAAAGAATATATCGTTGAATATGTTGTTCCAATTGACTCAGTACAGGCAAAATTTAATATTTTGAGTCAGTAGTGTATTTAACCTTTATTGATAAGCTACCCTTATAGTGGGTGATCCTCTCTTATACTATAAAGACGAAATGCGAGCAATGTCGGCGAGTGAAATAGATTTCGATATATTTAGTAATTAATATCCGCAGGAAATCTTGGCTTAAAAATGTTAACAGTTGTTTTTGGGCCACTGAAATTTATTGGCGAAATCCTTACCCTAGATAGATTTTAATCATGTATGAAAATAAAATTTAACATAGGGCTAATGAAGTTTCAATTTCATAAAAAAATAACAACGGCTGTTCAAAAAGAACTAGTAAACTGCAAAAGTAACATTCATGCGGTTACAATACAATTTCTTGGGTAGCAATATGTCCCTGCCTTCATGGTCCAGGTACTTGTTTTAAAACGAAATTTCTGTGTATAATGTTAAACCATATGAAGGATCCTTTATAAAAGTCTGGATACGCCTGATCAACTGAATTGGAGTTCCAGGTGAGCGAATCTGAAGAAAAAGAGGAAAGTCTTTAGATTAGTTTAATGTTATGACTTCCAGAAGTTATAAACATTTTATTTAACTCAAAATTTCCAAGAATGTAATATTTCTAAACGGATGTTCTAATACAGTTTTATAAACTAAAACATTTTTTTAAATAAATGAATAAGTAACTCTAGATTTGGCAGTACTGGAAGACTGCCAACCCCCGCGCGGTGACAGGTATCACAGAGATTCCTTTGTCTGTGCAGGTATAATGTTTGTAAAAGTAGTATTAGTAACTTTATTTTGATTAGTCGTTTTTCGACTATTCAAACTATTTTTTGACTATTGGCTATTTTTTTATAGTTTAAACATCTGGCTTTATAACTATAAAGCCAGATGTTTAAACTATTTAATTTTACTTAGCGTTACTATGGTAATAATAAACGAAATCAATAAGGACAACATTGGAGTTAAGCCCGATTATAATGACGTAATATGATTTTTATCTATAATATTATAAAGAAGAGGTGGTTTCTGTATGTCTGTCTGTCTGATGTTCCGGGTGAACGCAAAAACTACTGAACCGACTGGGCTGAAACTTTACACAAAGGTAGATCTTGAACCCATGCAACACAGGCCTATTCACTTCCGTAAAATCCCCTCGGGCTACGCCCCGTGAACGTCCTAAGTTTCAATGTTTACATGTCAGAAGAAAGTAAACATTCAGAGACTGTAATTCGAACAGCCGAGGACACTTCTCTTTGACAGCTCAAAGAGCAGAAGCAAGAACAGTTGTTTCAAGGTAACTAAAATAATGCAAATTGCATTGACTATAGAACGGGTAAAGAAAACCCCTGTGCGAAGAACAGGTACATCAGCTAGTATATCATCAATCTTTCCGACAGCTACACAGAACAATCTTAAAAATTATCATTTGGTAAAGCCGTTTTCCTCTAGAGTAAAAAATAAACGGCTCTATAAGTGTAACAGACAGACAGAAATCATTTAAACACCGATTTCTCAGATGTTTGAAAAATAAGTAAAATATTCGATACTGTGAGCTATGTACAAGGCAAATTGCATTTATATAAATGGAAAATAAATGCACACTTATAATTTATGTTTCAGGAGATTACATAGAACACGATGAGTATACGTTTTGTGTTCTTTATCTACAGGCGTAAAGTTTTAAAATGAAAAATAAATCTAGCCCATACAATAGATAGGAGTTTATAGATCAGCTATTCTTTTGAAACCGACATGTCCCATACAATTACAAAGACGCATTTAAGTAAAATTTATTTCGATCTTATTGATGCGCAAGTCAAATCCTGTATCCCTACACAAACAATGTCTGTTCGTTTGTTTACAAAATGTATCCCGAAATCCAGCGGTAAGATGTTGTAATTATTGACTTTTGTGTCTAAAAATCAGATCGGCGAAAACCCTAAACCCCAGAAAAATGCATCTATAATATTGTAAAGAAGAGATGGTTTCTATCTGTCTGTCTGACTGTCTGATGTTCCGGGTGAGCGCAAAAACTACTGAACCAACTGGGCTGAAACTTTACACATAGGTAGATCTTGAAACCATGCAACACATAGGCCTATTCACTTCCTTAAAATCCCCTCGGGCTACGCCCTGTGAACGTCCTAAGTTTCAATGTTTACATTTCAAAATAAAGTAAACATTTAGAATCTGTAATGCAGACAACTGTGGATACTTCCATTTGACAGCTTAAAGAGCAGAAGCAAGAACAGCTGTTTCAAGCTAACTCAAATGCAAATTGCATTGACTACAGGACGGGTAAAGAAACCCCCTGTGTGAAGAACGGGCACGTCAGCTAGTATTTTGTAAAAAACACTCATTTGAAATTTAAAAATTTAACATTAGGCTTATGGAGTTTTAAATCAAAACAAAATAATGGAAACAGCTGTGAATAAATAACCAGTGAACTGTCAAAGTGGCACTTAATCATGGTAAAGTATCAACAAGTAATTTCTTGAAAACAGTGATCAGAACCATTGAATAGTATTGCACATCTTTTTCACCCAAACTAATGAAATATCACTGAGCATGGCGCTTTCTCCCCGGTACTACATATACTTCGATGACTGGATGACTCAATAGTTTCTTCGAACTCTTTTTACCAATGAATCCCCCGTGTCCCGCGTGTAATGCTGAGCCTGCCCGAAGGACCCGCTGTGACGTCGCCCCTCCCTGCCCTCGTCGCGGCAGCCCCGGTCCCAGTATCAGTCGCTTTTACCTAGTGCCCGCGAGTGCTCCTCCTCCTTGACTCCCCAGGACATCTCCTACGCCGGACCACCCTACCGCTTCAAGGTACACGCTTACAGTACACACTTGTTGGCACAGGTAGGAGTTTTTAAAATTATTATATTAAAATCAAAATCAAAACCGTTGACTTTTCAAAAATATTTCAAAATCAAAAGTTTTAGTTTTTTGTAGGGTTATCATTATACTTTTTAAGAAACTATTTCACTACGCGGACAATAATAAAGGAACTCATTCTGAAACTTCTACGTTAAAGACAAAATAATAAAGTTACGTGAGAGTTAAAAATGTAAACAAAGAACGTTTCAGCAGAAAATATTTCTTAAATAAGAGAAAATAGTTTAGGGTTTTTGTTATGAGAAATCTTAAAAAGTTTCTAATATTATAAAAATAATTAACTGAACAAGGATATGTAAATACTTGTTAAATACAAAAGTTTTTAAAAAAGCCTGTTTTTAGTTTAAGCATATTACTTAAATTAAATTATTATATTATTTAATTAGTATTTTAATATAGAAATTTATAATGTTTAAATATAAATATTAATATTTACCATGCAAAACTAAAATATTATTTGCATTTACATTTTTTCGATTCAAAATCTTTTAAAATTCACTTTACCTTTTTACTTAATGTGTAAACTAAAATATAAAAAGAGTTGTGTTGATTTTAGACTAATAAAATATATTTATTTACAGAAATTTAACGGTTATTATTATAATTTGAAAAACATTTCTCTCAAGACCAAACGTCAATGTTTAAGCAAGTCACCGTGAAAAAATTACTCACTCTTATTTAAAGTTTAGATGTCCGTAAAGTTTCCTGCGGATCATATATAGGTAAGGAAAGAGAATAAAAATAATTTATCAAATAGAACTCAACCCCCTTAAAAACGTAACCTAGGATGTCATTTTGTCATAAAAGAAACAACCTCTTAAAAATGGGGACGAGACAGATTTACATGTAACAAACATTAAATTAAATTAATTTGTAATAATGATGATCGGAATATCCAGAGACATAGAGAATTTATTTACTGACATCGATTTAAGACAATATAATCTAGAAGGTAGCCCAGTAAACTAGTCTGTATAAAATTATTGCTTATAATTTAAATTGTTAAAATGAAATTTAAATTACAATATTTTACTAAACTATATTGGCCGGTTGGTTTCCGTGACCGGTTTTGTTTTGTGTCAGTGATCAGCGTCGGGCTCCCTTTCCCTTTCATCTTCTCATGACTTGCTCTTTCAACATTCTCCTTTATCATTTGTGTAAGCGGTAAAAGTAAATGAGAATGCACTTACTAAATGTGGATGAACTGCTGCATTTTGAGCTTATCTAAAAATATCATGCGCTTTAGATTTTAATATATCTACTACGAATTCATTTTTAAAATGTTTAGAAGAATTTTCAAATCATTATATATAGTGTGTATCCAAACTCTTGAGTCACTATTTGCAGATTTGTTTAATGGGCGAAGTCAGTAAACATAAAATGACACATATTAAAGTAAGTATTAAATGAAAATTGGCGTGTGTGGGTCTATTTGTGATTGTTTTGGTTTTATCGCGAATATACAGTAGTTATTTTAAAAGTAAGGTTAAACGTTGTTTTATGTTATCTTTTACCCAAGGAATAGACGGAATATATCAAATTTTCAAAGCGGGACACAAGGGTTTGGAAATATATTTTTATGCCATAAGCTAATCGTTTCACATATAAGAAGGTAGATTTGTTATGTTTTGTAATTTTAGTCACAACAAATAATGTATAGTACTAAATTAATAATGAAATACAGAGACTTAATTTTAATGAAGAACAATCTGTTAGGGATAATAAAATGCCTACTGTTTATATTTCGGTTAATTACAAAGTAAATCATACGGAATAAAATAATGTGGGAAAATAAAATGTTATGTACGACAAAAGAGAGCATATTCACGTTTGCAATCTAACCATTCCTTCCTTGTAGAGAATATCACATGGCCAGAACATACCCCCATAACATGACACCGGATGATTGCTATGAGTACCGTGCAGACGAATAGTGTAGGTAATCTGTAAGAAACGTCCAGCAAAATTTATAATTTAAAGATTAATTTGATATTCAGTTCCAAAGATGTGACCTGGAAAGTTTATCAGCATGGCAATGTAAACAAATTTGAAATGAATTTGTTCTGTTCTCAAACCTAACACTTTATATTTAGTTTCTACTAAAATATATTTGACCTAGTCTGATCAGAATGATTCTTGATATTTACGCAAAATATACCCATGAGATAAATTTAATTAAAGTGTCACGTTAGCCAATCTTTCATTTAAGGACAAGTGAATTCAAGTAACGACTTGCATTGGCATCTTATATAACCTTATTGGCATCTACCAATGTAGACAAATTTAGAATTAATCTTTGCTATTCTCAATACTAAATTTAAGGCCTGTTAATCAATTTATACTACTGCACTATATTTTAACAAGGCTGATCCACTTACAGTATATTTTATACTAAGCTTATCGCCGTTGGAGGCTTCGCCCCCAAACCCCCTTTCGGAGTTCGCTTCGCTCACTTGCATTCCTCAGTCAACGTAAGTTTAAATCAAACTCGTAGTTCATTAACCAAAGAAAAACTATACAACAATGACCTTTGGTGGAACACATTAACACAGGTGGTCCCATATCGGTTCGATATCGAAACATTTTACCAACCGGTTGCTTGTTCGTTTTATTGAATGAACTCCCGACTACGATCGTTGTTTCGAGGTTTATAAAAGCACAAAATAAAGTGATCACTCAATCAAAGTCAATCAGATATAAATAACAAGTTGTGGTTACAATGTAAAATTTGAGTTCTACAAATGGATTTACGTGTAACAACAAATTAGACTTCAGTTCACGACAAAATTATAGTAACCTAACCTACCCTAACTCCGCAGAGCGCTGCATGGTGGCTGTTCGTTGAGCAACATAATTACAAATAAATTAATTTGTAAAAACAAAATAAAGTCAAATTAAACATAAATTTCAGACCTCAAAAAGTAAGCATCAAAAGTATGATTAAAACCCGTGGCCACATGATCTTGAATCATCTGACAACATATCCACTGGGCTACTGGGCTAAATTCATTCTGTAGAACAAACAATCGGTTTGATTACATTTTCCAATCTCGTAACAAACGATATTCGCGATACTGAACCTCCCGTGTGGGCGATAATGTGCTCACCTTGTTTTGTAACAGCTGATTTATATAGACCTCATGTGAGCAAATTAGTATCGCCTACACTACTAAAAAAATCAGCTATTGTTTATTTAAATCAGCTGATACAAACATGTGGTATTAGCCAAAGATGGTGTGCTTTCATTTAAACGGCTTTCCAAAACTGTACACATTTAAGTGGGCCAAAATACTCAAAAATTACTCCTTCTCCGATGAATAGCGGCTAAACGGATGATCGGATTTTAAATCTGACGAAAAATCGTTAGTTATAAATTAAATTTTCTACAACTTTTGTATTTAACATTTTTTGCCATCTCTTACCGTTTCCTTACAAAACGCGCTCAAAGTGGAAGAATAGAATAAGTGGAATTTTCCCCGCCCCAAAAATGCCTCAAATACTCAACAATGTTAACCTTTGGCAATTTTTCTTGCAGTTTATCGTCAAGAGCTTTAATTTAAGTATGATATTGAGGGGGTTAGATTATGGGAATTGCCTCATAGTTTATGTCAGTAAATGAGAGTCAGTGAACCCGTCTAGCTTTATATAAGTAGATATTTACAAAAACCAGATAGTCACACATTAGGGGAAAATTAAACAGGGTTAATTAAATTTTATCGTCAGAGAATTGTAATTAAAGTACAAGTAAATACAAGTACTGATTTAACCCATAGAATAAAGAACGACACTCTGCCGCTACTTAGGTGTAAACCACCACTTATGACTATTATTAGACATTATAATTATTAACTCGACCGAAAATATATTCAATTAAGTAACTAAACAAAAATATATAAATTTGAAATTTTTTAAAGTTTTTTAGCAGCTTGCTCAATAATGTTTGTAACGATATCTAAATGTTTGCAAGTGAATCTGTAATAGATGTGTTGTTTTATACTAAGAACAGGTTTTTACGATTATTTCCAAATAAATTATAAATTATTATGAAGTCAAAGGCTTCCAAGTTTTGCTTAGTATTGTACGTAAAATAATTTTCTAGATAAAAAAGTGATCTTTTGTAGCCACACATTTAACACTGAAGTGGGTTGCAACCAATTTTACTCCATACAAAATTGTCCCGTCGGGAAAAGTATCCGCGAAATTCAAACATATTTTTGACGGTTTCCTCAGCCTTGTTACGACCATATGTTACATCAGGAACTCGTTTCTCAGTAATTTTAACTTAAAAATATAAAATACGTCTCCGAAAATTACATATATCTGTGATCACACAAAATCGTGTCTACTTATACTACTTTAAAAAAAGTATTTGTTTGTAAAAAATCTTTTGACGGTTAGGTCAGCCTGTGTACGTAATACTTTGAAACATTTTTAGTGTACATTATATATTCGATTAGTGGACCAGGGTGGCGAGCCGGCTATCATTATGTGGAGTGGACCGACTTTCACTGTGTTTAGCAGCGGTGGCAATGGAAGGCCTGGTTGTGGTGACAGCACACTGCCTCTGCGTCCTTTATACACACTCGGGCGTACGTACAAACAAACGGGTACCTCTGACTGTTTGAGAACAAATACAGTTACTTACAACATGGTAGTTCATGTTATTTAAAAGTTTATTCAGGACATCACTGAATGAGAAAAAGTTTCACGATGTTTCGGTATCTGGAATATGATCCGGTCTTCAGGGGAGAACATAATAAAAGTCCACAAAATATTAGTGGCACAGCCCAGGCAAAGCTGAAAAAACACAACAAATAAAACGTATATGGCAAATAACCTCAATAACTTCTTAAATAACATGAATTCACCCACTATTAACAATGCATTGTAAACAAAGAAACGATAGTTCAGGTATTTCACGGTATTTTAAAATCAATACGACGTCAGTGTTATCACTGGCATAGTTGCGTTGGAATTTACATTTTGTATGAGTCAACACCTATGTATTATAGCTTATATCACTCCTTATCAAACATAAGTGAAGAAGAAATAAGTTGTTTTTCCCTCATATATTCTTTCACATAAGGTAAACAAACAATATTATAGTGTCAATAACTTTGAATGAGTCTGTATTTTAATTCATGGTCGTAAAGCACATTTTTTACTCAAAGGTTTGTGTTGATAAAAAGGATATCACGATTCACATTTCTCAAAGCAAACATAAATACATAAACATAAAAAATATACTCCGTTTTAAACTACTCTGTGTACGGGAACTAAATTCCAAATTTAAGACTAAACTTACGTCTCTAAATTCTCGAACCTGATAACCTTTGATCAAGTAGACGAATATTTATCATCTTACATCTCTGAAGACACACCCTCCTATTTAAATTAATTCTATTCACTTGAGTTATCCAGTCAACTGTATCTGAATTGGTTACAAGCTATGATCAATATGAATGAAATTGATTTTCCAACCGGTAAATAACCAAATAATCGAATCAAATTCCAATTCCAAGCACAAAATCAATTTTCAAACGCTATAATCGCATACGCCCAAACCAGCTACTAAGAGACTACAATGCTGGTGCGAAATGTTTGCTCTCTGATATAACGCATAACGCAATCTTTTTAATGTTATTTATTTCGTTACACAGTAATCTAATGTACCTTTTTAGCTTTGATATTTATATTTTAAACGCTAAATTTTGAATGCATCAATTTGGGAATCTGCCGTGCCAAATTTGAAGGTGTTTCGTGACAAAATCCGGCAAAATCCGGAGACATTTAATAACAAAGAGTTAGTTAGGGTTCCTACATGTGTCAAAATTCAGAAAGTTCCTAGAGTTAATGTTTCACCTTAAGTTTGTTAATGTTTAACCTTAATGTTTCACGTTATTATTCTTTATAGTTTAATTTGTATTAATTGCAGAAGATTATTTTTATTGCCAGATAGCACATGTTTTTTTAACACATGTTTATTCATAACCTCTCGGTATAATTAGGATTGTTAGGACTAGTATTGTTTAATTGACTATAAGTAATTTATTTAATGTGTAACAACAAATTAGACTTCAGTTCACGACAAAATTATAGTAACCTAATCTACCCTAACTCCGCAGAGCGCTGCATGGTGGCTGTTCGTTGAGCAACATAATTACAAATAAATTAATTTGTAAAAACAAAATAAAGTCAAATTAAACATAAATTGCAGACCTCAAAAAGTAAGCATCAAAAGTAGGATTAAAACCCGTGGCCACATGATCTTGAATCATCTGACAACATATCCACTGGGCTACTGGGCTAAATTCATTCTGTAGAACAAACAATCGGTTTGATTACATTTTCCAATCTCGTAACAAACGATATTCGCGATACTGAACCTCCCGTGTGGGCGATAATGTGCTCACCTTGTTTTGTAACAGCTGATTTATATAGACCTCATGTGAGCAAATTAGTATCGCCTACACTACTAAAAAAATCAGCTATTGTTTATTTAAATCAGCTGATACAAACATGTGGTATTAGCCAAAGATGGTGTGCTTTCATTTAAACGGCTTTCCAAAACTGTACACATTTAAGTGGGCCAAAATACTCAAAATTACTCCTTCTCCGATGAATAGCGGCCAAACGGATGATCGGATTTTAAATCTGACGAAAAATCGTTAGTTATAAATTAAATTTTCTACAACTTTTGTATTTAACATTTTTTGCCATCTCTTACCGTTTCCTTACAAAACGCGCTCAAAGTGGAAGAATAGAATAAGTGGAATTTTCCCCGCCCCAAAAATGCCTCAGATACTCAACAATGTTAACCTTTGGCAATTTTTCTTGCAGTTTATCGTCAAGAGCTTTAATTTAAGTATGATATTGAGGGGGTTAGATTATGGGAATTGCCTCATAGTTTATGTCAGTGAATGAGTGTCAGTGAACCCGTCTAGCTTTATATAAGTAGATATTTACAAAAACCAGATAGTCACACATTAGGGGAAAATTAAACAGGGTTAATTAAATTTTATCGTCAGAGAATTGTAATTTAAGTACAAGTAAATACAAGTACTGATTTAACCCATAGAATAAAGAACGACACTCTGCCGCTACTTAGGTGTAAACCACCACTTATGACTATTATTAGACATTATAATTATTAACTCGACCGAAAATATATTCAATTAAGTAACTAAACAAAAATATATAAATTTGAAATTTTTTAAAGTTTTTTAGCAGCTTGCTCAATAATGTTTGTAACGATATCTAAATGTTTGCAAGTGAATCTGTAATAGATGTGTTGTTTTATACTAAGAACAGGTTTTTACGATTATTTCCAAATAAATTATAAATTATTATGAAGTCAAAGGCTTCCAAGTCTTGCTTAGTATTGTACGTAAAATAATTTTCTAGATAAAAAAGTGATCTTTTGTAGCCACACATTTAACACTGAAGTGGGTTGCAACCAATTTTACTCCATAAAAAATTGTTCCGTCGGGAAAAGTATCCGCAAAATTCAAACATATTTTTGACGGCTTCTTCAGCCTTGTTACGACCATATGTTACATCAGGAACTCGTTTCTCAGTCATTTTAACTTAAAAATATAAAATACGTCTCCGAAAATTACATATATCTGTGATCACACAAAATCGTGTCTACTTATACTACTTTAAAAAAAGTATTTGTTTGTAAAAAATCTTTTGACGGTTAGGTCAGCCTGTGTACGTAATACTTTGAAACATTTTTAGTGTACATTATATATTCGATTAGTGGACCAGGGTGGCGAGCCGGCTATCATTATGTGGAGTGGACCGACTTTCACTGTGTTTAGCAGCGGTGGCAATGGAAGGCCTGGTTGTGGTGACAGCACACTGCCTCTGCGTCCTTTATACACACTCGGGCGTACGTACAAACAAACGGGTACCTCTGACTGTTTGAGAACAAATACAGTTACTTACAACATGGTAGTTCATGTTATTTAAAAGTTTATTCAGGACATCACTGAATGAGAAAAAGTTTCACGATGTTTCGGTATCTGGAATATGATCCGGTCTTCAGGGGAGAACATAATAAAAGTCCACAAAATATTAGTGGCACAGCCCAGGCAAAGCTGAAAAAACACAACAAATAAAACTTATATGGCAAATAACCTCAATAACTTCTTAAATAACATGAATTCACCCACTATTAACAATGCATTGTAAACAAAGAAACGATAGTTCAGGTATTTCACGGTATTTTAAAATCAATACGACGTCAGTGTTATCACTGGCATAGTTGCGTTGGAATTTACATTTTGTATGAGTCAACACCTATGTATTATAGCTTATATCACTCCTTATCAAACATAAGTGAAGAAGAAATAAGTTGTTTTTCCCTCATATATTCTTTCACATAAGGTAAACAAACAATATTATAGTGTCAATAACTTTGAATGAGTCTGTATTTTAATTCATGGTCGTAAAGCACATTTTTTACTCAAAGGTTTGTGTTGGTAAAAAGGATATCACGATTCACATTTCTCAAAGCAAACATAAATAAACATAAAAAATATACTCCGTTTTAAACTACTCTGTGTACGGGAACTAAATTCCAAATTTAAGACTAAACTTACGTCTCTAAATTCTCGAACCTGATAACCTTTGATCAAGTAGACGAATATTTATCATCTTACATCTCTGAAGACACACCCTCCTATTTAAATTAATTCTATTCACTCGAGTTATCCAGTCAATTGTATCTGAATTGGTTACAAGCTATGATCAATATGAATGAAATTGATTTTCCAACCGGTAAATAACCAAATAATCGAATCAAATTCCAATTCCAAGCACAAAATCAATGTTCAAACGCTATAATCGCATACGCCCAAACCAGCTACTAAGAGACTACAATGCTGGTGCGAAATGATTGCTCTCTGATTTAACGCATAACGCAATCTTTTTAATGTTATTTATTTCGTTACACAGTAATCTAATGTACCTTTTTAGCTTTGATATTTATATTTTAAACGCTAAATTTTGAATGCATCAATTTGGGAATCTGCCGTGCCAAATTTGAAGGTGTTTCGTGACAAAATCCGGCAAAATCCGGAGACATTTAATAACAAAGAGTTAGTTAGGGTTCCTACATGTGTCAAAATTCAGAAAGTTCCTAGAGTTAATGTTTCACCTTAAGTTTGTTAATGTTTAACCTTAATGTTTCACGTTATTATTCTTTATAGTTTAATTTGTATTAATTGCAGAAGATTATTTTTATTGCCAGGTAGCACATGTTTTTTTAACACATGTTTATTCATAACCTCTCGGTATAATTAGGATTGTTAGGACTAGTATTGTTTAATTGACTATAAGTAATTTATTTGCTATCGTAAAGATTTTATCTATAATTGTTTAAAACATATTGTTTCTGAATCACCATGATGTAATAGGCTATAGGCATAGTTTTCAAATTATTAGCCTCAAAACCAAAGTAATATTTATAATGTTTTATTATTAATAAGAGAGGAATGTGAATTATAATTTTAACACCCTCCTGATCGGAATATGAATTATAATATTTAACACTCCCTGATCATTCTTCTTTAACAACACCTTGATATTTATGTTATCAAACGAATATGGTGATTTTTATAGCGACCTCTAGCCTCTAAAACTATTGATATGCATACGTGTTTGGTAAAGTGCTTACTCACCTTATCTCGTGAGTAAGCACTTTACCCACTCTTAAGCCTTTACGGGTTTTTAAAAAACTTGTACAAAAATCTCCTAATGTTTGGGATACATTTACAAATTTTGAATAGTGTTTTGTATTAATTTTGAAATATTTCGAAAACTATTAGAATGTAAGAATATTTTCAAGCTAGTTGTTTTGAAGGAAACGTAATTTAAAATATAATTTTGTTGTAGTCTTAATATTTGTATAACACTTGCCATCAAATTACTACAGTAAATTTCATATATCACTCAACAATACTTTTTAAAGGGTTTATCTTGTGTCTTTAAAAGTTACAGTCTCTGCACACGCTTTAAATTAAAACACGGGACCACTACAAATTAAGTTACATAAAATAAAAAAGTTTCATAAAAATACAACACATATCGGAAAGCTATATTGCTAGAATTATTACGAAAACCCTACAAGTAGGTTAAATTTATGTATTTATTCTTCTAATATCTAACAGATATAAAGCTGAATTGTGTTTGAATCCTTTACACTACACCTCAAAACATCATTTCTTCTTTCCCTTATTAATTTTTCAGTGGTATTGGATTCAAACCTTAATATATAATGAACTCATAAATTATATTTGTTGTTAGTTTTGAATGCATTTTTACCATGAAATGTGTGTTGTTATAATTTAACAACATTTTAAGTTCAGCAGCAATCAGCAGAAGCCTCCAAAAAATTTGATCAAAGTTTCATGAAATTTTAAATGAATTAATACTACGCCAACAAAGAATTTTTATTTCTTCGATTTAAATCAGGGATCCCTGGAAAACGAAGAAGGAGAAAACAAATGTAGAACTATTGTTGAGAAACAGTGTATAGTAAAACCAGCTTTATTTTTTTTTTGCAGACTATTGCGTTTGAGTATGCAATAATGTAACATATAACATCCTTTATCTCATTATAAATGACCAGTTGTTGAAGAGGATGTAGTAAACGGGTTTTGTGCCAACTTCCTTCGCAAAAGTTGTTATATATTGATATCTTAGTTAGTAAATGTATGCATCGGTACTTCCTCAAAATGTCAGTAAGTACACATTTTCCTCTTGAAGTGTTTTGGAATTCCCTAGAAAAAGGAGAGGTTTAAATAATATTGTCGATTGTGTTTCGTTTTACATACTTTATAACAAACTAGAATCATACGGAAATAATGAAAATTAACAAAACGTTTTCATCAGTTATATATTTAAGGCAGGAGACAGTTTTATAGTTGGGAGAGTGATCACTGGTCACTGAGGTCATATGCGGACACCACAATGGTCGATTCCTGACTTGGCCCTTTATAGTTCTGCCTGCAAATCGAAATACTTCAACTTATCTACATAAAAATTACACAGTTTTGTTATCTTCAAATTCCAATTTAATGAAATTCAGAAATTAACAGCGTTCACTCTTAATCATGCATCCGACTGGCTTCTCTCTTTTCTCACTTCTCTAAACAATGAAAATCCACAATCTTTAGCTTTCATTTTGAAAAATATACCAATGTTTAACTCAGTACCTCAGACTACAGCTATCCGACTTACAACTGTAAACTTAATTAGAGCCCGCATGTCGAGCTAAGGGGTAAACGAATTTCTTGTGTTGTCTTTTTGTAAACAAAAACCTGCTTAATTTTGCTCTTTTTCAGTACATAATCACGTCAAAATTTTGCTTATTTCAATCAATCATGATAGAATAGTAAAATTATTTGTAATTTTATGAAAATTCCTCAAAAGTAAACAAATATTTGTTTATTCACAAAAGTTTGTTAGTTATCTTACACACCTTTCACGGAATGCACATTGCAGGCCTTCATCCAATAAAATGCATATTTTAACAGTTTGTAGCTTTTTTCAAATATGACCTAATTTTTTACAGGATGAAAAGTTACGGGTCTTTTTGCAAGATCAATGAGTTTTTAAATAATTTTCTTCCGACTCCTAAAATTAAAGGGAGTTTGTAGGTTGACGATGAACGGACAAGACTAAAAATTATAGTAACTATACCAAACCTAACTCCGCAGAACGCTAAATAGCGAAGGCGCTGTATGACATAGTCGCCATGCAGTGCTCTCAGAGTTCTAATTTAGGTTACTGTCACGTTAATTTGCAAGTTTTTTTACGTGTAAACACTAAAATGTAATTTAAAAGACTGTAAAAAACTATTTAAATGCTGGAACATTCAAAAATACTCTCTCATTGTAAACTCATAACAACCATAGTAATTTAGTTGTATGTGTGATACTTTATAATAAGATCACTGTATGAGCTAAGGCCCTGGGTCACTTGTGAATACAAAAATGGTTTATTTTACCTTGTTTTCCGTCAATTATCAGTTTTAATCCTACATAGGATTAAAACGGATTATTGTCGGTAAACAAGATAAAATAAACCATTTTTGTATTTATAATGAGCCTTCGAAATCTTATTTTATCTTATCGTCCAATGAATTTAAAAAGCGTTTATATAATTGGCTGATTGAAAATATGTATTAGTAAGTAGATAAGGTTTTAGACTGGCCAAGAAACGATTTTCTCAGTTTACATAAATTCAATCTTAAAAGTGTTACATTATTGTTCCTGAATTCCTTACTGTGAGTTTTCTAGGTATATCTGGGGTTTTCTGGTCACTGTCCATTGACCTGGTTACTGTCAACCTGTTGATTGACAGTAAAATATTCTTATTCTTACTTATATAATAATGTACAAATATTAAATAGCTCATTGAAAAACTAATAATTACTAGAATTCGTAGGAAGGTATATTTATGAAACATAAGGTTCCTGTATATTTGAGGATTTTTAAAATATGTGATCAAAGGGTTTTCTGACTTTTCCTTTAATTTAAATATAGATTAGTTAATAAGCCCTTTGTGAAACTTTAAAATCTATATATCACAAATATCAACAAATGAAAAATTCTTTAAAAAGTTAATACTTATTAACTTTCCTCATCAATCAAACATTTTTACATTCCTTTAAAGGCCATGGCTACGTCGTTGGTCCTCCAGCCTCAAAATGATGACAGGTAACCGACATGCCTCACACCCTCATAGCCTCTGCTTGCTAATTAATTCCATGCAACTTTGGCATTTAACCCTCCAATCATCTCTCAACAAGGAGAACACCTGGTGAGACACCGGCTACAAAATTATCGATCATCGTATCAGTTCTTGACCCACAGCCTCTGGAGCCAAAATTTGCGTTTCACCGATTATTATGCGGCCTTGGACGGTTTCTCACGTTGCGTCGGCCAACTAGTCTGGCGGCTCTAACATTTAATAAAATGTTGTCATGGTTTTTAAAATATATAAGTGCACTACGTTTTATAGTTTTATATTTTTATGTAAGTATTTCAAAGGTATAGGTCGTACCAAGAACGCTACCAATCCACATCCTATTTATTTGAAATTCAAACATAAAAATATCTGATTCTATTGATGACAATGATATAAAGAATACTAGTTATTGAAAGTGAAATCTGAAAAATGAGTATAACTTATTATTGTGAGTTGGTGTCCAGAAGCACTCATGGTGTGAAATATTTGATAATTCAATATACACATTAAAGATTTAGCAGCTGAGAAGTACCTAAGATTTACATTCTGTTAGTATTCCTTATTGAACAAGTAGGTAAGAAGATGTGTACACTTTCTGAACTGATGTGATTATAATCGCAAGCACAAGAAGAAATATAGTTAGTTTTACGGGGTGTCTCATGACATCACTGTTACATTGTTAGGATTCCCTTGCCTACTTGATAATATCTCACTCATCGTTAATTAGCTTTTACTGTCCTGCGTTGTAATTAACGCGAGTGCGCCGCTACTGAATCGGGATTCCCAGTTGCAACCATCAGTGACGGTTATATAACTTTATTCACAACCGCTATTTAATAATAGTTGCGTCAACGTTCGTTTTTTTAAGGATACCAGCACTTACGATGGATTGTCTTTAAGGAACATCTGTGAATTCGGGATTTTCATTTGAGGATGGTTGGAGGGTGGTTGCAGGATGGTTGGAGGGTGGTTGCAGGATGGTTGGAGGGTGGTTGGAGGATGGTTGGAGGGTGTTTGGAGGATGGTTGGAGGGTGGTTGGAGGATGGTTTGAGGGTGTTTGGAGGATGGTTGGAGGGTGGTTGGAGGGTGGTTGGAGGAAGGTTGAAGGAAGATCGGAGGCCGGATCAAGGGAGGGTTAAAGGTAAGGAAGCTTGGAGAAGCGTTCGTGAATTCTGCCCAAAGACTGAAAGTGATACAATTAGCTATTTACTTTGATTCTTCAGTATAGTTTTGCACCCAGTGCGTATGGAAAATAGACGGTAGCAGTGTGCGTGTGTACTCGTTCATGAGAAATGTGTAAAGTGCAAACAAGGCCACCCCAAGGTCCGGCCATTGTAGGAGAGGCTGACCTGCAAATGCCTGCCAGGGCGGTGGGCTGTAGGTGTAATGCTTCCTAGTTGGCGGTAGGGTTGAACTACTAGATCTGGGTGGCTAGGTTAACTAGAAAATCTACTAGATCCATGAACAGTAAGGAAATGTTAAGCAAGTGAATCCTTCAAGACTAATCAAAATTTGAACTAAAATTAATATTCTTTCAAATCAATGTTAATATTTTGCATGAATATACCATGGTACCCAATGTTATATTAAATAGCATATTTATTTAAGGTATCTCAAATCATCTTCACCGGTATTTTCATTTTACGGAACGTACGTCCACAGTGCAAGCCAATTCCGACTCCGATTCCGATTCCAACAGTCAGACTTTGTTTTATCGGAGTCAGACAAGCTTATCATGACCATAGTACAGGCAAATAATCTGACCACGTATTCGACTAACGCTACGTATTGGGTCCTATTTGACTCGACATTGTTAGTTGCGGCAATGGACTTAGCGACGAAGACGTTGCAATAATGTTGGACAGTGTGCCTTTTCCAGCGCGGTTTATAAACTAATATATCAAAAATTATAAAATAACATCTTTTACAACCCTCCCCCCCCAACTTTCAGATTGGGCGATTTGTCTGGTTTTCTAACTCAGTCAAAAGTGTTGCTTTACATGTTTGGACCAAATTTAAAGAAGGTCGGACCTTTTTTAGCGAATTTCCCCTATAGGGAAGAAGCTATTACCGTAGTCGGCATGGTAAGACCTAGGCCCGGGACCATGATAACTTTTCGTTTTGAGGTCCCCAGACCCCAAAAACACCATTCGTTCGAAACTGTAGATATATATATATATATATATATATATATATATATATATATATATATATATGTGTGTGTGTCCGTGAGCACGATAACTCTCGTAAAAATTTTCCGATTTTGATGAAATTTGGTATAAACGTGTAAAGCAACATTTATGACTTTAAGTTCGAAAACCAGCCCGATCGGCCTATCCGAAGGGGTATTTTGGGGGGGGTTTTGTACCCGAAAATGGGTTTTTTGAATTTTTTACATGTAATTTTGGAAATAGTCCAATTTTATTTTTTCCATTGGATTCAGCTTAAAAAAACACACAATTTGGTATTTTGATCATTTCTCTACGTCAATTGGTTACCGAGATATTGAAAGTGCTAAACACAGTACGTTGTCTAATGTTATTCTTATGGAGGAAAATAAAAATTTTATATCTCGCTTATTTATGAACGTATACTGACGAAACTTGGTATTCGGCTTCATCTGGTTGTGGACCATTAATATTGGCTCAAAAAAACAAATTTTTACCAAAGACTCCCGTAGCAGCAAACCTGCGTACTCAGCCCCATGTTATTCTTATGGAGAATAAGTAACGTGTTATCTCCCTTCATTATGAAAATAAATTAATGAAATTTGTTATGTGGCTTTACCTTCATGAGTTATATTGATATTTGTATAAAACTCCATTTTTTGTGTTCCTTGCTTCAGCAAACCTGCATACTCAGCCGCCATGTTATTCTTATGGAGAATAATTAAAATGTCATAAATCGTTTATTTATGAATATATATTGATGAAACTTGGTATGTGGCTTTATGTGGTATTAAGATACATACATATGCATTGGAAATTCGCTGAGTACGCAGGTTTGCTGCTACGGGGGTATTTACGAATTTGATCGTGCCCGTGCGCACACAATAGTCCTATATACATTTTGCATTTGGTAGTCTTTGTGTACCGTATATGAGTAGTACATTGTTTAGAATTTAGTACATCATTGATCTTAAAGTGAAAAATATCTTTACTCGAAGAGAAAATATACAAAGAAAACACTATTCTGTGATGCAGCGTACTTTATTTAGGCCGGGATATCAAATATCACTTAGCAGCGTTACCTGATTGGCGAAAATGTATCCAGTATTACATTTTAAAGTTTAACAGCAGTCATCACTTTGATGGGAGTCCATTCAGATATAATCAGATATAATTTAGATATAATCTAATCTAAATTATACCTTGCATGTAAAAAATTAAACAATTAGCAGCAAAAACTCTTGTATATAAAATAAAATAATCAATTAGTCACAAGAGAACTCAAACTAGGGTTGAGAGAGTTTCTTTAGTTCATCACAGAATGCAGCACATACAACAGTTTTTTTTTTCTGTGCTTGATTTTCTCGGATGTCTGAATCAGTTTACTTTTACGTATCATGCGTATGCTTAGTTTCAGAAGGAGATCTATTTTGTTACCGCAAGATTATGTCCAATGTCATTTTTAGAGGTTCAAGCATGGTTTACGCGACGAGGATAGTCGCTTCAGCATACTTTAAAGGCCCCGATTTCCCCCTTGTGCTCCCCCCTCCCCATCCCCCTTTGAAGTTAATTTTGCAAGTATTTCGTAATAACTACTGCACCAATATCGAACATTCTTTTCTTTCGTTCCTTATTAGTAGGACTATACAAATGTTATCGTCGTTATTTTAATAGAAGAAATATGTTCTTTGCAATTTATCATTAAATTAAAATCATACTTTTTAGTAATATTTGATTTATTATTTGCATATAAAATGGTTTTGAGACAATATTTGAGGAAATATTTGATTTGGTTTTGCAGAAAATATCTCAGGCTTCAAAACGTTATATAAATTATTATGGTTTAAAGAAGGGGAAAGGGTTATAGGCTAGAACCAAATTGGAAGTGCTAAACTAGGTTTAGTACATGAAAGGCACAATGGCGCAATGTAGTCCAGTAGAATTATACTTGACATACAAAAGTTGGAGTTATTTTGGTTTTCATGTTTGTATTTACCCCACGATGAAAAATCCAACTTCACATTGATTTGTCACCGGATCACTGATAGAAATTAAGCAAGAGGTTAAATTACCTTTGCACCCTCAGACCTAGTAGTTTTAGCTCTTGATTAATGAAAAATACAAGTTTTCGACCTCGTAGCCCGTGTGTTTTTAGCCATCTTAAAAAATCGTTAAATAACTGTAATTTATTTTAACTATTTCCTTAATACAGTAACCCCCTTATAGTGGATTGTAGGCAAAAACACCTTCTCATAATTTTTAAAGATTATAGGATTTCCTACTAGATTATCATACGATATTGGGGAATATGAGTAATAGGAACGAAGAATCAGAGGTATTAAATCAGTAAACAAATTGAGAAATAGGTCAAATTAACTTGAGATTATCTCATTTAAGCTCAATTAACTAATTTTCCATAAGGTGTATAGAGTAAAGAGTAAGAAATTAATCTGTAGACAAATAATGTCCTATAAACTCCATATATAATCATATAAAACATGTGGAACAGATTCATAGAAGCAAAAGGCCTTATTTGAAATCAAAATTAAAAAAGATTAAAAAGTATGATTTAAGCCCATCTCTCCTAAACTCGGTCCGTAAAACTACAAAATCACTATATTGAATAGGAGTAATTACTGTAAGATAAAGTGTAAAAGAACGTTGAAACATGGTGTATTATTCCTTCAAACGTAACCTAATCCAGGCAAGTGCCTAGTTGAATTAATTTCATGACTTAAATAATCAGCCGTAATAATATGAGCGATGTATAAAAGTACCCATCCACGCTATCGCCAATCCATCCCACTGATATTTTGTTCATCTATATTATATCTAGCCTATGATACTGTTTAGAAATATTAAAGCGTTTATTTAAACCAAATTACTAGGTGTACGCTCATTCCTCGCGTATAAGGATAATTGAAACACATAATCAAACTTAAATCGAGTCTCATAAAAAATTCAATATCTGATTTGAGTAACATCATCAGAATACACTCCGTTATCATTTAACTGCCGCCAAATCCGGATTTTATGTCTATACAGTATAGCTATAGTTTTAGTCACTTCTCTAAGAATCAATTATCGCGTTAGCTGAGGGGTATCGCACTGGCTCTTGAAGCGTAATGTCGCAGGTTCTGATCCCGCCGCCGACCCAATATTTTATCCGTAGAAAAACATACATACATTTATCAAAGTAAATGTTGTATAAATACGTAAATTTATTTATTTTTAAAATAAATTGAAGATTTCAGGCATGGTTTGTTGTTAGGATTGGCATGGGTGCGTTATCTTAGAACAAACAGAGCATTTTGGGATAAGCAGTGACTTTAGCAGTGTGGTTAAGAGAACAGCGAGTTTCCTATATGAACTAATGTTAACAATTTCTATAGACCAAGTCAAAATATCCTTAAGGATTAACAATAAATCGTCAGGCCCAGTTATTTAGATGAAAAAATGATATTTCAATATATTGTTTCAATAGCATAGGCTATCATGAAATTAAATGCTATAAACATGGGTTGGCCCTAGTCCGTACATGAAACTTCTAAAATGATAAGTAGCCTAAGTGTATATGCCTACATTTTATAGTCATAGGCCCCAAGTTTATGATGAAAACAGCTCAGTATAATCCAAACCTAGGATATTTCAAACCATTTAAGATAACCTGTATAAAAGGCTTAGTTTTGGTTAGAATAGTTTAAAGCTTTTGTTTTGGTTTGCTACAACATTCCTGGTAATGTGTTTAAAGTATTTTACAACAGTTGTATTTTACAAAATGATATTTCAATATATTGTTTCAATAGCCTAGGCTATCATGAAATAAAATTCTATAAACATGGGTGGGTCCAAGACCGTACATGAAACTTCTAAAATGGCAAGTAGCCTAAGTGTATAGGCCTACATTTTATAGCCATAGGTCCAAGTTTATGATGAAAACAGCTCAGTATAATCCAAACCTAGGATATGTCAAATTATTTCAGATAACCTGTATAAAAGGCTTAGTTTGGTTAGAATAGTTTAAAGCTTTTATTTTGGTCCACTACAACATTCCTGGTAATGTGTTTAAAGTATTTTACAACAGTTGTTGTATTACCAGTTTAATGTCAGCTTACTCTTACTGTAATCCAACCCTAGGCTATGTCAAATCATTCAAGATAACCTTCCGTAAAAGGATATTTGGTTAGAATAATCTATAGCTTTTATTGTGGTTACCTACTACATTACTGGTATTTTAGGTAATTTAAACAATTTTTATTATTAATTTAGTGAAAATATAACCTAGCAAATAATTGTCCTACAAAATAAATTTTAAGGTTGTCCACTTACTGTGACTAACTTCATCAACGCTTTCTAGACAAATTGAGGCTATGTATACTTTTTACACATGACAATCACAATATTACCAATTGTCTAAGAAAATTTAATAAAACAAACTATTTTATAAGTTAAGTTAATATCTTAGTATCTACAGTCATCAAAAAGTTATTTTGAGTTTTTCTACCTGCCACACGCGTCGTCTGTCGTCTGCCACTGTCTGTCTGTGTCTCGTTCGCCTCTGACCGACTGATGATATTTACACAGAGTAGGCGTACTAAGGGAATATTAACTGTATGGATATTTTTTTTAAACATACACTTAATAATTTATAAAATAATAAATATGCTCACAACTTAAAAATATACTTCGATTTATCTCTCTTAGGTGTTTTTTGTTGGTTAAAAAACTGTTGTTATCCAGTATAACAAAGTATACTCTAGTAAACTAACTATTGTTACTCTGTTGTTGAAACATAGACGTCGGCTAAATTTTAACGATTCAAGTACCACTAAAATGGCTTCCAATGTTATTCTTATGGAGAAAAAAATAAATTTGGTTTTAAGATAATTTGATTAATACTGAACGAAATTATCTGAATAACGAACTCGATCGAGATTTAGACCTGTTAAGTTTTTCTGGAAAATTTTAAGTTTAACTGTGGAGGCATTCTCGAGTTATTGTGGTCACAGACACGCCAGTTGAGTTGATTCTCTTACCAGTCTAAGCAGTAAAGTTGTGTATAAGGATACTTTCACTTCGTTCAATATCCAATAATATTTTAAACTTAAAACTTTTTCTTAATATTTCCAAGCCATAAGTAATTTTGTTTCAATGCAGTACGTGGCATGTGCCATCTAATAAATAACACATTCAACCTTTAAACTAAATTGATAATTTTTAACCTTTTTAAATTTTTATTTCAAGTTATACCCTTTGTTTCTATGATTCTGTTGGACATATTTGACCTTATTGTATAATAATATGGAGCTCGTAGGACATTTGTTTTATACAAATTAATTTATTACACTCTTTACTCTACCTTATCGAAAATTAGTTAATCGAGCTGAAATGAGATCAAGTAATTTGTTTACCTATTTCTCAATTTTTTACTGATTTAATACCTCTGATTTTTCATTCCTATTACTCATATTTCCCGATATCATATATGAATATCTTAGTAAATATTGTAATCTTTAAAATTGTGCATGAGAAAAAAAGTTATTAAGGAAATAGTAAAAAAAGGTTCAGTTAATAACGGTTTGTTCAAGATGGCTACGAGATCGAAAACTTGGATTTTTCATCATGGGGCCGACACAAACCTTAAAATCAAAATTACTCCACCTTTTGCATGGCAAATTTACAATTCTACTGGACTACATTGAGCCTTTCACGCACCAAACCTAGTTTAGTGCTCCCACTTTT
Source organism: Allygus modestus (assembly GCA_963675035.1). NCBI lineage: Eukaryota > Metazoa > Arthropoda > Insecta > Hemiptera > Cicadellidae > Allygus > Allygus modestus. Next base: position 80,834,457 of record OY776114.1, on the reverse strand, counting down.
GTTCTAGCCTGTCCCCGTCCCCCTTCTTTAAACCTTATTAATTTATGTATCGTGAAATATTTCTGCAAAACCAAGTAAAATATTTCTCATATATAGTCTCAAGACAGTATTATTGCAAATAATATATCAAATGTTTATTAAAAAATAAAATTTTAATTTCATGATAAATTGCAAAGAAAATAGTGCTTCTATTAAAATAACGACGATAACATTTGTATAGTCCTACTAATAAGGAACACAAGAAAATAATATTCGATTTGGTGTAGTAGTTATAGAAATATTAGCATATTACGAAAAGCTTAAAAAAAACTTCAAAGGGGGATGGGGAGGAGGGAGCACAAGGGGGAAATCGGGGACTTAAAAAAAATGCATGTCTTAACGAATTCTATTATATGTGAAAAATCCAGCTTATGGGGAATTAGTTTCGATATAAAAACTTTTTTGACTGTGCTACTTGTATGTTTTCAGGTTATTAAATGATCATTCTAAAATTCTAAAGTAATATTAAATCAGTTATATTAAATCGGGGGTTTTACAAAGGTGCTGTTTTATTTACTAAAAAGAGAACGTAAATAAGCCACTGGTTGGACCTAGGTAAAGGTTACAAACCACCGGCTTTTAAAATATAATTTAAATAATGGCGACCGTGACAGGATAGTCTGACCAATAATTCTAGCCCAACTTGTTTGGAGCGAATTTTGTTTAATGTGCGAGAATCTTTACGATTTTAGTCAGATACAATAGAATCAATTAAAATAAAACACAATTCATTTCTCGGCAATGTTAAAAGTAAAATATATGCAAAAGAATATAGTAAAAACTATACTCCAACTTCTATTACATTTGTTACAAGTTTTATTAATTATTGATTTGTTTATAAAACTTTATACTGTGGGTTATAAGTTGTTCATTTTACCGCAAGATAGCAGGACTGAATGGAGTGCAGTGCAGTGGAGACAGTGATTGTAGATTTACTAGTACTCGTTTTCGTACTAGTTCACCTTCGAATACTTTGTATACGGTATGCCTTTGTATTTATATAAATATATGGCTACTCCTAAAAAAGTCCTTTTAATAGATTTAAATAGTTTTACTGCATTACTAGATTAACCTTTTCAAAGCTGTATACAAATCAGTGTTAATTATTATCTGTAGAAATTACTTCTACAAAGCTTGTACTTTCAGAAGCTTTAATATGTCTGACTTGAAGGCACACTTATCAATGACAGTTTCGAGTATTTCGTGATCCTTGAGCGAGTGGTGCTGGCGGCGTCGCGACGCGGGGGCGGTTGCGATCTACAGGAAGTTCTCCGTTTCCTTCCGTGCCACAAGGCCATTGTAAGGTCGTCTGTCCCAGGATTCCCTAGACAAGTACCTGATATATACTGCAAAATCCAATGGATGAAGTTTGTTAAGTATTTACATATTGGAAGGAAACAACAAATTCTGGTTAAGATAAAGCAACTATATTTCAGAACTACTACTACTTAATCAGATTAAGATATCCTCTAGTCAAGCTTTAAAACTTTAGAAACAAAATTAAATTATGACACAGTAATGTTTAAACTTGTAAACATAGTGCTAGTCCTTAAAAACTCAGTTGCACTAAAGCGATTAACGAAGAACGAAAACATTTGTGTTTTACCCTGTATCCGGTTGCGAAGCTACCAGTCACCGATACCTGTACACTTTTACGGCTGTAGTTATATTGCAGTATAGGAAATCACGGGGACTGAAAAAACTGCTTTGTTTACACTTACACGTGTGATCTATGCGACCTCTTTGTTTACGTACCAACATGTGTGCAGCCAAAAGGTTAGGGGCTATACCCCTACAAACCCTTATTAATACTTAAATCCCATAATGTGCTGTTAATGGTTCATGTACTTATGTTTCCTAATCGTTATGTTCATCGAAATACAGTATAAACGTTCTGCTAAATAAAATGTTTTCCAACTGAGGTAAGATATAGCTATGACGATTAATTAATCACGTATCTTTAGATGTGTTACGAAACCATATTTTTCATTTGCTGATTTTTAAATACAGTAGTATTGCAATAAATTAAATAGGTATGCTTTCGTGTTTTTACTTCAGATATGACAAATTGAACACTCTAAAGACCTCAAAAGTGCCCAATCTTTTTACCTCTAATCACCTTAATTTTGAGTCTAGGTTTTTCAAGTTCCCACGATGCGGACTGTTCGCTACTGTGTGTTCCCCGACAATTAGCGAGGTCGACCCAGTGATAAGTAACAGAGAGGAAGCCACGGCGGTATTGCCCAAGTCGGGCTAAGTCCTTGGGTAACGCACCTCACACGCGACGCGGCGTCCGACATTGGCCCTACTTTCATAACTAAGTTTCCCAATTTGGATTCGTGTATGACAATGGGATGCGTGACATATTCTGAGCTGGTCGGTTGTGTGGCGTTGCCTTCATTATTGCAATGTTTAATTGCGGTTTAACTGCTTTTTATTTCGTCAAATCTTTGAGTCATTAAGTTTCTTTGATAATAAATCTTCAGCCAAGACATTCTGAATTGAAATTGTTTAATTTTCATCTCACTTTTGAATACATTATTGGAATTAACCGTAGAACCTTATAGGTATCATAAGGACGAGGTGGATATAGACCCCAACAACTTACTCTAACTTAGGTTCAGATCTCTATAGATTTCAAAACAAAATGAGAAAGTATTAACTGCCTAATTCAATCGATTTGACGTATTTGTTAATACTACCACTGAATCCACTGAACAGTATATATGCTGCTGCACTGAAGTTGAAGGCAAATTATATTGAAACATTCCAAGCTAAATCAAAGAAAATGTAATGCATTAAGATTATTAACAAATTACTAACACTCTACAATCTATTTTTTTCCAAACCAGTGATGCTAGAGAAATGATTCACGAATGAAACTATTGGTACATTTATAATTTATTCTGAAATAATCGCTTATACCACAACCACACGTACTATTGATAACCACAAACTAACCAATACATACATACTTGACGATAAACCGCAACCACGCTTTTCTACACACGCACACACCCATAAATAATACTAAACTATCTACTTCTCTATCGGTCTAAACAAAAAATGACTTTTAATGTGTTCCTTGTAATTTCAATGACTTTTTAAAGTTGTTCTTACAAATTCTATAGTTTAAAGTTATTCAGTTGTTTTTCTTATTTAACCTTAATAAACAAGTTAAAATGAGATTAAAATTATTTGCACTCACTTCCACTCTACTCGTGCCTGGGCTTTGTTTCCTATTGAATGGTAAAATCATTTCTCAGCAACTACGACCTGTGTTTTAACATTTGAGTATGCCCTATTCACGATTAATTCTTAATATCTTTATCCCATCAAGGTAGTAATCTTATTCTACTCGCTATATCCTACAACGGAATTCGATAAGTGCTGCACTCTATTAGCAAAATCTTTAACTAATGACTGCGGGAAACTACGGAGGAGTTGAAAAACTGGTTTATTAATTAATGCCTATATGACTTGGACTGTCCTTTTGAAAAGTCAAGATAACATTTTATTTTTCCCTCTTCTCTCTTTAACTGTTTTAAGCCTAGCTGTATATTTGTCAACTTGGACTTGTAATATATGGAATTTGTACCTTTGTTAATTTATATCAACATGTTTTTTGACAGTGTTTATGAATTTTATAATTTTTTTTAAACAATAAACAATTTAAATTCGGACGTTAACTACTTGAAAATGATTATACAAACAATATAAAAAATGCAAATTGCAGAGCATAGTTTCCTTGTCCCTTATCTTGAATTGTACTCAGGACTTGAACAAAATCTTTACCAATAAAATTAAACATTTTATTAAGATACGTTAGTAAAATTATCGTTAAAATAAAATATTGTAGTAATAACAGCTTTCTATCTAGCTATGTAACTTCCTAAATAAAATGATAACTTTATCTTTGGTTTAGCAATACAATACGATTATTAATTTGAGTTTATTTCTCATTGATCAATATCTCCCCTTAGTGGGTTCCGATGACTTTAACGCGTGGTTCTCAGCGTTGCAACACTCGCTGTCGAGCTAACGTGTGTTCGGGAAGGGTTTAATTAAAACCAGTTTTAAACTGGACTACTTAACATTATAACGTGGAATTAATGGTTTCAGAACGTGATCTAACGCCAAGTTTAAACTGTATGGTCGCTGATTGATAGTTGATAATAAAATCATGACTTTGAGTTATGATAAATCGAACAAGTTAATCTATATTTGAAACACAGTAGTGATTCTACATTTGCATATTATTGTTAGCAAACTAAAACTGTTAAAAGATCACAGGTTCAATTCCTGTGTTGATTAAAAATAAATTTAAATAAGATAAATCAAGCAAATAACTAATTTTTACAAAGGTATACATTAAAAAACTATATGTCAAACTAAAATGTATACATTAGTCTTCCCTCTTTAGGGTGCGCCCTACCCCAGATTGAATGATACACACTTTTTGTGCCGTGCCGGCGCCGTCACCTAGCAGGGCCATGCATATTTACGCTTGAAGACCTTACTGTTCTCCTCAATCACACTGTTATTTTACAGGTTTCTACTAAACTATTTGCAGTTTCACATTTTTCAGATTCCAATCTATGATTCGTACGGATCATTTTTCCAAAATAATTTGTTGCTTTAGAAAAACGCTTAACTTTAAAATTTTACTAAGGGCCTACCATTTAATTTGAATTAAAATCACGATTTTTAAACCGTATGAATCATAGATGAACATTTAGCGAATGAAATAACAACAAATTATTTTTAATTGGTCAACAACTGAGCCTAAAATGTGGGAGATGCAAAACCCTTACTTCAGCGTGCGGAAGGCAGGAAGAGCGCACTTTTAACAGGGTTGACAATAACTACAATAAAAAGTCAACAATTTGTTGATGAGTTGGGTAAAACTAAAACACAATAATATTTAGTAAGTAACGAACAAAATGTAACAAACGAACCTAATCGCATTAATCAATAACTGTTAACTGTAAAATGTCTGCAGTTACCAAGAAGGAACCTTGAATTATCGGGGAAACATGGGAACTAGCCCAGTTCACAGAGTGATAAGGTGAGCGTCAAGGTAAGAAATTGGTCTCTACCAGACGAGGAAAGTAGGAACTGTTTGTTGGAATGAAGTAACTCTTATCAAAGGTCAAAGTGAAGGTAAATGGAAACCGCAAAACGGAAAATAGATTTCAGGATTGAGGAAACTCATCTCTTTCAGACATCTAGATTTTAGTAACCAGGCCAAAGTCAAGGATAGGAACCCCACTAAATGTATCTGGGGGTTAGAATATGAGGAAACACAAGGCAAACCGCTGGCGCTGCCATTACTAACGGAACGTGATAGCAGATACAAAAAAAACGCAATGTTGAATCGAGTCAGTGTCTCACGGCCATCGACTGTGTAACCTGTTGCGGCTGCGGCTTGAAGGTGAAGGGGTTGTTGACTCAAAACAAACAATTGATTGTAATTCCCTCTGAACTGCATACTTTACAGAATATTTCTTGTAGTTGTAGACGTAGTAATTTAAAGATGTTTTTATTCTTTTGCAGTTCCCACTAATCTAAATTATGACAGAAGCTAATTAATTTTATATTTTTGCTATTATAAATGCATTAGATAATCCATATATTATTAAATTAAGTGCATGAGATGCTAGATTATATGACGGTTATATTTAGCAAGTTTGTATACTGGCTTGAAACAAATTCAGCAATAGACAAAAATTGTAGCTGTAAAAGCCAATAAAGCAAAGCCCCAAGGGGATTTTGATTATTTTCCAAATTTTGATGCATGCAGATTTGATAAAAATCACATTGATATGGTTTTATCGTATGAATTTAGAAGCCTTTAAAATTTATAAACAATGCTTTTGTAAGTCTTATCTTCCTTCCACTTTCCTAGTGTTCGCTGCGCTGTAAAATTGACAGTCTATGCCAATACACGTAAAAATAGTTTTATTTGGATTCTCATCTCTTTGGCTTGTTTATACTTTTATTAAAATAACTGTAAATATTTTAAGTAGTTAGCAGTCAATCCCTTTCGGTAAAATTAAAATAAAGTTAATGTTTACAAGATTATTTTAAATACACTCAGAAGTTTTTTGATCGCTGCTTTTTCTCTACACGCTGAATGAACTCTCTTGACCCGGTTTTCTCTGCAATTATAATTTGTTTTGATATTGTGCTGTATTCTGTGGTGATTCATTTAATTTGCGTTTTGTTACACATCTGATAAAATAAACATACTAATTAGATTAACACTGGGACTTTTGAAAGGTCCCTCTACCTTTGAAAGGGACTTCTACCTGACTGAACTTTTTCTCTTCGACGTTAAATAAAGAGAAATAAAATATACAGACGCACATCATTAAATAAATATGATCGGGTTCTTAAAAATCGGTTTCACCGACTGCATTTTTATTCTGTGTATTGTAAATTGTGTTTTTCAAGTATCAAATATATTATTTTAGAAATAAATATTAAAAATATTAGTGTCCTAGTCAAGACTTCCAAACAGAAGTACACTTAAGTGATGATGAGAGGAGAAAATAAGTTTTAAAATTATGCAATAATAGTGGTTGGTCGTGTGATTGATGATGATCCATATCCTCAAGTGTATAGATCGCTTCTTTGACCAGCTTTCCTGCTAATTTTTGAACAGATTGCTTAGTGGCCTACACTACTGTAGATTAGTTGCTTAGTAGGTACAGTTAATATTTTGTCATACGGCATAATTTTATTTCTTGTATACATCCTAAATTAAGAACGATAACAAAACGTCTTTAAAGTCAAGATGAGGCAGAACAATAGTATCTCTTAATAGTGTTCTTAATAATAGTAATATTGCTTAACTCACTTAATATAACAAATAATATATTCTTTTAATACATAACTATTCAATCTCGGAAGGAACGAAACAACTCTAAAAAAATAATGGTTCTCCTTAGCCACAAGTCAATAAGAAAAAAATTTACTTTTTACTACCATAAATCTGATTTAGTCTACCGCATGGGATATGGCCGAATTTAATTGAATATAGTGACTATACCTTTAACTCTTTCAAAATCATCCAGAGATTTAATTATTAACTGTGCACATCATTAAGGACATTTTCAATGTCATTAAAATTGAATATTATTTACCTTTTGAGTTAAATATGCTTTGTAACGTTTGATTTTATTTATGACAGTTGTTGACAGAGGCTACTTAGTGTATAAATTACATTTTATCATCCATTGTATGCGACGGTAATTTTCAATCATTACAGTCAACTTTATGAAGTTCACTGTCATTATAATCCCTACCATAATTAATGACCTTGCATCACTTCCTCGTTAATTCCTCGTTGCTGCATAGTAAATGTCTAATTTATTATATCTAAGCTGAGAACTTTCATCGTTATATTGTAACTGACGGGGTTAATAAAAGGCCTGATCGTTTTAACTTAGTTATTTAACTGCAAAACTCTTCTTATTTTTTCTAAGTTCACTACATTAAACGTTGATACCTAATCTGAAATGTATACGTTCAAATTGTATACAAAAGGGACTATAAATATATTCAAGTGGTTAAATATTAGCCTTTGTATATTTAACTTTCTCTTGTTGATATTAGGCATGAGATATAGCTATCGCAACGCTATGTGTTATCACCATTTTAGAACTAGTACATCGTCTAACACTTCACACGCAACTTACATGAGCTGTTAATGCTCTCCTCATTCGAACATTGCACTTTGCGTTATGCAAACGTCAAAAACCTAAAGGGTGCGTAAACAAAAGCTAATTAACGTGCGCGAGGTCTGCGGAACCAATAATTGCCCGTTGGTCAACCACAATGAGCATGTAAGTATTCCTAACAAATTAGGAAAGTGGACTACCAGAGGAGAGTCGGTGGTGCCGGTTTCTGAGACCGGTTTTTACTCAACACTTGCAACACGCGGTTACGTCAGGGGCCACAACGCCGGCGCCGGTACCGCTCCGCCCTTCATCCCGCACTGCACAGTGCTTAACTCGCCATCCCTTGTCAGTAGCTACACCGCCGGTACCGCTCCGCCCTTCATCCCGCACTGCACAGTGCTTAACTCGCCATCCCTTGTCAATAGCTACACCGCCGGTAAAGCTCCGCCCTTCATCCCGCACTGCACAGTGCTTAACTCACCATCCCTTGTCAATAGCTACACCACCGGTAAAGCTCCGCCCTTCATCCCGCACTACACAGTGCTTAACTCGCCATCCCTTGTCAATAGCTACACCGCCGGTAAAGCTCCGCCCTTCATCCCGCACTGCACAGTGCTTAACTCACCATCCCTTGTCAATAGCTACACCACCGGTAAAG